>CM029281.1:14060347-14660347 GCA_016920895.1 Vaccinium myrtillus | reverse complement strand
AGGGGTTTGCACCGAGTAAAATTTCCACCGTTCATTTCTAGATCCAATGGCTCGGATGCCGTGCAAATTTTTTTATTTTAAATCCAAGATGCTTTTAATCAGGAGAGAGCGAGAGAGTGCACGGCATCCGAGCCTTTAAATCTCAGGATGGACAGCGGAGATTTTCTTGGTGCAAACCCCCTTTTTGTGGATGATCCGTAAAAAAGATTATCTCATCTCTTACATATGAGTCTTGTAATCTTGGCATACATTGGTTTGCCTTTGACAAGACTAGAGAGAAGAATAGTCGAGGTAGCACATAAACAAACTCGGACAATCTCACTATTCTCAAATGGTGGACTAGCCCAGATTAGATCTCAAAGCACGGAGATTTGGATCGTGCAATCGGATTCAAAAGGCTTGGCTGCAGGGCTGTTTCTCCGTCATAAAAAAACAAAGCGTACGTTTTTATCAAAATTCAAACAAGAATCAAAGAGAAAATGAAGGCTAAAAAAAGTTTCACGTGAAGGGAGTCCCACCATTTGACAAACTCAATTTCATCTCATTTCCCACTTATCTACCCGACATCAAATTCATAACCCATCAGTTAAATAGATGGGGACCATTCATCAACCAAGAGAGAGAGAAAATAAAAAAGGCCCCATGGACAGGCTTAAGTTAAGAAAAAGACCATAAGTTAAATGTCGACAAAACTGTACTCAGCCAATCAAAAGAAATTTATGGTTAACAGCAATTACTGACGAAGGGGACCATCGTCAACCTCCTGGAAAAAATCTCATAATGTCAGTACAAAAATTGCAGACTAAAGATGTCGAGAATTTGAAAAAACAATGGGCCAGAGAGACAGCTCAAATTACACCAGTCTACGTTTCAAGCTCTCCTCCCTTCTGGATCAAACCAGGGCTGTCATCTAGTAATATGTACCGTACCCGGCCGTCCAACATGCAAACAGCTTACACGTAGAATTGATGAGAATGAGAAAATTTTGGGTGCAAATAGGGTATGGGTGACGTGACGTGACGTGGTGTCCCTTCGGCACATCCAGGCCGTCCAAAAATGCATCGGACAGCTCGGATGAAAACAAACTTTTTCTTTTCTTTTTTTTAAAATCTAGACGACACTTTCAATTTGGACCGTTGTTTGCATTGTTTGAACAGCCCGGGTACCTTCCCCGTGATTTTACACTAGTGGTTTAGGCCCACGTAAGTTATGCACCCTGCTCAGAATTGAGGGTTTCTTCAGGCCCCCCAAGAGCCCCCAGCCCACATGTTCGTTCAATGCATGTAAAAAAGTAGTATAAAGCATCTTTTCTTAGGTCTTGTATCCAAAAGATTTTTTGGAATTTTCCATTTTAAGAATTGTATGGTCCATTATAACTCTATGTAAGTTTGCCTCGCAAGTGAACTGGATGTGTTAAGAAAATGTTAGATGGACTGGAGGTGTTAGAAAATAGCTATAGTGGACCATATAGCAACTGACTCTTTTTCATTGCACCTTGAATGATTTTATGAGATTTTCCCACAAAATCAAATTGCTAAAATGGAAAATTCGAGTTGATTTTATGAAATTTCCAAGAAAATCTTATGGGTAACAAAGCCTTAAAATAGTTTGAAAGCTAGGCAAACGGAATCGTTAGTACTTAGTCATATCAAGCATGGCAACAAATCAGTTATCAATCAATCAAAAGCTCAAGGCTCACCTTATCTTGCCGTTAATTACTTGTGAAAGCAAAATGCTTTCGACAATTATTAGAGTTTGATAATGAGTTTATTGACCAATGATTCGGCTGGTCCTTCTCGGTTTACATCCAAACAAATGATTTGTCTTTATCAGATTGGAGGGAAAACAACCAGTTAGTGCCGTCCAACTGGATTTAGTCAAAAGGTACTCGATGCTCAATCTGGAAGCAAAGTAACGAAGAATGTAAATACAACATTCATATCTAAGTAAAGACATACCTCTCTAGGATTTTTCCTTTGGTATTCATAGGAAGAGTTAAGCCCTCCAAGTCAGCCCGTGCTTGGCACGAGCCAACTGACGTCACCAGTAACCGCCTTGGGTAGGTAATGTCATGCATGACGATCAGCGTGCACGTGACCGAGACGTGGGTCGCAACGTGGCCCGGGGTATCCGGAGATTCTGTTAAGCTGTTGAGTCATCATGTGGGTCGGGCGGTTTAATGCCCATCGCTGCCTCACGGATCTCAAGCTGGATCACCATAATATAGGCTTGGATGATCGGACAGCCGAACATACAGCCCATATGTGCTCGGCCCAAAGTTGCCTTGACATATTGGATTGTTCATATTACAGGCCCAACGTGTGGTACGTTCGGCCCACTACTTACATGGAGCAACTCAAAGTAAAATAAGAATATCAAAAAATCAGTTACTATCGAAGGTACTAACTTGCCTTCAATTAATAAAAGCAAACGCTTTGAAAATTATTGGATGAATTTCTTTCTTAGGTGTATCAACCAATTTCAGTGGTTATGCTAGAGGTGTCAAACGGGCCGGGCCAGCACAGGCACGACACGTTCGAAGGCGGCATGGCACGCCAAAGGCACGGTCAAATCCTGACACGACACGGTATAAGTTGGCACATGGCACGGCACGGGCTAAGGCGGCACGACACGGTCTTCTACGAGCATGGTACGAAGTCAACGGGGCACGAGGCACGGCACGACACGGGCACGAGCACGACACGACACGGAAGTAGGACGGGCACGGCATCGGCACAACACAGCACAGTTCTAGCAAGGCAATAAAAAAAGGCACGGCACTGCACGACACAGCCGCACAAGGCCAAAAAAAAATGTTAAATAATTTATTTGTATGTTTTTTTTTATAATCAAAAAAATAAGAAAGAATTATTTTTTGGTTGTGTAACTTGTGTTAGTAAATTATATATTTATATCAAGTTAAAAAAAAATTAAGTCATGAACAACAAAATAAACAAGAGGGAAAAAGAAGTTACAAAATTTTTATTGATTTATTTTATTTTATTTTATATTTTTATTTTGAGAGAGAGAGAGAGAGAGAGAGTTTGGGGGGGAAAAAAAGCTTTTAAAATATTTTTTGTCATGTTTGAATTTTGAATCAAAATTCAAACTTGAAAAAAATGTATACCACTATACCACACGTCCACGCATATTACATATTGATACACTAATATACAATGATAATTGATACATTGCTTTTTATCTAATAAAGATTTTGAAAAAAAAAATAACAATTTTTTTTTGAAAAAAATAAAAAAATAAAAAAAATTGTGTTTTGTAAGTCACTAAGTCATGAACAAAAAATAAATAAATAATAATAATAATAATTTTTTAGAGAGAGAGAGATGGACAAAAAAAGAAAAAAAAAAGTTACAAATTATTTTTATAAAAAAATGATACAAATTCAAATTATAGGAATAGGAATTAAATTATTTTATTAAATTATATTATAGAAATTATTAGATGTTAAATTATAGAAATTATATAAATTATAGAATTTTTTTTATTTAATTCGGTTATAGAAAATTAGAAATTATAGAACTTAAATTCGATTCCTTTCACTGTCTCACTCTCACAGGCTCACAATAATGGACCTCCACTTTTCAGACCAAATTTCGACGATCGGAACCGTTAGATGTGTTTAAAACGTGTTTTCAAAATCCTACGCGAGGATTGTGCAAAAAATACTACCCGTATGTAGTTGATCGGAGTAGGTGTTCGTAAAACTACTTTACGAAAACCTTGTCCGATCAAGGCCTTCCGGCTAGTTTTTTTCCCCAAATCCTTGCATAGGACCTTAAAATCATGTTTTAAACACATCTAACGGTTCTGATTTTGAAAATTTTGGTTAGGTGACGTTGAAGTGGTGCATTATAGTACTGAAATTCCACGAAAGGCACTAAATGTGTTCTGATCGTGTGGTTGCCGATATCGGATGATCATCGATTTGGGGGAGAATGATAGAATCGATAAGATATTAAATCGTAATGGTTTAGATCGAACATTCGAAAAAACGAGTTTGCACCTACATTTCAATTCTATACATCGAACTTTGTTGTATATGAACCAAGCTATTATGTTATAGTATAATGTACGATAGCCACACAATCGCAACACAACTATGACGATCCACACTGTTCACTTTGTTTCTGTTAGTGTTTTAATGACTCTCGCCAATTTTTTCGTCTATCGAATTTTGAAAGGCCCTTCATCGCAACACAAATACAACGATCTTCACTGTCCATTACAAAAAATGGGTTTGGGGTCCTACTTTTTTATCACACGTGAATAATCCGAACTGTTAAATAATTTCAAAATAATGTTTTGTATGGTCTTGCAAAAGATCAGGTCAAATGGATATGCGTAACTCGTCGATCCAAGCTACGCACATCCGAATGATTTAAAACCTTGGAGTTTTGGATCTATCAGTTACGCATATCCAATTGACTTGATTCTTTGCAATGTCATACAAAACGTTGTTTTGAAATGATTTAACGGTTCGGATTATTCACATGTGACCAAAAAGTGGGCCCCAAAAGCCATTTTCAGCGCACTAGATCATCTGTACCGGTAGCCCTAGGTTTTTAGTATAAATATGCCAATATAAACCAAGGCAGCCATTTGGCCCATTTCTAACCCTAATCGATCTCATCAACTCTCTCTCTCTCTCATCTCGATCTCATCAGTCATCTCTGATCTACAACGGTCGTCTTTCACCGCCGACTCACCGGACCACCACCACTACAACCATAGTCCACGACCACCACCACAGTCCACAACCACCACCACAAGTCCACAACCACAATCCGCAACCACCACAACCACAGTCCACGATCACCACCACCACAACCACTGAACCACAGACACACCACCACCACAACCACTGAACCACAGACACAGTCCACGACCACCACCACAACCACAGTCCACCACCACAACCACTCTCTCTCGACCCTAATCTCTCACGACGAATCACGATCCTAGGGTTATTCATCACTCACCAGACCCACCGGCCACCAGGCCACCACTGTCATCACTCTCTCTGAACGATCTGTGGTAATTCACCAGTCACCACCATCCACCACGCCACGGTCACCATCACGACCCTAAATGACCAAAAACCCCTAAATTTCATGCTACGGTTTGATTTCTGTATTTTGGCTGGGTTGATCCTAGGGTTTCATCCTAGGGTTTGATTTCTGTATTTTGGCTGGGTTGATCCTAGGGTTTCATCCTAGGGTTTGATTTTTGTATTTCGCTGGGTTGATCCTAGGGTTTCATCCCACGGTTTGATTTTCGTATTTTGGATGGGTTTCATACTTTCATTATCGGGTTTCAAGATCACTTTCACAGTTTCACTAGTAAGATTGGGTTTCATAATTTCATTATTGTATTCTGGGTTTCATTATTGGGATTCACCACTGATTAATGATTATGCTATTTTTTGTGTAGATGGAAGGTGCTAATTTTGATTTTGGAGTGGGGGATGGTAACCCCCACTCGCACTGGTCTGATGATGAACACGATGGAAACCCTGTTGCACCACAGGGACAGGTTCCACAAGGACAGGGTTTGGAGTCTGTAAGTGTAGGTGAAGCTGCTTCAAACATTGTTCACACTAGAACAGGGCCTTCTGGTTCTACTCCAACAGATTCAACTCCTACTAATTCAACCCGTAGTGGTTCAAAAAGGAAACGCACGTCATGGGTATGGAAACATTTCTCTATAGATGAACACTTCAAAGATGAAAATGGTATTGACATAGGAGCTAGGGTTGTATGTAATTATTGTGGCGTGCTTTATACTTGCATAAGTGATACTGGAACATGGCATCATGGTAGACATATTAAAAATAAACATCCAGATAAAATGGCGCAAGTGAGTGGTGAATCTTTGGTAGATTTTGTTTATACGGAAGAAAAAATGAGAGATGGACTGGCCTGTTACGTAGCTACAGCTGAACAACCATTTACGTTTGGTGATGATATTAGATTTGAATATTTTATGCAAAATTGTGTGAATCATGCATTTGGTAAAGTTTCTAGAAATACAACCCGTAGTGATACAATGAAAGCACATAATGAAGTTAGAAAAGATTTGATTTGTGAACTTGCTAAACTTGGTGCAATAACTTTTACTTCTGATATGTGGTCTGATATAAATAATCGTGGTTATATGTGTGTGACTGGTCATTATGTAGACTCTATTTGGACTTTGCGAAAAAAATTTATTATTTTCCGTTTAGTGTAGTTTCCCCATGATGCTGATAAGATTTTTGAAAGTATTATGGGTGTTTTTAGGGATTATGAAATTGTTGATAAAGTTTTTAGCATTACTTTTGACAATGCAAGTGCTAATACTGCTTCAATTCCATTGTTTAAAAGAAATTTGACTCTTGCTTATTTTGGTGAATTATTGCATGTTCGATGTGTGTGCCATGTGATTAACTTAGTTGTGCAAGATGATTTGAAACATATAGCACCACAAATTACAAAAATTAGAGTTGCTGTTCTTTTTATTGATACTTCCTCATCAAGACAACAAGAATTTGATAAATTGTGTGTTACATGTTACAATGTGAAAGCAAAAAGTATGAACTCTGATGTTGTGACTCGTTGGAATTCGGCCTACCTTATGTTAAAGTCTTGTAGGAAATATAGTGATGTGATATATGCTTTTGTTAACCAGAGGTATCGTGGTGATCCTTTAACTCCATCTGATTGGAAATTGGTTTTGAGTTCATGAAATTTTTGAAAGTCTTTTATGTTGCTACATTAGCTTGTTCGGTTGTTCGTTATCCTACATCTTGTGTTGTGCTTAATCATCTTTACAATATCAGTCTCAATTTTAGTAATCATAGGGCACACCCAAATTTTGTAAATGCTTGCATGGATATGGAAGAAAAATTTAAAAAATATTTCGAGGAAATGCCACCACTATTTATGTTAGCTGCAGTAATGGATCCTAGGATTAAGGTAGCGGGTGTTTCAGTGCTCTTAAGAGAGATTGGTACGAATTTAGGTATTACTATTTTACCTTCTTCTGATGTTGTGATTGATTTATTGAATGCCATGTATGCTAGATATGAATCTAAGTTTGGTGCAATTGTTTCACTTACTGTTGCCTCTTTCACCTCTTCTTCTACATGTAGTGATGCATCTTGGTCTTTGCTTAGTTCAACTTTAGGATTAGGAAGTAGCACTGTAACTTCACGCAATGAACTTCTTAAATATTTGGACCTAGAATCTGTTAGTGCGAATGACTTGATTAATTTTGATATCTTAGCATGGTGGAAAAAAAATGAAACGACTTATCTCATTTTTTCAATCATGTCACATAATCTACTAACAGCTCCTGTGTCTTCAGTGGCATCGGAATCTGCTTTTAGTGCATGTAAAAGAGTGTTGGATAAGAAGAGGAGCTGACTAGCTCCAGACATTTTGGATTGTCTCATGTGCTTGAAAGATTGGGAGGATGCACGCATTGGAATTGAAAAAGGCTCAGGTAAAGATGAATTCAGAGATTATTTTGCAAACTCTGATATAGATAGTGATTGATGGCATTTGTTTTGTACCTATTATTCATTTATTATGCTGGGGTATGTGTCTGTGGCTTATTCATTTCAGTATGTGGACTGAAGTGGGTTGGCAACTTATGGCGACATGATGTTGCCCCCACTTCAGTTGTGTGTGTGTGTGTGTGTGTGTGTGTGTGTGTGAGTGTGGGTGTGACAACTTATGGCAACATGATGTTGCCCCCGCTTTAGTTGTTGTTCTTGTGGGGTGTGTGTGTGTGTGTGTTTGTGTGTCTCCTTTTAGTCTGAAATGAAGAAGCCACAGACACAACCCCTTATCACGATGTTAAAACTTACAAAATTAGCTGAATTGTGATTTGCAACTTATGAGGGTCTTAAATGGCAACTTAATGTTGCATCCATTTCAGTTTTTGGCTATGATGAAACATAACTAAGCTAAAAATGATATGTACTTATGTTTGTGAATTCTGAGCCCTCAATTTATGTGTTATAGTATTTGAATTTGGGCAATGATGATGATACAAGTGGTAGGATG
This sequence comes from Vaccinium myrtillus, assembly GCA_016920895.1. Taxonomy (NCBI): domain Eukaryota; kingdom Viridiplantae; phylum Streptophyta; class Magnoliopsida; order Ericales; family Ericaceae; genus Vaccinium; species Vaccinium myrtillus. The sequence continues at coordinate 14,652,278 of CM029281.1, read as the reverse complement.
GTTGTTGTTAAGTTTTGTTTGTGAATTCTGAGTCATTTATGTGTTATTGACTGAATTGGCATTTGGCAATGATGTTGAACTGAGCCATTTCTGAGCTATAGTATTTGAATTCTGAGCCATTTATGTGTTATAGTGACTGAATTGGCATTTGGCAATGATGTTGCACTTAGCCATTTATATAGCTATGCCTATGATGAACTACTGAGGCCTTGGTAACTCAGCTACTTTCACTGAATTAGGGACTGCATGCTATGTGTGTGTGTGTGTGTGTGTGTGTGTGTGTGGAATAACATGGGATGGTTGTGAGAGATCTGCGATCGGGCGATGGGAGTTCAAGCATGAAGCTCGATAGAGATAAAGGTGTCAATGTTCATGTTATTGTTCGATGCAGGTGAGTTTGAATCTGGAATAATCAGAAATCTGAATTTAGTATAATGATTTTTCTGAGTTAAAATGAGATTAATTTTTTTGTGTGAATGATAGGAGAGAAGTTTCTGTTGTTCAGAACATTGCTAATAAGCAGATTGATAGAACTTTCCCCTTGTCTTTATGGAGGAACTTCCAAAGGACCCCAAATATCTACTCACAAGTCTGGTGTTGTAAGTCTCCTCCTGTTCTTCTTTGCAATTCTATTCTCACTTTTGAGATAATGCTTGCAGAAGTTGCATACTATTTTTATCTATTGTGGACTGCCATGACTAGGCATAGCTGGCATCATCTTGTTGATTAGTTGATAGTTTGTGGACTGCCATTCTCTCACTGTTTGTGCAAATTGCATTGTTTCTGGGCTGAGAGTAGGTTGTACTTATCCTATTGATCTTACTACTGCAGCATACCAGTATTTGCATGCAATTGATCAGTGCATGGAGACACTACTGCTCAGTTCTGTTGCTAGTGTTGAGCACTGTGTGTATATGTATTCTGCTAGTGTTGTTGCTCAGTTCTGTTGCTACCTGGGTCCTAGGTTGCTCAGTTCTTTCATGGTTTATTGCTCAGTTCTGTTGCTACCTGGGTTGACTACAATTAGAATGCTACCCAGTCTACCTTGTTATCTGTTGTGCCCTGTTATCACACTGGTTTTGTTGTCCAGTTTGTGTCCAAACTTGATACTTATGGTCCCGACTTGTAACATCTCACATTGTGCTTGTACCATTTGGTGTTGTTTAGGGGTTGTCCCTAGGAATATTGTTCCCCTTTCGGGAGGGGGGTGTCCTCCCTTTGGCCAGTTTGCTTTACCATTTTATAAGCAGTTACTATTCAATTCATTTCGAAGCATGCACTTGGTCTATAATGAGATTAATTACCTTACGATTATGTCCAATTGATCTTTTTGGAAAAAATCTAACTTGTTCATTCATTTGTTTCCTTCTAGTGAATCTGAAGGAAACAAATTTATGATCTAAACAGCCAAGCTAAGCTAAGCATTATATCAATCTGGCGTGTGTTAACTCTATTGTAATTTGAAGACTATATGGTTAATTAATGCTATTGAAGTATTGATACAAGCAAGTGATTTTTAGTTTGAGTCTCTTCATTAGATTAGATGGAGTGAAAATAGATTTGTCTCTATGGGCCAGTCCATAGAAAAGTTCCTCCCGACAAGAGGCATTTTCACACAATGGTTCTAACTTCAAACTTCTACGAGTCTACGACACCTTATCTGCAGCATGCTTTACGTTAAAAAGGCACGGCACGGTATAACACGATCCGACACGATAAAAAGACACGACAAAAAGGCATGGCACGACACAACAAAAAAATGGCCTGGCATGGCATAACACGATAAAAAGGCACGACACGGCACAGAATGGAAAAAAAAAAGTATAGCACGACACAATAAAAAAAGGCACGGCACGACACAATTAAGTCAATGGCCCAGCACGGCACGACACGATTAATTAATCGGGCACGGCACGATACGACACGAATTAAAAAAGGCACGGGCACGACACGATGAAGTAAATCGGCACGGCACGGCACGAAGCACGGTTGACACGGCAAGCCATAGCACGATGAAGTAAATAGGCACGGCACGACACAAAGCATGGTTGGCACGGAAGTTGAATGGCACGGCACGACACGCACGTTTGACACCTCTAGGTTATGCAACCATTGGGTTTCCAGCAATTATACAGCAATTGGGCCCAGAGTCCACCAGTTATTCACCAACTGGGTCAAGAGCACTGCGGATCTGTTGTCCGACTATGGTGTCCTACCATAGTGTCCGACCCCCCAAATTATTGACACGTTGCATTATCCCACAACCCATTAACCCCGTTAGCCCCTTTGCCACGGTTAAATTAAATAAGTTAGTTAACTCTTCACTTTGTATGCGATAATTCCTTCTTCACCGATAGGAATGCACCGACGGCGTCAAGGGCTGAAGAGTTGGGACACAAAATTTAATTAACTGTAACTTCAAGATAATTTGATCGGCTTCTTAGATACTAATGCAAGATTGTTCAATAAATGGAGTGAGAATCAGCGGTACCTTCTTGTTGGGGAAGATCCGGAAGGAGTTGAGCGACGGAGCCGTTCCATAACCGGTTGTCGTGGTCGTCCAAGTACACACGGAGAGAGAGAGAGAGAGTTTTGTCCCGAAGAGAGAGAGAGAGTTTTGTCCCGAAGAGAGAGAGAGAGAGAGAGAGAGTTAATGCACATGGGAAGTACTGCAGATCTGCTGTCCGAAGAGAGAGAGAGAGAGAGAGAGTTAACGCACACGATAAAAAGATACGACACGACAAAAAGGCACGACACAACACGACAAAAAAATGGCTCGGCACGGCATAACAGGATAAAATGGCACGGCACGACACAGAATGACAAAAAACGTAAAAACGCACGGCACGACAAGATAAAAAAAGGCACGGCACGACACAATTAAGTCAATGGCTCAGCACGGCACGACACGATTAATTAATCGGGCACGGCACGATACGACACGAATTAAAAAAGGCACGACACGACATGATGAAGTAAATCGGCACGGCACGAAGCACGGTTGGCACGGCACGCCATGGCACGATGAAGTAAATAGGCACGGCACAAAGCACGGTTGGCACGGAAGTTGAATGGCACGGCACGGCACGACACGCACGTTTGACACCTCTCGGTTATGCAACCATTGGGTTTCCAGCAATTATACAGCAATTGGGCCCAGAGTCCACCAGTTATTCACCAACTGGGTCAAGAGCACTGCGGATCTGCTGTCCGACTATGGTGTCCTACCATAGTGTCCGACCCCCCAAATTATTGACACGTTGCATTATCCCACAGCCCATTAACCCCGTTAGCCCCTTTGCCACGGTTAAATTTAAATTAAGTTAGTTAACTCTTCACTTTGTATGTGCTAGTGCCGTTAAAAAACACCCCTATCGATATTCGATTGAGCTGATTTTTCACATGGACGTTCAAAATATTAAATAAGCAAACTCGAATAAAAATCAGCTCAATCGGATATCGAAAACCGGTAGGAGTTCTTTTTTAAGTTTGATAGCCTTGTAGGGTTCTATTTTTAAAAAATAAATTCACGCTATGTAATCATTTATTTAATATATTAAATAAATAAGATTTATTCCCATTATATATAAATGTCGGATAAATATAATATTTATGTTATATAATATATTAAATACATAATACTAAATTCCATATACAGTTTTATGCAAAATTGTTCGGATCAAGCCTTTACCGGTCTCTCTCTTTTTTTTTGCCGATTCCTCGTGGGTACCCAAATTAGTATTATATTTATTTCATATATTATATAACATAAATATATATTTTTGCCGATTCCTGCGTATGAAATATATATGTGGAACAAGTATTATTTATTTCATATCTTATATAACATAAATATTCTATTTATCCAACATATAATTTACATATACTCAAATTATATATATAATTTGGAATTTTTTTTTGGCGAAAAAATTTAATTATTATATAACGTGAATTTATTTGTTTAAAATAGACTCGCTGCAAAACTTAGAAAACACTCCTACCGGTTTTTAACATCCGATTGAGCTAATTTTTATTCAAGTCTGTTTATTTAATATTTTCAACGTCCATGTTCAAAATTAGCTCAATTGGATATCGATAGAGATGTTTTCTAACGGCCCTAGCACGCACAAGTGAGAAGTTAACTAATAATAAAGAATTAATTTAACGCGGCAAAGGGCTAAAGCTAACGGGGTTAATGGGTAGGAAGATAACGCAGCGTGTCAATCATTTGAGGGTCGGACACCATAATCGGACAGCGGATCCTGGCTGGGTCAAGAGTCCATCATTAGAAATTAACAGGAGCACTGTAGTGGGCTCAAATTTGTTCAAAATGAATTCAGGGCTGTTTAAATTGAAAGGTTCACCTAACCAAAATGAAGTAGAGAATTAAAGACCTATCTAACAGCCCATGGGTCCCATAAATGAAAAAGGTCGTTCTCTACCATTATGACATCACAAAATAGAAGGGAAATCCAAAAGCCACAACCTTCAAACCTGTGCCTTGCTTTAATAAATTAAATCGTACAGGAGGCCCAAAAGTTAGAGAATAAAAATGCCAAAGTCACTGCAAGCTACGTACATTACATTGTGAGAATTTCTAAGCACAGCACGGCTGCACACAGCAACCCCGGATTAGTTGGATATAATACCACACTCACAGAGCTAACACTTCCTGAGAGCTCCTTCGCGGGTTTTTTTCTTCTTCTTTTTCCTTCACTAATATCACATCAGTGGAGCAAGAGGAAGGGATAGATCATGTTGTGACATTGCAATTCATTAAGGGAAGCAAATATGATGTTCATGTTAAGAATTCGACTTACAGGATAGAGTCAAAGAACATATATCTGGTCAAGAGACTGGCTAATGAGATGTTATTGTGGCTCCGCTCTTTGAAAAACCCTTAACCTGGATTCATAGGTGGTAGACAATCCAATTAAATATAGACCAAGATTTCGAATGTATCTTATCGAAGATAGAACAAAATAAAAATATAAAGATATAAGGCTGAAATGAATCAGTTTGCAATTTATTTGTTGACAAGGGCCAGTTAACATTGACTGTCCTTGGACAACTGGTTGTCATAATCTTGCAAGCACCTGATGATGGAGGTGGCTTGCGGCGGTGGCATGACGTGGTTCATTTTCGTTGACGGTGGTCAGTGGTGAGGTCGAAGTCTTCCGGTGGATGATGTTTGGGTGGTATTTTGTTGGTTTTTTTGTGATTCTTATATATTGAATAATTTTGTTGTTTCAATAAAATATAGTGACATGAATAGTGACTTTTTTCAAATCAATAAGGGTTCGTAGCTTGATCAAAACTATGCCTACGTATAACAAGTACTAAAATAATATGTAACGGGCCTACAGTACACTCATTTTTAAGGGGCGTACTGTAGCACTCTCTTAATTAAAAGTGTCTTGAAATCTTTTTATATTTTATTATTTTTATCATTGACAAGTATTCTGGTGAAAAAGATAAAGAGAGATACTCCCAATGTCTGGAACACTTGTGAAGATTGAGCCTCACATCCAATAAATACAAAAAAAGTTGGACATTAATATACAATTTGACTCACTAATTATAAGGCTTAGTCTTTTAAGTAGATATGGATTGTTCAATGTATATCTTTCGTTTTGGTGACGTGGTGTGGACTTTGTAGATACTCTCCAACGAATTGACCCTATGCGAGCATAAGAAGAACCTGAGGCGAATCGAATTCCCAACAATAAGTTTGTATATATACTCAAGAGAAATGCCAGGGGGCATTTTTGTCTTTCTATATGTCCAATGATTGAAAGATAAAAAAAAGTAAAAATCAGAGTGAAAACTCAAAAGGGTTATCAAATAATGCATGATATAATTTGCTCCCAGCACTTCAAAAGCGCAAATATAAAATCAATTAACCTAATAATGCATGGTATAATTTGTTTCCAGCACTTCAAAAGCGCGAATACAAAATCAAATAATCAAATAATGCACGATATATTTTTATTTGAGCTGCATGCAATGAAATGAAAAAACGGTATGAAGTGGTGGGAAACAAATATAAAATGATTATACCATAATATAAAATGAAGTGGTGGGACAAATATAAAATGAAAAAACGAATAATGCTAGAGACACATCACTCCACCACACCACCATCCACACAAGCTGTTGGAATTGTTGCCTTGAATTTTCCTTTTTCGGGAGAATTCCAATTGTGTTTAGGATTTCCTATTGTGTTTAGGATTTCCTATTGCATTTAGGATTTCCAATTGTGTTTAGGATTTCCTATTGTGTTTAGGATTTCCTATTGATTGTGTTTCTTATAAATAGAGGCTTTTAGGGATCCTTTGAATATCTCTCATATTGTGGCCTCTCCAGAGTTACGGATCATAGCCGGCTCTTTGTATCTCTTCTTCACCATTGATAGTGAACTCTCTCTCTCCTCGCCCGTGGACGTACCTCAATCTTGAGGGAACCACGTATATCTTTGTGTCGTGTGATTGCTTGTTGTTTTGTTTGCTTTCTCCCAACTTAGTCGCATTCATAGCGTTCGTTACAACAAACTGGTATCAGAGCTTCTGGTTGAAAAACTAGGGTTTCGTTTCCGATTGTGGCTATGGCGGCTAAGTTTGAGATTGCGAAGTTTGATGGGCAGAGCAGCAGCTTCAGTCTTTGGAGGGTTAAGATGAAGGCTTTGCTAGTTCAACAGGGATTACACAAGACCTTGCAGGGGCAGGAAAAATCCGGCATTAGCGCGGAAAATTGGGAAGACATGGATGCTAAAGCTCTGAGTTCAATTCAATTGAGTCTAGCAGACGATGTTCTTCGCGAGGTGGAAGAAGAAACTTCAGCAGCAGGAATTTGGCTGAAGTTGGAAGGCATATATATGACGAAATCGCTCACGAACAAAGTTGTATCTTAAACAACGTCTTTATACGTTTCGAATGCGTGAAAGTACACCTGTTAGGGATCACTTAGACGAGTTTAATCGTATTTTGATGGACCTGAAAAATATTGATTGTAAAATCGAGGAGGAGGACCAAGCCCTAATTTTGTTATGTTCTTTACCGCCATCGTATGAACATTTTGTTACAACCTTATTGTATGGGCAAGACACCATATCCATGGAGGATGTTAAGGCCGTCTTCATTCGAAAGAGTTGAGGAAAAAGGTGTCGGGAGAGGTTGATGATCATGCGGAAGGATTGTTTGTTAGGGAAGAACGGCGTTAAAAGGGTGGTACGAGTAATAGGGAAAGATCCAAATCAAGTGATTAAAAATAAGAAAAAGGGAAAGTGCAATTATTGCAAGAAACCAGGCACTTGGGCAAGAGAGCAATTTAAAACTCAAGGAGAAGGAAAAAGAGGACCGAGAAAGGGGGTAAAAATATTGCCGGGGTTGCCGAAAGTTCGGATGAGTTAGATCTTTGTTTTATCGATTCTGATGTGGGAGATTCTCGCTGTGATACCGAGTGGATTATGGATTCTGGGTGTTCATATCACATGTGTCCGCATAAGGAGTGGTTCACCACTTATGAGGCGGTCAATGGTGGCACAGTTTTAATGGGCAACAACATGCCTTGCAAAACTGTTGGTTGTGGAACGATCCAACTCAAGATGCACGACGGTATTGTGAGGACTTTATCGGATGTTCGGCATGTCCCGGAGTTGAAGAAAAATCTTATCTCTTTGGGTGCTCTAGATTCCATTGGTTGTACTTTCACTGGTGAAGGTGGAGTTTTGAAGGTCTCAAGGGGTGCTTTGGTGCTGATGAAGGGTCAGAAGCGTAACAATCTCTATTCACTCATGGGCAAGACTGATTGTTCGAGGTTAGCAGGCCGCTTCTTCAAAGGTTTCGGGTTGGATTTGACTCGATTGTGGCATATGCGTCTTGGGCATATGAGCGAGAGAGGATGACAGATTTTGAGCAATCGGGGTCTACTTTGTGAGCGTAAAACCGAGAAGTCGGATTTTTTGCGAGCATTGTGTCTCGGCAAGCGGTGCGGGGTCAAATTCAAGATACTTTGTTTATCGCACCAAAGGCACGGTGGATTATTTTCTCGGATCTTTGGGGTCCCGCTGAGGTAACTTCTAAAGGTGGTTTTCGATATTTTATGAGTATTATCGATGATTTCTCTCGTAAGGTTTGGGTGTATATGCTAAAACATAAAAGTGATGCTCTAAGTACATTCAAACAGTTTAAAATTTTGATAGAGAATCGACGGGTAAGAAAATAAAACGTTTGAGAACCGACAATGGTATGGAGTTTTGTCTTGGCGAATTTGATAAGTTTTGCGGTGATGAGGGCATTGTGAGACATCACACAAAGTGAGGAAAACCCCCAAACAGAACGGTGTGGGTGAACGAATGAAGGACTCTTTTGGAGAAGGCGCGTTGTATGTTGTCCAATGCCGGGTTGGGCAAAGAGTTTTGGGTCAAGCCGTTTCCACAAGTATGCTATTTGGTGAACAGTCTCCATCGATTGCTATTGAGTGTAAGACTCCGTTTGAGGTATGGTCGGGTCATAAGGTCGCTTATTCCGATCGTGTGTTTGGGTGTCCAAACTTATGCTCATGTGAATGAGGGTAAGTTGGAGCCACGTGCCAAGAAGTGTATTTTCTTGGGTTATCGGCAGTGTGAAAGGGCAGATTATGGTGTCCAGGAAACCTCTAAGTTTTTAATTAGTAGAGATGTTACTTTTGATGAAAATTTTATGGTTAAGGGGTCTAAGCAGGTTAAAGATGCAGTTGAGGAACCGAGGGTTCCAAAGCAGGTGGAGTTGTTATGTGAATCTTCTGGCTCAGGGAAGAATGACAGTAATCAGCCAATTGAAGAGGAGTTCAAGAGTTTAGACACAGATGATGATGTACCAGCAGAGCAACCACGCACTATTGCTAAAGATAGGCCAAGGAGGGAGATTCGGCCTCCTGAAAGATATTCGGCTTATTCTGAGATTGTGGCATATGCTTTATTAGTTGCTGAAACAGTGGAGTATGATGAGCCTTCTAGCTATGCGGAAGCTATTTCGAGCAATGAGTGTGCACAGTGGTGTGTTGCTATGAATGAGGAGATTGAGTCTCTTCAGAAGAACCAGACATGGGAGTTGGTGGAACCGCTGAAAAATAGGAGGATTGTTGGGTGCAAGTGGGTCTTCAAGCGCAAGCCAGGTATTCCAGGGGTTGAAGAGGCACGGTTCAAAGCTCGGCTAGTGGCGAAAGGATTCAGTCAAAAGGAAGGTGTTGACTACAATGAGGTATTTTCACCAGTTGTAAAACACAGTTCCATTCGCACTTTACTTGCTATTGTTGCTTGTTATGACCTTGAGTTAGAGCAACTTGATGTCAAAACGGCGTTTTTGCATGGGGAGCTTGAGGAACAGATTTATATGCGTCAACCAGAGGGATTTGTTGTTTCTGGTAAGGAAGATCATGTATGCTTGCTTCGTAAGTCTTTATATGGCTTAAAACAGTCTCCTAGGCAGTGGTATAAGCGGTTTGATACATTCATGATAAGCCAATCATATTCTAGGAGTGAATATGACAGTTGTGTGTATTTTCGGAGACTTCCAGATGGTTCATTTATTTATCTACTGTTGTATGTTGATGATATGCTTATTGCTGCCAAAGGTGTATCAGAAATCAACAGGTTGAAGCAGCAGTTGAGAGGTGAATTCGAGATGAAGGATTTGGGTGCAGCAAAACGGATTTTGGGTATGGAGATTAGCAGAAATCGAGTAGATGGCAAGTTGTTCTTGAATCAGAAGTCATATGTTCTCAAAGTGCTTGAGCGCTTTGCCATGCAGAACTCGAAGCCAGTCAGTACCCCTTTGGCAGCACACTTTCGACTTTCAGCAGAATTGTCACCTCAGTCAGAGGATGAGGAGAAATATATGTCTCAGGTTCCATATTCGAGCGCAGTTGGGAGCCTTATGTACGCCATGGTATGTACTCGTCCTGATATTTCACATGCAGTTAGTGTCGTAAGTCGCTATATGGGGCGACCGGGAAAGGCACATTGGGAGGCTGTGAAGTGGATACTTCGGTATTTGAAAGGGACTGCAGATGTGGGTCTTTTGTATGGGGTTTCTAATCCGGGTAATCAAGTTGTTGGTTATGTTGATTCGGATTTTGCCGGTGACCATGATAAGAGGAGGTCTCTGACAGGTTATGTGTTCACTCTATCCGGAAGTGCCATTAGTTGGAAAGCAACTTTGCAGGCTACGGTCGCGCTGTCTACAACAGAAGCAGAGTATATGGCCATTGCCGAAGCTGTAAAGGAGGCATTGTGGATGAGGGGAATTCTTTGCGAGCTTGGTATTGCACAAGGGGTTACTTCAGTATTTTGTGACTCTCAGAGTGTTATACATCTGACTAAAAATCTGATGTATCATGAACGGACCAAGCATATTGATGTCAGGTATCACTTCGTTCGAGAGATCATCTCACAGAAGCAAGTTGAGGTGAAGAAAGTGGGAACGGCGGATAACCCAGCGGACATGTTGACTAAACCGGTTTCGGTTGCCAAGTTCAAGCATTGCTTGGGCTTGGTTGGCATTTGCAGTTGATCGCCCCTTGGGGGCATTGTGGCGAGGTAGAGGCAGAAGAGGGTTGCTATAATTAGTGATTTGAGTTCAGTGAAATTCAAGTCAAGGTGGAGAATTGTTGGAATTGTTGCTTTGAATTTTCCTTTTTCGGGAGAATTCCAATTGTGTTTAGGATTTCCTATTGTGTTTAGGATTTCCTATTGCATTTAGGATGCATTTAGGATTTCCAATTGTGTTTAGGATTTCCTATTGTGTTTAGGATTTCCTATTGATTGTGATTCTTATAAATAGAGGCTTTTAGGGATCCTTTGAATATCTCTCATATTGTGGCCTCTCCAGAGTTACGGATCATAGCCGGCTCTTTGTATCTCTTCTTCACCATTGATAGTGAACTCTCTCTCTCCTCGCCCGTGGACGTACCTCAATCTTGAGGGAACCACGTATATCTTTGTGTCGTGTGATTGCTTGTTGTTTTGTTTGCTTTCTCCCAACTTAGTCGCATTCATAGCGTTCGTTACAACACAAGCCTATGTGGCACTGCACAATTGGTGGTTGCAAAGTAGTTTCAAAGTGCGTATTCTCCCATTACCAATCGTGCAGTGCCACGTAGAAATGTGTGGTTGGTGGAGTGGTGGAGTGGTGTGTCTCTATCATTATTGTTTAAAAACGGGGGCGGCAAACAATCCGTACGGGCTTCTTACTTCTTACCAAACCCCATTCCCCAGTTTTCTATTTTTAACAGCAAAGAAAGTAATAGTGTTTTATTAATGATAACAAAATATTACAAGAAAGAAAGAAAAATAAATAAATCACCAAATTCTCAAGCAGGCAAGATACCAAACTATCGAAAATTTCTCTCACAATACTTCCAACAACTACGCTCCAAGTATCAAAATTTTCATGCGGAGACTCTCACACCTTTACGCTCTAAAAAATTCAAACGATTTGAAAATCAAAACTGTCCCTTTAGGATCTTTCTTGCCCTTAACCTTTTTAGTTGCATGGTATATGGAACCTTCATTTAAATCTCCCTCTTCTACCTCACTCCCATGTAATAGAGATGAAGAGATAGCAACACCTTCCTCATTCTCGATCTCTAACTTCAAAGATTCTCCAACATCATTTACCATAGCTACAAAAAGTTCATCTTCATCCGTGGCGAAAAGCAGACAAGATTTTGGTGAGAAAAACTCTAGCCCATCGCACAACCTTCTCTCCATTCTTTTCCAAATCAACTAAAGCCAACCAACAATTATTTCGCAAACTAGCAACAACCTCACCATTCCCCAGTTGTTTGGACAGTTTAAGAATAGAATTAAACTGTCCACTTTCATTTGGATAGGATTCATCATTCCGTCCCCTAGGTGTCGGGTCTGCCTCGGCAGGTGTGTCTACGAGTTTGGCTTAGTAGCTGCTCATTTTCATTTGTTAGTGATTTGGTCTCATTTCCTGTCTTTGATGTAATCGGGTGCCGGATGGCTTTGATAATATACTTGACATTTTCAAAAAAAAAATTAACGGGAACAAAATAAGAAAATAATTGTGTACCAAAAAAAATAAGAAAAATTATTTAGTGGTTCTAAACCACTAAATTAATGGTGTCCCAACACTACACACTATACAGTTAAAAAAAAAAACACTACACACTATACATTTTTTTAGGATCCATCGCTAAGTGTACAGGCCCTGCAGAAATATGAGATGTTGAGGCATGTTGAAACCAATGGTGGAGCAATGTAGGGGTTGGGTGGGGCCAAGTCCCCCGGGGTGTTTCTTTTTTGTTTTGCATGAGAAGTTTTATATATATTTTTTTTTTTAACAAAACAACTTATTTTCTACTAGTACTAAAATAGGAGAAAGAGGATGAAGTTGGCGGGGTTTGAACCCTCCTCTAGTGCAAGGAGTTGTGTGTCCATCACTTGGCTGTACCTCAATTAGCCACATGTAGATTAAGTAGAATAACACTCTCATAGGCACTTTAAAATTTTACTTTCTAAAAAAAAAAAAAACAACGCTTTGATAGTTAGAACATTGAACTCTATTTTTAATGTACTTAACCAATATTCAAAAGTTCATTTTTGTCAAAAAAAAAAAAAAATCTCCTCTTATTTCAGTCCCTCTGAGTAAAAATCCTGACTCTACCACTAATTGGAACACTACTTAACGGTACCCAAGACCACTGAAAAAATAGTCACAAACTAAGGATTGGAGACGACCTCTAGCCCATAATGAAAAATGCTTGCAACCATATGTTGGGACATATAGATCTGAACATGATGTGTTCAGAACTGTTTGGTGTGCATGAATTCAAGTGCATTGTTTGGAATTAGACTGATGTTCCTACCATCTCCCTAAAGACTTATATTCCTTATAACCCAAATTTTGAATCTTCTTCCACAACAATTTTCAAATGGTAACATAAATCCATCCCAACTGCCAGTAGCAGCATTCAGTTGAATAACAAATAAATTTCCAAGTACTGGACCACCGACCACCTTGTGTACGTAGGTGCATGTATCAATAATATTGTTTCCTTCTTGTGAAATAAAGCACCAACCTTTGTCCTAATGAACACCACATTTCATTAAAGTGGCTATATAGTGACTTCCTACCTGTAAACGGTTTATGATAATGAAGTTAAACTGTCGTTTTCCCTCCACTTCATGTCTTGCCAATATTTTTTTTAGCAGAAATGATACATACACACACATTTTACCCACAAATTACCCAAACACACACACAAGTGGTGGGCTCCACACACACCTGGATGTGGATGTGCAGTGTGTACACACTGTGTTGTGTGTGTGTTTGGGTAATTTGTGGGTAAAATGTGTGTATGTATCATTTCTGTTTTTTTAGTAACCAAGTATTGAGGCCAGCATGTCGGCACCTCAACTAATCTTGAAGTTTTGAAATTAACGATCGGACAAACATCAGTGACCCAAATTGAGGATTTGATAGCACCTGAAAAATTTCGACCCTAAAACCTAATTAGAAGGGAACAAACCTCTAAACTCCGGTTCTTGACCATCAAGCCAACTCCTCGGATTTTTGTCCTCTCAATATTCAAATAGGAGTATTACTTAACTTTTTCAGTGCTAGCTATTTCACAGTTTCCATTCTCTTTTTATTCTTCTACTTCCACTGATTCCCACATCCAAATTTCAGTGGAAGACTCCACCTGGCATCTTGATTCCTCCACTAATTCAAAGATTAACAGATAGAGAAAGAAAACTTGGTGAAATGTTAAAGACTTAAGATACCCATCTTTGGTGATGTAAAATGTCTGAACCTTAGAGCAGCTGGAAACTTGATGTAACCAGGTTCTGCCCTAAGCATAGGCCCAATAGGAGGTGGGTGTCTGGGCTTCCAAAATTTGGTCCAAAATAGGGGCCCCCAGCTAGGTATACATATGTTGATATGTAATACAGTAAATAATTAATGTAGCGTTATTACAACTAGAGATGTAGTCGTCCCAGTTGAAAAGCTTCCCACTACCAGGGAGCATACCAGGGTTCAGTTCTATTAAAGCTTCTCTTCCTTTTTTCTTTCTACGAGATTTCCAATATAAAAGTTACAGGTTATTTTTTTATTAAATGTATTTGTAGTTAATTTTTTTTTTGGTTTGGTCAAATTATTTTATTTTATGTATCTGTTGACTAAAATCGTCGAAATAGATACTAAAATGTATCATATTTAGAAAAGATTTGTACTTCTTTAATCTTTGAAAAGGTTGTTTCATTAAGTTTCTAGTTCAAACCACCTCAAAAAAGTGTTTCAAAATTGTGTGATTAATGATAGAAATATTTTTTTTTTTTGGTACTTCGGAAATTTAATTAAAGGCTAAAGAAGAGTAGCAGCTTGCATCAGAAGTGCAGCGAGGAGATTACAAATAAAGATAGACATACTACAACAGTTAATCAAGGATTTGCCTTATGTTAAGGTTGTCCCTTGTCAAGTACTCTCTAACGGCTAGAGGAGGGGTGGAAACAACCACCAGATCATCATTTTGTTCAGCTCCAAGGTGTGCGAGGCAATCGGCACATTCATTTGCAGATCTTGAGATGTGATTTAGAGATATGAGCTACTAGTTCGGGTGAGGAGGTACTTCCCATCATTTAGAATGTTGCTCTGTGGGTGATTCATGTTGGCGCCTTCATTAAACAGGATTACTGTTGTTTGTGAGTTTGATTCAATCTGGACATTTGTCCATCCCTTCTCCAAGATGGTGAGACCTCTATAAATGTCCCAGATTTCAGTCTCTAGGCTTGAAGCAGCTTGCATTTTTCCATAGTAACCCAGCTCCCATTCTCCTTGCTCATTCCTGAATAGACCTCCAAAAGCTGCCTTACTTCGAGTCTCAATCCAACTACCATATGTGTTCAGCTTGAGGGAACCTGAGATAGGAGGAACCCAAGGGATTAGTCTACAGTTTGAAAGGGTCAGAAGTAAGAGGAGAATTAAAATTCCACTATCTCGGTAGCATAGGAACATAATACTTTGGAACTCACATTCGGCACCATATCAAAGTTGTCAAAACTTTTTCTATTACGATCCTTCCAAATTTGCCAAATGGTGGTGCAGAATAAGATGTTCCAAGGTATGTCTGTTCCCAATCAAATGAGTTTTTTCTTTTTTAGGTTAAAGGAAATCCAATCCGAAGTGGAGCTAGAAATTCTATCTCTCATCAACCGACCCGAGGGAAGTGTATCCCAAAGCACAGAAGCTTTGGGACAGTCCCTGAACAAATGATCCAGATTTTCAGGAGAAGTATTACATCTTGGACATAGATCCGAAGATGTAATTCCTCTCATAACACGAAGGAGATTAGTGGGTAACTTGTTATGGAATATAAGCCAGAGGAAGGTTTTGAATTTTTGGGGAAGTTTTAACTTCCAAAACCACTTCCACCCCTTCGTGTCATTAGAGTCCTTGTTAAGGAAATCATATGCCACAGAGGCAGAGCAAATGCCGTTGGGAGAAATAACCCAGGAAGGGTGATCCGTAGCTTGGGCATAAAGAGGCAGAACAATACCCACAATCTCATTGCAAGTAGTAATATCCAGAATGTGAGAAATGGGTTCAAGATTCCACTGCCCATTAACAATAATCTCTTCCACTTTGGAATTACTATGAGTATGTAATCCTGGGTAAGCATCCGCTAAGGGATCATTACCGCACCACCAATCACTCCACAAGTCAACCAATTTGCCATCTCCAATGGTCCATTTAATGCCCTTCTTGAGAACTTCCTTGGTATGTATAATACTTCTCCAAGTAAAGGAGGCGGATCTATTACTTGGCCAAGATGGTATGGAATGATGTTTTAAATATTTTTCCCTAAGAATTTTGGACCATAAGCAATCATCATTTTGGGAAATTTTCCAACCAAGTTTGGTTAATAGAGCAAGATTTTGAGTCCTGGCTTTTCTAAGGCTTAAACCACCACAATCTTTACTCTTACAAACAGTGTTCCAGTTAACAAGGTGGATTTTCTTTTTATCCGGAGTATCAACCCAAATGAAGTGCTTATTAAGACAGTCAATTTTATCACAAACACTTATAGGGAGGTGCATAGTCTGCATAGTATAGCTCGGGATGGTAGACGAGGCTTGGATAAGAGTAGCTCTCCCGGCTAACAATAACGTGTTCGATTTCCATCCAACGAGTCTATTCTGCACTTTTTCAACAATGTGTTTAAAATGATCTTTGTTGACTCTCTTGTGGAGGAGCGGGACCCCAAGGTATTTACCAAGATCGTTAGTAAGTGCTATCCCACAAAAGTTACTTAATCTACACGCTTTGATAGAAATATTGAACTAAGTTCAAACTACCATCTTATAACAACTCAATTGTGTGAACATATACTTCCACCACAACCATACTATTTGTTGACTTTTTAAAAAAATTAGTCGGTGTCATCATCAGGAAAAAATAAATAAACCACTTTGTGTGTATTCGTAAGATGCTCACATCAATTTGCCGATTTCAATTATTTTTCTGATTGTTGCAATAACAATAAACAATTATGATTAAAAACTATTTTTCTTGACATAACAACTCAAATTATGAAAAAGGACAAAATATGGAACAAAGTATCAATCATTTGAAGTTAATGTTGGTTCTTTAATTTGTTTCTTTGAAAAAACTTAGGGCCCTGTTTTAACATTCTCGTTTGAGGCCACGAAAATCTCAAAGCCGGACCTATATGTAACCCCGGCCGTTGGATATAAAAATCAATAAATTTGAGCCTTTGATTTAGCTCAGAACCAACTATACATGGGGTCATAGTCTTAACTCTAAACCAACCGCCGAGTCATAAGCAAGGTCACATAATCTTCTGCTGCCACAACCATTTGCTACCCTCTCAATTCTCGCTCCACGTTTTCACTCTCAATCTCAATTCCCGCTCTCGTAAATTTTAGTAATTTGAGATGTTTTTAAAAAAAATGTTTTTACGCTCGTGCTCCCGCTCCCGCTTAGGTAATGTGACTTTGGTCATAACCAAACTCTCTAGCAAGCAAATGATGGTTTTGTTTTTAAGTAACAGCAAAAGCATGGATTTTTCTAAGTAAACGCAAAGTTAGTTGAAAGAAGCAAACTTAATTCGGTCTCTATTACCAAATGGCCTGATTAACTGTTCACCAACCGATCACAAACATGAGGTCCCTTTCTCTAAATTTAATTTGCTTTTTTTGCATTGCAAATATGGAGTCCTTGTCTCTAATCAAAGCGAAATTGAACACTTAAAGTTGGTCTAGCTCTAGCTTAATTTTGAAAACACTGGATTATAAAAAAAAAACATGGAAATGATTAATAAATTCAGTTGACGCGTCCAAAAATTGTGAATAAAACCCCCCAAAAAAGAGTGCACGGTGTGCCCTTCGTATTTTGAGCCACAAAATCTCATAAATTTAAAATCACCACAAAATTTGATAAAAGTAAGTCATAAAATTTGTATTTTGAACCACAAAAATTCGTAATAGTGAGCCACAAAATTCATAAAAAAGTAAGTCACAAAACTCGTAACCTAGAGCCGTGCTTTTTTTTTTACCTTTGTCCGTCTTTTTTATGTCAAAATTTGTAAAAGTAAGCCACAAAAAATCGTAAAAGCAAGCAACAAAATTTGTAAAAGTAACCACAAAAATTCATATCCTGGGGCACAAAAATCCGTAAAGTAAGCCACAAAATTAGTAAGGGTGCACTGTACACCCAAACATAAAACAAGTCACAAAAATCCGTAAAAAGAATAATAAAAAATCGTAAAAAGAGCCGAAATTTTTTTTTTTTTTTTTTTGGTAAAGATTGTGTGCCGTCTATTTTTTATACAATAAAAAAAAGAGATATGTTCATTTGATTACTATTACACTTTATATGATTAATTAACATAGAATTCACAAGATTTTTAAATCCGTGAATTCGTGATAATACGCAGGGGCGAACAGGGGGGGTGCTAGGGGTTGTTCGGCCCCTGCACTCCCCCTAATTTTCGACATATTTTTAATACACTTTCAAAAAAATTTGTAAAATTACCGAAAAGTGACCCCCGCAAATTAGGCAAAAATGGCGATCCTGATAATACGAAGATAGTACATCTGAGAGAAAGAAACAGAGAGAATGAGTCATAATTTTGAAGAGGGTTAATTAAAAGTCCACGATTTTGAAATTAAATGTGAATATATCTTTCCACGATTTTGCAAAAACTGCTGAATTGAAAGCTAATATTTCTTTTCGTGCGTCATAATATCAGTTATCTACGTGACGAAACACTATAGGCGTGTGGGTCCGCACATTGGATGTGGTTTCTCGCGCATCAAATGAAACGTTTGGATTGGGGGCCAATTCATACAAAATTTTGTTTAATAATAAAGCCTTGTTAGTGGACGGTAAGATTGATGTCGCAGGATTAGTGAAAATGTGTCTATGACGTAAATTGGCTCGAACACCCAATGAAATGTGAGATTATAGTATGTCGTCGAACCATTATAATAGAAAATTGAATAGACAGTTTTTTTTATGTATATATATACAAGAAATTTCCTATGAGGGCTCCCTCACAAAAAAAAAATGTGGGAAAACAATTGTGAGCCTTTGAATCACGTGAAGGGCATAGGATCCAACGGTTCACAACTGTTTTCCTGTACTTTTTTTGTGAGGGAGTATATAATATATACAGTACCCTTCAGGTCCAAACTCCCGTAACATACTAAATTCCGGACCTCGCGCGTGAGCCGTTGGATCTGATCCAACGGCTGTGGGACGAAACGGGTTAAAAATCAACTCGCGGGTTATATGGTTCGGGTAAAAGGGTTCCGGGTCACTTAATCGGGTCACTATAAAATGTCTGACCCACTCGGTTTCCCTCATTTCACGCGTGAAGAGAGAGAGAGAGGAGACAGGCGATTCAAAATCGCCATCATCTACGTCTGGATCGATCAACAAGAAGAAGAAGCCATCTAGGTCTGGATCGAAATCATCTTCTCCATCTTTCTCTCTATTTCGTGTTTTTCTGAAAAAACCCTAACTTTTTTTTTTCTTTTCAGGTCGAAGCCGAAACCCTAGACGAACGCGAAGAAGAAGAAGAAGAGCATTCGTATCTAGGTACCGATCGAACTCGTCTTCTTCATCTTTCTCTCTATTTGTGTGCTTACTCTATTTGTAAATTTGTAAAAGTTTCCATGTACGTAGTTAGTTGTATTGACCCCGAGCCTTTTTTTTTTGGTTTGGTGAACTAATTCTCATAAGCTCATTTTTTGATACTTACACAAGAGGCATGGAACTTGTGCTCCATGTACGTAGTTAGTTAGGTCTGAGGCATTTACTGGTTTGTTGTATTGTATTTACCATTTTTGTAAAAAGTCTAAACATTTATTTGAAGGGAAAAGTAGCCATTGGGCCCAAATCAGTATATTGTATTGACCCCGAGCCTTGGTTTGTCTTTATATAGACATAAATAGATTTCCTTTGAATCTGTTAAAAGCCTACAGTTAGGCGGTCAAGCGCTCAGGAGTTTCTGTTTTGTTCTGTATTCATGCATTTTGTGCAATGATCTTTCTAGAGCCCAAAATAGGTTATTTCATAGGTTACCGGGAAGAAGTACATGGGCACTCAAGAGCAGTTCTTTAGCGCTCAAGTCCAATGCTGAGAGGTCAAGAGTGGTTTCATTAGCAGTTTCTGTTTTGTTGTACATTCTGCTATTTCATGCTCCTCACTACCGGATGCACATTGTTGTCACACAAAATCAAAATTATTATTAAAATGAAGGCAAAATTAGACTACCAGGAAACACCAAGAAATTTACATGGAAACCTTCCTTAAAAAGATAAAATCATGGGGTAATTAAACTCTCAAACATTCTTTGCTTCTTCTTAACAAGATTATTTAAGAACTACCATCCTAATCATTCTTACATCTTTACATGTAAGATGTTTGAAACTGACGGGGTTGCATGTCGGCACATTTTGGCGTACTTCAATTTCATTCATATTAGAAAACTACCAGACACTTACATCTTAAGGAGGTGGACAAAATCTGCAAAAGCTGGTAGAGTTAGAGACGACTCGGGTGGGGGGAGTAAAGAAATTTGTGACACTTCATTGTTAACGAGGCGAAGTCATCTTTTCCTTCGTTCATCTAATGTAATTGATGATGCCGTATTAACTGAAGAGGGAACTGAAATATACAATGAAGCTTTGGACTTTGCCGAAAAGAAGCTCGCAGCCCTCAAGATAAGTAGGGGGAAGATTGTGACGAGAGTGGTATTCAAGTGTCTATTCCTCTTGTAAGCGAAGCTTCTACTTTGAAAGAACCAAATGTTGCCAAGACAAAGGGTAGTGGTAAAAGACTAAAGGGAGGAAAAGAGAAGAGTGTGAACAAAAAGAAGAGGCGTTGTAATGGTTGCGGGGAAGTTGGAGCTTCGCATGACAAAAGAAATTGTCCCAAACTTCTAGCAATGTAAGTGTGTGCTAGTAAATAGGTGCATTTAAATAATTGTTCAAATGTTAATTGTACTAATTAATTTTCCCGTAGGTCTTCGCAAGGTGTTAGCTTCAATGACGAGACAGAGGATGTGGAAGAAGAAGACGAAAGCATGGATTATGACGATGATTGTAAGTGTGCATTAGTAATTTAAATTTTTGCATTATTTAGTCAGATTAGATTTTCTGCATTATTTGCTTGACTGGTTTTGGTTGATGGTCACTGGAATTATGCTCATTCGCTGCATTTGTTTTTAGAATGGTAATTTACTCACTGGTTGGTCACTGGAATTGTTGCTGGATCACTGGGTTTGGTCACTGGATGCCATCTGAAATTTGCTGCTGGATCACTGGATTTCGTCACTGGATTGCAGCTGGATCAGTCACTGGATCACTTTCATTTATTCTGCAGTTTTAACTTTCTGTTGGGACACATTTGTTGGGACAATATGTATGACTGGAGGAAACTGGAAATTACTAAATGAGGACAATTTTTAACTGCTGGATTTAGTTTATGTTTGATCAATGTTTGATGGAACAATATGTATTCAAGAATGGTCACTGGTAGATGACTGGAATTTGTGTGTGTGTTAGACTATCAAGAATGGGCACTGGAATTTAGTCACTGGTGAATGCAAGCAATGGTTGATTAGTGTTGATGTTAGCTACATTGCTCTCAGCGTTAAACAAGAAAAATTCACATTCAGAAAGTGAATTAGTACATTGCTCTCACCGTGAAAGTGAAACTAATTTTTTTTTAAAGTGAAAGTAATTTTTTTAAAAGTGAAACTAATTGCTCTCACCGTTAAAGTGAAACTAATTTTTTTTTAATACCATACATCGGAGATCTTATGCAGGTGAAGTTGGTTTTTCAGCTATTCAGTTAATGAATATATATTTTCCCTTTGCCCCATATGGAAAAACCAGAGTTTAATTATTTTTAGACATGATGTTTAAGAGGGATGTAGACATGAGTTACTATTTACTCCTATTTGGTAAACGAAGTGAGAAAATTGGTACGTACTGCCTTAGAGGGTTGTCCTGAACTTTTGACTAACTTGACCAACCAGAGAGCAATACCATAATCATCTGAAAATACATGGAGTACCTCTTTTGAATTAATCACTCAATCACCTCCTATAAATATTTAAAAGGAACAAAAAGACTATACAAGTAGTGTGTAATATTGCTGATTACCTTATGGCAATGCTTACAGCATTAGTTTTCATTTCTCAACAAAATGGAAAAACTCACATGGTTCTGAAAAATACTAACACTGAAATATGTAATTGTTAGTGGCAAATAGTTACAACTACAGTTCCAACTTCATACAAACAGTACCAAGTCAAAATAAATTACAGTTACAACATCATGGCAGATAGTTGCCATATCCCACAAAAAAAGTTTTTCTTGTGAACCACAATATGATGCATGCACATAGAAGAATGAAGCTCTTGCATTTGTATGATACCACTTGACCTTCTACAACCATCAACTTCTTCTTCAACTTCTTGTTCTCTTTCGCTAAGTTGTGGACAAAGTTTTCCATTTCTTGACACTTCAAATGTAGAGCACGTTTTTCACTTTCCAATACTTCTATTTTGTCCTCAATTTGTCTCACTTTAGGGTTTGGGTCAACCCAATAGAAGTATTCGCATTTTTTTTTCCCTTTCTGCCAAATTGAGAAGTAAAATTTTTTAGGGGTTAATAAACAACAATTTCACGAAATTATCATTGACAATTACATAGCATTTTATTTTTCACTTTATACCTCATAGTTGCCACATCCTAAGAATCTCCGTCCTGGATTTTCTTTAGTGTTTGACTTCCTAATGGGGGAGGGCTTCCCACAATGGCAAATAGGGTATTCCATCTGAAAAGTTGAAGAGGCAGAGGACGAGGATGGCATGGCTTCCGACAACTGCAAATAGAGTATACAAAATAAAAATGCGTCAACAATATCACACACTATATGGCTTTTATTGGAATACATATGATAATTACTCTCTCTCTCTCTCTCTCCACCTAGCAGCTTCCCCAAATTTTCAGAGATTGAAATAATAAGAGGAGTCCAAACCAAAGGGAGCAAATGGGGTTGGCCTTGAAAGGAACAAATAATTCTATATACTGAGAATGAAATAATAAGAGGAGTCCAAACATGTTGCCATTGAAATACTCTATAAGACGGGTGAGAGTATTCTACATACACCATTGAAATACTAAGAAATTCTATATACACCATTGAAATACTAAGATGGAATTAGGGGCAATAAGGAAATTATAGCAAGATGGAATTAGGGGCAATAACAAAATTATAGCAGCACAACAACCCTACTTCCATTAAAATTTCACCAACTAATGATACAGCCATCAAAAGGATGTCCAAAGAATTCCCTACATAGTAAACTTAGATAGTTAGGCTAAAATGTTCCTTGATTTTTTTAACTAACTGCTAACAGTTCTTTGATTTCTTTTATAATAGAATGATCGTGCCATTTTGTTTTCCTTAGCTGAAATACCTTCTGGTTCAACCAAGTGGTTTTGAGTCAAGGCCAACACAAAACGCAACACTCCAATTCCATTTGCTCAACCACATGCCCACATTCATTATTGACTGGGAAATAACCATTGGAACTACAAAACCATTGTCAAAGAACAAAGAAAATAGGCCAAGTAAGTCATAAAACGGGTGAGAGTATTCCCAAACAGGCCCAAAAATTTTCTACAAAAACTAGGATTTGCAGCAAATCGAGAGACAAACTAAATCAACTATATGCAAGTCGAATCTATCAAATAAGATACCTACGTATTTCCAAAGCAAAACACATGCAAAACCTCACTCTCGAAGGTATATCCACACAATGATTATCTGATAGATTATTGACAGAAAGGCAAAACAAAATCGAAGCCCTAATTTCACGTTTTTGAAAAACCTAGGAAAACTACAGACAGAGACAGAGAGACCTGGAGATCAAGTCGACTTCGTCTTCGCCTTTCGACCTGAGATTTGAAAAAGTTTAGGGTTTTTTACAAATTTACAAATAGAGTAAGCACACAAATAGAGAGAAAGATGAAGAAGACGAGTTCGATCGGTACCTAGATACGAATGCTCTTCTTCTTCTTCTTCGCGTTCGTCTAGGGTTTCGGCTTCGACCTGAAAGAAAAAAAAAAGTTAGGGTTTTTTCAGAAAAACACGAAATAGAGAGAAAGATGGAGAAGATGATTTCGATCCAGACCTAGATGGCTTCTTCTTCTTGTTGATCGATCCAGACGTAGATGATGGCGATTTTGAATCGCCTGTCTCCTCTCTCTCTCTCTCTCTCTTCACGCGTGAAATGAGGGAAACCGAGTGGGTCAGACATTTTATAGTGACCCGATTAAGTGACCCGGAACCCTTTTACCCGAACCATATAACCCGCGAGTTGATTTTTAACCCGTTTCGTCCCACAGCCGTTGGATCAGATCCAACGGCTCACGCGCGAGGTCCGGAATTTAGTATGTTACGGGAGTTTGGACCTGAAGGGTACTGATAATATATATATATATGTGTGTGTGTGTGTGTGTGTGTGTGTGTGTGTGTGTGTGTGTGTGTATAAAACGTAAACCTAGAATGCTTTTATATAGGCTACAAGACAAGCAAATTAGGAAAATATCCATAACAAGAAAACCTTAACTAGTTAGGAAACACGAATAATATCCTAGACTAAACAGGAAATATAATATTAAAACTTTAAGGCTAAGTTTTCCGTTTGATTTTACTAACTCAGTTGCTAAAATCATGGTATTTCAAATAAAAAAATTAAGTGTTTCTGTGTATTATTTTTTGAATTTTTCACACCGAATTAAAGTACACGAGGAGTACTTTCATTTGGTGCGAAAAAAATCGAAAAACGATACACAGAACCACTTCATTTTTTTATTTCAAAACCATTATTTTAGCACCTGCTGAACTCATTTGCTAAAATCATGATTGATTTTAACAACTGGATTGCTAAAATCTTTTGAAAAACTATGCCTTAATATAGAGTACATAGTTACATAATATTTCACATATTAGGGCTTGTTTCCCATAAGATTTTACGGGAAATCCCATAAAATTAAAGGAACATCCCATTTTAGCACCTTGATTTTATGAGAGATTTTTCATTTTAACACCTTCATTTTATGGGAGATTTTATAAGAAGCCCATAAAATTAAGGTGCTAAAATGAGAAACTCCATAAAACCAACTAGTATGAAATTTCCTATAAAATCCTATTGAAAACAAAGCCTTATTCCAACATTATTTATTTCAAAAGTGCACAATAACCCCAACTTGTCCCTTTCGCTGCTGGCTTATTCGTACAGTACGATTGGACCTGAAACCATATGATGATGAAATCCCATTGATGATTTCTTGTATGATCCAATAAATGAAATTTGGTCTCTTTCTTAAAACCCCCCATAAAGAAAGAGACAACACTCTCCCACCCACCTGCGTAATTTTTTATTGTTCAGAAGGGCAATTTCGTAACCTCAAATAATCACTCCTCCTCCTCCTCCTCCTCTATATATTCGAATCCCGCCCCCACAGCTCTCATTCTGTGCGATGTCTCTTTTAATCATTTAGAGAGAGAGAGAGACAGAGAGAGTGAGTTGTTCATGGCGACTCAGTGGTTCAAGTCTTTACAATGCAAATCAAGAGCTGTAAACGACGTCGTCCACCACCACCACCAAACACACAAACACCGACCCGTACCCGCACCCGTCTCTTCGACTTGCAGAAAAGGAGTCCAAGACGTCATCGAAACCACCAAACCAGAAAAACCCAGAAGAAAGCCCAAACAACCCGGTTCAATAGACCCCGAACCCGGTTCGAACCAGAAACAGACTCTTCAGTTTCTAACAATCACTTTGGGACCATTCTTTCCGGCTCTCACTGAACTTCCGGTGGACCACCCGTCGCGCAACGTGGTCGAGATAATCTTCCGCTCGAGTTGGGCACCCGAACAACCATTCTCGGGTCGGGTCGAGTTGGTATTCAAGATCCGAAATCCGCTCAAAACCGTGGCCCGGTTCGAGGAGTACAGGGAAAAGCTGAAGTCCGGAATTACTGCTACTTCGGGAGGCGGTGAAGACCACGCGCGGTGCGCTGCGGACGGGAACGAGGTGATGGGGTTCCACTGCCTCGGTCCCACCGACAGGGGCCTGGTTTACGACGTGACGAAGTGGGATTCTCATGGCGGAGGGAAGGGCGGCGACGGGGGGATGTGTGTGTTTTCTGGTGGTGGTGGGGCCCACGAGAGTGGCGGCGGCGGCGGGAAGGGGCGGCGGAGGGCCATGTTGGTATGCCGGGTCGTTGCGGGTCGGGTTTGTAAACAGATTGGTTTGGAGTCCATGTTGGAGGGCGGAGTCGGGTTTGAGTCAGTGAGTGGATACAATGGGGAGTTGCTAGTGTTTGATTCACGTGCTGTGTTGCCTTGTTTTCTGATTATTTATAAATTGTGAAAAAAACCACCCATTTTATTTTGTTTTGTTTTAGTTTAGTTTATTTTTTATTCGGCTGAAAAAACACGATTGACAGCGGTAAAAATTAAGAAATGATACAATCGGGAAACTGCCTAAACAGTTGTTAAAGTTGTCTCACAAGTTTGCATCTCCCGCAAAATTATTTTATGCGACATTCAGGCATTGTGAAGAATTTGAACTATATGTGATAATTACTACTACTAGAAAGTAGAAAGGAGCCCAAACCTATATTTATGAAGACTAAAAGAAATAGTTTCCTATTTTCTTTTCATTAACAAGACCAATCTCTATTTCTTTCTATTTTCAAGGGCTTCCTTTTTTCTTTTCAATTTGTCATGATAATAGATAATGGGGATGATAAATGCAATAATACAACTATTTATGTTTGTTATCTCCAAAAAAAAAAAATTGTGACAAGCTTTTATAATTTCTCTAAAATCTAAAATTTACAATCTGAAGTTGAAATTTTTTCAAGAGTCAAACAATCTAAAATCTGACAAAAAGCTATCGCAAACACCCTACAAATCCACAATATCACTGATATTTACCGGTAATCTACGAGGAATCCCATAAGGTTATGTAAATTTTAGTCAGTATGCCGGCCATTCGCCTTTTATTTGCAAATTTAATGACATTGAAACTGAAAACTATAACGGGTGAATCTCTTGATTTGTTCTAGTATTTGAAAAGATTAGAAATTTGCATGCTACGGCACAGCAGTAGTACATTTGGATTTTCTTCTCGAAACGCAAAGTTAACGTCAAATTTTTCTTGTAACAGCAGCTCCAGCCCTTACCCTTTTGTTCAATCAAATTCAAAATCTGAGTAAAAACCCCCTAAATCAGTAAATCGTTTTCCAGTCATTGAACCAAACCAATACTAATTTGAGTTTTACTTACCCAAATCAAGGGAGTCCTCAAACCATTGAAACAAATTTTCAACGGTAACTTTATAGTGGTGCTCATCGCCAGAAGTCCTTTAGCCGTCTCGTCAACACCAGCGAGGGCTACAAAACACAGATCATGAGGCTAAGAAGGTCGCTGGTGACGAGTGGTGTTTGTGGTGGTAGCCGAACACAGATCCAAAGTCTACCGTGTCGACTGTAGTTGTTTGCAGTGGTGGAGTGGTCGGACATCAAGAGAGAGAGACAGAAACAAGCAAATCGGGAAACAGAGAGGAAGAATGAGAAACTTTTTGGAGTTCCGGCAGCGGTGAGCAGCATAGGCCAGTGTTAGGGTTAGATATCTGAGTCAAGAACTGGAGTTATTGGTATCAAATGTAACTTTTCCTCATAAAATCACTCAAATTTGAGTAAAAACAAGGTCCAAGGCTGGAGTTGCTCTAAAAGAAACAATAAGCCTAATAATGGTCAGACAAGCAATAGCATGAATAGTAAAAGCTCCAGAAAAAAGAAAAAAATAATTTGGTCGAGAACTTGAGATCATGTGGTACTGTATTCATTATCGCCACCTTATCTCCCTCATTTTACTGTTCTCACTTCAAAAAAACATTCCGGAAAACAAGAAAATGCCCTTCATTTTGGTTCTATCTCAACCATAGTAGTACCCAAAAAACCATTCTAGTTCCACACTATACGCAAACATTTATTGTGTGTGGTTTTGGAATTTCCCGTACCCAAATGGGGCGACGGCCATTTGGGAAGGCCGATTTGAAAACAAACTCTTAACTTTCAAAGAATAATCCCTTGGAGAAAATCGGTTAGTCCTCCCAAGCATTGCTCGAGAGACCCTCCACAAATAAATGTTAAATGTTTCTACAGTAGACAGAAAAATGGTCTCAACCATCAAGGTTCATTGAAATTCACTACAACTATCAAAGAAATGAGGAGCAAATAATGAAGGGAGACTCAGATGGGATAAAACCAACAGCAGTCCTCTGATGTACATTTAATCCTGCTGGGGAGCATGGGGATGAAATGGTAGTATCCTCTGACAGTGCTAGTGAGACTCCACAAGTACATACAATGGCTTTCCGTTTAACCGATCGCGGCCCTGCAAAATCCGTCACGATGTAAATATCTTCAGATACCAATTTGCAAAGTAATCACGCCATGACAATGGAGTGTGAAGTAACGAAGCAAGATTAGTCTTTTGAATCCCAATGTCACATCATCCAGTAGGGGGATATTTCCCCACATGTAGGTCTAACTATAACACAACAGATTCCTCCATTACACACCAATCGGAGAATTGAATTTTGGTGTGGGACCCTATTTGTCTATTTTATGTCTATCATGAGAACTAAGACAGTCCATTAATTGATTTGAAATATCAGGGTTGCAAGATCAACGGCATTTGACAATGTTTCTCTTTATAATGTTATGAGTCTTACGACGATAAACAAGGATGGAGGAGGCATGAAAGAATCACCAACGACTTTTCTGTTGCATCTCCCCTCACTTGCCATTTTGCAAAAGATGGCAAAGATATACTTCCTCAATGTACTACACAAACAGGCTAGTTCAAGATATTATGACATGGGCTATATATATGAGTTAAATCAAGGACTTATTTATGAAGCTAAGTAATAAATTCCTGTTTTTCTATATAAGGATCGTACAAAAGCTCCCATCTTCGTAAGGAGCGGGCTCCCTTCAAGCTCCTTAGTTGGGAGCGCAACATACTGCAGTATAAATGCAGTATATATGCAGTATATATGGGATATCGGTGCAGAAGTATGGGTCTGTCGGACATCCCAATAATCAATAGTAGCATAATTGAGAAATGCAGCTAATTTCCTCTATGAGGAACATATATACTGGCATACCAGAAGCTTCTTCAAAATTAAACATCAATTGCATAATTTATCTTAAGATCTGAGCCACATTTCAATCTAATATATAGAAAGAGAGGGGAAAAAGCAGCCAAGCGTAAATAATGTGATGTACACACCTTTAAATCTGGTATTTCAATTACACATGCGCATTCAACAACCTCAGCCCCTGCACGTTCTACAAAAGAAAATGGCATATTCAAATGATATAGATCCTAATTCGTACAACATTCCATGTTACTGCAACAAGGACAGTCAACAGTACTAAACAGAGACTAAGAGCATGCACGTACCATTGCTTTGAGAACTTCAGTAGACAATTTGTGTTAAATTAATAAAGAAAATATGCATGTAAAAACAATTCTACAACAATTTCAGTCCTGAGAAATACCAAGTCAACGTTTCCTTTTAGTCAGAGGGTGATTCTCAGTAGCTATGATGTCTCTACCAGTCGGATGATATTTCAGATTACTGCACCCAAGAATGGAAGAGTATTTTCCTTCATGAAGAGGCCAGAATTCAGACCAGTTTTATTCTGTCCACTTATCGTTACTTGCATGCATAGTTTCACTTCCTCAGAAGAAAGACTTACAATAGATCTATATCCTTGAATCAAACAGGGATGAAATTTATGCTACAATATTAACTTGGTTTAATTTCTAATCAAATTTTTGTTCCCAATTCAATTCATGTCACAAGCATGTCTTATATAGAACATCTTGCTGAACCAAAATGTATGCATTTCAAGTTTCCAACAGGTAACTGCTCAAGGACTGAAGTTACTGAGCTTGAGCTTTGAGCATGAACACCTTTTGAGGCCTTGTGAGTTGTGAGAATAGGTCCCACCAGAACCTTCAAAGCAACTTGTGTACCAACCAAGAGCTATAATTTCACCACTCATTCCAAAACATGTTGTCTTGTGTGCTATCTCAAGCTGGCTTAAGTCATCTTTATTTAAAACCATTATAGCTACATTTATCACGTAGTTGATGTAATGCATGTATTTTGACCCTCCATCCTTGACATAAAAGCTGTTCTTAAGGTTTATATACCAGTAAGCACAATGCTTGGTAGTCAGTCCACGAAGAGCGGGCAAGTGTATGTCGAACATGGCAAGTTGTACTTCTGTTTTTCGCCCACCAAACGCACCAACCAACAAGACCAAATGACTTCATGTAGAATTGGATTATAGCCTTTTAATCCTACATTCTAAGGGTTGGCAATTGATCTGACATTCACCCCAGAACTAGCCAGCATACACTACAGCCTTCCTAAGTGTCTAATAAAAGAGTGGTTTTGTAGTCCAAAGTCCTAACACATGCAGAATGTGTGACATCCAACATTAGAACCAAATTCATATCCTACAAGCCAAAGCATATGTAGATCGTGGTTACCTTTTTTGGAAATAGCAAAAAACCAATCAAAAAAAGAAATAGAAAAACAAAAACAAAAGGACAATTCAACTGGACACCATGAGTCATGAGAAATAGTATCAATTTACAAGGGAGTACCCAATAAATTCATCGCTGCACAGAGGGTTCCACCAGTAGCAATCAAGTCATCAACTACCAAAGCACGTTCATCTGGTTCAACTGCTCCGACATGCATCTCTAGACAATCTGTTCCATATTCTAAGACATACTTCTCAGAAATAACATCACCTGTGAAAACCAAAGAAAAAACAAGGTAACAACAATAAG
Organism: Vaccinium myrtillus; assembly: GCA_016920895.1. Lineage (NCBI taxonomy): Eukaryota > Viridiplantae > Streptophyta > Magnoliopsida > Ericales > Ericaceae > Vaccinium > Vaccinium myrtillus. Next base: position 14,621,772 of record CM029281.1, on the reverse strand, counting down.
TAAATAACAACTTCACCTGTTGTAGTAGAGTTTTAAATCAACATAGTATACCAAAATTGTGATTCCACCGCAAATTATACTCATATCTGCCTTTGCATTAAATGAAGCACATTATGCATGCACATTATACTTGGGAGTTGGTACTGGTTGTCTGCAATGGTGCATCATGACATGAAGTGATAAAATAACAACACACTGAAGTAACTAAAAGCACAAATCATGAATTAGAAGGGTTTTGACCCTTTAGGAGTTCTATAAAGTAGATGTTGAGCATGGAAGATACTGGAATTGTTCCGTTTTGCGTCATACTCTATGACTACGGGTGAGGCTGATGTGTCCATGACTCCATGTTTTTGCTTCAATTTGTAGTTTGAGGAGTAAAGTTGGTTCTTTCTGCCTAAGTTTATTCCTTATGTTAAACTGCTTCTTAATTTACTGCTTTGAAGGTTAGTCATATAAGTTTGTTTCTTTTCTGTGGTTACCATTTTCTATTCAAAACGGCTACAAGGTGTGTGTGTAAGTACATGTTATGTGTGTTGCTTTGCTTGTGATCAAGTTTTTTGTAATGCGAAAGCTTCTCTCAAAAGTGGGGTTTGATAAATGATGGTGAAAGACCAAATGAACAGAAGCAATAGTGATCCCCATGTGTAAGCTACTTCTGCAGTCCAGTGGGAGGCCTGGATTGGCTGTTGAAATCAGAAAAGTAAGGTAGGTGAGGAGAAAAATGTCAGGAGGAATGGGGAAGATCATGGATTTCATACCCTTGCACAAACACTATGGTGTAAAAAACTAGCAGGCAAAAAAAAAACGCATGCCATAACGAGAAACCCAGGGTTCGAGAAAAAAAAAATGATCCAGAGCATAGTTTGCTGATTCGTGCTGGGCCAAACCTGAACAATCTAGCTGAAGCATAAGTCACGTCCAACATCCTATGCCTTGCCACAAGGAAATTTTAGACAATTTTACTAGACAAAAACAAACAGAGGTAATAAAATAATCTTTTACAAGGTAATTCCTATAATCATGTATGCACCAAACATGTCAAGGAAACACATTAATGTCGGGCAAGAAGCACTCTGATATATCAGGATTGTAAACAAACATTCCACATTCACGAGAATATCTAAGAAAAGGAATTTCCCATCCTTTCATATGATCTCTAGTTGTATTAGTATATTATGAATAGCATTCATAAATTAATATGCTACGTTTTTTTTATGGAATCTAAGTAGCCAATTCCTTAACATAATCTTGCCACTGTTGATGCTGTCAAGACTATTGCATCCTTGATTCGTTCCCCTATTTGATATGCAAGAGGTCACATTGAAAGGATGGGAAATACCAGGCAACTTCCTCGGTTTTCTCAAAGGAATGAACTTTGCTCCTATAGCCAGCGCAATGGGAGGACCAAATATAAATCCACGGGCCTCAATTCCTGCCAAAAAAAAAACCAGAGAGAGAGATTCATATAAAGCAAAGAGTGCATGGGATAAAATATTTTCAGAATGTATCACTCACAATAAAATTCCCCAGGACCACAAAATGCTGTAAAGAAGAAAAACCATATCAAAAACATTTGTACCCAACCAAATCTAGCAACTCTGATTAAAATAAAAAATAAAAAACAAGTCTAGCAGCAAAACAGGCAACAAGGTATGGCGGATAGTTAATCCTAACAGTTTCAGCACACCATCAAGAGCAAACAGCAAGTACTAACAGAAAAGAAGTAGCTAACCAACACGAAAATCAATGCCCTTCTTAGCAATTTGGTGGGCTAATACAAAAAATAAAGTTTGGAGTACCTAGGGTTTCTTAGCAATTTGGGGATTTCACTCAAAAGAGGTGGGATTCTTGCTAAATGCTTAAATATGGGAAACTGGAAAGTATAATGAACTACACCTAAAATTTATGATTTATAGTGTGTTCCCCAAATTTTTAGTAAACCCCAACATGTTTTCAGTTTATATGAATATTTGTATGCTAATGTATTTTTATTTTTATTTTTAACAATTAATTGAAGAATTTGATGGTTATTTTGCTAGATTTTGAGATTTTGGTGTGTTGGACTTGTTTCAAGGTTAATATGCTTGAGTAAATGAAGTTGAGATATATGGGGAATTGTTACATACCTATAACATGTTTGATAAAAGGCCAAGGAGAAAGATTAAACTCATTTTTATAAAGAGACACCACTCTTCGTGATGATTGAGCTTTATTTTTGCTTTCTTATCTCATAATGTATTGTGATTTGATGATTATTTCATTATTATCTATGCGGATTCTACATTTTGTTGAGTCTATTATTATTTTAGACGATTCTTCTTGAAATTTTGAGTTGAGTTTAATTGGTTTGGACATTTGGATTATGAGTTGGGGATTTTTGGTTTGGACACTCGGTTTATGAGTTGAGTGTATTTGGTTTGGATACTAAGATCATGAACTTGATACGCTTGATTGATTAATTATACAATTGCAGTACTGTGAGCATGGTGGTAGTTCGTTGGGATCACATACGGTGAAAGTCTGGAAACCCGCACGGGGTAGGCGTCCTTATGCCTTCGAGTTAGTAGCCCGAGAAATGGGTAGTGAGATTTAGAATACGTCTTAGGATGGTTCCCGGGTGTCGGTCTACAACTCTAGTTTGTGATTTTAGATTATATGAGATAAGCTTAAGTTTGGTTTGGTTATGGCCAGCTATTTGAGAAACTTGGAGTTGTAAAAAAGCTGGCCATAACCAAAGACGGCTATTTGAGAAGGCTTTTTCTATACTCCGCCCAGTAGGCGGACGATGGGCGTGAAATTCATGGCGTTGTTTGACAGTCATCTAATCAATGTGTCAGACAAATGACAAAAGACTTCAATTAGGAAACCAAACGTCTAGAATAGCCCTGCAACTTTGACCCTATATGGACCTCCTTTGTTCCCCAATAGCTTTTCTTTTTACTTTTCGGACTTTTGGGTATTTTTTTGTGGTTCTTTGGTGTGGGACTTTTGAACATGATTTTTAATGTTTTAAACTTTTATTTTTTAAGACGCACGATTAGTTTACAATTTTTAACTCGAATTTGATGATGATTAAAAAAAGAAACTGCAAAAAAGTGACAGTGGTGTGAGTTTCCCATTAATCTTTTAGCACCCCCAACTCTTATTTGCTAAAAGTATTAATGTGATTTTATTAAAGTGGGGTGTAAAGTAGAGATAAAAGTTGTAAAAAGTATAATGATAATATGTTTTCAATAAATTGGATTTACGAAGCGATACATTTAAAAATGGACGGAGAGAGTATGAATTTGAACAAGTGAAATAGATTTCAAAATATATCACTCAAAGTTTAACTTTACGTGAGTAAATAAAAACAAGGAAAATGCTAAGGCTGAGTTTTCCATATAATTGAATTTCCATATAATTCATGTGATCAGATAAAATAAAATAAAAAGTTTTCCATTTGATTTTGGCTAAAATCAACCCAGATTTTAGCACATTGTGAACTCATTTGTTAAAATCAGAGTTGATTTTAGCAACTGTTGCTAAAATCAAACGGAAACTCAGCCTAAGTTAAAAAAGTGTGTTGATATGTGTGAAAAATAGACTATCATTTTGAGACGGAGGCAAGGGTAGCTCCAGGATTTTCATCGAGTGCTAACAAAAATACATAGCGTATGTATCTAGCTATGATAAAAAGCTGTATGAAAAAATAAAAATAATTTATAATTTTATAATTTATTTAATATAAAATAAAGTGCTCATTGAGTACTTTAATTTGGAGCAAAAAACCACAAAAAATAAATGTTTCTCAAAGGAAACATTTAAAATGAGACGAAGAGAGTATATACATATACATGACTGTACATTTAAAGTACTCAATGTCCCCTTTTAAAAGTCCGAAAAGTAAAAAGAAAAGCCATTTGGGAACAAAGGAGGTCCATATAGGGTCAAAGTTGCAGGGCCATTTTGGACGTTTGGTTTCCTATTTGAAGTCTTTTGTCATTTGTCTGACACATTGATTAAATGACTGCCAAACAACGCCATGAATTTCCCGCCCAACGTCCGCCTACTGGGCGGAGTATAGAAAAAGCCATTTGAGAAACTTAGATTATATGAAATGCCACTATATATTCAGCTAATTATTTTCTTTTGGACTTGTAAAAAAGCAAGTTTTCTTAGAATATTGGACATAGTCATTTACAACCTGACTTGTACAAATCCACGCAGAGGAAGAAAAAGGTTATATTTTTGTGCATTTTGCTTGTGTTATCTTGCCTTCGAATTTAGCACGTTTCCTATTGAGTTTTGACTCACATTGTATAATCCAAAAATTTGCAAGAAATGAGGAGTACCTTGAAGTTTGAGGAAGCCTATGTATTGACTACACTTTGAGAGCTTTTTTTATTATTTAGTTATAGGAATTTGGAGTTGTTATGTATGACTTGTAACTTATTTTGTGGGGATTATATACTCTTAAACTCGTGTAACTTATTTCGAATATGAACCGTGTCCATATTTTATATCGGGTGTTGTGATATGCATTTTGAGACATGGATGGAAGTATTGAGCTTTGGTAGTGAATTGACCCAACTCTTTGCTAATGGAGTCAGCTCCATTGCTAATGTATGTCGTTTATTCATTTGTCCATTGGCTATTGGCTATTGTTGAAGAGGTTGGAAACCTTATTTTGTTAACATTACATTCAAAGGTGTCCAGGTTTCACCTTTTGTTGTGACAATTTTGTAAAGTCTCGTAAACAAACACCCTCTTTCAAAAAATTTATAAAATCAAGTCACATATGGGCACGATTTGAATAGATTATGCATTTTTACTCTTGAGCTTGCAAAATAGATATTAGTCATTATATTTTAGTAGGTGACTAAACCTTAAACTCACATGCTCGGGTCATGTGACATTTCTAGGCGTCACAACATGGTATCAGAGTTCTAGGTTAGAATACTTAAGAACTGTGGGAAAAGGCTTAACCTCAATATTTATGTGATCGTGTGTTTAGGAATTAATGTACTAGTGAAGAATATGAATAAAATGTGCTGGTGTGAAGGTAACTATTTGGATGCTATGTGTTTACACAGTATGACATGTCTACTATATTTATTACCATAACCATTGTAACCCTTTTCCTTGGTTGAGTTGGTTCTCGTCTCAATTTTGCGTCTTAATCTGCTTCCCTTGATCTGAAGTCTTTTGTCTTTGTGTCCTGTCTTGGTTTTGGCTATCTACGTTGGCTACCGCACTCCCATTGTAACAAACACCCTCCTTCAAAAAAATTATACTCACATATCGGCACTATTTGAATAGATGGTGCATTATTTACTCTTGAGCTTGCGAAATAGATATTAGTCATTATATTTTAGAAGGTGACTTAACATTAGACTAGAGTGCTTGGATCGATATTAGTCATTATATTTTAATAGGTGGTTTAACGTTAAACTCGCGTTCTCGGGTCATGTGAGATTTCGGAGCGTGAAAAAAACGTTGTTCACAAAACTCCATTGTTGCTGGAAGGAACTACACTGCAGAAAAGATTCTAAAGAGGGTTTCGGAAATGGGACCAAACTAAAACCAAAGCCCTACATTGAGGTCCATATTTAAACCCGAATACTATGGATTATCAATACTCAAAGAAACCCCCAATCAGTAGAATCATGCATCATATTTTTTCACCTTGACCAACAATTTCATGCTGTTACTTTAAAGACCATACAGCGATCGACAAGGCTCAACAATCAACCTCGAGACCACCACAATATCAGACGACCACCCGCCACCACACCACACTTGATTCGCAATCGTCTTCGGTGAGAAGTGTAAACTTGCCTATTTTTACAAATTTCCCAAACCTACTCCCAGCTAGGGCTGCAAACAAACTGAGTTGCTCGCGAGCAACTCGTTAAGGCAAGGCAAGGCTCGGGTCATTTAAAAAACGAGCTTGAGTTTTAGGCTCGTTTAGTAAACAAGTTCGTTAAAGCTCAGCTTGTTTAAAGAGGCTCATTAAGTAAATTACACTGGCTAGGCTTGTTAAGGAACACTACAAAGCTCAGTTCGGCTCGTTTGCACCCCTACTCCCAACCGTAGGCCTCGTTTGTTTGACCGGAGATAAAATGATGGGATATAGAATCCCCTGGAATATGGAATCCCTTGGGATATGACTCAGGATATAAATGGATAGAGAAAATCCATATCCCGTGTTTGTGTTCAACAAGATATAGCCATTGGAAAGCACTTTTTTTGTTATAGCACATGGCCAAAGGATATAGCCATGGGATTTTATATCCCGTATGGATCGGGATAAAAAATGGGTGGGGATTTGAAATCCCATCCAAATTAAGGGCAACAAACACCGGATTTTGGGTCCCACGTCTTTCTATTTCCCATCCCACCCTCCAAAACATAACAAACAAGGCCGTAGGATATATCACATGAACGGTTAGATTTACTAAATGAAAATCATCCATCTCAACTGTAAGATTTGTAGGGATAATTCAAGATCGTTGGCTTTTAAGTATAAGATTCAAAAACTGAGATGATTTATTAGATAGATTTGGGGGCTAGTACAAGAATTTTACATTTTAGTAATCACATCTATATTGAGTACTAAAACACAATATAACCTATTGGTTGTTTCTTTTCTTTTTTCACTTTTTCTTTTTCATTTTTCACGGGTAATAGCACCTCTGACCACTGTAGTGAGAATAAAGGAATTTCTCCAAAACAACAAAAACAAACTATTCAAAATATGCTTGCTTGGTTGAATTCAAAGCTTAACTAATCTAGAAGTTACGCTTTTCCACCAAAAAAAGTAATAATGTAATATACATAGTCCGTTTGAGTATAATTTTCTTGAGAAAATTGAAACTATATGTGCCAGCAAGAGGTTCACATGAGAAAACTTATGCTGAAGTTCAAACAAGCCTCTAAATATGCATCCTGAGTAAGCTCGGTAAAGGAAGAATGCCCACAGGAAATTGGATTCTATTTGGGACAAGTGACAAATATATTACACCTCAGGACAATGGTTCCTATGTAGTATCAATTTTAGTTCTTGCAACGATGATAAGCACGAGTAACATATTGTATCTTATCTGCAACAAGAATAAGAGCAACTTATCCGGAAATGAACTATGCGGCAAACAAACTCAGCTTGACAAAGCCCAAATGGAGTTTAAAAAAAAATTACTAACAAATTGCATCTTATATGGAAGTATATGCCCAAACGGACGTGGGCTCGTTAATTGAAAGGGAAAAAAGACCACAGCCTGCATACTGAATGCCTTACGGATCAAAATATTCATTTTTCCCATGCCCCATGATGGAGAGCTTGCCGTGCTACTGTAGCAGACAGTTTATCAATTTTCTTTTCTAATGAGCCAAAAACTGTGTGGGAGTGCACCTACATCAGACAATAACATCTACTTTTGAAGGAGATGGTCATCCTATTCTCTTCATTCTTTCTGGGGGTGGGGGGACTGCTGTTTTTCCATATCAATCTATAAGTGACGAATGGAGGTTCCTAGGAAAAATAAATGCACTGAAAACCCTATATGACAACTTGCCTACATAATCAAAGAGACAAAGTATAATGGATACCTATGATAACAAAGTAAGAAAGTAATATCCGTGGATCCACATCGTACTTTTTAATCAAATATAGTAAATATGGGAGATGAGGGCCCTAGCAATGAGGAGTTGATTATAAGTCATTGAATTTTTCTGTAGTTCTTAGGAGAGTGAGTAGGAATTCAGAGCAATATAATGGCCCAAAGATCATCTTCCTCTAGTCAACATATCCATGACAAGATGCTGTGCGCATTGGAATTCATAGTAAATTCCCTACATGCCTCTCTGCTTTCCTTTAAAGCATCAAACTTGTAAAAGATTTTTTTTCCCCCCTACGAATGCACTTTATTGAAAGCCCAAACCAAAATGGCAGAGGGGCATACACCAGGGAAAAACCAACAACGAAATTCTCAACTAATTTGTAATAGATTTTGTCTTGGTTATGTAGAAATACTCCAAAACATATACGAGAATTGAAGTAAAAGTAAAACCGAACAGTTCTTTCACATGAGTTCGGTGAAGTTCCAAGATATTGGATACTGTAAATCCAATATGAAGTATTCACCATAACAAAATGGAAAGGAACAGAAAAACCCACTTCTTTTAAACATAACCAAAAAACAATAAGTGAACTCTGGACCTCGAGGAAAACCCTTCATTTCCAACAGCAATTGATCATAATGAAAAGGCAAAAAAATAGGGGGTTGGCATCAATTCATCCTACAGCCAACTGTAGTAATCGCCAATATAAAAGAGCTAAAGGATTGGCCTAATATCAACACGGGTGGGTCCGAGGTGGGCATCCATCATCAACCACCATCCACCCAAATTGGATCGGAGCACATGCCCTGAGTGAGCCTCTCCACAGAAAAGCAATCAACACACCCCACCAACAACCCCTCCATAGTCAAACTCAAAATCACTCCAAAACCCACCGTTAATTACTTCCCATATATCCCCACAAAAGCATATTCACAAAAGTCACCCACGAAACTTATGCAACCGTGGTAACAACAAAAAGTACTATATCACCAATATGCACGTCGGCCCCACCATGGGCACATATATTGTAACTTAATTCTGACGTAAAGATATGGTGAAATCACAAGACTAAAATCAACCTATCAATCTGATTTTCCTCACAGATCTCAATTTCTTTTTTTTTTGCCATGAATTATTTATAAACCATTTTCCTCCATCTATCTGGTTCTTCTTTTTTTTTTTCTTTTCATAAATGTTCTGTACACCGACCTTACAGAATAAGCTGATGATGAGAATCGACAAAACAATACCAGTAATGTGGTCCACACGGGTAACAATTCATTAAAAAATTCCAACATCGTATAATGCATTGCTGTTGGCTACTACTCTCATGCAAACACGGAGCCCCACCACAGCTTAATTTATTCGAAACAGAATAAAGAAAACACAAAGTAAGTCACTGTTCAAAGCATCTGGACTATCAAACCTATAGAGTTAACTAATACTGGTATATACCGTACCTGCTACTACCGATATATTTTTCCCTGTGTAACGCTCCACGAACAAATCGATTGTATCCTTGAAGGCTTTTGGATCGAGTAACAGTGTAGTTATATCCTGAAACATGATCCCTGTATTCAACAAAACGATTAATTAGAACTGGGTAAACGCACACTAGGTTCGTGTGTGCACAAATGGAAACAAATATATATATATATATATATATATATATAGAGAGAGAGAGAGAGAGAGAGAGTACCTGGTTTGGGGAAGTCGGGGACGACGCGGATTTTGGATTTGATGGTGGGGATACGGGAGTCGTCGTCTGTGAGGGCCGACATTGTGGATGGAATTTGGAGAGAGAAAGGTGTATGTATGGATATGTGAGTGTCTCTAGTGCTCTAGTGAAGAGAGAGAGAGAGAGAGAGGAATGGGGAGAGAGAAAGAGGGAAGTGTGGGTGAGAGGAAGAGTGAGGAGGGAAGTTGTGGAGAGAGAGAGAGAGTAATTCTGTGCGGCGTTTTTTTGAGAGGGGGGAGGAGGGAGGAGGGATGGGGGCGCTCTGCACAAGGACTATATGGAGAGAGCGAAAGGGAAGATGTCCTCGATAATTATGAAGATGAGTGTGATATATATACGTGTTTGTGTTTGTAGATATACATCATATTAGGACCCGATTGGATGGGTTAAACGAAGGGGATAATTTTTAGAGGGGCATGAGGCTTAGAATAATGCACCAATCACTAGCAAAAAATGTTAATGAATAGTGCATATTTTTTATTTTACCTACTCATAATTTTTCCCACCCGTGCTAATGAATAGTGCAAGGTTTTTACCTTGAATAAAATTCCCTGTTCCCATTCTTCTATTTTTTCTTGAATAGACTACTCTAATAGAATCCCTTGTTCGCCCCTCTTCTTTTTTTTCTCTCTCTTTTCTTCTCTTTTGTAGGTGTGTGATGGTTGGATCGATGGTGGATGGGTGGCGGCGTGATTGGACTCGGCGTCTGCGCTACAACGTCGAATCTTTTTGCGATGGCGTGGGTTGCCATTTCCAGGGTCTGTTGCCATGCAGGGGTGTAAGGAGGCTGGTTCGGTGGTGGAGGGGTGGCGGCTTGCGGTGGTCTCGGTGTCTGCACTTCGGCGTCCAACCGCTTTTGTGGTGGCGTGGGTAGTCATTCATGGTCTGATTGACTCGATGCCCCTTCACCTTCTCTTTCGTTGATTGTCTTTGTCAGCTCTCTTGTTCTCCTCTTGTTTCGATGTTGGGTGAAACCGGTTTCTTAAAGGCGTTAGAGACGTGGGGGTGCTGTTTGCTGCCTTTGATGCTCCTCTATTCTTTGTCCGGTGGTGTCTACTCTCCGTTAGTTTCTTTGCTGGAGTGACCGATGTTTGCCTAACGGCTAGGTTGGCAGTGGCTACTGATGGTTGATGGTGGTGTGCTGCGATAGAGATTTCTGGTCAGCAAGGGTGGGAATGCGACAGTGGCTGATGATGTTTAGGGTTTCCTTTTTCGAGTTTGGCCTCACATTTTGGGCTTCATTGTAATATTAGGTCTTGGGCCACTGGGTGTATGGGCTTCACCTATTAGATTTGGGTTTGGTCCATTAGAGCTTAGACCTGTTGGGATTGGACTTTGGTCCTTTGGGTGTTATTGGTATCTTGTCAACAGGGTTTCAGATGTGCTCCCCATTCCCTTATAATCTTTGTTTTTTTTAGAGATTAATAAAGTTTTTGCTTTTAAAAAAAACCCATGAATTTTGGAGTTTTGAAATAAAGTGGGTTTGGAGAAGATGAAGTTGGTTGGAGGCGTTGGGAGTGCCTTGGCTTGATTGGGGTGGTGGCGTTAAGTAGCTTAGGACTCAAATGGAAGCTCTTGATCACAATTTCAGAGTGTGATTGTGTAATGACCCGCCCCGACTGACCTACTAACTTTTAGCCTAACCACGTGGGGCAAACCTTATATATTACCCCATACTTTCCATGTTAGCCGATGTGGGACTAGCCTAGCTAGAGGGATGTCACAGATTGTGTGTGCAGGTGTGAACCCAATTTTCCTTCTCTCTCTCTAGAACCCCATTGATGAACTTGGAGCTAGCTCTCTCTCTCTCTCTCTCTCTCTCTCTCTCTCTCGTATTTTCTGAAAATGAAGAGTGTGTGGGAGGAGAGGGATGATATTGAGGTATTTAATTATAAGGTGGAGGTGGTATAAGCCATGTAAAGGCACGGTGGTGATGAGAGGTGAATGATGGATAGGATGGTGGTTGAATAAGAGTAAGGGAGTTGTTGGGTTATGATGGTGGATGTGATGTGCTGGAGTGATTGATGGGAGAGGAAGTAGTTAGAGTTAGGGTTTTTAGATTCAACAATGTTGTGGGTACACCTAACTTGCACCCCACATGCACACCAATGTGACGTGACAGACAAGGAGAAGCCCATCATTTCAAGTGGGCCACACATTGGGCTTCTCCTTGTCTGCCACGTCACCTTGGTGTGCATGTGGGGTGCAAGTTAGGTATACCCATATCATTTTTGTTTTAGGTTAATCTAAGAACATTAGGGTAGTATAAAGGAAAATGCTAAAAGAAGCCCAATGGCCAATGGGCTTCTGTTAAGATTTAAAAAAATTGTATCTAAATGTGTGAAAAGTGTATCAAAGTTGATAAAAATGTATTAGAAAGTGTAAAAAGTGTATTGGAGGGTGTGTTTTTGTCTTTTTTTATACTTAATGGAAACCCTGTGGGTTTCCGTTAGCAAGATCGATAATATTAACTAATTTAATCATGATTTAAAAATAAAAATATTACTGTACTTATTTTTATAACCAAATTATTTTTTATGAAAAAAATAAATATACAGAAATCCAGATCGTTACAAATTTTGTAAGATATGTGAAAGGTCAATTTTAGGACCATTAAATAATGTTTCATGAGGTACTTTTCTGTAAGAAAATGTTAGTGGTTAGGCAATGATTAATGTGCATAAAAAGCATATTGGTAATTGTAATAATATCTACTGATTTTTAATCTTTTGTTGACATTTTGTATGAACTAGCCTGTTTTATGGGCCAGTGGTTAATATGCAAAATATGCATTAATATTCATAAAAAAGTAGAGGTAGAAAATAATTTGCAAAAAAATTACAAATATAAAAATTTATGAAATGTTGTTTGATATTTAACTTTTAGTTGTTTGAAAGTATATTATCAGTCTCAATGAGAATAGTAATTTTTTCCTGGCTCGTTAAAATTTGGATTATATTTTAGGGGTCATGCCTAACAAATATATTTTAAGGAAATTTAGAGGGGAAAAAAAACTCTAAAAGTTATATTCTAGACCTTTCCTCTCCCCCTCTCTCTCTCTCTCTAGAAATCAATTTGGGGGGGGGGGGGGCTCCTCCTCCCCCAGGGCTCTCCTCTTCGCCGATCATCTCACTTGGAGTTTCCGATTTGCCTAACAGTGTGGCTGGTTCTGGATCTGAGGTTTGCGTGGTTGAGATCTCCCCTACCGTTCCACTCCTGAGTGGTTTCGGTTCTGCCTAACGGCGTGGGGTCGCTTTGTCGTCGTGGTTTGTGGCGGCGTTCTCCGCGGAGGCTTCGTCGTCGTTTGGTGTCCTGGTTTCGGTGTTCTCGGCCATCTTTCATGGGGGTTAATCGCGATCCTTGGTGGTTTTGGGATGCTGGAATGTGTGGGATGCACGACGGCTGGGTTTCTGTTCGGTTCGCCTTTGGTTTGTGCTTGTCATGGTGGTTGGCGTCGTGCGTGGTGGTCGGCGACTTGCTCTGCGGGATGGATTCAATGTTGGAGTTAGGGTTTGTCGATTAGGCTTGTGATGTTGGGCTGAATCTGGTCATTTGATGGTTGGGCTCTGACCCTTTGGATTGTTATTGGGCTTTGCCCACAGATACTCGGGCCTTGGCCCATTTGATGTTTGGGTTTTCAACTTTATGTTGACCCTTTCCCCCGTCCCCCTTCCCTGCCTCTTCCCCCTCCTCTCTCGATAAACCATTTTCGAGTTTTAATAAATTTCTTCTTTTATCGAGCAAAAAAAAAAAAAAAGGAAATTTAGAGGGAACTTTAGTACATTAGTTAGTACCTCTGGCATTGCTCAACTAAAATTCCTGCAAAAACAAAAATCATGATGGCCTTCAAAAGATATTGCCCTGAATGCATGGGTTTGAACTAAATAAATTTTTGATAAAAATGTCGGTATTATCTAATTTAGGCTGAGTTTTGCACACAAAAAAAAAAAAATCCCCAAACTTTTAGCCAACTTGCTTTCTAAAAACAGCCCCAAAGTTGATGTATGTGAGAAGGATTACATGTCTCGAAATTCGTATTTTATATATTTAGCCCGTTTAGCAAAATGGGAAATCACCTCATAGTTATCTTTTTCTAAAATTTTCATCATAATTTTACGTTACGCGGTTCGTCTCAAAGGGGAAAGTAAAAAAAGTACAAATAGAGTTACATAGAGTCCATATAAGACGACACTAAAGACTAGATTTTTTTCAAACTTTTGTCGTGTTTAATGAATTTTTGTCAACTTTTATCTACATTTATATTTTCCGATTCTCTTATCTAGACAAATTGAAATAGAAATTTTACTCGAATGTAATAAAAATTAAGAGAAAATAACCCCAAAGACAATGGCAACAAGACAGTAAAGCTTTGCTCAAAGGGGCTCTGAATTTTGCTTATGTAAAAACTGTTTATAAATTGCTTGTTCCCAATAAAATTAGAAGTTCAAATCTGTGTCCCAAATCATTTTCGATAGTAGAGGCAATCAAGGGATCACAAGATACCCACCACACAAGACAAAACTGGTAGGGGAATGGCATTGATGTTATCAAATCACCAAGAACAGGGTTTTGTAGGAGTCCAACCAGATTGGGGATGTACAGCTGGGACTGGGAGGGTTGGGCAATGTACTGGGGTAGGCCGGTAGGGTTCCCTAAACCTAAAGAGCACAAGCAATAGGGTACTGTTTTGTTTGGGTGTGTACTTAGGGGTGGGCAGGGGAAGAGAAAGGGTGGGTATCTTTCTGGGGAGATAGCCCTGAGATCTTGTTGTCCCCACTTTTTGTTCCAATTCTCCCCCACACGCCCATCAATGCAAATCCATGCGCAGCACCAAACACGCCTTTTCATTACTAGTACCACGAAACCTGCCATGGGTACATTAAATGCACACCTACACTTTATATTGGAGTCTCACACAAATGATTTGAAACCGCTTAATATGTTCAAAATAATTTTTAAAGGTCTCCATGAAAAATTATCTCTATCGGCTATAGATAAGAGCTTGATCAATTTGTTCAAGTTTCAGTTCTTAAATCGTAGGGACTAAATGTTAACAAACTTAACCAAGCTCTTATTGATTTTTTACGTGAACCCTTCAAAAAATATTAAACAAATTGAGTAGCACGGATAATTTGTATAGAATCCCAAGATGAGTCACACACAATGTGGTGTGCAATTGGTGGTCTACACAAATCATCGAAGCCTCTTAAATGAAAACAATTCAAGGGTACCCTCCCCTCTTGTAACATCAAAAAAAACTCTTCCATGGAAAAGTAGTCTCTTCCATGGAAGAGATTTTGTGTATGTGATTTGGTCATTACACCTTGTAGTCACTACAGTCCCCTTGCTCCTGAGTCTATGTAGAGCACTTGGAGATCCTGCAACATATATTGCACTGTTGTTTTATCAAAAAATTGGTCTAAAGGCCAAGGTTGGGGCTTTAAATGGTGTTTAGTCCAGCTTAACTTATTTTAATGCTTCTAATACATTGATAGAAAATATTTGAGGGCTCAAGGACAACACTAGACAAAAATACCCTTAATGATAAAAAAAAATTACAAACTCCGTTTCTCGTTAAAAAAACACTAACCCGTCATTGTCCCACGTGACCATGTACAGTACCTGTCAGTCCCACATTGTCCCACGTGACCATGTACAGTACTCCGTTTCTTTCCTTGGTATGAAATGTCGCTGTCAGACCCGTCATTGTCCCACATTGCCCCACGCCGCCTCCTTCTCTCTCTCTCTCTCTCTCTCTCTCTCTCTCTCTCTCTCTCTCTCTCTCATGTGGGACAAAATTGATGGGAAAAAATTAATTTCTCTCCTTTAATTTTTGAAGTGAGTTCAATTTTAGGGGTTTAGACTCTTTGGGGTAGGGTATAGTGGGTTTAGGCACTTAGGGTGCACTTTCCAATTATAGGGTTTTAGTTGTTTAGACACTTTCATAGGGTACCCTAGTGTTTTAGGCACTTTCATATGGTACCCTAGGGTTTAGGCACTTAGGGTGCACTTTCCAATTATAGGGTTTTAGTTGTTTAGGCACTTTCATAGGGTACCCTAGGGTTTAGGTTTTAGTTGTTTAGGCACTTTCATAGGGTACCCTAGGGTTTAGGTTTAGGCACTTTCATTAGGTTTGGGGGTTTAGGCACTTTCATTAGGTTTGGGGGTTTAGGCACTTTCATTGGTGGGGGGCATTTTGGAATGTGTAGGTGATTTGTCCTCTTGGCATTAAGGAAAAAGTTGATGTTCTTGTTGAAGTAAAGACCCCTTTAATATATCCTTCCCAAAAATGGACCCTGGTTTTGATGTTCTTGCTGTCTAAAAGTGTTTTTAATGGTCTAAATTCACACACTTTCTTAGCTTTTTTACCGGTAAGAAAGCGTCTGCAAATCCAGACCATTGATTGACAAGTTGGACAGTTGTGATGCGCACTACAACCCTGTAACGCTTTGGGGTGCTACAGGGTCCCCGGATCCCCTCTAATTATGTCTCAAAGGCAGTTTACCCTTGGCACTTAACCACCTCAAAGTAATGGAAATTCCGAACTCATCATTAGAGAGAAAGAGGTCCATATCGATATTTTAGGGTTTTGGGCCTTCTTGTAATATCGAGATTTTAGGCCTTCTTGCAAACATTTTTTGATAGAGGGCAAAATGGTAACTATGTCCTCTCCATTACAAAAGTCTGTTGGTTGGGCATTACCATTAATTTATGGTGGTTAAGTGCCAAAAATAATAGTTAAAGGGGTTAAATGTAATTTATCCATTTTATTGATCTACATGTAAAATGACATAAGTACGTTTTATGTTACAATTTTGTTTTGGCCAGTCTAATTTATTGGTCAATTACTTTAATTTGTTTATATGACAGTGCTTAATATAACATGGAGTATGACCTTCTGAAAAAATTTGGGAACTCAAAGTCCAAGTTAATAATATACAAAAAAAACAAAACAAGAGATGAGATTCTGCTTTGTTATGCAGTATATGAAAAATGAGTTCCATATTATAGGCAAATTTGGTAGAATAGAAAAAGACTCTTTTTTGCATAATAATTTAGAAACTATAACATTTGTTTTTTTAATTTTGCAACAGCAAATGGGAGGTAAAAGAAACGGTAAAAAGAGAGAGAATTTTGTGACAGCAAATGCAATGCATCGGCACAAAATAATAAAACAACATTATTTTGTGATTTGAAGGGTGAAGTGTGCACCAATTTGAATTGTGGTCCCAAATTATTTGGTGTTTGAGTGATTTGTTGATTAGAAAATCTGATACCTCAATTATTATTAAGTGTGATGATTGGAAAATCTGCTGGAAATGCTTTAACTGAATGCAGTGAGAATACCAACTTTAAATGAGCATGTTAATCACACAAATATAATGGTAAGAAATAAAGAAAATTTTCCTTCCTTTGATTTGTAGTATATTTTATCTTCGTTTGCATCGTTAAATTGACTCGTGACTTGTATTGAGCTTGTTCAAATAAAAAAGAAGTAAAAAATTTGAGGCATGAGATTGTCATTCCACTTATTGGATTTCTAAACTTTTTTTTGTCATCTTGGTCTTTTATACTCCTACTAATTTTTACGGATTTCAATATAAGTCATTATCCTCACATACAACCCTAAGGGGGTATATATACAAAAAGTCAGAGTGGTCGGAATTTCCATAATACTCTAAACACTCGCCTAGCTCAGGCTGCGTGTGTGGCTTCTCCAGTGGGCTACCGGTGACCAGGAAGGTTGATTGGGATTCGTCTCAGGCAGAGAATCAAGGTCTTGTGCTTGGTTTTTGGTTTTTGGTTTTTGGTTTTGAGCAGTCAATAAGAGATAGAGAAGGCAGACACGGGTCTGAGGTTTTCCGTTCTGAAGTTCTGATCCACCTTGGTCATTTGTTTGCTCTTACCAGTGCAAGATGTCGACAATTTTGTTCATCCCTTGGTGGCTCCAAGTGTCGGTCTGGATTTTATTTTGCAAGTTTTGTGATCGTCTGTTCTAGGTTAGTCTTTTCCATTATCTTTGGTTTGCTTTAGTCTTATCGGTTTGCTGTATGTATTTGGGTTTGGCCAGTTGGATTGCTCCTTCCTCTTCTTGATTTTGTCTTTAGCTATTCAATTAGGTTGTTGATTTTGTCACTGGGTATTCAGTTAGGCTGCTGATTTTCTTTGGGTATTCAGTTTTAGGGTGTTATTTTCTGCTTAGGTTTTGTTTATGTCGTGTTCTTTTGTGTGTTCTTCTGTGTGTCATGGTCTCTATTTCCTTTGATGGGTAAGGGGATTAAGCTGAGGAAAGGGTTCTCTACGGGCTC
Organism: Vaccinium myrtillus; assembly: GCA_016920895.1. NCBI lineage: Eukaryota > Viridiplantae > Streptophyta > Magnoliopsida > Ericales > Ericaceae > Vaccinium > Vaccinium myrtillus. The sequence continues at coordinate 14,604,120 of CM029281.1, read as the reverse complement.
CGCTCATGGTTTGCGGCGCCTCTCCAAGGAGGCTAAGGATAAGGGTATTGTTTGCCCCATAGATATGGGTACCTCTATGGGTCCTTTGAGATTCTCCTCGTAAATGTAAATGGATATGGAACGGAGCCTTGTCCTGGACGATATGTGTTTAGATGATCTTGGCTTTGACTAGGGTTTGGATTCTCGGGTTGCAAGAGCCAGAGCGGCTGCTAAGGCACGGTTTTATGACATATTTGATCCGCATTATGAACCATGGGAAGAAGTTCAAGATTCTTCGGACCAATCAGATTTGGAGGATGCAGATACCAATCATTTATCTCATAAGGGTACTTCATGTTTTGCTAATGATGACCATACATTTCATGTTAGGGAATCCTCGCGGTCTAGTACTATGATGTAGGCATGCGAGGATTGGGTGCCAAATACTTTGTCAGATAAGTCTGAGGAGCTTTGTAAGGGAGCCTTTGCTAGTTGTGCTTCTCCGAGAGGTTCTGACTCGAGTGTTTTGCCTGAGAGGGCTAAGGTCGTTAGTAAGGCTTTAGATCCACCCAATTGTGTGAATTGGCCTGGTCCTCCAATGTATGGTCAACGTAAGAAAAAGTCTTTATGGGTCGGGATTTCCTCCTTGTTAGCCGCAACTGCCTTCAAGACCCGCATTCGGGTAAGAAGTTCCAATTTTTCCATATGTCAAGCCTATCCACAGTTGAAGTTAAAGTGAAGGAGTCTCCTTTTGTTGATAAGTATGCGAGTGTATCTGATTCCCATAGGCCTCCGGAGGTGTGTGCTAATACTTAGGACGTTGTAGTTCCGATGGTTAGTGTGTTGGATCGTCCTAGCCCTCCCAATGCAGAAAATGACCCAAGTTCTCTGTCAAGCTGTGTGTCTACTTCTCCAGTGCATGAGCTTCATCAACTAAGTGTTGAAGATTCGTCATCGAATCGGTTTGGAGATGTTCTTTAGGACACTGTTGCTGAACCTAGAAATTTGCGGTCTAAGAGAATTAGGACTTTTTGGCGGGAGCGTTCAGAGGTCGGTGGCCCTGCACCTGGCCAGCATTCTAGCATTCGGAAATGGAAAAAGAAAGTCTGTAGCAAAGCTGATGATTGTAATGCCATGGCTACGCACAGCCCCACTCGGAGAAAGCACAAAAGGGAACGAGTTATTGAAGATAGTTGTGGCGACCGTCACATTTATCGTCTCCCTCAACGCCGTGCTTTACATTGATCCATTTTGCTGTTTGGTCCTTATCTTGTTTTGCAGGTTTCGTTGGTTTAGTGTGCGGCGTTGAGGGCATGCTTGTTTTTTAGGAGTTGTGGGTGCTTCGGTTGGCATATTTGTGTATTCGGTCTTTTCTATTGTTGTTGGGTTGTGTTGGGCTAGTTGTTGTGCAGGACTGTGTTTGGTTTGTATTTAGTCGATTGTTCTGTTTATTTGCTATATATATGATATGTTTATATTTTCTCAAAAAAAAAAAACCCCAAGGGGGTGTTCCACTAAGGCAGTTTTTAGAATAAATTGTATTTTTAAGATTTTTTTATGTGATGTATTGTGAGAGAATAATCTGTCTTGGTTTTTGAAAAAAGCTGTTTTTTGTTTGTAGAACACCCCGTAAATAACAGGAACAATTAAGTTAAATGAAAAAAAAGGAGAACCACTTTAATCATTGATTTTAAATCCTTTTCCTCCCTCTTTTACCATCTGATTTCTACATCACATTAGTAAAATACAGATGATATGTTTATGTTATCTCACAATATAAGAAGGGATAGTGGTAATGTCAAAACTGTTTTTATTGTGCCAAAATTTCAATGCTTAAAGAGCTTGTACTTTACACATCCTTAAACGTTTTAAATTATAGTACTGTAACATAAGGTTAATCATGACTAATCAATTATCCAATGGGCAATAGTCACCTCTCTATGGTTTAATTATGACAACTGCAGAAACTTCCCTTAGAGCAAGTCCAGCCTTTACCCTTTTTTTTTCCCTCAAATTTGATGCAAAAATTTGGTTCAAAGCTTCATTTGATATGACTCACTCCAGCCATAGACTTAGATTTTGAACCTTTTCCACCACCTGTCGCCCGCCGCCACAACTCTCTTGAAAAATCAGATCGAGATCTGGAAAATCACGCTGCTGCCGTGGTCAGCGAAGTAAACGTCGACGATGATGGTGGTGGATCGACTGTGCTCTGCTATAGTGGCGACAACGGCGACCGTGGTGACGACGACGACGACCACCTCTCCTCCAGATCGATCTACGTTCTTCTTACCTTCGCCGGTGACGACAACGGTGGTGGAAGGTGGTCCGACGATCGTCGCCGCCACAAAGTTACCGTTACAAATTTGGGTCAAGGGCTTTGTTCTCCCCAAATTTGGAGAAAAATTTGAGTAAAGTTTGATTTGGTATAAGTTGTTATGGATTCGCGCGCTTTAAACCCACAGACAAACACACACAATCGAAGAACAAACCAAGAACAGAAAACAATGAGAAACAAGAAAGAACAAGACACAGAGATTTTACGTGGTTCCGACTTAAGCTGATTGTTTAATCGTACTCCACGGGGTGCTAGGGTGTTTCACTACGATGAATAATGATCCAAGTTCCAATGTGGGCTGCCCTAAGTGTCCCTTTTATAGTGTAAGGCGACACAATACATCAGAAACCCTAAAAAACGCAAAATCGCGCATTTTTCCCGTGCGGACCGTCCGGACGGACTTGACCACCGTTCGGACCAAAAGCCAAAACCGTCCGGACCAAAACTTCAGAAATCTTTCTTTTGGTTTTTCTGACGGAATAGGTTTCATCCCAACATAAGTTTGGTTCAAGGACTGGAGATTGAATTTGAGGGTTTTTTTACTCAAATTTGAATTTGGTTCAGGGTTTGATGTCGGGCCGGAGGTGCTCTTACTTTTTAGGAAATTAAACCGGTCTTGTTTTTCTCTCATAGTTCACCTTTGCATATCAACTTTTCCCTTTTGTTAGTTGACCGTCAATGGAGCTAACGGAAGTTGCTTAGATCAGCAACTAAATTTCCTCTATTGCCCATGTTTATCTTATGGAAAACTCTATGGACCATGAAAAGTTTTTCCGAAATCTTCTCCGAAAATGAAATGTCTGATTGTGATTCACTCATCCCAGAAAAATGAAATGTGTAATTGTGATTCACTCAGTGTATTGTGTACATAGTACACTGAGTGAATCACAACCACACATTTCATTTTCGGGGATAATTTCGGAGAAACTTTTCATGTTTCGTTTCAAACCTCTTATATATCTTATTGTATAAAACCTTCATTCCCTTAGATAACACAAAAGCCAAAAGGAAATATCAAAATTGGACGTGTAGTCGATCTAGTCAACTAATTCATAACTACACGTACGTAATAGAACCATGAATTTAGTGAATTCCCATTTGTATAGAAAGAACGTAGACAAGTAGGATCAAACTAGGAGCTGTAACATTTTTTTAAATTTTTTTTTTATCAACAATTGACTGTTCGAATTTTCATGTAGTTCCGGGCAATTTGAGTAACTCATTTATCTTTATACTACTCCTTCTGTCCCAATTTGTTTGTTTACTACAAATATCTGTGTCATTTTTAAACGTTTATAACTTTTTATTTGTAGTGTTTTTAAAGTTTTTGAAAATTTTGTCTTATAGAATTAATTGAGATCAATCAAATAAGATCCATATTGTATATAAAATACATTATAGATTGAAAACTATAAGAGTTTTAAAAAGTCACACCATAACCGTAGTGAGCAAACAAATTGAAACAGAGGGAGTATTTATTTTATTATCGTGAATGAGGATTATATGTATATGAATTGTATAGTCTCCTGAGGCTTGCTTTGGCTAATAATCTGGGAAGCTTCCCGGATTATTTCTCTGTCCTTATTTTAAAAACAATTGTATTTATTAATGTTGCATCAAGATTTTGTGAACTATTCATTCATCTCGACGAGAGAAATTTAAAAAATAAAAAAATATGTTAAAAAATTAAGAAGACAAAAATAACCAATTATTTTTGTCTTTACTAAAAAAAATAGTTTTGAATATAATTTTCTACTTTTTAAATTTATCTCATTGATGCAAAAATAATAAATGCGAAAAAACTTTGAGTAAAGACACAAAATCTCAATTTTTCTTCCATGGTTGATGTACTAAGCTCACCCCACCTTTACTTAATCACATTCAAATCCCATGCAACCAGCAAGTTGATCTAGCCATCCCTTAATTGCACCCATTTCAAAACCTAAACCCAACCAAACAACATAAAGTAGGAACCAATCAATTGATACCACAACAAAGTGACAAACTATAGAATTCTATCAAACTCAAAATTTCACGAGGGAGGGTATAAGATGAAAGGCAGAAAGAAAAAGATTGAACTGTAGCCAATGAAAAAAAAAAAACATACTGGAGTGTAGATTTTTATTTTTTTGGGGGAGAGAGAGAGAGAGAGAGAGAGAGAGAGAGGACTACGACGACGACGACGATGATAGTTTACTTCATACAGTAAGGAATAGTCCAGTTGGGGTTGCCCTAAGTGGTGGTAGTTGATTGTTTGGTTGTGGTGGTTGGTGGTTGTTTGGGTGTGGCAGACAGGAGTGGTGGCAGCTGACCATCGAAGGACGTCGACGAGCAAGGATAATCATGTGTGTCACACCTCATTACTCCAAGGAAGTTTGATGACTCACCTCACTCACTCAGCTACATATATAGGTAAAATCATCAAATTGTATCATTCGCTAACACCATCCATCAAACAACTCTGACAAGGAAGCTCAGTGAAATTTCATAAAAAGTAGTGGAATTTTATGAAGTTGTAATAAACCTTAGGGGAGGCAAATGTAATTTATCCCAACCCTAGTAGTTTGGGCATGAGAAAACAATAAATGCTTGTACTCCATAATGTCGCATGCTCGAATCCTACAGAGGTCAAACATTTCAAACCTTGAGGACACGGGAGAGTTTTGCCCATTCGTTAACTTCAGAAACCTAAAGTTTATCGAGATACACTGAAGCTGGCCAAAAATCCGATTATAAACAAAATCATGACTAATCAATCACCACCTTGAGCCACACTCTAAGGTATATAAGTGATGTTTATCTAATGATAACTACACAAGAAAGTGCGATCCCTTGGTAATCATGATTTCAGTTACTGTTGTTCCTTATAAAGCTTTCTAACCTACAAATATATATATATATATATATATTTTTGTAAGTAACGTGCTCCAAATCAGCTTGCATGCATCTCTAACTAATCCATGTAGCTCCTCTCACAACACTTTCCCCTCTTACGTGTGAGGTGATTTCAAGTGTTGTTAACAAAGAAAATCAAACCTGAAACCACATGAGACAACAATCTCTTAAATCTCAGTCCAATTCAATCAAGCTCTTCATCAAATTAAGTGTGCATTTTAGTATATTTTTGTGAAACAAATCAGATACTTATACAAAAACAGATCTAAGACCATTAAATATTGGGCCCACCACTTAGGCACCCATCAATGGGAATTGAGAAGGAATACCACATGATGACACTACTCATTACCCACTCATGCATCAGTTTAGGTCCACTATTGGACAAGGCAAAATCCTGAAGAAATTTACAAATCAATTGGAAGATCTTAGGGATTCAATGCAGCCTACCAAATGGGGATATAAAACCGGATATTGGAGATTTGATTTTAAGTGTTATCCAAGTAGGTCTTAAACAATTCTATGAGGATCAGATTCCAATTTCAAGGAAACCAATTTATGGGTTTGCCATAACTTTTTTTTAATTTTTTATTAGGGTAATCGGAATTATTGATATTTTATTTAGATTCAGGTATATTTTTTGAAATTAACCATTCGTATTGATAGGAAAAATTAAACAAGTAGTATATAAATATGAACTCGCGGTTTGAAAAAGTCTATCTAAATGAGAAGATGCCAAAGAAATTGAAAATTTTTCGTTTTAATTTTTTTCATCTTTAGTGATTTTTTTAGGGTAGTGATAATGCCAAAACTATATTTGATTGTGTTAAACTCCAATACATAAAGAGCTTATACTTTTACACATGACTGACAATAATGCTGAAAAACTGTAGGCCAAACACAACTCTGTATCTTCTTTCTAGCTTTGCTTGTAGGGGAAGCGGAGTCCAATCGAAAAATAACATGAAAAAAATAGCACTTCAATAGCAGAATTCTTTGGGGCTTGTGTGAACCTTTCTTTTTAAATGTTTTTTTTGTTTTTGTTTTTTTGTTTTTGTTTTTAAGGATACATACCTAGCCGATTTGTCCTCGTTGATCTAAAGAAGTCAATTTGTACTTAAATTTATTTTTATTTTTTTTATCAGTACTTAAAATTCAAGTAGAAGTATATGGACTTAATTTTTTGTGTCAATGTCAACACATCATGGAATTAAAAAGGAATAATTCCTACAAGTTTTTTTTTTGGTGCTTCGGAAAACAATAATTCCTACAAGTGCTGCCCTGGTAATAGGGCCAACATTTCACTTTTGGGTCCATAACTATTCTGAGAAAGAAAGGAGAATTTGGGCTTGAAGTCAGGACAAGTTTGTAGGCCATCCCCTGCCAGCCCAAGATTATGTACCCTAGGCTGGACCATATCTGGAAAAATGCAGTTGTCCGATTATTGAGCTCTCAAAATAACACCAATAAATGTCATAGTCCAGAAAAAGAAGAAGAAGAACCTTTGGCAAAAATAATCCAAAAATTATTATCAAAATTTTAAAAAATTTCACTAAAGACAAAAATAATCCAAATTTATTTGATTATTTTTGTCTTTATTCACAAAAATTTTAGTTCGGTTATTACTTTTGAAGAGTTACCGTTGTAGAGAGTTATGTCCATGCGGTGACACCTATTCGGATGAATAATTGTGTTACTCTCATTTGTGACTTTTCGCGTAGAGTCACGGACACCTCTATACATATGAGGTTCCTCTTTAGTTTTAAAGTAGTTTTTAGTAGGAAGTTTTGAGAGTGTTTCATACATCTTTTGAGTCAAGCCTTTCATATGAGAGAATACAAAACATTTGTTAGGTTCGCCAGACTCGTCAATTGTAGTGCTGCTTTGGTGGGAATTGATCATTGTATCCTGGGAAATAGACGCTTAATCAAATTGTGAGCACCGTAGCGAAGCCGAATCTGTCCTCCAGGCGTAGCGGAATTGGGGATCCTGTAGTGTGACATCCAAGCTGTTGATTCCGCAATCAATGGTTCAGATGTCATCTCGGCACTTGCATGATCCGAACCGTTTATTGCCTAGATCAAATCTAAGTTGTTACCTGTTGATTACCAAGATCAACGGCTCGGACTACAGGATCGTCGGATCCGGACATAGCGTGTAACACTAGCCTTGATCATTTGTCATGCAACTTCCATGCTCCATCTTTTTATGATTCCGGTTCTGATTTGATTTGTTTTGTGTCACAGTAACACAAAAAGTACACGTATATTATCTAGTAACCAAGCTTCACTAATTTGCAACTCAGATTGAATCGGTAGAAATGGACATGCAAACATAGAAATGCTCAAGAATGCATCAGACTTTGGGAAAGAAATCTTTGACTGCTGCACAGGGGAAGTGAAAAAGTGATGGCATACCTTCAGAAAAAGAGAAACCAAATGGTTTTTCTCCTACAATCAGTAGACTCAGTACACAAAAGAAAATTTCACAAGTCTTCATACCTGGAAGTGCTTCTGTGTTCTAATGAATTCGGAAAAACATCCAATTTTCCACGAAAGAGGCAATGTAATCAATGGATGCACAATCGATAAAACTGCATCAAGTCATTTTTCGAAGAAGACAATGGACAAATGTAAATATCATACCAACTCATTTAGTATTAAATAGAATCTACTAGCAGCAATATACCTTATAACAATCCAAAATGACATGCTATAATCAAATGTAAAGGCGTTGCTAATAACTGATTTGTCATGAATAATATCGCCTTGCCACATAATTAAGTCTTGACCTCCGGCTTTTGATAGGCGCAGACAAGTTTCCACCTCCATTAGCCATCTTGGATCTCATTCTTTTGTATTCTCTTGACTTAATTACTGCTTCCATGATACTTACATCCTCGCGAATCTCATGGCTTGAAAGAGTCACTAGACTTGGAAGTACGTCTCTCCGAAAATCTTTAAGCCTCCTCCCTCTTTTAAACTTAACTCCAAAATCCTTTTTATCCATTTCATTTACTTCGAAGTGCTTTGACGACACACAATAGTCCTCAGCGTTGTTTTCTGTTAGTTTCAACACAATTGACTCATAAGAATCTATGGAATGTTGCGGCATATCCCTCTCTTCATCTTCATTCCCATTTGATCCAGCCTTGGTGCTACAATCTTGATTACTAGTTGAACTTTTCATCGACAAATGGATAAGAGATTCAGCTGCAGTTTGGATCAGAATATCTTCTGCTGTTGATTCCTTTTGCTTCTTGTTGCAGCATTGATGTTTCAGTTCACTGCTGTCAGAAGATCTTAAGTCTTGCTCACCTGATTGAGACGACTGAGATTTTTTGTACTGACTCAAAATCGAAGTATTTGATCCTTCAAAATCAGTTCCAGATAGCATGGTCTTTGTGCCACTAGGACTATCATCAGCTATGCAATCAACGATGCATGAAGAAGGAGATTTTCCGCAAGTTGCATCTTCAACTCTACTTCCATGCATACATGGATTATGAAGCACCGTATATTCTTCATGCATCTTGGTTAATTCTTCAGTGATTACAACATCTGTGTAATTTCTCTTTGGAGATTTCGACAGCAAGTCTATATTTCTACCCTCATTGTTCCTACGGTCACAGTTAAAGTATTCGCAAATTTCTGATGTTGATCCAGACTTGGACTTGAGATCTATACAACAAGCTTCAGTTTGACTGATTCCTGTAAACGTCCACAAATTTGAATGAATATTTACGCTATCAGGAACCATCAAGGTGGGATTTGCAGTAGCATCTTGCTGAAGAATAGTGGAAGACTTGTCGGAGTAGTTAATAGTGGAAGACTCGTCGGGGCAGTTAATATTTGATTTTCTCCAATTAGTTGCAGCAGGACAAGTGTCCTCACACAACTTGCCAATTGATCCCTCAAAAGCACCTGATGGGCCATCCATTGAAAGACATGCAGATGCGACCACCGAATTATTTGAGGATTCATCGACCTGAACTATGTTAAGGTCCAATTCGAATGCTTTAGAACAAGTTAACGGTGTCCTTATATCGTTGTGTGCAATATCACCATGTCGTTCTTCAAATCCTGCTCAGAAAAACAAAACACAAACATTACTGGATCAGTAACCAAATAGATTTTTTATCTGTACAACCCCCAATTATACGTCTTTATGGTGGAAGTATTTAGGATCTTACAGACCTTGATTGAAGGAGTCTCGTCCCTCACTATCCACAGGAGAGCAACTCAATACAGGCCCAGAAGATAAATCTTTCTTCAAGCTGGTTTTTCTGGAGACATGGTTTGACTCAACAAGAACTCGTAAGTAACACTTATCAGTTATCGCAGCAGCACAACTGCGAGTTGATATATATTTGGAATTGTTATCTGATACCATATTGGCTGACTCCTCCAAGTCGATAACAGGATGGGAGGTGGAATGAGTAATTTTGTCATACCAAGTACTCTTGTTGCCGCCCTCCTTTTTAGTGTCCCCTCCAAAGCTCAGGGTAAGTTTCACGTCCTCCGGAGAAGACAAATCATCATAAAACTGATGGTTTGATTCTTTGATTTTTCTCAAATCCCAAACATCTCTTTTCTGTAAAAGGTCCTTGCCAACGTGATTGACAAACTGATCACCAGGAAGTTGAACATCAAAAGGCCTTTGCTGAAGTCTAGAGTAGTCACCCTTGTACTCCCTAAGAAAATCATTGTGCACAGATGGTGCTGATTCCAACTGAAACACATGTTAACCACTAACATCAGTAACTACAAATTGTTGACTGGTTGTATATCAGCATTACACATCGTAGCGAACTAATAATGTATCCAACTGCAACATGTTATAACATGAGTTGCACGACATTAATATATGTCAAATCCGAGAAAGAGAAACTAGATATGGCCAAAGGCTAACTTTTAACCCTTCTCTATAAGCCATACCATGAAACAAAAAAAAGTATAGTCCCAAAACAGAAGGATGCATTCCACGTGGCAACCACACTTAAATTATCAAAAGGGCATTCACACACTAAAGAAAATAAGTAGGAAAAAACTGTAAAAGAGATTCTATTTCTTTTGGATTTTTTAAGAGATGAAAAATCAAAAGATTCCTCTGAACTCATTGGCATTGTACTTAATTGCAAGTTGTGATCATTTACCATGGGACTACTGTAAAATGATTTATCTTCTACCTGAGGTGAATATCGTGTTGGGTTAATGAATGGACCCAAGGTTGATTGCGTGTTCATTTCCCACAAATGGTATCCATTGAGCTCTTTCCAGACAGAGTGCTTCATCAATGAGTTTTGCATCCTATGAAGACGGTGGAGTTCTTGGACCTGAATGAAAATCAGTGGCAAGTAAATGAATAGGGTAAACATAGCCCAGATTCATGCTATATTCATGAATAGCCTACATTATATCATTCAATAGAAGCCATATTTTGGCAGTGATTTCTAAGAAAAGGAAGACAGTAAGTGTTCTGATTTTAGGCCATTGACATCAGAGATAGCCCAACAAAGAGCCAAAGGTTTTGTTATAGTTTGAAAAGGACCATTTAGAGTGAAAATCAAGAAGATAAAACATTGCCAGCTTGTGACAAAAAATGGGGCTCTCGAGTTGAATGAAACTGCAATTTTATGGGCAAATCGTCCACAAACCTGCTCTCGGAATATAAACTCCTGGCTGAGCATTGTCTGCTTTAAAACCTCTTTTAGAGATCCAGCATATCCCTGCATCAAATATGAATTCAAGTCTTCTGCAATCGACATTTTGGTCCCCGTGAAAATTAAGACCTTTATCACGACCAATTACTAATCTTGCATCCGTAGAAGTAACGGGACCTTTAACAATGTGTTGTAGGCCCCATCCCTGCATAACGTTCTCAGAGAATGCTAGTTATGAGAAAGAAAATGCCAATAAACTTAAGTTACTATCGGATCTAATGTATTAGATATTCTTCGAAACATTGTAAACGACTTTTCATCACCTTAAGAAATTCAGATACAATACAGGGCGTGTAGGTCAAGACAGAAGATACATCAACATTTGGATAACTTGACTTCTAATTAACCTAAAGCCAAAAAAGAAAATCATCGAGAATTGTTTTATTAGGAGTGGCAGAGCCTTTTCCATTTCAACATTTTTTATGTTTGTCATATGACTCATATCTGGATTTCCATTTGGTGGTTGTCGTTATTCCATACAAAACAAGGTAGTTTTATGCAACTTGTGTATTTATCAACTTTAATATACTACTCACCACAAATAAAACTAATTGGTCAAAACCCAACCTAAATGGCTCCAGAAGTTGACCACCATCTTTTTTTTTTTTTTTGGCCACTATCTTTAGAACAATCATTTTATTACAAACAGAAAACACTAAAAAAATTGAGACTAATATTCAGCCGGCAGACAAAAGATAAGAAAATGTTTCTATTTCTTGTTATCAGTATTAGCAGCATTTGTTGGCACAATCAAACACTACAAGAAGGCCGAATCAAATCATGAGTCACCAAGAATACCGACAGTGACATTTGAACATATGGGCAAAAAAGATGAGTGTTGTGTTCGAAACAAGAGGATCCAAAAAAAATTTATAGCACTAACTTATCAAATTTATTCTCAATTGAATTTATAAAAGTACCTGCAAATGTATGTTCAAAAAGTTCAACCCAATTTTTATCAACTAAATACTCTAGCTTTTCATACCTAAAGTAGCGTGTCTAGCATAAACATTTACTACTTCGAATACTACGAGACGAACCCGAAAAACAAAGTTAAGCACATAAAAACCCTTTCTCAGTTGCATTATCGATAAATAAAGAAAGGGGAGAGAATAAAATAGATGACTGAAACCAAGCCCCAGTAAAAATGGTTTTCTTATCAATCCTACGAGATGATCATTCTTGAATTTAGAGGTCCGAATTCCAATACTTGTCGTATTTATGATCAATATGCATGTATTCAAGAATCAAGACTTGGACTTCTAGGCTTTAAAAAGAAAATCTTAGAGCTGTTTGACACTATAGTTTTTGTTTTCTATTTTCACACCTGGGTAACTCTGATCAACAATTTGGGATCGGTTTCTGAATCATGGTTGAAAGGTGGCTTCGAATTCTCCTAAATTATCTGTGAATTTTGCTTCACATTTTTAGTCTAACTTCCCCCATCCTAAAAACTCTGCAATTTAGAAACAGAAGATCAATGGCAAGGAAAGGAAACATCGTTCATCACCAATCCGGTACTGGAATTCCATGACTAGAAATGCGTTCAACATTTGACTTAAACAATATAGGAACAAAAGAATGTACAAACTACAGAGATTGAATGCGGACCAAGTCATGTTATATGCGCCTCAGTTTCAGGACAATTTTGCCCAACAATCTATAAATAAAAGATTGTATCCTGTACTTTTACGTTGTTGGGCTGGCGACAAATCTGAGGAAAAGAAAATCGCTAGATTAAAATTTGAACTCTTTTTCGGGATTTTTAAAAAGCAAAAAAAAACCCAATCCAATATAAGCTAATGACTCGATTCCCTCGTGTAACAAACAGACAAAATTTGACAAGTTTACTTTTCTTTCTAATTTCTTCCTCACATTGTCCCGATAACCAAACAGTGGTCTTAACCATTTGGGAGCGTAAATAGCTAACTCCGATGATAAAAATTGGAAGAAAAAAAAAACGATGAAAAAAGAGAAAGAAGAACAATTAGCGTTACTCAGACGAAATGTGGATATCCATTCCAGAGACATAAACAAAATGCAAGTATAATATAATGAGAGAGAGAGAGAGAGAGAGAGAGAGAGAGAGAGAGGGTACCAGAAGAGATAGAAGAAAGAGAGGAAGCATTAACCCAGGAAGAAAAAGCTGTTGTTTGGGCAGGCTAAAGTGAAGATGGGAAACTGAGGAGCGATTTTCATCCAAGTGGTCATTATTGGCCGATCCGAGAGGATCGTCGTAAATGCTTCCAACCTCCAAGATTGAATATACATATATGTAGTCAAATATACTCCTTATATGTGCACACTGCACTGCACACACCCACCCACACACAAGGGGGAGAGAGAGAGAGAGAGAGTACTGTGAGGAAAGATATATGCTATTGTTGGAAAGGAGTGTTACTAATGTGCGCAGTACGACATGTACGCGCCCGTGGTTTGCATTGGATTGTGAAATGGAAAGTTTTTTTTTTAATTATTATTCTTTTTTTTAAGGAATAATTAGTCATAAATACACAATATTTTGTCTATTTAAAGGGAAGGACAAGGAACATTTGCAATCAAACATAAAGACAAGGAACATTTGCAATCAAACACAAAGACACAATAAGTGGCCCTATTAATTATGCCATTATAAATTGCAAAATACGGTCAAAAGGGTTATCATGTACGTGTACTATATTTTTTGATCAACCGATATACAATTATAAAACTATGATAGTAGTATATAATTACGTAAATGCATATTGTGCATCTGTAACTATTTTAAACGCAAAATATAAAACCTATCGTGCTATCACCATAAAAGTCGTAATCTAAAATTGCAGGCGACGTTCTTTTATTCTGTACAATAAATTTTTAACGAAACTTGGAATGACCGGTATTAGGTTTTAAACTAAAATACATTGGATGGACAAACTTACATAGTTGTTAAAATAAAAACAAAAAAACAAAAACTCTAATTTTTTTTGGTTGCCAGAAGTGGTCGGCCAAGAGGTGGGGTGGTGGTTGGCCAGAGGTTGGATGGTGATTTTTCTGAATTTTATGTTCGAAATTAGAGTTTTTAAAAATTAATGACATCTCACTAATTTTTTTGGTCACCGGAAATGGATGACCATAGGTGGGGTGGTGGTCGGCCGGATGTGGAGTGGTGATTTTTTTGAATTATATGTTTGAAATAAGAATTTTTTAAAATTAGTGACATCTCACTAATTTTTTTAGTTTCCAGAAGTGGTTGGCCAAGAGGTGGGGTGGTGGCCAGCCGGAGGTTGGGTGGTGATTTTTTTGAAGTTTATGTTCGAAATTAAAATTTTAAAAAATTAGTGGAATCTTACTAATTTTTTTGGTCGCCAGAAGTGGTTGGCCAGAGGTGGGGTGGTGGTCAGTCGGATGTGGGGTGGTGATTTTTTTGAATTATACTCCGCATGTTCTAAATTTGAATTTTTAAAAATTAGTAACATCTCACTAATTTTTTTGATCACCGGAAGTGGTCGGCCAAGAGGTGGGGTGGTGGTCGGCCAGAGGTCGGGTGGTGATTTTTCTAATTTTATGTTCGAAATTAGAATTTTTAAAAATTAGTGACATCTCACTAATTTTTTTGGTCACCGGAAGTGGTCGGCCGGAGGTGGGATGGTGGTCGGCCGGAGATTGGGTAGTGATTATTTTAATTTTATGTTCGAAATTAGAACTTTTAAAAATTAGTAACATCTTACTAATTTTTTTTGTCTTTATGTTCGATTGCAAAAGTTCATTGTCCTTCCATTTAAAAATGTCAAATGTTTTTTGTTTTTATGTTCAATTTCAAAAGTTTCTTGTCCTTCCCTTTAAAAATGTCAAATGTTTTGAATTTTTGGCTAAGTGACCCTTTTTTTTTAATAGTAATCAATATAAAAAAAAATTAGAGAATTTAAAGGCCAGCCTCGTTTTTTACTTCCGTGACCAAATCAATCCCGCATTGTTTGTGATCATTATTCTAAGGGTGAGTTCTCTAATGGATTTTATCAAGATTTTGATAAAATCAATCCCTTGATTTTATCAATTCGTAAAGACATTTGATAAAATCTATAAATTTTTGATATTTTTGAATGCAAAAATCTACAGATTTTATCACATGTCTTCATGAATTGATAAAATCAAGGGATTGATTTTATCAAATATTAATAAAATCCATTGGAGAACTCAGCCTAATTTTCCTTTTGATGACCTTCCTGCATTACATTTAGAATTTATTCAATGCTCATAAAACATTGTCATATACTAATTCAACATTAATGTATGATTATTTAAAAACTTAATGTTATATTTTGGTTAATGTTAGAGACATTTTACTATTTCATGTGAATAAATACAAAAAAGTAAAATGTACAATAATAGTGGAATTTAAAAATCAATGACTCTTCTTGTTTTGTTTTTATCTCTAAAGTAGTACAGTCTTTGATAGTTAGGGTGCTCCAAACAATGGATCATCAACTGGTGGGATTGGGGTGCCTGAGTGAGCAAGTTCACTACATCCGTATATTAAGTAATTATAGTTGTCGGTTCGGTAATTAATGGTCCAGGTTAAATAAAATTATCCTACATGTAAATTTGAACGGATTAAATACATTTAATTTGGACCGTTGATTGCCGAATTGATGGTTGTGATTGCTCACTACACGTTCTTCTGATGAACTAATTATTATTCTCAATCCGTTTTGTAGTGCAGAATAATTTGTTTTGGTGGATCAAAGTTACCACTAAAAGCAAAAGGAAAAAACTACAAATGTAATCTCTCTGTCTCTCCCTCAAATCTTAGTAAATTTGTTTTCGAATATGTATGACTTTTTCAATTTTCAGTCGTTTTTTTTTTTTTTTCTTTCAGCATGTATGTTTTGGGCTGGTGGATAGAATCATAGATGCTTTCAGTGGGAGGGCGGACCAAACAAGGCCACATCACCATGCTGAGCTCACTATTTGTACCAGTGAACTCCTTTGGCAAAAAAATTTAATCCGTTTTTTTAGTTTTTTATTGTCTTTATTAAAAAAAATTGCATTTGTTAGTTTTGCGTCACAATTTCATGGTTTCTGGATTCCTCTCGACAAGACGAATCTAACAAGTATAAATTTATGGTCAAACCAAATATTTTTTTGAATAAAGACGAAAATACTTGGATTATTGGATTAATTTTGGCTTTATTAAAAAAAATTAAGTTTTGACCATAATTTTATACTTGTTAGATTCGTCTCGTCGAAAGGAATCCAGAAACCACAAAATCTTGACGCAAACTAACAAATGCAAAAAAAAATTAAATAAAGACAATGATTGCGCACATATCGCTCCGTGAGACTAACTTTAGGGTCCCACGTGAATAATTCAACCCATTCATTAATTTTGAATTTTGTTTTCCAATCGTACCGTAAAAGATCAGCTCAATCTTTAAGTATTTTATCCAAACATCCGATTTTTGATGATTAGATTAAACAATTAGAGTAATCTGTTTGAGCTGATTTTTTAAATGATCACTAGAACATGTATTTTAAAATTAATGAACAACTCGGATTATTCGAGTGGAATCTAAAAATGAGCCTCACGGAGCGATCTGTGCGCGTAGTATTTCCCATGCTTGTTTGAAGGGGAAAATTATTTTTCCCTTTGAAGCACCGCAATGTGATGTTTCTGGGCTTTTCATCGTACATTTGTGAGAAATCAGAGTAGATTCAATTTTGCCTCCCATGATGATTGATGAATCCTGTCATATGGAAGGGAAGACAATTTGTTCGGAAGACAAATGACCAACTCTATGATTTTCAGAAGATGTCAAATAAATTTTTAAAAATTATCAAGTTATCAAGATACTGTACAGGATCATTGTTCTGAAGATAAAAAAATAAATATTTATGGTCCGGATCAAGTCATTATTTTTATGATTAACATTTAACAATAGAGATCGAATAACAAGTGGTGGCTAGCTCATGCAGTAGAACTCTTGGATGCCCCACACTGCATTCCGGGATCGAGTCTCATTCCCCCCTTCCTTCTGTAATATATTATGAATGACGAATGACAAAAAGAAAAAAAAGAGATCGAATATATAATAAGAATAATCCAACTTAGCCAATGGGCCCCTATTTGTTTGGGGTGGATATATTATTCTATTGTGAACTACCAACTTATGAATGACCAATCTTAAAAAAGAAAAATCTAGGAAATACACCTTCTAACACAATTGTGTCCGAAACAGTTGCGTATATGTGGATCAACCTACGTCGAACACTTTTAGACATGATTGTGTCTCAAGTTGTGTTTTAAAGTTGTATATCTATCATTGCTCATTCTTAAAAGAGCCCAATTCAGGGTTTGATCCTTTCTAGAAACATAAGTATTGATTGTTATCTTTCCAAATAGTTTTAGTCATATGCAGCCTTTCAGAGTCACATTGGGTGGTTTGTTGGTAGAAATGGCATATATTTGATTCGATTCAGAAGCTTGGTGTTTTTCACGATCGCACAGAAGCTTTGTAGTGTTCATGCTTGACTCATTAAGTAAACGAGTCAAAAAAATCGAGCTCGATAACGAGCTGAGACAGGGTAATTTACTTAACGAACTTCCTTAAACGAGCCAAACCTATATAATTGAGTCAGACTTTTGCGAGCCGAGCTTTAGCGAACTCGTTAACTAAACGAGCCTGAAAATTGAGCTCCACAGCTTCTACGGTTCTACCGAATCAGACTCAAATGCGATATCGTCATTGCCTTCTCAAAAAGGATTGTGAGCCCTCTGTATGTTCCCTGAAGTTCCGTCTCAAAGCTAGAATCACACTTTTAAGTTTCCAAAAGTAACCAAGCAGCCATTTGCTTTCTTTGATTTTGAAAAGGCCATCGAGACTAGTTGATCATAAGTGCATAAATGTTCACATTTATGCTTATGCCCCCTAACGTACACTCGCGCGTTAAGCCCTGTAACCGTTTTGGGACTCGAGTGACATTTGATAGAGTGACTTTAGGCCATGTTCCACTAACAAAAAACTAGTTTTGTTTTAAATCAAAAACTACTTCATTCTACTAAAAAAACCCCTACAAAAAACCAACAAAAAAACCACTTCATTCCACTAACCTAAAAAAAACCAAATCATTGCACAATCAAGTACATGTACTTTAATCATGTAAAATTACGAATCTGCCCTCCCTTCAAAAAAAAGATTTGTTTGGGTAGAAGGGTAGATTTGTAATTTCATAATACAACTAAAAAAACCTAAAAACCAAAAACTTGTTAGTGGAACTAGTTGGTTTTTTTGAAAAACTAAAGATATAAAAAAACCAAAAAACTAAAAAACCAATTAGTGGAACATGGCCTTTATTGTCAGCTCCGTTGCTCTTGTTTCTTTTAATCTTTATTTCCTTTACAATTGATTAATAAAGTCTTTTTTGCTGTTAAAAAAAAATCCTATGCTTGTTAAGTCCGTTTATCATTTTACTTGGAGTGTTATACTTTTTTTTTTTTTATAGTGTTACACTTTTGAGAACTGTCGTAGTGGCGGAGCAACTACAAGACAGTGTGGGCACAGGCCCACACTGGATTTTAGAGAGTTTTCTTTTCTTTTATAGAAAAATTGTATTAGAATTTTCACCGGTACATCATATTATTTCTACAAAAGATTAATTATTGCTCTTGGAGCACCACTATATGGTTTTATAACATCATTGTCCTATGCATATTGATGTGAGACTCAGAAGTAGGGATGGCAATTTCACCCAAAACCAATGGATACCCGAACCAAACCAACCCTATCGGAGCGGTTTTTTACATTTTTTCCTATCCATGGGGCGGGTTGGTTATGTTGGAATTTAGATGTTTAATGGTAAAATCATATGGTATGTTACTTTTTTATTTTAATATATAATTTTTTTTTCCTTCATATGTTCAGTTCATTAATGGAATGAATATTAATGCGGGTTTGGTGCGGTTTGGATAAAATCCAAATCCATATGGTTTGGTTATGGTGCACTAAAATTCATACCCGTTGGATATTTGTTTGGATTTGGGTATAGATAAATGCTTTGGATTTGGGTATGGTAATCGCAAAACCCGGACCAAACCGATCCATTGCCATCCCTACTCAGAAGTGGTTCCCGCACAATTCGACATACACTTTCAGTACACATTTTAGTGTACCCATAGTGGAGCTGTTAATTAAAGTAGGAATTATTATTGCATTAAAGAGAAAAGATTAGACACTAATTACTAGTATGTTATATAAGGAATGTAAACTATAATAGCCAAGGATAATACTTTATAGGGTCATGCTAACGGGTGCCATAATGCACCCGTTAAGGGTACAAAAAGTACACTTTTGTGGGTCCCACTTCTACAAAAAAAAATACACTTGTACGTTAAAGTACACTTAAAGATGTACTTTAAAATACAAGTGTACTTTTAAATTATATTTTTTTGTACTCTTAACGGGTTCACTATGGAACCCGTTAGCATTTCCCTACTTTATATAATAGCCAAAGATTCCTTCCAGTTCGGTAGCCTGGAAATGAAAAAAATCCGGACCTCGCTTGGTGGCCGCTGGATTTAATCCAACGGCTGTGGAGAGAAACGGGTAAAAAAAATACTTCGCGGGTCGTAGGGTTCGGGTAAAATGATATCGGGTTTCAAAACGGGTCACTATAAGATCTGAAAATCACCCCTTTCCCCTCATTTTACGTTTTTGACAGAGAGAAGAGAAAGAGAGGCGACATCTATCGAGGAAGAAGAAGATGCAAGAAAACCCTAGTTCGAGGAAGAAGGCAACATCGATCCAACTTTCTCTCTATTTCGTTTTTCCCGAAAAAACCCTACCTTTTTTGTTTCAGGTCGAAGCCCTAGATGAACGATGTTCGACCCAGGCTGGACACAAAACAATTGTTTGTTTCTGGTGGGCGCCATTGAAAAGTTTGTGAGATCTCCCTTCCCCTTCCCAATTCGTACAGCTTCTACGAGCGTGGGAATACCCACAACAGCCTTTAAAGCATGAACATAGTCTTCAAGTGAAATTCTTCCTTCTGCAAATGCATTAGAGACCTGAGATAGAGGAATATGAAAATCAGAACAGCAGGCTTAACACTACAATACTTACTTTACCACACGTATCCATTTGCAAGCATTAATTTGGAGATACTTAGGACTAGGAAGCGATATTCTTGAAAATATTTTTCTTGATGCAGCCCATCCCCACATGGAGAAAATATACACACACACATACATAATCAAATTATAGAATCTTACTCGTACTCTAGAGATATAGCCCATCCCCTCACACAAAATTCCTGAATCCATCCCTCTTGGAAGGAGGGTAATTCTCCGAGTGGCTTGGGTTTCACAGCATCCAACAAGTTTCAACCCATTGGTGCAGGTCAAACCCAATTACAAACAGAGATTAGCAAGTTAAGCTAGCTGCTAAATGTTTATTAATCACAATTACACCGTTGCATATATTTTCAATAAGTTTTTAAATGCTAATATAGTGCTAATAGGAGGGCAGACGGATGCCATATTATTTAGATACATTTTTATTATGCAACCTGAAACTAGCTATTTTGAACATTTCTTTTATGTAGGCCTAGTTGCAAAAATCTGTCAAACTTCTTCTTGATAAAAATCAAGTGTTGATTTTATCAAATCTTGATAAAATCAATTGGCAAACTAAGCTGCGGGGGTCTTTCTAACTTTTGCCTTGTGGGCAGAAGATAATATGGGCATAATTGTCATTAAGTTTAGATTTTAATACATATTTCATGGATACATTTTCACAAATATTAATTCATTTTTTTTTCAAGATATCAATCAACAAAAATAATAGGGGTAGAAAAATACATCTCTAACATGACTTCAATACACTTGTGTTGAAACCATATTGGAGACTAATTATTGTACACTTATCATTTTTTTCATGAATTCTTTGACATATTTCATGATTTGTCACGAAGCCAAACCGCAATATGCTTTGGGTCTTGTTAATGTTTGCCCTTGGGGCATATGATAAAGAGTGTATTAAATCTTTCATTCTGCTTTTTGTATGGGGAATTTAAGTTTGAAATCACACTCAATAACTCCTTCATTGATTCATTTTGAAAGGATAACTTTTTTATTTTATGGACAAAATTACCCCCATTTACTGTTAGGCGCTTCCCCAAACAATCATTATATAACTCCACCATGTCAAAGGCATATGAAAATTCAATGCACCGACTTAACCCTTTCGGCCACTTGCACAGAAAAATTCAATGCCATATTAAAAGATCGAATTAGTTTTTGTTTTTTTTCTTAAAAAAAAAAAAAAACAATATTTGAAACAAAAGCCATCAAATTAGCCAAAAAAAATTCTTTCATTAGATGGAAATTCTCATTTGGTACTTTTTGTTTTCTTTCTTGTTGCTGCCGTCTGCCATGCATGGATGTTTATATAGAAGCATTGTTGAATGTCAAAAAGTGGGTTGGAAGGAGTAAAAATGAAAAAAAAATGGAGGGAGAAAAAGGTGTGTTGGAGGGAGCACAAATGAAATGGAATGGAGGGAAAAAGGGGTATTTTGGTCTTTATAAGAAGAACCTTTTTTCTTTATCCAATACATTAACTACTTCTACAATTTTCTATACAAGTGGGTGTAATTGATCAAATTTAATGAACACTACCATATGACTTTAGAGCACATATTAACAAAAGCTTTATATGAACCCGAAAACGACGGGACACTCTCAATTTTGTCTATCCAAACGGCGGCCAAATCCAAATTGCTCTCCACTTCCTCGTCGAAAACTAGGTCTGTAGTAAATATTAACATCATGACAAATCCAACGATACCCAAAACCAACCTCAATTTCTCTCCATTTCCTCCTATGACCCCACAGAACGTCGCCGTCATAGGAGCCGGCGCAGCCGGCCTAGTTGCTGCCCGTGAGCTCCGGCGAGAGGGCCACAAGGTGGTGGTCTTCGAGCGAGAAAACAAGGTCGGAGGCACGTGGGTCTACAACCCGTCCCCAGAATCCGACCCGCTCGGGATCGACCCCACCCGGGTTGTGATCCACAGCAGCCTCTACGCTTCTCTCCGGACCAACTTGCCCCGAGAGGCAATGGGTTTTCGGGACTACCCGTTTGTGGCCAAGAACGGAGCCCAGAGGGACCCGAGGAGGTTCCCGGGTCACGTGGAGGTGTTGGAGTATTTGAATAATTTTGAGACTGAGTTTGGACTCGGTGAGTTGGTAAGATTGGGTGCGGAGGTGAGGCGTGTGAGGTTGGAGGGAGGGAAGTGGAAGATACGGTCGAGAATGAGTGTGGGGGGAGATTTGGATGAAGTGTACGATGCTGTTGTTGTGTGTAATGGGCATTATACGGAGCCCCGAATCGCTGAAATTCCGGGTAATTCTTTGATTATTCAATAGGACCCAACTTTTATGCAATTGGACTGCGGAGGCGCCTCCACAGTTCCTCAGTGGAAATTTTCAATCAAATCTAACCATCAAAAACTTATTTGAACGGCTAAAATCACAGAGACTGCTCTGTAATCCAATCACGGACGGCAGAGAAGCCTTATTCTACTCAATAAATGTATCGTGTTTCGCGCAAATGTAGTTTGATTTGTGATTCAGAATTTGGTTACTACTTATTTGGGTTTAAGGTTGCCTTGTTAAAAATTGATGATGTTTTGGTTAATTGGTTTGTACTGATTTTATAAAATGCCAAGCTAATACCACTATACAAGAGTTTTTGAAGAAGGATAATGTTGTGGGTTGGAAACAATAATTCATGGCTTGAATCCTTGATTGTCAGTTGATGCTATGAAATTTAAGTTTGTATTTTATAAGTGAATTAAGTTTCTCGTGAATTTATTTGTCACTTTTTTTTGGCGGTTCAAAATTGTTTACACTTTAAAGGGAAATCTGTACTTCAAACATTCGTTTAACCCTTCTGGGCGTGTTGCAAATTTGTAATTTGATTTGAGATACAGATTGGTTAAATGAATTTAAGATTGCTTGGCTAAGAAACAATAATGTTTTGGGAACTGGGGTTGTACCGGTTTTATCGAGTTCTAGGAGCAAAATGATCTTGTTTTGTGTTGGAAGCAAAGGTTTTAAATAACGTATCAGAAGACACGACGGTAGAGGTTGCGGGGTAGGGAGTATCCAACTGAATCGGTTGAATTGGGGACGATACGTAATTGCAATCGACCATAGTGGTGTGAACTTTTAAAATCATATTTGAAGTGCTTATTCTTAACACTGGTTGGTAATGTTTGTCGTTCTGAACATTCTGTTATCCATTACAGGTATTGAGACATGGCCAGGACTTCAAATCCATAGCCACAATTACCGCATTCCTGAGCCCTTTCAGGGTCAAGTATGTCTCAAGCTTCACTTTCATCTTATAGTTCAGTAGTTCTGCATAGCATGATTTAGTATAGTGTCATATTTGATGATAACAGGTCTGGTAATTTCTGTAATGAATCCAAGAAACATCTCTGGGTGGAAAATGGTTTCGTCCACTTAGGCTTGATATTGCTGTGCACAAAGCAGTATAGGGAAGTCCACGAGGGGCCAATTCCACTGTTATTAAAGTTTAGGTGTTTACTAGGCCAACTCACCATGTATCTTTACATGGTTACATAGACTTTTTATTCCTGTCTCTTCAGCTTAATGGTTTGAACTTTGGAAGTCAGAGTCGTCAGAATTGTGTGAGCTAAATGTGATTTGTTGAATTTTTGCGATTTAGGGTGAAAACATAAACAACTTATCAATAAAAATGGGGCTAGTTAAGTGTGAAGACACTAGCTAGGTTTTGGGAGCATAAGGAAGGGACCATATTGTTATTCTTCAAGTGTCTATCATTGTTTCTCATGAAATATGGGCTTCTTGGAGAATTTGATCCACTTGGGGACGTGGGGAACATTTTATATGAGGCCTTGCAGCTAATATAGGATTCCAACAATGAGTTGTAATTTGCATGATAAATCTCCTTTTCTCTTGGATGCCAAAATCAAGTTCCAATCTTCTTTGCAAATCCGATTCCCACACTAAAGACTAGTTTCTTTGGCATACCCATACTGAGCTTAATGTGGATGAAAGTAAGTTAGATCAGGTCGTTTGGTGCTATCCGTGCTTCTATAGTGCATCAGGAACTCATCTGAATGTGAAAAAGTGAAATTAAACTCTGATGTGGGTAGACTTTGTCTCTAAGTAAGTAGACTTGAATTGGCTGCAAGCTGTGGAGACGAACGATGGAAATTTTGATGAAGCTAACTGATGCATTCAAGATGGAAGGCTAGTAGGATATTTTCCTGTTTTTGCACTTAGGATTTATTAGTAAGGTGTGTTTTTTTTTTTGTTAGTTTCCTTCATAGTAAGGAAAGTCTTTGGTATGTGTCCTTAGAAGTTGCATAGGGGTTGTTTCAGAGCAGCCAGCAGCCATTTGAGTAAAAAGTAACGACTGGAACTTTTGTCTTGTTTGAGTCTAGGTACTTCAGTATGAAGTAACCTCCTTGAGAGTTCTATATATAGGTCTGTAATACATGTTTTAAGGGACTATTTTGGATGAATGAAATTTCTGAATTTAGTGTTTTGTCATAGCCTTAGAGGGCTGCCTTCTAGAGCTTGGTTTAGAGACTCTTAGCTCATGGATTTCGAGCCTTGATAGCTGGATTTTGCAAGAATCAGCCCAAAATCTGATTCCTGTATAGTTTCGGTCTTGATCCGTATTAGTCAGGTTCATCTACAATTGTACTTGTTGGAAACTTCAAACAAGTTACACCACTAACATGGAATAATTCATATGTGGATAAACGAGAGCCTCCCGGTCATTAAACCTGTCACTGTTTTCTGTTTGTATCATGTTCTTGCTTTGATATCAAGTGCTTAACTGTCCCTTCATGCTACACTCAGGTAGTAATTCTGATTGGAAGTTCTGCAAGTGCTGTTGATATTTGTAGAGACATTGCTGGAGTTGCGAAAGAAGTCCACATAGCTTCTAGATCGGTTACAGATGGAACTATCGGGAAGTTGCCTGGACACGATAACATGTGGCTTCATTCCATGGTAAAAACAGTATTCATTCATTAGAATTTCTGGGTTTTATAAACACAATTCTACCAACTTAAAGCAAGTCTGTGAAGGGAACTTTTTAAGATGGTGGTCGAGACTGGTTAACCAGAAATGCTGATTTTCCCAAAATGTTGCAGATAGAAAGTGCCCATGGAGATGGTATTGTGGTATTCCGAGATGGCAGTGCAGTGTGCGCTGATGTTATTCTACACTGCACAGGGTGTGTGTCCAACTATTTAGGCCTCACTTTGGTTTACACTGAAGCATGTTAGGACCGCATTTGGATGGTGGATTTCTGGAGGGAGTTTTTTTTTTTTTTTTATCATCCTGGAGGGAGTTCATTGAGGGCAAAAAAAAGATAAAGGAAAAGAATGCTATATCTTTGGTTTGCCCATCATGTACCTCTCCGTTGATATATCCCACCACGAACACATAATCAGAACACAGCCTAGAAGTTAACATGGAAGTCATCAAACTTAAATTGGAAGAAGTTGGTCGGAGATTTATGTAAATGATATGTGTCTTCCTTCTTTTTGTAGGTACAAGTATAATTTTCCTTTTCTTGATACGAATGGCACTGTGACTGCGGATGACAACTGTGTGGGACCATTGTACAAGCACGTTTTTCCGCCTCTCTTTGCCCCATTTCTTTCGTTTGTGGGGTTGCCATGGAAGGTTTCACTCTTCCTTGTGTTGGTTACACATGTTTTCATGGGATTTTAAGTGGAGCATATTTGGATGGTGAAATAATCTCTGGGTTTTTTGATAACAGGTTGTGCCTTTTCCATTGTGTGAACTCCAGAGCAAGTGGATAGCTGGTGTTTTATCCGGTCGTGTGTCGCTTCCATCATCAGATGAGATGATGGCTGATGTTGAAGCTTTTTACAGAACCTTGGACGCGTCTGGCATCCCAAAGCACTACACTCACAACATTGGTGATTCTCAGGTATTCCTGTCAACTTGAAATCTGAATGATAATGGACATTGCGAATGTGGCTACATGGACTCCAATCCAGGCAACAAAGGTTAGTTAATATATCTTATTGGCGACTCCGATGTTCTAGGGTTTCAAAATTGTGGGGTAGGTTTGTGCATCCTGAAGTACATAGTCAAAACTGAAAGTCTAATTACTAAAATTCTGTTTCATTGCAATCAGCTGCTTTGAAACTTATGTTTTATAAAGTAAGGTGAATAAAATCCATCTCTGTAGATGGGACAATTCTGCTTCATTTCATACATGTATCAAACCTCATACTTTATGCTATACCTGAAATACTCTACAGGGTAAGCTTATTAGCATAGCAGCTGTTTATTGTATAAACAGAAGTATAAAAATAGCTGAATGAACCTTAAAATACTGCGTTGAACAAGCCTTAAAATACCAAAAATGATAGATACACTCCCTCCCCTACCACTCCCTACCACTCCCTCTCTCACATGTGGTAGGTCCCACCATGGGTCCCACATGTGATGGGTCCCACCACATGTGAGAGGGGGAGTGGTAGGGAGTGGTTGGGAGGGAGTGTATGTATCATTGTTCTTAAAATACTGCGTTGAACAAGCCTTAAAATACTGCAATGAACAAACCTTTAAAATACTGCTTATTCCCCTTCTACGGCCTACGCGTCAAATTTTGTTGATACTGTAACATTTGTTGATCTCTTTCTTTTTTATGGGTTGCAATAAGCCCCTTTGTTGCTGCAATTTTTGGAATCACCTCTCTTGTGACAGTTCAACCATCCTAGGCTAGTTTTTTCCATTAGTACTTTTTGTGTTTCCACCGTAGCGTTGTCGGTGTTTTATTGGCTTACTACTTTCCCTGCCCCAATATACTTTTTTCCTGAATCATTTAGTTCCCTGCACAGCGATTTAGCTCCTTGTAATGAGTTCAGAACATGAAAGTTAATTTGTTAAAATGGTTTCTTGTCCAGTTTGAATACAATGACTGGCTTGCTTCCGAATGTGGGTGTCCACCATCAGAAGAATGGAGAAAGGAAATGTATTCCGCAACTAGCAAGAACAGGAAGGTGCGGCCAGAAACATACCGCGACGAATGGGATGATCAGGACTTGGCTGCTCAAGCGCACGAAGACTTCAAGCGCTTTTCAAAAGGAAATAGAAACCTCTCTCAATAACCTGAGTTCCAATCCTCATACAGCACTAGTTGTAGGGAGACGCATGTTTTTTCTCCTTTCTATCCATTTCGTCTTTGTTTGTTTATTGTGTGCTCTTTAGCAGATTGTAAATTGCCATTCATAAAATGCCGTTTGAATAAACTCTAAATTGAAAAATATGATTGTGTATTTGTCAACCCAGTATATCATTAGCCAGAAAATCAATCAAAATAATGGGGAAAAAAAGAGTTGCACCAGCCGGGAATCGAACCTGGGTCTGTACCTAGAGGGGTACTATTCTACTACTAGACCAGTAGTGCTTCTTGAGAAAATTTAACGCATGAATCCAAAATCCTGAAGATTAAGAGCGTACAAGGATTGAGTGCAGCTGCCCAAATTTTGCCCAATTTTTCCAATTGGGTCCCTCCAATTGGCAGCCATAAGCATATATTGGAGGGGCAAATGAGTCTTTTTGAAGCTGAGCGTAAATTGGTCCAAATCGATGGGCAACAATCCGGAAATGCCTTCCACTTGGTTTTCGTCGCTGGCTTTTGCGCATTGGGGAGGGGAGCTATGATGGGATGGTGGGGTGCCGTGTGGTCTACCCTTCTTCCTCGGTCTATGATTTTGTTTCAGAGGACTGCGGTTTTGGATAAGGTCGAGTTGATTTCCCCGTGTGTTGTATGTTTGGGTTTGCAGGCTGGGTTGTTTTTGGGGTCTTCCGGTGTTGGAAAAACTAAGAGCGCTCTTTTTCACCACTCTGGGCTTCCTCTTGAGAGAGTTTTGGTTCTGTTGTTGTTTGCTCCTCCTTCTTTGAGAGGTAAATGATCTGCCTGCTTCCGTTTCTCTCATGGATTTATTTCAGTTCCGGTGTTTTTGTTCCGACGTCCTGAGTTTGTTTGCTTTGCGGCTGGCATGGTGGGTTCTGCCCTTTTGTTCTTTGTCTATTTCTGTTAGCTTGCTTGCCGATTGCTTTCTTTGTTTGGGTTCTGAATGCAGGGGTGTCGTTTTCCTTATAGTGTGTGTGTGCGGTCTTTTATTTTCTTTTGAGTGTGAACCGGCACTTTTCACGTTTAGTTATTTGACTTATTCAGCATGAAAAGAGAACTACGAACTCACTTTTTTCCTTTTTGGATTGTCAGATTCTGCAGATGTTGAATGATTCTAATCATGGTGTGCGAGAAGCAGAAATATCATGCATTGAGGTTTGTAAAATCCATGCTGAAAAAGATTTATGTTGTCCCATTTAAATCTACCAGACCTGAATGTATTCAGGATGAACATGACTGTCATGGTTTAAGCAGATGTAGTTGTTTCGACTGTGTTTTTGCCTTTTTGTCTTGCTGACAGGCAAGAAAAATAATTTAGCCGATGACAGATATAAAAATAGGTACACAATAGGTGGGGTCAATTCCACTAATGAAAAAGGCACTTAAAAAAGCAAAGAAAGATTAGACCTCTAACTAACAATTGCGCACTTCCCTCTGATATCTGGAAACAATAAACGACGAAATCCCTTTAGCGGGAGCAAAGACCGATGTCAGAAAGGAGAAATCGCCTCTTTCTTATTCAGGTGTTCTAGCTTGGTTACATTATGTAATTCATCCTCTCATGTTATCTGACTCTTTTTCTTTCAGGAGATATATGCTCAAGTTGGGCCTCTGTACCGTGATGAACTTCGGCGCCATCATCTCCCTTTGTCAGTTGTGAGGACAATGGAAGAAATTGTATTTTTATCCTGCTTTGGCCTTCCTATACTTCCAAGTGCCTAAAAGGCTAAAACTGCCATCACTCAACTGTCTTTTCTAATATAGTGTTAAATTGCAGTTAAAAGATATTAATGCCAGGCTAGAGAGGATTGAACCAAAAGTTCACTCTTCAGATGGAATTGCAAGTAATTGAAAGTAGTTACACAAACCTGCTAGCCCAAATTCCAAAAGGAGTAATTCTAAGGCCGAAAACCACCCTAGAAGCTCCTCCCCTTAATCCAGCTATGAAAAAAGCATATCCAGCAGCATCAAAAAACCCTTGGCATCAGAAAAGAGAATCTAGGCAGCCTGAAGCAACAAACAAAAGTAGAGACAACCCAAATACGGATGCCAAACATCTAAGCAACAAACTACCGATTATTGAAGGTCTTGTTATTGGAGGTTTGTTAGCTTTCTTTTCCTCTATCTGATTATCTCCATGAAAGTATTGGCACATTGCATTGTACTAAAAGAGAAACTTGCTATTTGAAACAAGAAATTGACACCTTGTTTGGTTTGGGTCTCGAGACCTACCTTGCACGGTCCCCAATAAAATTTTCTTTCTATCTCTCTCTACTCATTACCCCCAAAAACCTCCCTCAAAACCCAAACCGGACAAAGCTTTCACAGTTTTGAGTTTGAAAGTTAAATAATTGCACAAGTGTGTGGGAGTTACGTTTGGGTTTCTGGTAAAATGTTTCAATGAAACAAATTATGTTTGATGAAAGTATGAAAAGCTTTTAGGTTAAGGGTTCTCAAAGGTATGAGGAAGTTTCTTGGGCTTGTAGATGACAGGCATATCATCAGTTAGTTTGATTTCAGGCCGTTGATTACTGAACTTTAAACAAAGATGCTGAAAGTCCCTCTTGAACAGTGCTTTGTGCTTTGTGGAGAGATGGAGGAGGGGAGAAGGACGAGCCAACACACCTTCGGCTTTGCAAAGGTTATCACACGGAACACTTAGGTCCGTGTGGTTGCAGAGAACAGAACAAAAATAAAATATTGTATTTTTAGATTTTGTGCAAGGATTGAACAGGATATAATTTTTATTCTACAATAATAGAAACATGGAATTTTAAATTTTCCGAAAGAATAGTATATACAGATCCAATTGTGTTACTTTGTCTGATTTTTGAAGTGAACAGATTACAGAATGAAGTGATAATCAGGTCTTTTGCATGGACTGCATCTCTTTTTCTCGTTAATGTTGTTCACTTCTCTCTTCCTTGTTAATGTTGTATCTATAATTAGTTATACTGTCCCTTTTCCTCAAAGAAGTGTGGTCGAATAATTTTCATATTGGTTGATGGCGGAATTCATGGTTCCATTTGTTTCCTAAAAGATGGCATTGAGCTTATGAAGGCATTTCAGTCTTTCAGTTCAATTGTGTGCTCTTCAGAAGGTATATTGATTTATTTGTTGTTTTCTCTTTCATTATATCAGGTGCAGGTGATTACCCATGTTTCAGGGGACTTCTAAAACAACTTGTTGGTCCTTTAAGAGCACGCAGTTGTCTGGTCAAACATCTACCATAGTGAAGCAGGTAAGGGGCATGTTCTTGAATCTTTGATGGTTTGGTTTTGTGGGTTATAAAGGGAAAATTGTAAAAAAACCCCTGAACTTTTTGACAATTCGCAAAAAAATACCCGAACTTCAGCCGTCAACAAAACCACACCCGAACTTTATATTCCGTCAACAAAAAAACTCTACCGTCCCATTCCGTCATGTTTTTAACAGAGGAGACTTAACAATTCTTTTGGACGTTGGGGTTCCGTTAAGTGCCCAAAAAACAGAAAACAAAGCACTCCCTCTTTCCCTCCTTCTCTCCCTCCCTCTCTCTCTCTCTCTCTCTCTCTCTCCAATAAAAAAAAAACAAAGAGAGCACTCCCTCTCTCTCTTTCCAATTGGAAAAATAGAGCACCCAACTAATTAAAAAAAACAAAAAAATTCAAATTAATTAATTTTTTCCAAACTCTGTTTCTCCAATTCAGCACTCCCTCTCTCTTTCCCCCAACTCAGAAATGGGGATGATCGAGGTGGCCATTTCTGGAGATGTAGTATAGAACAGAGACAGACTTCTTGTTGTTGTTCCTGAAATTGTTTTCATTTGGAATCTTGGGCTTCTCAGGGCTAGTCAGTGTATCAATGACAAACAATTAAGTGTTACTGACTTGTAGAAGGTCTCAACTGAGACTGTCCTCATTCCCCCAACTTCCATCCGGTTCAAAGTATAAAAAATTCAGCACTCCCTCTCTCTTTCCAATTGGATTGGAAAGAGAGGAGAGAGAGAGAGAGAGAGAGAGAGAGAGAGAGAGAGAGAGTGTAGGAAAGGTCAGCGCGTAGGGTGACGAGGCAGTTGACCAACCTATAACAGCTGGCCACGTGGCTCGTTAAGATTCAACAGATACGTCATTAGTCAACTAACGATGATAACCAAGATGAAGCCCCACCGCGAGGAGACACGACCTCACGGAAGAGCATAACAGAATCGAAGACACCCTAAGCAAGGGATACCCTGTATAAGGGAAGCACTACTAAAAGGAAGTTCACCCCTCGTGAGGTCCTCAGCGAAGAGGATTGACGCGACGGGGAAGAGTGAACATTCACGCGAATACGCGAATCCAGCTCGCGACTGTACCTGACCAAAAGGCAGGGATAAGGAAGTCGATACGAGTTCGAACTAGGTCATGGCGCGAGCCAAAGGGCTCGCGGCCAGGTCCAGCACCGCGGGAATAGGGGAGATACAAGTGGCTTGGCGGCTTTAAGGGATTAAGGATCGCGACGAGGGAAAACGATGCACTGGAATGACCTAATGGAAGCTTCCTAACGGCCAGTGACATCACCCACGTCGCCCAGGTATACGGAGAGAGCACGCGTCATCATATTATTGGGGAAATGTCTGCAGACCCATGATTGGGTGTAGATCCCTATAAATATGAGGCATTCATTCACAAGTTCCAGAGAGATTAATTCATCCTTAGAGCACGGAAATCTTAGAGAGAGAGCGACTCAGAGCCCTGGAAACAAGGACATTGTTCTTGCTAGTGCTCGCGAGCCCATCTTTCTCCTAGGACTGTGATTCGAGGACGATGATGATCCAAGTGGGAACAGACTGAACGTTGCTGCCTTCTCTTTCTGTATATTTGGCTTAATCCTTCACCCCTTCACACACTCTCTTATTCCTGTTCAATCGTTAGTTATTGTTTGCCTCTCCAAGTTAATTTTATTGATTCATATCATTCAACGAACCTACAGAGAGAGAGAGGGGGAGAGGAGAGGAGAGAGGGCATACAATTGGAGAGAGAGAGACTGCTCAGTTTTTTGTTTTTTCAGTGTGTGTGTGTGTGTGAGAGAGAGAGAGAGAGAGAGGGAGGGAGGGCTTTTTTTTTTAGTTCCACCCTAAACGAAGTCGTTTTGAGCACTTAACGGAACTCCAACGTCTAAAACTACTGTTAAGTCCATACGTTAGGTCTCCTCTGTTAAAAACGTGACAGAATGAGATGGCATGGGTTTTTTTGTTGACGGAATATAAAGTTCGGGTGTGGTTTTGTTGACAGTTGAAGTCCGGGTGTTTTTTTGCCAATTGTCAGAAAGTTCAGAGGTTTTTTAAAAAAATTCCCGGATTATAAATGTTATTTTTCCTCTTCCTTCCTTCTAATTTGGGGCGCTTTTGGTGATTTAAGTTTGTAGATTGTTCTCTGGGTTGTTTTCTGATCATCTTTTGATGTATAGATTTGCTTTCCTTTATGGGTTTGGCAGGGTACACAACATCGCATCTTTTTTGAAAATGTCATCATTCATATCATGAAAGCCATCCGGCAACGATTACAACAATAGACAGGAATGACACCAAAACCACTAACAATTGAAATGAGCACGGCATTAGGCAATCAAGGCCACCGGCTCTTAGACACACCTGCCGAAGCAGACTCGACACCTTCGGGACGGGATGATGAATTCTATCAACGGTCAACAGTAAAGTATCCAGACGGATACCCAGTTCAATCCATGATACAGTACGGCTCAGATGTAATCCAAAAATAGGAAATAGAACAAGAAAACAAAAGAAAAAATCAGCATAAAGGAAAACCCAAATGCTAAATGCCTCACTGAGAAACCCACTGCGTCACCCCCACTGAGTCGCACCACTGTGGACAGATTTCATAGATATTGATACTCCCTCCGTCCCTTTTTAAGTGTTGAAATTTCCATTTTGGGCTGTCCCTTAATAAGTGTGTGTTTTGAAAAGTTAATGGGTAAAAGTTTGTAGAATTATCATTTTGCCCTTTTGAAAACTTAGTGGGTAAAAAGTTAATGGGTAAGGGTGAAGGATAATTTTGGAAAGTGGAGGTAAAAGTTGATGTGGAAAGTGAAAAAGTTGATGTGAAAGGTGTAATGATGATGGTTTTTTAATAAGTTGGATTTACGAAGCAACACATTTAAAAAGGGACGGAGGGAGTAACTCACATTCTTGTTTCTGCAATGTGTAATTGCAACCATGCTGCTATGTTAATTTCCTCCTAAATGGTTTCCGCTTACTTACTTTTGTGAATAATATCTAGCCAAGCAAAATCAAGAAAACAAAATGCGGTAGTTTGTTAATTCAAATGAAAACAATTAGCATGACCCAAGCAAGTAAACAAATATTACAAGCCTACGAGCATCACCAGAAGTGCAAAGCAAACATTTCAAATCAAGGGCTTCAGACTTGCAAAGCAAGTGGCATATCACCTAGTAATTATATCAAGCATCTAAGAAATAATTGACATACCCCACCCTACATTCTTGCCTCTCATTTACAGTGAATAAAACCAAGGGGATGTTTGGTGATTTGAATTTTTCTGGATGCTTATTAAGCAAACCCTATGAATATCTGGGCCTTTTTTCTTGGGGAAAAATTCAAAATACCCCCAATCTTTGACCTCAATATCTAATAGACTCCCAAACTTTCAAAAAAATCAATTTCACTCCTAAACTTTCATTATGTTATCAAATAAACCTCTACCGTCTCAATCTGTCAAATCCCTAACGGTTTTTGCTGATTTGGAAGTTGTTACTCCGTTAAATGCTTTATGTGGAATCCTATTCCACTTAGAATGTGACACGTGTTATCCTTCCTTGCCGTTTCCAAAATCAAACTCGAAGACGAAAACCCAAAATTACTCAAAATTCTATGAGCCCAGACCTGGTCGGTGGCGACAAAAACAGGATCCCTCGTCACCTCCTTTGAAATAGGGCACCGAAACTCTACCGGACAAGCCAATGGTATTCACCAGTCTCTTCCACTCCCTCTTCAAACTCATCGCCGTTGGATCTCGTCAAAAACCCCCGTCTTTGCCATCCTCCAATTTTATTTTATTTTATTCAAAAAAACTAGAATAAAATTAACCCAATTGAAATAATTACCAATTCAAGAAGAAGATCAACAACCTAATTGGATCACCACCACCATCATTGAACTTGCCTTGTTTAGGCAAACACAGTGTAGTAGTGTGTTTCCCCTCTTTTTCAACCGGTAAAACAAAAACCCATTTCAGATCTCTCCATTTTTTTGGTGTTTGAATGCCTGCGGATAACCGGCGACTGGGTTGTTGCAACCCGGTCGCAAAATACGGACTGGTGTCGATGGACCACGAGCTAATTCAATTTCTCCAACGCGGCAAAATTAGGGTACTTGGATTACGGACAGATGGAGGCGGGGTAGTCGATGCTGCAGATACCGGATGAGTACAAGTACACAAACGATTTGTTGAGGGTTTGTGGCAGGAATAAGGATGGGCGGGTAAATTATCAAGAGTTTAGGAGGTATATGGATGCTAAGGAGCTGGAGGCGTACAGGATTTTCAGACGATTGATAGTTGAGCATAATGGGTACACTTGTTTTCCTTTGTTCGTTTGTTTTAATTTGCAGTTTTGTTGCAGACAATTACTTCTTAAGACATTGGGAGGGAGTGAGAGAGAGAGAGAGACGATGGCACATGTCACATTCTAACTGGAATAGGATTCCACTTAGGCTTTTAACGAAGTCACAACGTCCAAATCAGCAAAAACAGTTAGGGATTTGACTGATTGAGACGGTAGAGGTTTATTTGATAACGGAATGAAAGTTTAGGAGTGAAATTGATTTTTTTAAAAGTTTTGGAGTCTATTAGACATTGAGGTCAAAGATTGGGGGGTATTTTGAATTTTTCCCTTGTTCTTGTTAATAAAACCAAGTGTTCTTTACTTAACCTCATCGTTTCCATATTTTCGGTCCGGTGGTGTTTTAGTTTCATAATGAACTCATTGAATGAAACTTGTGCATAAATGCACTAAACACATTTTTTTTCTTTTGATTTAAAAATTTGTTTTTTTATTAAAAAAAAATTGAGGTAGGATCATAATTTAATATTTTTTTGATTGCTCTCGTTGAAATAAACTAACCATATACAAAAGTTAATGACAAATGAGGCCTCCGCAAAAAAAGTTTAAACCGGTTTTTTGGTTTATTCGTTTTGTCTTTAGTTGAAAAAATTACGTTTGTTAGTTTTGCGTCAAGTTTTCATGGATTATTGATTTGTCTCGAGGAGAGGAATTTTATTTTTTTATTTTTTGTCAAATGATAACAGATGATATTATTATTCTGCTGAAAAAAACGTCACGAGGAAGATTCGTCCCTAAGCAAAGGACCAAGCAACCACGACGGTGGAGAGTCAATCCAAAAACAATACCTCATACCAATTAAACCTCTACCAGCCAATACATGAGCTATTGAGTTCGAAGATCTAGGAGCAAAAAAAAAAAAAAATTACAACGTTGAAAACCAATTGGGTATCGTGAATGAGAAAACATTCTTTACACCGGCGGTGTAAACCAAAGTTCGTCCAAATAGATTGCATTGCGTCATGTGTCCTTGTTCTACCTTTTGGGACCACTGTTTGGACACATGGTGCAATGTAATAGATTTGGAGGAAACTTTAGTTTAAACTGTCAGTGTAAAGAATGTTCTCCCATCGTGAATAGACCCCTATTTCCTGGCTAATAGAGATTTGATCATTGATCATATTGATAACCAATTGGGCATCTCTCTCCAACACCATTGCCCCTAGTCCGAGTTGACGTCCGAGCATAATACGCATGCGAATCGCCAAAGCTTCAGCAATAGCCTGGCTAGTATAGTGAAAGACAGGCCCCATAGCAGCAACAATGAAAGTACCCCAAGAGTCTCTGATCACAATACCAAAACCCCCCTTTCATAACCTCCTTCTTCCATGCACCATCCACGTTGATCTTGACAAAGTCCGCCGGTGGCCGTTGCCACAATCTACCAGTCACATCCCTTCCTAAGGTCGGTGATGCAACACTCATGGGATTAACAGTAATGTATTCATGAAAGCAATCCATAACCCGTTTGCAAATTGTCCCAGGAATGAGAAGCTTCTGCTAAAAAATAGCACCATTCCTAGCCTTCCAAATATACCACAGCAGAAGTAACCCCAATTAAAGATAACCACCAGTACCACCCTTTATTTGGAGCAGTTTGCCATCTTAATCCCAAAGTATCCCACAAAGCAGTAAATGAATTTACCTGTATTCTCCCCATATCCAAATGAAGCGGCAACAGCTGCCAAACTCGCCTCACAAGAAGGCAATTACAAAAGATGTGCACTGTAGATTTCGTGTCGTCTCCACATCCTCTCTCTGTTGCTAATTCAGAGGCGTACTGAGTTCTTTATTTCCCGATTTATTTTTTGATATGTCTTGCGTCGAGCTGAAGTGCTGCTTGTTGGCCTACGATGAAGCTAATTACTAAGTTGCTTAACCATCACAAACTCTTAATGATCATACACAATTCGTTGTGGTTTAAACACCCCTGGCATCAGCATCCACGAATCATCATTAATATCCAGTCCCTCTCCATCACCAACTGACCATCGTAAACTTGTAGCCAAAACTTGCCTCCCTTCAAACCCACGATGGATTATTCCCCAATTGCACCTCCATAAAAGACCCATCCATAAATAAATAAAAAAAAGACCCATCCTTGAAATATTTACTTCTAAGAACCCAAGCCATTAAGCAATTTGGTGAAACCATCAATCTCCACCTTTGTTCTGCTAAAAGGGCCAAATTATAAGCACTCAGATCTCGAAAACCCAAACCTCCTTTGAACTTAGCTTTGCACGGCCTGCTCCATTTCATCCGATGAATTTTCTGCTCGTTGCTCTTTTGACCCCTCCAGAAGCTAGCCATGGCTGCCTCAATCTGGTGGCACAATCCTTCCGGCAACTTAAAACACGTCATTGCAGAGCCAGTGCCACAGACTTTGTCGAAAATACTTTAAAAATATGGAACCGTTTACCTCAGAATTTGAAAGCGAACAAAAATACCACAGACAAATTGGCTGCTGTTTTTGGGTTGAGTCGCGGACTAGGTCGCTCTCTTTAAGACGTTTCGCGGCTCCGCCCTCTTTGTGCAAGCAGTTTTAGCCACGCCGCCTCCAGGATAAAACAGCCCAGAATACAGCCTCTGTCTCGATCTTTTCTGCACGGGAAAAGACCGGAAATGCAAAACACAATCGACTTTCTTGCTCTATGAATTTATGTAGTGTGAAGATGTTTTTCGGTATGTTGAAATGGCTGGGGGACAGCACCTTATATAGGCGTGAGAAATAAACACGTCACGTTTTTTTCATTGCTCTGTATCTTTTTGCAAAACGTGGGCTAACTTCATATGTGCGCGAGGCTCCAAAGGGATTTGCACCCCCCCGCGCGAGGTTCGCAACGCGCACCCGGTTAACTGGTTTCCGGATCGGTTTTCACAAATCGGCTTGGACCTTGGCCCAACCCGTGTGCGCACGAGGCCTCTCTTGGGCCTAGCTCATCAATGGTTCATGGAGCCCCCACACTTATAAAGAACATAAATGTTCTCTAGCTAGCCAATGTGGGACAAGTGTTCTTTGAAGAGTTTCTTTTGAAAAATACATAATCCCAACAGACTTGAGCAAGACCTCCTTTCCAACTTGCGTGATATGCTTCTCCTTCCAACCAGCCAATGTTTGCGATACTCTTTCTTTGATATAGGAAAACAAAGCTGTCTTAGATTTACCCAACTCAGCTGGAAGCCCCAAATATTTCCCCAAATCTGCTCGAATAGGGATAGATAGAATACAGTTCAGCTCGATCCTTAATTCAGCTCTCGTGTTCGTGCAAAAAAACATTGATGATTTCTGGTAGTTGATAAGCTGTCCCAACGCTCTCCGGTCCAGTAATCATTAGGGCGACAATGGGTCACCTTGACGCAGGCCATTAATCAATAATGAATAACTCACCGATGAAATGCACCCCATGATCCACCCAATCCATGCCTGCGTGAAACCCATTTTGCGCATAATAATCTCAAGAAAAAAAAAAAAAAAAAACATTCCACATGGTCATAGGCTTTACTCATATCCAACTTCAGAGCCATTGATTGATTACGCCTATACCGACAATTTTCCATATAGTGCATGGCCTCTTGAGCCAGAATAGTATTATCCGAAATCATTCACCCAGCCACAAATACACATTGGCTATCACTAACAATACTAGACAGGAAACGTTGCAACTGATCAACAAAAACCGTCAAAAGCACTTTATAAACTGAATTGCAGAGGCTAAAGGGACGCAACTGCCGCATAGACAAAGGGCATTTGACTCTAGGAATAAGAACAATATGCGTATGATTAATGCTATTCCCATTCGGGCATCGTTTGACAAGAGGAATTTAAACGGTACATAAAATGATGGTCAATCTTTTTTTGAATAAAGCCAAAATTAATCCAATAAACTGGTTTATTTTCAGCTTTATTAAAAAAAAATTAGTTTTGACCATAATTTTATACCTTTTGGATTCCTCTCGTCGAGACAAATCAATAATCCACGAAAACTTGACGCAAAATTAACAAATGTAACTTTTGTTTTTTAATAAAGACAACGAACAAACCAAAAAACCAGTTTATTGTTTTTTTGCCAAAGAAGTCCTAACGAACACTAAAAAAAAAAAAAGGGGACTTAGGCCATCTCCAGTAACGTAGTTAAATGCACAAACTTGTAAGAAATTAGGTCGGTTAGTTAGCCCTTTTTTTTTTTTTTTTTTTTTCATTTTTGTTTGCAATGGTGTAACTGGGATTGTTAAAGTGTAGTAGGGGAGAAAAAAATTAGTGCAGAAACTAAGGGCATCTCCAATAATGGAGTTAATGTCAGAAATTAGGTCAATTAATTATATTTTTCATTTTAATTGCTCTCAATAGTGAAATTAAGGATTGAGTTGAGTAGTGTCAGGGGGTGAAAATGATGGCTTAGAGCATCACCAATGTCGACATACTCAAATGTGAATACTTCAATGTTGCCACATCACCTTTAGAGTATTCATTTAATGGATTTCTAAAGTTAGCAATATGAAGCTCTACAATGGTTCATTTTTTTCCATAATCAAAAGAAGGGAA
Source organism: Vaccinium myrtillus (assembly GCA_016920895.1). Taxonomy (NCBI): domain Eukaryota; kingdom Viridiplantae; phylum Streptophyta; class Magnoliopsida; order Ericales; family Ericaceae; genus Vaccinium; species Vaccinium myrtillus. The sequence goes on along the minus strand of CM029281.1, from coordinate 14,564,809 downwards.
AATTTTGGTAGTTTTGAGTATCCAAGTACCAAAATTTGAGTATTTATAAAAAAAATGTTGCTAACTTTGAGTATTTATCCAAATGCCATTGTGAGCCTTTTTTGAGTATCCAAATGCCAAAATTTGAGTATTTTTCTTTTTGAGTATAGCATTGGAGATGCTCTTAGATTATAACTATGATAGTACATGTATTCACACATGAGGAGGAGAGAGAGAAAAAAAGGTGTCAATGTTGTCTGGTGGGAGGAGAGAGAAAAGCTTGCAGGTGCGTGTAGGGAGGAGAGAGGGAAAGAAAATGAAAGTTGGGCCCACCTTTTTAACTCCACAACTGGAGATGCCCTTAAGAGCAAATCCAATGCAGAGTCATATTCAGTTCTATACTCAAAATATGGAACCAAATGCAAAAATTTGGAACCTTGTGCAGTGCCAAATCTATATCTAAAATGGCACAAAGCTATAGTTGGTTCTATATATAGAACAAAGGATGGCTGCCACCTCTCCAAATCTTAACTGTCATTTCACAATTTAAACTGGAGTATACCAGAAAGTGGTCGGATAGTTGCCAGAGTCTATTGTTGTCGTTGGAAAATGGCCGAAATCATGAACCGTACTATATAATGCCACTTCGCTGGAATCTACTCTCACCATAAGCAACTTCGGATTCAACACTAGAATCTTGTCCAATACCGTGATGGATCAACGGTGATGGTTTGACTGAAAACCCTCGATTATCTCATACGCAGACAGAAAACGGAGAGAGAGAGAGAGAGAGAGAGAGAGAGATTGATTTGTGTTGGACTCACAAAGTGAGAAAGTGAGATCCCCTTTCCCCCCATTTTTTGATCCAGATTGTGTTCTCTGGAACAGATTGGAACAAAGGAAGAAAGAATAAGAGGAAATTATTCAGTGTACCCAACTTCACAACAATTGTTGTTCCCAAAGGTATAATCAACGGCTCTTTTTAGCGAGTATCAAAATAGTGGATGACAAAATATTGCGAAAAAACAAATGACGATCAATGATCTGAACCAAGTATCAAAACAGTTGGATGACAAAATATGTAAAAAAAAATAAAAAAAGCAAGAGGGAGCAGAGAAAGCTGTAACAACAAAAAGGCAAGAGGGAAGAGAGAAGGCCGGAGAGAGAAAGGGCGGGAAAGCAGGATCGTCATTTTCCATACCGACTACTTTAGCAACGCCACTGCAATGCCAATGTCATTTTCCATACCTATTAATTTGACAACACACTTTATCATAATATAAGACATAAATACGAAACACTTTTTATTCCGGAGATGGGACTTCGCCCAACTTGAAAACGACGGCCACTCTCAATTATGTTCCATCAAAACGGTGGCCAACTCCAAATTGCTCTCCTTTTCCTCGTGGAAAAACATCATGACCAATCCAACGATACCCAAACTCAATTTCTCTCCAATTCTTCCATTGACCCCCCAGAACGTCGCCGTCATAGGTGCTGGCGCAGCCGGCCTAGTTGCTGCCCGTGAGCTCCGGCGAGAGGACCACAAGGTGGTTGTCTTCGAGCGAGAAAACATGGTCGGAGGCACGTGGGTCTACAACCCTTCCACAGAATCCGACCCGCTTGGGCTCGACCCCACCCGGGTTGTGATCCACAGCAGCCTCTACGCTTCTCTCCGGACTAACTTGCCCCGAGAGGTAATGGGTTTTCGGGACTACCCGTTTGTGGCCAAGAACGGGGCCCAGAGGGACCCGAGGAGGTTCCCGGGTCACGTGGAGGTGTTGGAGTATTTGAATAATTTTGAGACTGATTTTGGACTCAGTGAGCTGGTAAGGTTGGGTGCGGAGGTGAGGCGTGCGAGGTTGGAGGGAGGGAAGTGGAAGATACGGTCGAGAATGAGTGTGGGGGAAGAGTTGGATGAAGTGTATGATGCTGTGGTTGTGTGCAATGGGCATTATACGGAGCCCCGAATAGCTGAAATACCAGGTAATTCTTTGATTATTCAATAGGACCCAACTTTGACTGCGGAGGCGCCTCCACAGTTTCACAGTTTTCCATCTTGGAAATTAATGGTTGAGATTATAAAATAATCTTTCGGGAAGAAACTATCCCTAGAGGAAATTTTCGATACTCCTCTAACCATCAAAAACACAATAGGACGGCTAAAATCTCTCTGCAATCCAATCACAGACTGCAGAGAAGCCTTGTTATACTCAATATATGTATCGCGTTTTGGGGAAATGTAGTTTTATTTGTGATTCAGAATTTTGTTACTACTTACTTGTGTTTGAGGTTGCCTTGTTAAAAATGGATGATGTTTTGGTTAATGGCTTTATACTTAATAAAATGCCAAGCTAATACCACTATGCCAGAGTTTTTGAAGAAGGACAATGTTGTTGGTCGGAAGCTATAATTCATAGCTTGAATCCTTGATTGTCAGTTGATGCAATGAAATTTAAGTTTGTTTTCATAAGTGAATTAAGTTTCTCCTGAATTTGTTTGACACTTTTTTTTTGGCGGTTCAAAAAAATTGTTTATACTTTAATGGGAAAATCTTCAGTACTTCTAACATTCGTAAACCTTTCTGGGCATGTTGCAAAGTTGTACTTTGGTTTGAGATAAAGATTGGTTAAATGAGTTTAAGATTGCTTGGCTAAGAAACAATAATCTTTTGGGAACTGGGGTTGTACCAGTTTTATCGAATTTTAGGAGCAAAATGATCTTGTTTTGTGTTGGAAGCAAACGTTTTAAATAACAGGATCAGGACACGCAACGGTAGAGGTTGCGGGGTAGGGAATATCCAACTGTATCGGTTGTATTGGGGACGATACGTAATGGCAATCTACCATAGCGGTTGCGAACTTTTAAAATCATATTTGAAGTGCCTATTCTTAAAGCTGGTTGGTAACGTTTGTCGTTCTGAACATTCTGTTATCCATTGCAGGTATTGAGACATGGCCAGGACTTCAAATCCATAGCCACAATTACCGCAGTCCTGAGCCCTTTCAGGGTCAAGTATGTCTCAAGCTTCACTTTCATCTTATATTTCAATAGTTCTGCATTGCATGATTTATTATAGTGTCATATTTTATTATAACAGGTCTCGTAATTTCTGTAACGAATCCAAGAATATTCCATAAACATCTCTGGGTGGAAAATGGTTTCGCCCACTTAGGCTTGATATTGTCGTGCACAAAGCGGTATAGTGAAGTCCACGAGGGGCCAATCCACTGTTATTAAAGTTTTGGTGTCTACTAGGCCACCTCACCAAGCATCTTTATTTTGTTACGTAGACTTTTTATTCCTGTCTCATCAGCTTAATGGTTTGAACTTTGGAGGTCAGAGTCATCAGACTCAATTACATTCCAATTGTTTGATTTAAAATGAACTATCCAATGTATGCACGATTATGATTTGTCTATTTTTAACTTTTAGGGTGAAAAGATAAACAATTTATCAATAAAAAAGTGGGACAGTTAAGTGTGAAGAGTGAAGACACTAGCTTGGTTATGGGACCATAAGGAGGGGACCATATTGTTATTCTTCAAGTGTCTATCATTGTTTGTCATGAAATATGGGCTTCTTTGAGAATTTGATCCACTGGGGAAAGAAGGGGACATTTTATATGAGGCCTTGAAATATAGCAGTCCGACAATGAGTTATAATTTGCATGATAAAACTAATTCTCCTTTTCCCTTAGATGCCAAAATCAAGTTTCAATCTATTTTGCAAATCCAATTCCTACTCTAAAGACTAGTTTCTTTGGCATACCCATACTTAACTTGATGTGGATGAAAGTAAGTTAGATCAGGCCGTTTGTGCTATCTGTGCTTCTATAGTGCATCAGGATCTCATCTGAATTTGAAAAAGTGAAATTAAACTCTGATGTGGGCAGACTTTGTCTCTATGTAAGTAGACTTGAATTGGCTGCTGCAAGTTGTGGAAACAAGTGATGGAAAATTTGATGAAGCTAAGTAATTCATATGTGGATAAACGAGAGCCTCCTGGTCATTAAACCTGTCACTGTTTTCTGTTCGTAATTTCGTACCATGTTCTTGCTTTGATATCAAGTGCTTAACTGTCCCCTCATGCTACACTCAGGTAGTAATTCTGATTGGGAGTTCTGCAAGTGCTGTTGATATCTGTAGAGACATTGCTGGAGTTGCGAAAGAAGTCCACATAGCTTCTAGATCGGTTACAGTTGGAACTATCGGAAAGTTGCCTGGACACGATAACATGTGGCTTCATTCCATGGTAAAAGCAGTATTCTCTCATTAGAATTTCTGGGTTTTATAAACACAATTGTATCAACTTAAAGCAAGTCTGTGAAGGGAACTTTTTAACATGGTGGTCCTGACTGACTAACCCAAAATGGTGATTAGTCTGTGAAGGGAACATGGTGGTCCTGACTGGCTAAACCGAAATGCTGATTTTCACCAAAATGTTGCAGATAGAAAGTGCCCATGGAGATGGTATTGTGGTATTCCGAGATGGCAGTGCAGTGTGTGCTGATGTTATTCTACACTGCACAGGGTGTGTGTCCAACTATTTAGGCCTCACTTTGGTTTACACTGAAGCATGTTAGAACTGCATTTGGATGGTAGATTTCTGGAGGGATTTTTTTTATAATCATCCTAGAGGGATTTCATTGAGGGAAATAACAAGATAAAGGAAAAGAATGCTATATCTTTGGTTTGCCCATCATGTACCTCTCCGTTGATATGTCCCACCACAAACGAGTGATCAAAACATATCCTAGAATTTCCAACATGGACGTCATCAAACTTAAATTGGAAGAAGTTTGGTGGAGATTTATGTAAATGATACGTGTTTTCATTCTTTTTGTAGGTACAAGTACAATTTTCCTTTTCTTGATACGAATGGCATTGTGACTGTGGATGACAACCGTGTGGGGCCATTGTACAAGCACGTTTTTCCACCTCTCTTAGCCCCATTGCTCTCGTTTGTTGGGTTGCCACGGAAGGTTTCATTCTTCCTTGTGTTGTTTAGACAGGTTTTCATATTATTTTTAAGTTGAGCATATTTGAATGGTGAAATAATCTCTGGATTTTTTGGTAACAGGTTGTGCCTTTCGCATTGTGTGAAATCCAGAGCAAGTGGATAGCTGGTGTTTTATCCGGTCGTGTATCGCTTCCATCATCAGATGAGATGATGGCTGATGTTGAAGCTTTTTACAGAACCTTGGACGCATCTGGTATCCCAAAGCACTACACTCACTATATCGGTGATTCTCAGGTACTCCTGTCAACTTGAAATCTTAATGTTAATCAACATTGCAAATGTTGCCACATGGACTTCCAATCTAGACAACATAGGTTAATATATCCTGACTCCGTTGTTCTAGGGTTTCAAAATTGTGGTAGGTTTGTGCATTCCGAAGTACATAGTCAAAAACCTGAAATTCTAATTTCTAAAAATCTGTTTCATTGCAATCAGCTGCTTTGAAACTTATGTTTTGCAAAGTAAGGTGGATGGAATCAATCTCTGTAGATGGAACAATTCTGCTTCATTTGATATATGTATTATGTATCAAACCCGATACTTTATGCTATACTGGAAATACGCTGTAGGCTAAGCGTATTAGCTTAGAAGCTGTTTATTGTACAAACAGAAGTTTAAAAATAGCTGAATGAACCTGAAAATAATAAGATGAACAAACCTCTAAAATACTGCTATTCCCCCTTCTACGCTTCAAATTCTGTTGATTCATTTGTTGATCTCTTTCTTTTTTATGGGTTGCAATAAGCCCCTTTTTTGCTGCACTTGTTGGACTTTCACCTCTCTTGTGGCAGTTCAACCATCCTAAGCTAGTTTTTTTCATTAGTACTTTACTACTTTTCATGTTTCAACTGTAGTTCCCTGCCCTAAAATACTACTTTCATTAGTTTTTTTCATTGGCTTACTACTTTCCCTGCCCTAAAATACTTTTTTCCTGAATCATTTAGTTCCCTGCACAGCGATCTAGCTTTTTGTAATGAGTTCAGAACATGAAAGTTAATTTGTTAAAATGGTCTCTTTTCCAGTTTGAATACAATGACTGGCTTGCTTCCGAATGTGGGTATCCACCATCCGAAGAATGGAGAAAGGAAATGTATTCCGCGGCTAGCAAGAACATGGAGGTGCGGCCGGAAACATACCGCGATGAATGGGATGATGAGGACTTGGTTGCTCAAGCGCACGAAGACTTCAAGTGCTTTTCAAAAGGAAATAGAAACCTCTCTCAATAACCAGAGATCTAATCCTCATACAGCACTAATTGTTGTAGGGAGACACTCGCAGCACTACCCTTCCCCTTGGGCAGGGGAGGAGGGAGGGGTCAAGCAAGGTCACTTGACTAAGGTGCCAAACTTTAATAGGATAGGTGTAATATTTTTTAGAATTTTGTATTTTTGCCCCTTGGATATGGTATTTTTTTGCCCAACTACTTGCCCTCATTAGGCAATCTCCAGTGGTGGAGTTAAAAATGTGGTGTTATATGACACAAAAGTGTAAAAAGTGGATCCCATTTGTGTGTTGTTATGACAAAATGTGTTGTTAAGTTAATGTGCATTAAATGGTGTTGTTAAAGTGTTGTTAAAATGTAAAAAGTGAGTCCCATTTCTCTCTCCTCATCCCTTCTCTCCCTTTCTCTCTCGTGCTTTTCTCCCACCCAAACCCCTTCCTCTCTCCTTTTCTCCCACCCTCTCCTACCGTGTCCCTCTCCTCCTTTTCAGTTGTTGGCCTCACTTCAATTTATCTACTGCTGTTGTTGCTGTTAACTCTTGCCCAAACTTTTTCTAACCCCTGCCACACTTTAGCTACAACTTAACCACACTATTGTGCACACACAAAACACTAACTATTACTAACTGAGCTAATTCTTACACAAATAACACATTTAACTACTCCACTACAGATGGCCTTACCACACCAAGTCAAGTGTAGTTTTTTGTGGTCAGTTGTGGACGCGGTTATATGTTGTATCTAATTGGCTACTATTCTTTGGCATTTCAGTGTATCTTTTAGGGGATCAATTGGAAATGAAATTATACGTTACTAAAATAGATATCCTATTCTTTGGCATTTCAGTGTATCTTTTAGGGGATCAATTGGAAATGAAATTATACGTTACTAAAATAGATATCTATATTAACTCCTTTCTATTTCGCATTGGTTTTTTTTTTTTTTCCAATTATTATGTTTTAAGAATTTGATCCCATTGATACTAAGTTCTGGCTCTGCCCTTGCCCTTGGGTGACTTGACCACCCTTAACTATCTTGCTCATGGATACTAGTACTATATCTCTGTGTTGACCTCAACCCATTTTCCCACAACAGTTTAACACCCAGTCAACCCTACTTCGACAATTTGAACACTCAACTCGAGTCCATTAGTTCATAAATTTTCTGTGTATTGTGATTAACCCGATTTAATCAAATATGCAGAAAAACACTTACATAATTAACAGATACAGAAAAAAAAAAACTTAAATTGAGCAAATAATTAAAAGAGAGAGAATCCAAAAGAGTTTTTCTGCTAATATATCTTTGTCGATCTATTTTCAATTTGCAATTTTTTTGAGGTGATTACGTTTTCCCATATGAAAAGTTTAAATAAGTAGAATAAGTGGTTTGACTAATCATCGCTTAATATAATTCGCGCATAAAATAGAAAGACATACTATATGTTTCAATTTTTCATACACATTCAAGAATATGAATGGATATTTCATAGAAGTCAAAACACTTTTTGCATATTACCTAGCCAAGTATTGTAATTTCCTTAGCTATGTAGTAGTACAACGTATACTTAACGACCAACCTGATAAAAATTTCTGAAGCTGTTACACATGTTTTTTCACAGTGCTAACCATTTCATCTTTTGTGTGTGTGTGTGCGCGCGCGCTCGCTCTTTAGCATATTGTAAATTGTCATTCATAAAATGCAGTTTGAATAAACTCTAAATCGAAAAATATGATTGTGTATTTGTCGACACAGTGTATCATTACGAAATCATTTGTGGGTTTGAGAACCAAAGAGCCAGAAAATCAATCAAAATAATGGGGGGAAAATGGAGTTGCACCAGCCAGGAATCGACCCCAAGTCTGTACCGTGGCAAGGTGTTGATACAAATGAGTTTAGATTTTAATACACATCTAACGAATAGGACGCGGTTCTAATCCGGGATCCGGACCTCCGGACCTCCATGATCCGAGCATTTTTTTGACGATCCGAGCCGTCCAATGTGTTCAGAAGGTGTTTTCAAGGGTTTTGTGAAAAACTGCTTGGATCAAACCCTTCCCGATATTTTTTTTTTGAAGATTTCCCACATGGACCTTGGAAAACACCTTTTGAACACATTGGACGGCTCAGATTTTCCCAAAACAATTTGCAACACAAAAAAAACACCCCAAATGCTCTAATCTGGGGTCCCGGATTAGAACCCCACGGATTAATACATAGGGCTTGTTCTGGGAACACAAGTTTTAACACAATTTGACACTCCATCTCAGTCATTGGTTTCAATGGCTAAGATTAAAACTTGTACTTTCTCTTCCCTCTATCCTGTGCCAACAATCCACCATAATTGCTTGTCTCCCTTTCCATCCCCCACATCGTTTTTACATCTGAAATATACTAGTGCACTACCTAAAAATTGTTTGCTAAAGTGTACACCTAAGCACGTGTGGGGCTCTATTTTATGTGGTAAGAACTTAGTTAACTTGAATGGGCTACCTATATATGTTCATTATATTTTAGTCTTTCCTCTCGATTTCTCTCTCTCCCCCTTTAAACTCTCTCTCTCTCTCTCTCTCTCTCTCTCTCTCTCTCTCTCCCTAAGTCGTTTTCCAAATTTAGGTAGTGACTTGAGACACTTTAGGGAATGAGAGGTGCCACTAAGGATTTTAGGGAATCAATTTTGTACATTACAAACCATTTTTTAAGTTTTTCTTAGTTAGCTAGGTAGGACACTTTGGAGTACTCTTTTAGGTAGTGCATTAGAGATGCCCTTAAATACTTCAACCCCAATTCCCGTCTCCCTCTATGGAAAAGAACTTTGAATTAAATTAGTTCTTCTGAAGTTCTGATAGATGTGGTGAAGTGAGAGGAAATTGGGGTTTTTACTCCCTCCATCCCATTTTAAGTGGCCACTATAGGAATACGTGCAATTTTGAACCACTACAAAATACATTTCTATATATAATTTTTTAATATGTTTTTATATCAAATTAAAGTGCTCATTGAGTATTTTAATTTGATGCAAAAAAAAAATTAAAAACAATCTAGGGAAGTACATTTTTTAACGTCCACAAAAATACACGTTTTTCAAAGGAGTCACTTAAAATATGACGGAGGGAGTATTAGTTTACAGGTAATCCATCTACTTAAAGTGTAGGGATTTGATTTTTTCAACATAGAAAACCAGCTGCAAAAACCGTTCACTGGGCAACAACGGAGGCGACTCCAATACATATTCAAGAACCTAGAAGTTGCCTTTAAGCCAACTTCGGAAATTTTTTTGGAATTTTGGTTACCGAATGGGTGCTAGGCGGCCAATTTGGAGTTTTAAATTCTCCAATTTTCCCTTTAATCATCACCTTTCCGAAATTCTCTGTTACTATTGATTAATAAAGGGGTGAAGTGAGAGAGAGAGATATATAGGAATAGGAAAAATAAATGAGAGGGGAGATACTTTTGACCCTGTTCGTTTCTCAGTTTAGTTTTAGTTTTAGTTTTGGTGACATCATCATTTTTCTCATTTCTCTTTCTATCTCGCTTTATTCATTATACCTGATGACATCATTAAAACGAAACTAAATTATCTACCCAAACACAGCCTTTACAATTCCTGCTGAGAGGGATTTGGGGTTGTTGCTGTGCAGCACCCCGCACAGCACCTGTTGTGCATCATCTGAGCCGTCCGTTGCTCGGATGGACGGCCTAGATTTTTACACGCACGACCACGAACGGTTCGAATGCAAAAGTGCTGAGGTGAAATCTGGGTCATCCATCCAAGCAACGGACGGCTCGGATGGTGCACAACATGTGTTGTGCGGGTGCTGCACAACAGCAACCCCGTGTCCTGCTAAGAGAGGGGGAGAAGATTACACGTGAGGAGAAAAAGGGAAGAGAGAGTATAAGTTTAATTCAGCCATTGAAATCAATGGGTGAGGTGTAGCGTTAAATGTTGGGTTAACATTTTTACGAATATTATTATTAATACATTTTATTTTCACGAATTACAATTTTTCCATTTCCAAGATATCAATCGATACATCTTTCATGAACTGTCCGACATCGTCCATGAATTGTCGCGAACCCAAACCGCAACCCGAAAACGATGGGACACTCTCAATTTTGTCTATCAAAACGGCGGCCAAATCCATATTGCTCTCCTCTTCCTCGCCGAAAACAACATCATGACCAATCCAACGATACCCAAACCCAACCTCAATTTCTCTCCAATTCCTCCATTGACCCCCCAGAATGTCGCCGTCATAGGCGCTGGCGCAGCCGGCCTGGTTGCTGCCCGTGAGCTCCGGCGAGAGGGCCACAAGGTGGTTGTCTTCGAGCGAGAAAACAAGGTCGGAGGCACATGGGTCTACAACCCGTCCACAGAATCCGACCCGCTCGGGCTCGACCCCACCCGGGTTGTGATCCACAGCAGCCTCTACTCTTCTCTCCGGACCAACTTGCCCCGAGAGGTAATGGGTTTTCGGGACTACCCGTTTGTGGCCCAGAGGGACCCGAGGAGGTTCCCGGGTCACGTGGAGGTATTGGAGTATTTGAATAATTTTGAGACTGTGTTTGGACTCGGTGAGTTGGTAAGGTTGGATGCGGAGGTGAGGCGTGTGTGGTTGGAGGGAGGGAAGTGGAAGATACGGTCGAGAATGAGTGTGGGGGGAGATTTGGATGAAGTGTATGATGCTGTTGTTGTGTGTAATGGGCATTATACGGAGCCCCGAATCGCTGAAATTCCGGGTAATTCTTTGATTATTCAATAGGACCCAACTTTTCTGCAATTGGACTGTGAAGAGTTGTCCATCTCGACAATTAATGGTTAAGATTATAAAATAGTCTTCGGGGAAGAAACTATTATCCCTAGAGGAAATTTTCTCAATAAAGTCTAACCATCAACAACAAATTTGGACGGCTAAAATCACAGAGAGACTGCTCTCTGCAATCTGATCACAGACTGCAGAGAAGCCTTATTCTACTCAATATATGAATCGCGTTTTGTGGAAATGTAGCGCGATTTGTGATTCGGAATTTGGTTACTACTTACTTGTGTTTGAGGTTGCCTTGTTAAAAACGGATGATGTTTTGGTTAATGGTTTGTACTGATTTTTTAAAATGCCAAGCTAATACCACTATACCAGAGTTTTTGAAGGACAATGTTGTTGGTCGGAAGCTATAATTCATGGCTTGAATCCTTGATTGTCACTTGTTTTTTGTAAGTGAATTAAGTTTCTCGTGAATTTGTGTCACTTTTTTTTTTTTTTGGCGGTTCAAAACATTTTACACTTTAAAGGGAAGATCTGTATTTCAAACATTCGTATAACCCTTCTGGGCATGTTGCAAAGTTGTACTTTGATTTGAGATTCAGATTGGTTGAATGAGTTTAAGATTGCTTGGCTAAGAAACAATAATGTTTTAGGTACTGGGGTTGAACCAGTTTTATCAAGTTCTAGGAGCAAAATAATCTTGTTTTGTGCTGGAGCCTGGAAGCAAAGGTTTTAAATAACAGGATCAGGACATGCGACGGTAGAGGCTGTGGGGTAGGGAGTATTCAACGTTAGCAGTTGTATTGGGAACAATACGTAATGGCAATCGACCATAGTGGTCATGAGCTTTTGAAATCATATTTGAAGTGCCTATTCTTAACACTGGTTGGTAATGTTTGTCGTTCTGAACATTCTGTTATCCATTATAGGTATTGAGACATGGCCAGGAATTCAAATCCATAGCCACAATTACCGCATTCCCGAGCCTTTTCAAGGTCAAGTATGTCTCAAGCTTCACTTTCATCTTATATTTCAATAGTTCTGCATTGCATGGTTTAGTATAGTGACATATTTGATTATAACAGGTCTGGTAATTCCTGTAACGAACCCAAGAATATTGCATAAACATCTCTGGGTGGAAAATGGTTTTGTCCACTTAGGCTTGATATTGTCGTGCACAAAGCGGTATAGGAAAGTCCACGAGGAGCCAAGTCCATTGTTATTAAAGTTTAATTGTTTACTAGGCCGCATCACCATGTATGGTTATACTGTTATGTAGATTTTTTTTATTCCCGTCTCTTCAGCTTAATGGTTTGAACTTTGGAGGTCAGAGTCGTTAGACTTAATTACATTCCAATTGTGTGAGCTAAATGAAATATTCTAATGTATGCAAGTTGTGATTTGTTGATTTTTACGATTTAGGGTGAAAATATGAACAACTTATTAATAAAAATGGGGCTAGTTAAGTGTGAAGACACAACCTAGGTTTTGGGAGCATTAAGGAAGGGACCATATTGTTATTCTTCAAGTGTCCATAATTGTTTCTCATGAAATATGGGCTTCTTTGAGAATTTGATCCACTTGGGGAAGTGGGTGACATTTTATATGAGGCCCTCCAGCTAATATAGCATTCCGACACAATGAGTTGTAATTTGCATGCTGAAGTAAATCTCTTTTTCCCTTAGATGCCAAAATAAAGTTCCAATCTATTTTGCAAATCTTATTCCTACACTAAAGACTAGTTTCTTTGGCATACCCGTACTTAGCTTGTTGTGGATGAAAGTAAGTTAGATCAGGTCATTTGGTGCTATCCGTGCTTCTATAGTGCATCAGGAACTCATCTGAATGTGAAAAAGTGAAATTAAACACTGATGTGGGCAAACTTTGTCTCTATGTAAGTAGACTTGAATTAGCTGTAAGCTGTGGAAACAAAGGATGGAAATTTTGATGAACCTAACACGGAAAAATTCATATGTGGATAAACGAGAGCCTCCTGGTCATAAAACCTGTCACTGTTTTCTGTTTGTATCATGTTCTTTCTTTGATATCGAGTGCTTAACTGTCCCCTCATGCTACACTCAGGTAGTAATTCTGATTGGGAGTTCTGCAAGTGCTGTTGATATCTGTAGAGACATTGCTGGAGTTGCGAAAGAAGTCCACATAGCTTCTAGATCGGTTACATATGGACCTATCGGAAAGTTGCCTGGACACGATAACACGTGGCTTCATTCCATGGTAATAGCAGTATTCACTCATTAGAATTTATGGGTTTTATAAACACAATCGTATCAACTTAAAGCAAGTCTGTGAAAGGAACTTTTTAACATGGTGGTCGAGACTGGTTAACCCGAAATGCTGATTTTCACCAAAATGTTGCAGATAGAAAGTGCCCATGGAGATGGTATTGTGGTATTCCGAGATGGCAGTGCAGTGTGTGCTGGTGTTATTCTACACTGCACAGGGTGTGTGCCCAACTATTTAGGCCTCACTTTGGTTTACACTGAAGCATGTTAGGACCGCATTTGGATGATGGATTTCTGGAGGGAGTTTTTTTTTTTTTAATCATCCTGGAGGGAGTTCATTGAGGGCAAAAACAAGATAAAGGAAAAGAATGCTATATCTTTGGTTTGCCCATAATGTACCTCTCTGTTGATATATCCCACCATAAACACGTAATCAAAACACGGCCTAGAATTTCCAACATGGAAGTCGTCGAAGTTAAATCGGAAGAATTGGTTGGAGATTTATGTAAATGATACGTGTCTTCCTTCTTTTTGTAGGTACAAGTATAATTTTCCTTTTCTTGATACGAATGGCGCTGTGACTGTGGATGACAACCGTGTGGGGCCATTGTACAAGCACGTTTTCCCGCCTCTCTTAGCCCCATCGCTTTCGTTTGTTGGGTTGCCATGGAAGGTTTCACTCTTCCTTGTGTTGTTTACTCATGTTTTCATGGGATTTTGAGTTGATCATATTTGGATGGTGAAATAATCTATGGGTTTTTTGATAACAGGTTGTGCCTTTCCCATTGTGTGAACTCCAGAGCAAGTGGATAGCTGGTGTTTTATCCGGTCGTGTATCGCTTCCATCATCAGATGAGATGATGGCTGATGTTGAAGCTTTTTACAGAAACTTCGACGCATCTGGCATCCCAAAGCACTACACTCACAACCTCGGTGATTCTCTGGTATTCCTGTCAACTTGAAATCTGATGTTAATCGATATTGCGAATGTTGCTTCATGGACTTCAATCCAGGCAACATAGGTTACTTGATATATCTTATTAGTGACTCCGTTGGTCTAGGGTTTCAAAATTGTGGTAGGTTTGTGCATCCCGAAGTACATAGTCAAAACTGAAATATCTAATTACTAAAATTCTAATTCATTGCAATCAGCTGCTTTGAAACTTATGTTTTGCAAAGTAAGGTGAATAAAATCCGTCTCTGTAGATGGGACAATTTTGCTTTATTTCATACATGTGTCAACCGATACTTTATGCTGGACCTGAAATACTCTATACGTAAGCTTATTAGCATAGAAACTGTTCATTGTATAAACAGAAGCATAAAAATAGCTGAATGAACTTAAAAATACTGCTTATTCCCCTTCTACGCTTCAAATTCTGTTGATACAGATGTAAAATTTGTTGATCGTCGTGATCCCCTTTTTTACTGCGCTTTTTGGACTTTCGCCTCTCTTGTGGCAGTTCAACCATCGTAAGCTAGTTTTTTCATTAGTACTTTTCGTCTTTCCACTGTATTGTTGTCGGTGTTTTATTGACTTGCTGCTTTCCCTGCCTTTAAGTACTTTTTTCCTGGATCATTTAGTTCCCTGCACAGTGATTTAGCTCCTTGTAATGAATTCAGAACATGAAATTTAATTTGTTAAAGCTAGAAACTTGCCATGGCTGTGGCTGTTTCCTGGGCCATTCAGCATACCAAGTCAGGTTTCCCTTCTACTCTCTACAAACTTGCCATGGCTGGGGCTGCTTATCAGTTTGCAGCAATGTTATTCTAGAGGTCAGGGATAGGGTCAGTTCTTGGACTAAGGTGGGTGCTAGACTGCTAGTAATGTGAATAGAGACTTATGCAGGACATGAAACATTTCTGATTTCTTAGTTTCTTGGATATCTCTGTTGAAGATGTGGAAGTTGCCTAGGTTTTGGATGTACTTTTGTTTTCTTTTAAGAGCTGCTAATGCTCTTGGTGGAGGATACCCCTTATTCATTGTATAATGTTGTTTTTTCTTAACCAAGAAAAAAAAGTTAATTTGTTAAAATGGTCTCTGTTCCAGTTTGAATACAATGACTGGCTTGCTTCCGAATGTGAGTGTTCACCATCTGACGAATGGGGAAAGGAAATGTATTCCGCGGCTAGCAAGAACAGGAAGGTGCGGCCGGAAACATACCGTGATGAATGGGATGATGAGGACTTGGCTGCTCAAGCCCACGAAGACTTCGAGTGCTTTTCAAAAGGAAATAGAAAACTCTCTCAATAACCAGTGCTCTAATCCTCATACAAGACGAGTTGTTGTAAGGAGACGCATGTTTTTTCTCCTTTCTATCCATTTCATCTTTGTTCGTTTATTATGTGCTCTTTAGCATATTGTAAATTTTTTCTCCTTTCTATCCATTTCATCTTTGTTCGTTTATTATGTGCTCTTTAGCATATTGTAAATTGCCATTCATAAAACGCAGTTTGAATAAACTCTGAATCGGAAAATATGATTGTGTATTTGTCAATGGTATATCATTACGAACTCATTTGTGGGTTTGAGAACCAAAGGAGCCAGAAAATCAATCAAAAGAAAATGGGGAAAAGTAAAAATGCACCAGCCGGGAATCGAACCCGGGTCTGTACCGTGGCAGGGTACTATTCTACCACTAGACCACTGGTGCGTCTTGAGAAAATTTAACGCATAATAATTATATCATGCATCTAAGAAATAATTGATCTACCCCACCCTTTATTTCTAGTCTCTCATTTACACCAGCTCATGAGATAGAGCTCTTGGATGCCCCACAATGCATCTCCAAATCAAGTTTAATTCCCTCCATCTTTATGTAATAGATTAAGAATGACGAAAGACAAAAAAAAAAAAACTATGGGAGTGTTAGGGGATGTGAATTTTTCCGGGTGCTTAAGAAAACCCTATGAATATCTGGGCCTTTTGCCTGGTTAATAAACCAAGTGTTCATTTCTTAACATCATTGTTTCCATATTTTTCGGAGTTGGTGTTTTTCTTTTGGCATATTCGTGATTAAAGAAAAGTATTAAGGGGGTGTTCTACTAACAAAAAACAGTTTTTTTTCAAAAACCTAGACAGGTAATACATCACATAAAAAATTGTAAAAAAGCCCGTTTATTCTAAAAACTGTCTTAGTGGAACACCCCCCAAGTAAAATTTAGCCGACTCCTTGACACTGTACTCTCGTTAGGCCCGTAAGATCGAGCGGGCTTTAAAATTAGACAGCATAATCCATTGGAATACCAAATAGAGTAAACTGTGGTGACAAGATGTACTTTGTAGTTGAATGGATGCCTCACAATAAGGATGGCAACGGGTAGGGTATGGATTGGGAACCCTATTCCATACCCGATCTCTGATTGAAGGATCTTTTACCATCCCCGCCCTCATCCCCATTGGGGATATTATCTAAAGAATCAAACCCACCTCCCGATGGGGATTGGGATTTCCATGAACATACCTATATCCAAACAAAAAAAAATATAAATAAGTCAAGAATGAAATAAATTGATATTTATATTTAGAAATATAATCTTAATTGATATTGTTTGAATATTAAGTAGTCTAGGATATGTAGTAATTGATAAGATTTGCTAATTAAAGAGGTAATTCCGTAATTGTTATATATATAACTAGGGGTGAGCACGGGTCGGGTTGGTCGGGTTACCGTCGGGTTAAGGTCGGGTCAGATTTGATCGGGTTGGAGAAAACACAACCCGGAACCGAACCGAACTACACTAGAAACCGATCGGATCGGGTCGGTCGGGTTTCGGTCGGGTTTCGGTCGGGTTTCGGTCGGGTTGGTCGGGTTCCATCTTCCAGACAAATTTCCAGATCCAAGGGAAAAAAAAAAAAACACAACGAAGAAAGAGACCGAGGAGCATCCAGTGAGTTCCCATTCTTTCAACCAATCTTCAAAAGTTACAAATATACTAAATACACAAATCCAAATGGGTAAACAGATTGAACGTTTTACACTTTTGAATCAAATATACAAATATCCAAATGGGTACAGATCCAAAAGTTTTGATAGAAATACATTCACATTCAAATACACACACACAGAGAGGGAGAGGGGAGAGAGAGAGGGAGGCAGGAGTACAGATCTGGACGTGGTGGAGGGCGAACGGCGACCTGAGATTCTTGAAAGGGCTTCGGACTTTGGTAGTCCAGCAGCGGACGCCGTACGACGTGGTGGAAGGCGGTGGAGGTGTGGTGGTCGGATGGAGCCATGGAGGGGAGAGAGGAGAGAGAGAGGGGGAGATCTGGGAAGTTCCAGAAGAGAGAGAGTGAGAGACGGTGTGTGAATCTGATGTGAATGGGGTAGGGATATTTTAAGGGCTGTACTAGATATATATATACTGTCGGGTCGGGTCGGGTCACCCGAATTTCTAAATGCCAACCCGAAACCCGACCCGATTATATCGGGTTGCTTATTTTATAACCCGAACCCGACCCGACTATCTTTTAAACCCGACCGAAACCCATCGGGTCGGATCGGGTCGGATCGGGTTGGCGGGTCGGGCGGGTTTTTGCTCACCCCTATATATAACTATACTCAAGATTTATACGCATGTTTTTATTTATATATACATATATAATATCGTATATGTAGTATGTATAACCGGGGGTGGGGATTACAAAATCATACCCGAGCAGGTTTTCTTCATATCCTACCATACCCGCTACTGTTGGGGAAAATTCTAGGTTACGCTGGCCTCAATATGGGCGGGGCAGGACGGTAATCCACTGGATATGAGGAAATTGTCATCCCTACGTCACAAGTGCACACCTTTCAACCTACGATTCCCTAACAGGTAGGAGCTTCTGTGGTCATGTTTAAGGAAAACAGTTACGCCCGTTGATTCTTTCTGTCTTACATTGAGAACAAAAAACGAAGTAAAATTTGAGTTAAAGAGATCAGGGGTTGAAAATTTTCACAATAGATCATTACTTCTGAGATTATATGAATGAGAAAAGTTGGTTGTGGAGAAAAATTCAAGGCAGAAAAAAAATGGGAAAAAAAATGAATAGAGTAAAATGAGGAAAGAAACAAAAGAATAAGTGGATAAACCTGCTCGAAAAAGATAAGGGAACCGACCGTGGTGCACCGACCACGTACCGACGGCGTCACCGACGCCGTTGTGGGTCCCAACCGGTCGATCCGAGCCGTTTATCCTTCTCAAAATCAAATTCCGAGTGGGCTAACGCGGGAATCGAGACAATCGAACGGCTGTATGAGCTCGATCCAAAATCACCCCCATTTCGATCCAAAAATTCCCGCGTAGGCCCACTCAGAATTTGATTTTGAGAAGGATAAACGGCTCGGATCGACCGGTTGGGACCCACAACGGCATCGGCGACGCCGTCGGTGTTGAGTACGACGCAGCAGAACAAATAAAATCTTTTATTGTATATGCAAACTTTTGTACATACACTTCGCACTCACTTCACTTGACAACACTCACAAGAAGATACATGTAACTCTCACTTGACACTTACAATATCTAGGCACACTCTTTGTGCTCACTCATTAGGTGGTCTCTCCCCCACTTGGGTACTCTCCCACCCATGGGGTGCTTTCATCACCACCAAGGTGGTACTTCCTCACCACACCACACAAATGAGGCCTTCCACCCTTTATATAGCCATCCACCTCCTCAATGGACGGCCAAGATCATTCTCATCCAACGGTCCATATTCTTCATCTAGAATCCTCCTAGAAAATATCTTCTTATCCTCACACCTCCACAACATTCTAGAACTCTCTACACAAGTCTAGCATGTAGTGGAGTCTTCCATAACCTTCTTGAATATTCCAGAACTCTCTAGGTTCCTCCACTTCTAGAATCTTCCAGAAATATCTAGAACATTCTAGACCATTCTAGATTTATCTAGATTATTCTTCAACCTTCTAGAGAGTTCTCCATTATTCTAGAATACTCTCGAACCTTCCGGACTATTCTAGAATTCTCTGTTCTATTCTGGAGGATTCTAGATCCATGGACCATGGAGAGTCAAGTGTTGACTCTCAACACTCCCCCTCAACATTGACTCTCCATCTTTTGCTTTGGCAAACTCTTCTTGCTTTGTCCCGCACGATCATCAACCTTGTTTTCTTTTGTTGCTTCCTGATGGTAATACGATATCAGTCCTAACCGTTCTTCGTGTCGGTCCCTGAACGACTAGGTGTTGATATCACTCTTTTAACCACAAGACTGTTGCAGATAGTCTTGATCATTCATCGTGTCGGTGCCAGAACAATCTCGACGACCTTTCACAATCCCATCAGAAACTCCATGCTTCTGTTGCACAACTCTGATCGTGCTTCCATGAACGGTGCTTGGCGAAACGAGCTTCGCAATCCTGGGCAACATGCTACAGTCCTTCCAACGACGTCTTCGAACACGGTCCTCGGCTGTGATACCCTCCACGGTCTCCGGCTGACCTCACTAAACACGGCCTCCCCGTCACACTCCCACAGTCCCCTGCTGTGGCCTTACCGACGGTCCACGGCCTTCACTTCACAGACCTCAACTGTGACTCTACGAACGACGTCTTGGCATAAACTTCTGGATTGCCTCGATCGAATTCAACCTCTTTCGATCGACCTATACTGAACAATCACGCTTCCATAGTCGACGTCTTTGGCGGCTTCACTTTAGGTAGCTTCACACCTACAACAAGTAGCCGTCTCCATTGGATGCCCAGACTTTAACTCGACCTCCCAGCGTGAACTTCTTGGCCGGACCTGCCAAACACTCGATCTGCTCATCGCCAAACTGCTCCTTATTTCCCAGGGTACGACTCACCAAACTGCTCCCTATCTCCCAAGGTTCGTACCCGCTCTGATACCACATGTTGAGTACGACGCAGCGGAACAAATAAAATCTTTTATTGTATATGCAAACTTTTGTACATACACTTCGCACTCACTTCACTTGACAACACTCACAAGAAGATACATGTAACTCTCACTTGACACTTACAATATCTAGGTACACTCTTTGTGCTCACTCATTAGGTGGTCTCTCCCCCACTTGGGTACTCTCCCACCCATGGGGTGCTTTCATCACCACCAAGGTGGTACTTCCTCACCACACCACACAACACAAATGAGGCCTTCCACCCTTTATATAGCCATCCACCTCCTCAATGGACGGCCAAGATCATTCTCATCCAACGGTCCATATTCTTCATCTAGAATCCTCCTAGAAAATATCTTCTTATCCTCACACCTCCACAACATTCTAGAACTCTCTACACAAGTCTAGCATGTAGTGGAGTCTTCCATAACCTTCTTGAATATTCCAGAACTCTCTAGGTTCCTCCACTTCTAGAATCTTCCAGAAATATCTAGAACATTCTAGATTTATCTAGATTATTCTTCAACCTTCTAGAGAGTTCTCCATTATTCTAGAATACTCTCGAACCTTCCGGACTATTCTAGAATTCTCTGTTCTATTCTGGAGGATTCTAGATCCATGGACCATGGAGAGTCAAGTGTTGACTCTCAACAGTCGGTACGTGGTCTGTGCACCGCGGTCTGTGCACGTAGCAGTGTTCAAACCTGCTAGGCTTTGCCGTTTGCAATTCAACTGTCACTCTCAACAGGTAAGTGGGTGTTAAATAAAAGCATGGTTTCCTTGCATGGTAGTATTTGATTATGGGTCCCTCAGAATTCCCAAATTCATGATGAGAGTCCCCAGCATCTTTCACATTTAAACCCCAACTTTGACTAAGTTGTACATATATAGACATGGATGACAAAAGCATAACACTCCAATACTCAATGTTTTTCCATATTTGCCTCCAAAACCCCACCCTTCTCTTCGTTTAATGTTAGAGTTTAGACCTTGAATTAAACATGCTATTGTCCTAAAAAGAATAGCTAGAGCCACAACAATTGGGGCTTACATGATTTGTACAATAAAGTAGTACGCAATTATTAAAAGCACATGGTATTTGAGTTGCAGCTTTTAACACCATTGGTCATAAAAAAAAATTCCTCAAAAAATGCAAGAAATTTTTTTAAGAGTAGCATGGATTTTTTCAAGCCAATTTCGATGATCAAAATTGTAAAAATTTTGGAAACCCATTGAGATTATTAATCACATCAAAAATCGTGTACATTAAGACATCGATTGCTATTTTTTCGAAACACATTTATGTTACAAAAATGAGAAATAAAATCCGATACATGGAATTAGAACCAAATTTTGCAATATAGATTTATTTTGAAACCATATGAATAAATATTCCATAAACGTGATTTTCGTCATGCAGTAGTGGATCAAGGCATTGAGGCGGGGGTGCCCTGACTTGTTGTGAACACCCATAAATATGTTACATATAGAAGGCATAAATGCAAAGAAAACTGTGGTGATTTGTGACTCCATGTATATAGCCCAACAGAATGAACTCCATTCATTTTATACATTGAAAAGAAAATTTGTTTGCAAAAACATCAAATTTACAAGGTCTAATGGAAAAAATGTTGAGCTATCTATATTAAACAGAATTACATTCCTCATTCTAATACTTCACTTATGTTTAACTTCAAAAATTTGGCGTCCTCTACCACAAAATTATGGTTTCGTCACTGTTAGCATGTTGCAGATTTCGACGAGTTTAAATAATAGACAATTCAGATCATTTGAATGAGGTTGAAAAAGGCTCACAAAAAGCTTGGAGAGGATCCCAATCCTATAATGAAACTCTTCATGAAAGAGATTATCTCAAAAAGTTCACTTCATCTCCACTAGAGTCCTAGTTCCTTTTTACTTACAGATATAACAAAGAAAAAGAGAGATGGTGGTGACTGTAGTGGATGGGAAATTTTATTTAAAGTTTAAAAATGCTTGGTAATAAAGCATTAAAATGATATTTGTGAATATTGGTTCTTCCTAAAGTAGTAGATAATTCCTAAAAAATTGATAAGGCTTAATGCTAAGGTATTCAATTATTTATACACCTTTTACAAAATATCAAAGTACGGTTACAAAATATAGTACACATTTTACAAATTTGTGTATTATTCTAATTGTCCTTTATTCACCGCCATAAAAGTCATACTGTTGGAGCTTGATTTTGGATTGTACTACTTGATTTTGGATTGTAGATTGTGCATCAAATGAATTCTCTCAAAATGCATTTTCAAAGGATTGAGGGCCTGGCGATTTCATTCTGCTCCGATCTTGTTCCGATAATTGGAAACGTTCACTTCGAAACAAGTGTATCAAAAATTAGCTCAATTAGATATCATTAAGTACCTGATCGGAACACTTTTATCTTGAAAAGAATGTAACTGAAGGACTAGATCAAAATCACTGGAACCCATTATTGCTGAGTTATGTGTACCAATTAGGCACTTAATGATATCTAATCAAGTTGATTTTTAGTACACTTGCTGAGTTATATGTGTACCAATTAGGCACTTAATGATATCTAATAAAGTTAATTTTTAGTACACTTGTTCCACTCGACGAGCTCTACGAGGCGAAGATTTCCGATCATCAGAGCAAGACCGGATCGGACTGGAACCTTTCGAGACAACAAGACCGGATAGGACTGGAACCTTCCAGGACAGCAAGTGTAGGGATGGCAATGGATCGGTTTGGTCCGGGTCTTGTGATTACCATATCCAAATCCAAAGTATTTATTTGTACCCAAATCCAAACCGATATCCGACAGGTATGAATTTTAGTGCATCATAACCAAACCATATGGATTTGGATTTAATCCAAACCACACCAAGCTCGCATTAATATTCATTCCATTAATGACCATATGACATGAAGGAAAAAGATTACTAGATATTAAAATAAAAAAGTAACATACCATATGATTTTACCATTAAACATCTAAATTCCAACATACTTTTCTTAAGAGGTTCATATAGAGACTCTTGAGATTTTTAAGGGATTTGAGAGAAATAAGGAGGGAGATGATATGAAAAGTTATATGGATCGGTTTGGGTTTGGGTTTGGCCGAATAATTGTTAAGACCAAACCCAAATCCAAACCCGCCGGGTATCGTGTTTTGAAAATCAAACCCGCCCTATGGGTAGAAAAAATATAAAAAACCGCGCCCCCGATAGGGTTGGTTTGGTTCGGGTATCTATTGGTTTTGGGTGAAATTGTCATCCCTAAGCAAGTGCTATCCTTTTGAGGGATAGTAAGCACTACGACTACTCAAAAAAACCGTTGAACTGTGAATGCGGTCCGGACCAAATCGATCTGCACGTTTTGAATTTTAACCGTGGATTAATGGTCCGGACATGGATTCAAAAAATAAAAAACCGTGACTCGCGGTCCGGACACGAATTTTGATTTTAAAACCGTGGATTAACCGATCCGGACCGTGAGATTTTTATTATATATAATTTTTTTTAAAAACAAATATATATATGTATAGATAAATAATTTTATCACTTTTGTAGCCTACTTTGTTTGGAATTTAAAAATGATATCCGAATTTTGTGCTTGTGACTATTTATTTAGATGTGTTTGTTGGCATGTTTAACAAGTTTGATGTTTACACTTTACAACGCTCAAGCTCATATTTATAGCCTACTGGGTTTGGAATTCTAAAATGAATTTTGGGTTTTGCTTTTTGGCTATCTATTTTGATTCTATAATGTTCAAGTTTAGATTGTTCAATTAATTTGTTGGAATGTTTAATAAGCTTTAATTATTTCTTTCCAACTCTTTCTATGTTCTTCTTGATGCTTTATATTCTCATCTACTAACTATACTACTCAAGTGTTTGTTTGTTTGTTTCAATCTTGAGTTTGGGTTTTTGGGATCCGGGGTGGGTGCTATGCGCCATGTTGTGCGGCAAAACTACGCCATTTTGCTTGATTTTTGTGCACAACTCCAAACCTTCCAAGGGCCTTGTTTGGAAGAAGAAAAAACCACTACAAAGTGCCTAAACTCAAAGTGCCTAAACATGAAGTACTTAAACTTGAAGTGTCCAAATCCAAGGGCCTAAACCTACTATACCCTACTCCAAAGAGTCTAAATCCCCTAAAATTGAACTCCAAAATTAACTCTCCAAACAGGGTCCTGTACCAAGAAAATGAGCAAAACGACGTGGTGCACAACACGCACCGCACATCGCCTCCACCGAATTCGGGTTTTTGAATGAGTTGGTGAATTTTTTTAGAATAAGTTGGACAAATCCGAAACCGATCCATGACTCACAGATCGGATTGAAACCGAACCGTGAAACTTTAGGATCGGACACGGATTTTATTTTCAAAAAACCATGACTCGCGGATTAGGATTGGATTCATGCCAATCCAAACCGTGAGTAAAACACCAATTCATAATCTATTTTAGTGATTACTCCCAAACACTACGTACTCTATTGCAAAATTTATTTTACACACATCTTTCAAACACTTTACAGAGTAATAATTTATTCCGACTATAATACAAAAATCTATAATTCCCAATTTATAATGCAAAAAATAATACACTCTCAACTAGACTCTTACTTTTCATACAACGTATTATGCATACAAGGGGAAAAAAAAACACAGAGAAATATTCCAAGCAAGGTCGGTTTTTAGCGAAGTGAAAAGCTATAAAAAAAAATTACTAAATTGGTAAATTGGTAAGGGTAGTGATAATGTCAAAACTATTTTTGTTAAAGGTCATGTTAACGTGTGCCCAATGAGCACAAAATAAGCACACAAACAAATAAAAAAAACACTCCAATACACCTTTTACATTTTTCAATACACTTTCACATATTCTTATACATTTTTCACACATTTTAATATATTTTTAACCTTAACGTATGTCTATTGGGTACACATTAGCATTTTCCTTTTGTTAATGCCGAAACTGTTTTGCATAAAACTCTTTTACCCTACATGTGGTACAAGTTTTATAGACTATAATTTTGACACTCACTAATTTTTTTGGTCGCCGGAAAATGTTCGGCCAAAGGTGGGGTGGTGGTCTGCCGGAGGTGGGGTGTTGATTTTTTTGAATTTTATGTTGAAAATTTAAACTTTTAAAAATTAGTAAAATGTCACTAATTTTTTTGGTCGCCGGAAGTGCTCGGCCAGAGGTGGGGTGGTGGTAGAACAGAGGTGGTGTGGTGGTAGGCTAGAGGTGGGGTGTTGATTTTTTTGAATTTTATGTTTGAAATTTGAATTTTTAAAAATTAGTGACACTTCACTAATTTTTTTGGTCCCCGGAAGTGCTTGGCCAGAGGTGGGGTGGTGGTCGGCCGGAGGTGGGGTGGTGGTTTTTTTGAATCTTTTGTTCGAAATTTGAATTTTTAAAAATTAGTGACACTTCACTAATTTTTTTGGTCACCGGAAGTGGTCGGCCGGAGGTGAGGTGGTATTTTTTTTGAATTTTATGTTCGAAATTTGAACTTTTAAAAATTAGTGAAATGTCACTAATTTTTTTGGTTGCCGGAAGTGCTCGGCAAGAGGTGGGGTGGTAGTCGGCCGGAGGAGTGGTGTTGATTTTTTTGAATTTTATGTTCGAAATTTGAATTTTTAAAAATTAGTGACACTTCACTAATTTTTTTGATCGCCGGAAGTGTTCAGCCAGAGGTGTGGTGGTAGTCGGTCAGAGATAGGGTGGTGTTTTTTTTGAATTTTATGTTCGAAATTTGAATTTTTGAAAAATTAATGACACTTCACTTATTTTTTTGGTCGCCGGAAGTAGTCAGCCAGAGGTGAGGTGGTGGTCGGCCGGAGGTGAGGTGGTGATTTTTTTTAATTTTATGTTCAAAATTTGAATTTTTAAAAATTAGTGACACTTCACAAATTTTTTTTTGTTTTTATGTTCGATTGCAAAAGTTCCTTATCCTTCCTTTTAAAAATGGAAAATATTTTTTGTTTTTATGTTTGATTCCAAAAGTTCATTGTCCTTCCCTTTAAAAATGCCAAATATTTTGGATTTTTGGCTAAGTGGCCCAAAAATAATACACTCTCAACCAGACTCTTACTTTTCATACAACGTATTATGCATACAAGAAAAAAAAAACACAGAAATATTCCAAGCAAGGTCGGTTTTTAGCAAAGTGAAAAGCTATAAAAAAAAATTACTAAATTGGTAAATTGGTAAGGGTAGTGGTAATGTCAAAACTATTTTTGTTAAAGGTCATGCTAACGTGTGCCCAATGAGCACAAAATAAGCACACAAACAAATAAAAAGAACACACTCCAATACACCTTTTATATTTTTCAATGCACTTTCACATATATTTATACATTTTTCACACATTTAAATTTTTTTTAACCTTAACGTATGTCTATTGGGTACACATTAGCATTTTTCCTTTTGTTAATGCCGAAACTGTTTTGCATAAAACTCTTTTACCCTACATGCGGTACAAGTTTTATAGACTATAATTTTGACATCAACAAAAATAATTTTGGTATTATCAGTAGCGCAATACAAAGATAGCTCGTAATTTTCTTAGAAAAACCAAAAACCAGAGCTTTACAAAATTGGCATAGAGCCCCAGATTCTCTGCCCCCAATCTCCTCACCTAAAAGGCCACAACTCCTTCCCACCACACGATCCGAACCGAACAACCATAAATCGGACGGTGGGGATAAAGTTCTCGATAAGTTTGGGAACAGGGGATCTAGATTCGCGTACAGTATTAAATCTCCATCCCTGAAAAGTACACCAAAAAGAAGCAGCTTGTCAATCATAAAAGATCCTACCAAACACGTCCTTGTCAAACACTCAATACAGCGGCGACCGGTGAGGGACCCTCTTCCGCCGCCGGTTCACGGCGTCGGCGAACGCCGCCGTCTCAGTGCAGTGTATCGGCCTGCACCGGCTTCGAGACAGGAAAACGGAGCTGCGCTTTTTCTTGACGAATTCAGCGGTGGCAGCGAAGGCAAGAGGAGTGCTCCTGCTCCTGGTGAAATTCGACGTACCGCCGCCACCACTGCTTGAGCTTGATTCAGATGAAGTTCGTGTCAAAACGGGCAGTTCGAGGATCGAGTCAGGGGTCAATTGACCGTTTTGAAGCTCCAAAGAGTTCTCGATCCTTACCCCGTTCAATTCAATTTTGTTGCCCCCCATTTGATTGGCCTGCAGTGAGAAAAAAAAAATTTGTTGGGTATAGGAAAACCCAATTAAAAGGCGTGAAATTGAGACAATTGTGGTAGATTAGTATTAAATTCAACCACCCTTTTTTTGCTTGAGTGAATTTCCGTATTTCCGGTATTCTAAGATTAAAAATTGTCAATTCAGTTGATCATACGAGGAAAATGACTTGTTGAATTGAGAATTTTTAACCCAAGAATGTTGAAAACATCTTAGTAAATACTCGGCCTAATTTCACTAGGGCTTTTGTCAAACTTCAAATTTACAAAAGGTAATTCTGAAAATAGAAAATTTATAATAATCCAATTGATGTTTGAAGCCAAAGAATCACTATACTAATAGTTACAAGAAAAATGATACAGGTGATAATAATAAAAAGCAAGCACGTTGAAAACCCAACAATATCTTATTGATTCGACTCAAAAGCCCGTGTCGTTTTGGCTAACCATGCAAGAAATAAAAGAGCAATATTGGGTGCCCGAAAATGAAATCAGTGATCCAGATTCAATTGGATGTTCATCTGAACTATTGATTTCACTTTCAGGGTAATTTTCGGGGTACTTAGAGTTTTCCGAAATAAAAATGAGTTGGGTGAAAATGCAATGGGGTTAAAGTGGCGAACCTTGCAAGAAATCGAACAGTAAAGGAAAGGGTACTGTAGAATACGATCGCAGACGATGCAAGTGTTGCCCGAGCCTTTGAATTGACGAGTCATTGGCCTTTGATTCAAGAACACCACTTTCGCATTGTTGGTGATGTACGCCTGATTATAAAGAAAAAAAGACTTTGAAACACAGATTGAATGAAAAATAAAGAGGAAAATCTCATAGAAATTCAAGACTAATTACACTGACTTGAACAGAGGAACAATCCATCAGTTTCTGGGCATCGTTCAGTCTGACGACGTCTTGATAAACATAGCGTCGTATCTGATGTTCGAATAGAATTCAAGAAATTAACCAACATAATTGAGTAATTAACCATTGAGGAATTTATAAAAAAGAGAAGAAAAACCTGTAAGAGTCGGTGGGTTTGGTGGGGATGGAGGCAATGGGGGCACAGACTGATGCAGCAATCCAAACAAAATGTGTTCTTTTCGTTCTTTTTATCGGATTCGTGAACCAAACATGGGTTGAAGAACTTCTCTGCCAAAAGAAATTCAAGCCACTGAGGAATTGAAGTTAAACCCACCTGAAATTAATCCACCCAAATTCAAAAAGCTGATCAATTTCAGTGGAAAACGAACATAAATCGCAGAGAAATTCAAATATGAGTCGTGAAAAGTGAAAAAAGCAAAAGGAAGGGGGAATGTGAATGTTCACCATTTTGTGGTGTAGTGGAGTGTAAGAATGGGGCCTGTTTGTTTGTTGTATAAAGACCATGGCTAGAGAGAGAGAGAGAGAGAGGGTTGCAGGAAAAAGGAAACGACGGAGCCTCTGCTCTGCAGAAGAGACCACTGTTACCAATGAAGCAAAATGATAGTTTTGTGGATCTTGGCTGTCATTCATAAAACTGCTCAATACTTCCATTCATACGTGCATATATATATATATACACATGTATTTATATGTTTTTTGTTTTTTTTTGTTACACTATTTATGTATAGATCGTGTAGAGGATTGGAAATTCAAATCTTTAGACCAAATCCTACCTTGCCAAATGTCTTCAATCAAAACCCTCACTTGTCCACTCAATAGACTTGGGTTTGCGGCTGTTGGTCTGGTGGCTTGTTTTGCGAAAAGTTATTGTGACACTGTTGGAGCGTCACTACACATCTAGTCCCCTCTACAAGTACATTGATCTTTGAGTACTACTAGAGCATATGGACGGTGATCCTGTCCAGTTTTATGATATCCATTTTAGGCATGATTTTGCTAAATTGAAAAAACTGATTTTTTGGGGTTTTTTTTTTTGTTGTCTATATTCAATATTTTTTTTTGCATTTGTTAGTTTTGCGTCAAGGTTTTGTGTTTTTAGGATTTATCTCATTGAGACGAATCCAAATAGTATAAAATTATGGTAAAAAATAATAGTTTTTTGAATAAAGCCGAAAATAAACCAGTTTTTTGGATTATTTTTCGCATTTATTCACAAAACTTTAAGTTTTGCTAACAATTTTATACTTTTTAGATTCCTCTCGTCGAGATAAACCAAGAAACCACAAAAAATCGACCGAAATCTAACAAATGCAATTTTTTTTTTGAATAAGAGCAAAACGAAAAAAACTAAAAAACAAATTTTTTCAAATTAGTCAAATCAGGCCTAGTTCAGTTTCTCTTCAAAAAAAAGTTTTGTTCAGTTTTGTACCTTTTCGGACCCATTTTAGAGCCACAAGAATGATCAGAATTGTTTTCTACTCTTCATAAGGCTTGTCGAGTACTTCATTCACTCAAAAAATTATCTTAATAGAAAATCGAGAGATATATGAAAGAAACAAAAGTGTTTTTAAAAAGGATAGAGAGAGAGATAGAGAGAGATGCGGATGGTGGCGTTGGGAATATCACTGACGCCAACAACAACAGCAACCTCCGTCTTGTCCAAGGTATTTCTTTGTTGAGGTAATCCATGACTCCTCAAACGGTAGAAATCGTGGTACGAACTCCACTTCGCTTCCATTTTGCAGATCAATGGTTTGTCTTCTGTCTTTTCCTTTGGGGTTAGAGTTCGTCGATTCATCCACTGTTGCTACATTTGGACTCATCGCAGCTGTTGTACTTCGGTCATCTTCTCTGTGTAAAACCCCAATTTCTTTTCTTGGGTTTTGGCCGTTCAAATCCAGATCTACGGTCAACGGAGCATCTTCAAGCTTAACCACTTACATACTCCGAATCCCTGGGCCGAGGGCTTTCATCCACTTGAGGCCGTTCATTTTCTGGCGATATTTTTTCCTACGACCTCGCCAGAGCTTCTACTGACCTCGTTTTCATGGTACCATCCTCTCTCTTTCTCTCTTTTGTGTAGCGAATATTGAAGGACAGTGAGAGAGTTGTCATGGGTAAGCAAAAATCAGTTACGAAGCTAACTCTTCGGGACTTTCATGACCAAATTGACAATGCATTTAGTTACTTTGATGTGGAAATTGTTTCTATTGACGATGAAGATGATATTTCTGTAGTGGCAAAAAATGTCGACGCAGTAGAATTGCAATTGCCTTCGATCATTGCTGATTCTTGGCCGAAACTTAGCACCCCGGTCAGGGCAACTGAGAGTGGTGGAGTTGCTATGACACCACTTCAAGCCCGGACTAGGAGTGCAGCTGCCACTGCCAGAAATTCTAATACGAGTGCTAAATCTCATCTTATTCCAGGAGATAAATCGGAAGGTAAAACTAACTTGAATGCTTGGACAAATGTTAAGACTTAGCTTAACAATGAAAAAACTAGTAAGCTAAGTAAATACCTTAAGAAGTTTCCGATTGAGTATGTGAATAATCAAGTCATGATTCCGCTTAACATTTCTGAAAATGGGGCACTGAAATGGAAACATGCTATTGTGGGTTACTTTGTGGATAAAAGTCTATCCTACTTTCAAGTTAGATCTTGGGCTCAACGGGTATGAAAAATTGATGTTGAGGATGTGGTCACATTGGACAATGGCTTTGTTGTGTTCAACTTTAGGGATGAGAACACGTTGGATTTCATTTTTGAGAATGGTCCATACTTTTGCGGGGGCAAACATATTGTGATTAAAAAATGGCATCCTGGAATGCAACTTACTAAAAGTGTCTTCTCTAGTATTCCAGTGTGGGTTAAATTCTACAATGTTTCCATTGAATTATGGATAGAGGATGGATTGAGTAGTATTGTTAGTGTCATCGGCAACCCTCTTTACCTTGATGATTTCACGCAAAATCATAGCAGGTTGACGTTTGTTAGAGTATGTGTTGAAGTGGATGCGGCGAAGGAGATTCCCAAGCCTTATGAAATTAAAGTAAAGGTCCCTTAGAAATCTCAAGCCTGCAATGTTTGCAAGATCTTTGGCCATTCTACTAACACCTGCACAGTTAAGCCCAAAGTTTCACCTCTTCCAGTGTGGAAACCCAAAGAGAGAGTAGGACAAGATGTCCCAGTGGTTCAAGAGCAAAATGTCAAAGAGAGTGTAGGACAAGACGTCCCGGATGCTCATGAGGGAAATGCAAAAGATGGGCTAGTTAGTGGAAGTAAGGATGACTGGGTAAAGGTGGTGAAGAGGAAAAATCAAACTCCGGGTATGCCTATGGCCATCTCATTGTCTACCAGTGCTTCTTCTACAATTAACGCGTTTGGCGTTCTTGAGAAATGTGAGGATTCGGGTGACGCATCCGCAGTGGAGGTGACAAAGATAGATGTTGCAGGAGCTGTATCTTGTGATGCTACCCCGATTCTCCGTGGTCAGGGTAGCACTCAACAAGAGCCTCCCCCCGTGGCTCTTCGTCGGTCTGCACGGTTTCGAGAGCCTCCACGGATTCCCTTGGAAGGTGATTTCATTGGACCTCGACATAGTTTGAACCAGGTGGTGGGTGAATCCTCAACTCTTTCATCTACTAGAGATCAAAACAAAAAGAAGCTTCAGGAAAAAATTAAGATGTTAAAGGCTTCAAGAGTTTAGTTCTTGAAGATAGCTTGGCCTTCTTTTGTTTTGGTGTTACTTCTTTGAAGTGTGCTTTGAGCTTTGTTGGCTATTTACTTTGTTGTGGTTTAGTATTAGATTTTCTCTTTTTTTTTCTTTTTTCTTTCTTTTCCTCCTGGGGTATGCCCCTTGTAGGCTGTATATTCGGTTATCATTTTTTCTATTTCAAGCTAATTTATCCAAAAATAAAAAATGAAAGAAACAGATTTGTCAAGTAAAATGAGATAATAAAAAAATGTAAATACTTAATATTGCCCATTTTTCCCTAGTACAAATCAGTTTTGTTTATAATCTCTTGACGTCCGATCAAGTTAAATTTTTGTGTGGATGACGTAATCGACGAGCCCTACAAATAAATGATTAGGAGCATTGTGGTCAGTTCATGCTATATTTCGTGGTGGTTAGTGGTCTTGGAGCGCCACTTGTCGCACCCGGGATTTCAATCAAGGGGACAAGGGTTATAATCATGTGATCCAAGTGATATTCAAAGCGACTTGATTTTATATAACATGGGTTTACAGCTGTGATTTGAGCTAAACTTTTTGAAAACATATTTAATAGATAGAAAAATAACTCAGAGTCTCCACTTGGCAAGGAGTTTAGGTGTGCCAAGTCAATAATCCGAGGACGATTCAAGTGTTTTGGAAAGAAATGTTATCTTGGGTCAAAAGACTCACTTTTGTTTGATATAAATGGCTCAGTTTTTATTTGCTCTGCGATTTTAGAGAAGAAATGGTTTGGTAATTCACTGTTACATGTTGGGAAGCTGAAGCAACCTACTCTATCCTTGTTGTTCGAAACAAACTCTTTAAAAATAAATAAATGACATAAGACTTGTGAAAGCAATAAAAATATGACATACATAAAATGAGAAGAAGAATGATAATATTATGTCTAAAAATTTATTTATGGCACAGACATGTAATAAAAGGGGGATTTAAATAAAAGAGGGATTTTGACCGAGCCCGGCCTCAAGGCGCCTACGTATCTCTAACCTCGGAAGAATCAGGTCATCGTGAGTTCAAAAAGACAATTAAAAAGGGAAATTGAAAATTGGGACAGAGCTCGCCTTAGGGCTGCCTACGTATATCCGGCCTAAGGAGAAATTAAGGGAACATCCGGCTGTCAACTGTCGAGAGGGTTAATGTAAATATCAAACAGGATCTGACCGAAACATACCAAGTGACTATAGCACTTACAGTCGAGAGCTCCATGGCATGGTTAGACACCGTGCAACTTGATGGCCGAGGCCAACTACAGAGCTCTAAATTCGGTAAAGAAACTTCCAGAAAGATTAGCAATTGTGGTTGTTGAAAGAAATTGTTGCGGAGATCCGTTATATCTGTGGTGATCTCCGTGAACTTATGAACACCTAATTGTAACTAAAGGAAAACATTCCCATTCCTAACCACCACCCCTAAGAAGCCAATCCACTGAATCGACTCAAGCGTTTGACAACCAGACCAACCAGTCCACCAATGCAAACGCCAAATCAGCCAAATCATTAAGCTGAATACATTAAGAGCCCGTTTGGATGAGGGTTTCGACTCCCGACTAAATTATCCTCCCCCTCCTCATCCCTTGTTTGGGAGCACCAAAACCCCTCCCCAACTAAATCATCCGGCCTCCCCTCATCCCCCTTCCCCCGGACTAAACATAAGCAGGGGGGTGCTTATGTTTAATCCGGGTTCTCATCCGGGACCAAATGACCGGGCTACCCCTCTCGAAAACACCCCCACACAACTTTGCACCAAAAATCACAAAATCACAGATCCTAAACTTTTCAAAATTTTAATGGAAAACAATAACTTTGCACCAAAATCAAAGCTAATTTAACAAAAAAAGAGGGCTTTGAATCTCAAACAAAACCACAAGATTACAAGGAAAACTAATTATATGGAAAGCCCAGACCGTGGTAGACATATGCATCAATCTCGATCATGGTCGGAGGAAAAAAAACTCCAGACAATCTCAATTTTGTGCAGTGGCAAGTGTTGCGCCTCGATCATGTCGGACCATCTTGTTTTTCTTTGATCATCTTGATCGGCCATGGAAGACGAATAGAATTTTTTTTTTTTGAGTTTTTTTGATGAGAGAAAAGTAAAGAAGAGGAGCAAAGGAGATAGAGATGAATGTGCAGAGAAAAGAGAGAGTTGTCGATGATATCAAGGAGAAAATACATGCATTTTTTTGTTATCTTGTAATGTGAACAATCTAACGGTCCAAAAATTGCAATTGAATTTCAACGGTATCAAAACTATTCCAACAGTAAAAAAAAAAGGAATCATTTTGGTAACAAAGATTTCAATAGGGAGAAAAAATTAAATTACTTTTAATTTTTACATTTTTATTTTATAAACTAATAATACAATGAAATATTATAATTTTGTTGTTAAAAAACATATCAAATTAATAATTTTCAGCATTTATATAAATACATAAATGCATAATCTAATATATGCATTATCAAGGGCAAATTTGTCTTTTGACATGATTTTACATCATCCACCCTCCTTATCCCTCCTTTTTTATCCCTCATCCAAACCATGTACTACTATTTAACCCTCCTTTCTTAACTGTCACATAAATGTGGGTCCACCCTTCTCATTTAATCACCCCTACTATTTTATCCCTACTTACTATTTAATCCCTCTCAAACTAATACGTCATCTAAACGAGCCGTAAGCTAAATACAAAATCCAGCCGGATAATAGTACCGATCTAGCCGATACACACCTACGTGCGCTAGTTCAGCAGATACACACCTGCATGCGTACATGCGCTATCCCACCTATATTGATTATAGGTGAACATGTGTCAACTTCCTGTCATATACTCTTGATCATGATGTTACTCCATCCGTCCCTTTTTAAATGTGTTACTTCGTAAATCCAACTTATTAAAAAACATCATCATTACACCTTTTACATCAACTTTTTCCTTCACTTTACACTTTTCACATCAACTTTTACATCTACTTTCCAAAATTGTCCTTCACTTTTACCCATTAACTCTTTACCCACTTACTTTTCAAAAGGGCAAAATGATAATTGTACAAACTTTTACCCATTAACTTTTCAAACCACACACTTATTTAGGGACAACCCAAAATGGAAAGTTAAACACTTAAAAAGGGACGGAGGGAGTAACATTTTTTGTTCTTCATTCTTTTTTATAGTTCAACGTCATAGTATGCATGCCTTTGAAATGTGAAAAGAAGAATGCTTCCAAAAGAAATACTCCTCATGTTATGTGATTAAATGGTTCAAGAATTTTGGTCCAAGGGCAATATATGGTTTCCCTCACAATTAACTTGGTGAAAACTAACGAAAATGGAGCCTTCATGTAAGGGTAGAATTAGAAACAAATAATCACCATGTTCGGATTGGGTTTTAAAACCCAGCCTCTAACTTTTTCCCAGTGGGGCCCTCTGGCCCATAAGCCATTTTCTCTCTCCTCCCCATTTTGGAAGACACTATCATAGTGCACAATTTGTGCACAAATGGATCGATGGGTCTACTTCGGAGTCCCATACAAATGATCCAAGCCGTCTATTGACTTTAAAATATTTTTTTCGATTGACCTCTGAGAAAATCAGCTCCATCTAAAAACTTTGAATATTTGATTCAATCTTTCAATTTTCATTCAAAATTAATCTTGAATTCTGAAGAAATTTTAAATAAAAGTTAACTAATCGGATCAAGTGCTTATAAAAATTTGATTGAGCTAACTTTTTTTGAGGCAACTCAAAAAATTATCAAAAAATTATTTTAAAGTTGATGAACGGTTTGGATCATTTGTATGAGATTCCGAAGTAGACCCCACCGATCCATTTGTGCACAAATTGTGCACTAGGATAGTGTCTCCCAAAATGGGGAGGAGAGAGAAAATGGCTTATGGGCCGGAGGGCCCCAATGGGAAAAAGTTAGAGGCTGGGTTTCCAAAACCCAATCCGAACATCCGAACATGGTGAATATTGTTTATGTAATCCTATTATAGGCACAACAAATATTTTATCATATGCAAAACAAACACGAGGGAATGATTATCTTCTCATTAATAATCCCACCTCACAACAAATCTCAATCCTAATCTCACTTTTTTATCAATCATTTCAAAACGAAACCTCTTATCAAATAGGACCTAATGGTCTATTCACTAAAAAGACCTCCAATCATATGGTGATAATATGAATAGTTTTTGGACCCTGAACATTTAATTGTATTGGACCTTATATCCGAATATGAATATGTTAATTTTTTCCTAACATATTTTTCTCATGACAAATTTTTAGTTCAATTTGAAGTCTAATTTATGACATGATTTGATACGAGCTGGGGATCCAAACATGCACCTCTTGTTTTAGGCCAGGTATTTAAATGGACATTAGTAGGAAGTATTAAACATCACTTTTTTCCCCAAAAAAAGAATTCAGAAAATTAAAAGATGCTCAAAATGGGATGTTCCGTAGTATTTTGTAGTGTTTGTTTAGAATAAATCATAAAAAGAATAAAATCATATTAGTCAAACGTCTCTAGAGGTATCTGAGCAAAATAGTTATTTACAAAATATGATGTTTGATACCTATTGTTGTTCAATCAAGATAATTTTTTTCATGAATGATATTTTCAATGACACCTACGAGGTGAGAGATTTGTATAACCTCATTATGTGTCCCGCGTATTCTTAAAAAATAATTTACAATACCTATACTCTTATACACATGTGCCACACATAAAATTAGTGAACAGAGTGACTCCATTAGTGAACAGAGTGACTCGGGGAACGAAACGAGTACATCAAAATAAAGGAAATCCCGAAAACCTCTTCGAAAATGAAATCTAAGGGTGTGACGTGAATCACAGTATCACACCCGCATATTTCATTTTCGAATAGGTTTTCAGGGTTTCCTTTCCTGTCACTTAACTTTTCTCCACAAAAATAATACTAAGTTCGAATCATGGAAGTGAATTTCAGAGGCCCACGAATCACCAATTGGTTAATCCACCATAATTGATGAAAAAGCCATCTCTGGCCAGTGGACAAATGGCCGTGAAGCCAGGGGTGACATTTTTCTCGTATTCGGTTGAAACAGTGAACAAATAATAAGTACTCCACTTACTATTTGGGGGTGGCAAAGCTATTTGGATGATGATCGTAGCCATCTAGGTCTATTGTGGAGAATATAAATGTAGTGTAATTTTCATAAAGTGGGAGGAAATGAAATTGAGAAATAGTTGGAAACATGAAAGAAAACCCATAAAACAACCCATAAAATGCATCCGAGGGGTGAGATTCATCCGGTACACTGTTAAACAGTGTACCGGATGAATCTCACCCGTTAAATACATTTTATGGGTTGTTTTCGGGGTTTCTTTTCATATGAGATAAAAGGAACCTTTTCTTGCTAAAAAAAATGAAGGATTAAACCCTTGAAGTAATCATCCATAATATAAACAAGTAAAGATAACTTATCTGAAATACATGTGTAATACTAGCGTTTTACATGTTTAATGCATGGGAAAACAAAAAAGAATTTACATTGGCGTTTTTTTCGGTCTCGTGTATCAAAAGGGTACAATATTGGTTAATAAAAAGAGAGAGAGAAAATAAGTGAAATTAGGTAAAAATGAAAGAAAAAGTAAGGAAAAGCCACGCAGGAGAGAGAAACGACGTGGAAGCTTCTTTTCATTTTAGAAAACAATTTTTCTTTAATATATAGTATAGATGTCGCCAAAATTTATGATAGTACTTTATGTGTGGACCATAATTTATAGCAATCTAGTAAAGTGAGAGGTGATATATTTCATAAGAACAAGGCTTAGTGTACACACCTCTAAATGGGGTGTACAGCAGTACGGTATGCATATTTGTATTTTGAGTCATACAAATTGGTAACTCACTACAAATTTTCGTAATTGAACATTAAAAAAAATATATATATTGGACAACCGAAATTCATAATAGACACCACCCAAATTCATAACTTTGAGTCATTTTTTTGACCTTGCCCCTTCATTTTTTAGTATTAACATTTATAGATTGGACCACAAAAATTCGTATGTTGGACCACAAAAATTCTAAAAAATAACACAAAAATTCGTAAAATGAACTCCCACAAAATTCATATCTTAGGCCATGCCCGTGCCGTGCCGTGCCGTGCCACATGCCACTTGCCACCTTAGCCCGTGCCGTGCCCGTCCTACTTTCGCGCCGTGCCAACTTCCGTGCTCGTGCTCGTGTCGGCCCGTTTGACACCTCTACTTGAACGTTTCTATTGTTCCAGATTAGATGACCCCCCAAGTATTTCCTCTGTGTGGCTGAATTCATTCCATTTTCAGCAAGAAGATAGTCCTTGATCCATTTTGTTTTCAAGCCAAATTTCTTGTCTAAACATTAATTCCCCCCACATTTAATACGAATCACGAGATTCATGAAAGAGCAGCCGTATCAATTGCTTGTACTTATCTTCAACAGGGACTTGGCTCTTTCAATTAGACAGTTGTATGTGCATCATGCTATACTCCATTTTTCAAACTCGTTTTTTGAATAGGCCATGTTGGAGATTAAGGGGAGTTGTGGCTTCATGACTTTTGAGATTGGATTTGTAAGATTTGATATCTTATCACTAGATTTGCCGGAGTAGATTGATGGGTTGAAGTCAAATTTAGACTACTAATCAAGCCACTTCAAATCTAATCAGCTGTCAGATTGTTTGGAATAGGGCTTCAAATCAACCAATCTATTCGAGACGCAACTCGATAAAGACTCATTTGTGTTTAATTCGTCTAGTAAATGAATCAAACCTGAGCCTCACATTTAGGCTTCTTTGATAAACTAACCAGAATTGAACTGTATTCGGTTTGATTAGACTAGTGAACCAAAAGTATACGTATGCAATAATTTTTTTACGTATAACTTGAATATATATACATATATTGTATGTGTATAAACTAACATAGGTACCTACTGAAAACTTTATTAGTTGTGTTTTCTGTGTATAAGCTTTTACAAAGACTACGAATTTGTAGGTCAGCTTGTTTATTTACATGATAGGTATGAAACCAATCAAGCCTGCTTAACTCGACGGAATGATATGATTGGCCATGACTGGTGCAACCCTTATTATGGTCCCTTTCCAGAAGGGGTAGGAGGACTCCGGTTACTGGACTCTATTGGTGTTATCCTTGTCAACGCTCAACTGTCTTACAATTTAGTCTTAAAAGAACTCTACGTCCTAAATCGCCTATATAGTCAATCCTCATGCAAAGAGAGGATACATAAGGTAACTCTTACACCTCTAATTGCTTGAGTTTTACTCTACTATCTCCACAAATATACTAACTTAGGCATCAGAGGGGTGTTGGCTGACACCACACTAGTGTCAAGTCCCTTCTTCCAGGTGACCGAGACCTACCGCACTGGAAATCGACTCGTCAGTACATAATTACAATTTCTTTTGCCGTTGTAGACCTATATGTGAGCTTAGATAAATGATTTCTTTTGCTCATTAAGGCTCATTAACAAAGCTTTAGCTTAGTCAAGCCTAGGTCAACTCTGCTCAAACTCAGGTTGTCAAATTTTCATTGGGTTTGTGCTCGAGCTCGAATTTGTTAAATACTACTCCCTCCGTCCCTTTTTAAGTGATCTACTTGGGAAACGTGTATTTTTGCGGACGCTTAAAAATGTATTTTCGTATAACGTTTTTAAAATTTTTTTTGCACCAAATTTAAAAGTTACATACAGAAATATATTTTTTAGGGGGTTTGAAATTGCACGTATTTTCATATGGATCATTTAAAAAGGGACGGAGGGAATACTAAATAAACAAACTTGAATATTCCAAAACTCAGACTCGACTCAATTCGTCTCTAAAATTGTAAAGCTTGGTGCAATAGCCAATGGGGATTGGATTCCTTCCATTCTTTGCAATATTGATTCCTGTGCTTCCAACCATAAAATAATTGATGTCACCACAAATCCCTCCTATTCTATACACTAGCTAGTGTCCTCCATTTTCATTAATAATCCCTTCTCTAATTACCCTAAAATTCCCCCCTCCTATTCTGTCGTGGAAAAGGTGAAATTCAAGACTCATAAAGATGATAGATTGAACTTTGAAGTTTTTGATCAAAAAAAAAAACTTTGAAGTTCTCCAAAAGTGAGAAGTAGTCAACTGAGATGGGGGAGGGTCAGAGAGTCACAGGGCATAATTGTATCTGGACACAAATGGTAGTAGTAGCAGCAGGCAGTCACTGCTCATGTGAACCCACCCCTGTCCATTGGCCATGCTCCTTCTCAACTCTCTCTCTCTCTCTCTCTCTCTCTCTATATATATATATATATATATATATATGAGACAAATTTTCTAGTAAGGACCTCCCGTAAATAAGAACAAATGTAATTTTTTCACGTTAAAAATTGTTTTTGGGAAATCCGAACTGTCCAATGTGTTCAAAAGGTGTTTTCAAAGGTCCACGCGAAAAATCTTCAAAAAAAAAAAATACCGGGAATGACTTGATCCAAGCAGTTTTTCGCAAAAGCTGTATATTTACAATTTTGCAAAAAACTGCTTGGATCAAGCCATTCCCGGTATTTTTTTTGAAGATTTCCCGCGTGGACCCTTGAAAACACCTTCTGAACACATTGGACGGTTCGAATCGTCAAAAAAAAATGGTCGAATCACGGAGGTCCAGAGTCCGAATAGGAAGTGGAACATATATATATATATATATATAATGGTCCCGGCCAGTTCATGTGGGCAGAGCATGTAAGCTGAGGTATCTTACATACCTTGAAGAGTGGGAATAATCTGACCATTCAGGGAAGGAAAACTGGAAATAATTCAGTGGATAAATTCACCTACTGTCCCACATGCCCCCACCCCACACACAGGAAGTTTTTAAATCGGGCACGGAACAGCACGTCACGTCTTTAAAACGGCACGACCCAACACGGCACGGTAAAGTAAATTGGCACGGCACGGCACGACACGAGCACGGCATGTCAAGGCACGCCGTGGCACGATAAAGTAAACGGGCACGGCACGAAGCACGGTAGGCATGTAAGTTGAGTGGCACGACACGGCACGACAATCACGTTTGACACCTCTACATCCTCCTTTCCAGCTGCAACAAAATTTGCCTACTGTCCCACATGCCCTCACCCCACACACAGGAAGTTTTTATGTGCAGCCATCTCCATGCAGTGGGTCTGTGACACGTAACTCTGCCACTGGTGAGAGAACCCACCCAAGACCATTGATTCGGCCCATCTCAGAAGCCCATATAGTCAAAAGAACGATATTTTGAGTCGAATTCTTACATAGGCCTAGACGACTAGAATCCTCTTGTTGAGCCCATTCCAAACCTTAACATATGCGTGTCCTCATTAAATAGTACCTCATTAAATATAATACTTTCAAAATAACAAAGTAAAAATTACAATAACCCTTTCAAATTTTTCATACCTCTCAGTAGCTCTCGAAATTCTTGCTTCTCTCTTGTTCCACGTCTCTCTTTGTGGCTCTCTTTCCCCCTCTAGTTTCTCTCTTTGCGGCATTTCATCATTCAATATGATCAAGTGCTAGGTTAATGTGATATTTGGCTTCTTGGATAGTTTTTGGCGAGATCTATTCGCAACCCTCTTTTTTCTGAATGCAACAAATTAAAAACTAATCACACAACATTCTTAATATATAATTATAATTATAACACTACAAGAAATTTGAGATATCCCAGCGGCCAAAAGCGTTGGTAAAAATGCCTAAAAACACTGCTATAGACCTCAAGCTTGAAAAAAACGCTGGCGTCTGCCCACTACTGCATCCCTTTACCAGTGCTTTTTGGCAAGCGTTGGTCCATCATTTATTTTTACCAGCGCTTTTGTAACCGCTGGTGTAGACTAAGTTTTACCAGTGCTTTAAAAACGCTGGAGTAGATTCAATTTCACTAGCGCTTTTAGCCACTGGTGTAGGCGGCTAAAAACATTGTTACAAGGTTTTTTTTTGTTTTTTTTAAAAATAACTGATTAATAATTACATTAGTCACTTACCCACACACCTTCAAATAAATTTTTTCGTAAGAACTAAAAACTATGAAGAAGTAACATAATTCATTTCCATTGGAAAAACTAATAATCCATACAAAATACCACAAGTAGATTGAATGCATGTTCCATAACGTTGTCAACATATGAACATACAAAAGTAAATCAAATGTTCATTATGGTGCGGAAATACCATAATCCAAAAGTCTGTAGGCAAAACTAAGTGGGGGGAAAAAAAAAAAAAACTATAAAAAATTCACGATGCCATCCTTGATCTTCATGAAAGAGCTTTCAAAATGAAAGTTGAAATCACGCTTTTGGCTAGACCATCCTATTACCTGCAATGGAAATGTAGAATAACAAGAACCAAGTTAATTTATCTTTTAATTCCCATGCCATTTGGAAAAACACAATATAATTAGTATATAGAGAAACCTATAGCCAATAACTTTATTGGAATAGTAATCAAGGTGGTGGGCAAGGATTGATATGAAGCAATATTTCAATTCACAAGGAAAAACATTCATCGCCTAGATTGACAAAGTAGACTTGAACCGAAATTGCAATAGAGCCCCAAATGCACATAATTAAGACAACAAAAATTCAAGAACAAAGGCTAATTAAACAGCCCCAAATAGAAGTGAAGGATAAACAAGAAAGACATTGGCTGGCTATAACTATTTAATCCTTATGTTGATCACCCATGAGGTTTCCAGAAACAGAGACAGAGATATTCAGTACCCATGATGAGTACTGGTCAGCACTTCAGCAGCACAAAGGAAAAAGAAGATAAACACAACATTCCCAAGTCCCCATGATACATGGAAGCAACAAGTTAAGAAAAGCTACAATGCACTTGGCCTCCAAATTTGGCCCTGGCACTAATGTAAATGAATGTGAACGTTCCCCTAGCATCAATTCTTCAAAAGCGAACAAACCAACCTCTTAATCTTCTATGGGCTACGACAATCAGTTATTTATTCTAAAATATAAAGCGAGAGCACTATTTTGGTGTCTACAAAACTAGAGCACATGATAGAGAGGGTTTTCCAATTCGACGTTGGGCAATTTTTGCACCAATTTGGACGAATTTACCATCGGGTTGGGGGGCTGCCTGATTTGCGCCCTGGGGTAATTGTGTCTTTTCATAAGATTTTGGTCAATTTGCAAATTACTTTTTTTGCGTATTCTATATTTTGATGTTTTCCGTTTGTATCCCAAATTTACATGCTATTTTGTCTTGATGTGGGAGGGTGTTTCCGCCATTTTACCGTTGCATAGCTGTTTCCAACATTCATGATGATGTTTTTTTTTTTTTTTTTTGTCATTCGTCATTCCTAATCTATTACATGGGAGCGAGAAACTTAACTGTCTCTTCCTCTCTCTTTACGCCTCCCCCTCTCTCTCTCTCTCTCCCCCCTCAGTTCTTCATCTCAATCTCGTCCGGCGAAGGGCTTCGTTATTGGCTGTGATGATTGGGTATGGAGGAGCCAACCCATGGCAGGGCAACCGGAGGGCCTACGGGAAACCGTGGTTGCCGCCATGGCTGAAGGTGATGACTCATTTCACAGATCTGAGCCAATTTTAGGGTTCCACATATGCGAGTCCTTTCGTACGACGATAATTTTCTACGTGCTGCGGATTCCCCATCTCTCCGAATCTGGTTGCCATTGCTGATGGTTTCTCCAGGAATAGTTTCTCCTACGACAAGATTCCTCAGCACCCCTTACATCTCACTGTTCGAAAACTTTCCTCCTTCGGTAATCTCCCCCTCTCTCCCTATATACGTATACATATTGTGGATTTTCCCCTTACTTTTTGTTTTGCTTTGTTTTGTTTTTTTATTTTTTATTTCGGTGTTCTTTTTATTGATCTAAAAATAATTGAGAGGCCAAGGCGGAGGTTAAGTTTTTGCAAGTTGCAGCACTAGGAGGGTATTATATTCTTTGAAGCTCTCTCAATGTATTTCTTCCCCTATTGTTATGATTTCTTTGCCTTTCGAAATAATGTATGTATATGTATGCTCAAACATGCATTTGTTTTGAATTGATTGACTATGTTGGTATAGATGTCGAGGTTGCGAATTGGGCAACAGTCGCGGAATTGAAGCAGGTGGTGGAAGGTGTCTTTGGTTTTATGCCGAGCGAAGGAGATGGCAAGATTTCATGGTATTTCTCGTTCCAAATGTGTGGATGGTATCTAATACATTGTTTTAATTTTTTACAGCTCCAAAAAGTTCAAACATCAAGGTAAATTCCTGGTCTCGTGTTCAAGCTGATCTCCCGAAAAAAGAAGACGGGTATGCTATGCATGAACCTCGGTAGCTAAGTATCATGCGCCCTGGGGTAATTGTGTCTTTTCATAAGGTTTCTGTAACGAGGAGGGACTGTCTCGTTGGTTCTGATCTCTATATCTTTTGTTGTTGGTTGGCTCCTTGCTAACCTCTTTTGGGTCTGGATTGGCTTCATTTTAGCTTTGGGAGTCTCGTGTTCGATTCGCTCTATGCTACTTTGTTGCCTCTCTTTTGTCCACTTTAATCTTTGTAATTCCTTCAAAGGTTAATGAAATTTATTCTTTTGCCGTTCAAAAAAA
The DNA here is from genome assembly GCA_016920895.1 of Vaccinium myrtillus. Taxonomy (NCBI): domain Eukaryota; kingdom Viridiplantae; phylum Streptophyta; class Magnoliopsida; order Ericales; family Ericaceae; genus Vaccinium; species Vaccinium myrtillus. Next base: position 14,520,237 of record CM029281.1, on the reverse strand, counting down.
AAAGTATCATGCGTGAGTTCACATTCTGTCCGAAACCTGAATCTGAAACTTCCAATTAATTTACATATTCTGATTGGGGTTTCATGTGAACCATAGCTGAAAATCTGAAAAAAAATAACTGTAATTTTTATTGTAGGAACTTTTATGAGTAAAGTGAAGATGTCCATGTTCTGATCATTGTGGAAAGCTTCTTTTAATGTGACTAAGAAGTGTATGATGGCATCTGGGTCCTTTTAAATAGTTCGGACCGGAATCATGCTTATTTTATGTCCACAGGTCTTAATTTATCTGTTTTTATGGGTTTTTTTCCCCAATGCTTTGTTTTCTTCCACTTGATTAGAAAGTTCGATCCAAAGCAGTTGTGATTATATTTTGAAAATGGAACAAAGTTTGGAAAGTGCAAGTTAAAAACGATCAGTTGTAGGAAGAATGGTCAAGGTTCTGGTTTGATCATGCTTTGCAATTTGGTTTGAAACTGATTTTTAGCTTACTCTAAAAATTCATCTTTGAGCTGAAATTGGATTGTTAAGTTGCTTGGGTACTATTGTTTATTTGATTGTGTTGAGGATGGTGCTTTACTTGAATGATTACTTCATTAATTACATTGGTGTTGCAGGAATGCCAATCACAAGAATACTAGCTCAACTTCGATCAATTCTGAACTCATGGTTCGCGTTTTAGTCTTCGATTATCTGCTCGAATACTAGACCATCCTATCTTTTATATTTCACCAAATGCAAATTGACATTACAAACATTTCAGTCAACAACCAAAGACGGGCATCAAACTCGTGTTGGGCACGAGCGCCTGCACCTAGTCTCTTATAACAATAGAGCTGAAATTCATTTCCAAAAGAACATTACAGTTTGCATGTACATTAACTTCTGGAAGGTATTAAAGTCTGACCTTTTGAGTGTTAAGTCTATCAATATATGTGACTAAACATCTATGAACGGAAAAAAAAATGGAACGGAAAGGAGGTACCTGGGATCCTTAATTGCTGCAGCGGAAGAAGCCAGACGTGGCCGGATAAGCAAAGGGGAGGCACCGGCAAGTAGTCCAGATGCTTTATTTTGAATCTTTTACGCTAACTCAAATCTAGGATCAACAAGTTAAGAAATCATAAGAACGATGTTGTCTACTCCCAAAATTCCAATATTCAAATTATCACGAGTTCATAACCAAACATTCAAAATCTAATAAATTGAATTACTGAACAATATGAAGCTATGAGAAGCACTAACCTCATCAACATGCATACAAAATCGACAATCATTTATAAGTTATAACTGTATCAATGGAGGCCAAGAAGAAGTTATAGTGAGGTAGTGACTATCAAGATTAAGCAAACCTACCTAGCAAACAAACATGACTTCGAGAATTGGATCATCAAAAACCACAACTTATACCTTGAAATATGTCTTATCAATTGTTCCTAAGCATGATACTAGCAACTAATACAATGCCTTGGCACCTGTTCTCTCTCTCTTTTTTTTTTTTCTTTTTGAAGAAACAAATTGCTGAAGTGGATACAGTCCAATCTCTAGAAATCAATGTCATATTATCATCTACCATTCAAATCATCGAAAAATAGGGGAATTTACATCGTGGATGGTTCTATCAAGGCCCGGCAGCAACAAATTGTTTTAAATACATTTAACGGTTCAGATCGTCGAAATTTTGTCCGAAAATTGGAGGTCTGGATTTTTACATCTTGCGGGATCTTTCATATGAAGTTTATTGCTTTTTTTAGTTAAATAAACTTACTGTTTTTGTAACTTAACTTCTATAATATAATTTATATAATTTGATTAATTTCTGTTATTTGTTAATTGTAGGAGAGGTTAGCGCGTTGAGTGACGAGACAGTTAACCAGCCTATAATACATGGCCACGTGGTTCATAAAGCAATAGGGACACGTCATAAGTCAACAGAAAATGATGGCTAAGGTAAAGCCCCACCGCGAAGGTGATAACCTCGCGGAAGAGCATGACAGAATTACAAATACCCTAAGCAAGGGATGCCCTGTGCAAGGGAAACACCATCTAGTGGAAGTTCATCCCTCACGACGTCCTCAGCGAAGAGGATGGGCGCGGCGGAAAGAAGTGAATACTTACGCGAACACGCGAATTGAGCTCGCGACTGCACCTGACCAAGAGGCAGGGGTAGGGAAGTTGATATGAGTCTCGAGCTAGGTTTTGGCGCGAGCCAAAGGGCTCGCGACCATGCCCGGCACAACGGGAATAGGGGAGATACAAGTGGCTTGGTGGCTTAAAGGATTAGGGGTCGTCGCGATGGAATGTCGTGCACTGGATGAGCCATGGGAATCCTCCTAACGGCCAGTGATGTCACCCACGTTACCCAGATATACAAAGAGAGCACGTGTCATCATGTTATTGGGGAAATGTCTGCAGCCCAATGATTGGGTGCAGACCCCTATAAATATGAGACATTCTTCCATTAATTCGAGAGGGAACTGATCCATTCTAAGGGCACGAAAACCCTAGAGAGAGAAAGTGACTCAGAGCCCTGGAATCAAGGACATTGTTCTTGCTAGTGCTCGCGAGCCCATCTTTCTTCTAGAGCTGTGATTTAAGGATGGGGATGATCTAAGGAGAATGAACAGAGTACTACTGCCTTCTCTTTTTGTGTGTTTGGCCTAATTCTTCACCCCTTTACACACTCTCTTATTCCTGTTCAATCGTTAGTTATTATTTGCCTCTCCAAATTAAAGATTATTTGAAGCATACCAAGAACCGTTCCTACATTAGTATAATTTAATATCTATAATTTCTGAACATATTTGTGCGGAACCTTGTCGTAATTTTTTTTAACCCATTTTAAAAAAAACAATTTGTAACTTTTTTTTTGGTCCAACTCTCTCTCTCTCTCTCTAAAAAATTATACTCCCTCCGTCCCTTTTTAAATGTGTTGATTCGTAAATCCAACTTATTAAAAAAACGTCATCATTACACCTTTCATATGAACTTTTTCCTCCACTTTACACTATTCACATCAACTTTTACCTCTACTTTCCAAAATTATCCTCCACTTTTACCCATTAACTCTTTATCCACTAACTTTTCAAAAGGGCAAAATGATAATTGTACAAACTTTTACCCATTAACTTTTCAAACCACACACTTATTTAGGGACAACCCAAAATGGAAAGTTAAACACTTAAAAAGGGACGGAGGGAGTAACTTCTTTTTTTTAATTTTTTAATTTTTAATTTTTTTGTTCATGACTTCATGTTTCTTTTTTTAACTTGATATAATTTAGTGATTCACTAACATAAACAAAAAATATATATATTTTTCACCAAAAAAAATTGATATTTTGTTTTTCAAATTCTTTATTAGATAAAAGGCAATGTATATGTGTGGTATACATTTTTTTTCATGTTTGAATTTTGATTCAAAATTTATTAATCATATAAAATATTTTAAAAGCTTATTTTTCTTTTCTTTTTTGTCCAAACTCTCTCTCTCTCTCTCTCAAAAATAAAAAATAAAAAAATAAAATTTGTAACTTATTTTTTCTTTTTCTTTTTTTTTTTTGTTCATGATTTCATTTTTTTTAACTTGATATAAATATATAATTCACTAACACAACCAAAAAAAAATTCTTCTTTTTTTTGGGATTATCAAAAATTACAAAGAAATAAAGTGTTTAACAACTTTTTTTTAAATTTTTTTATGCCTCGTATCGTGCCTTGCTAGAACCGTGTTGTGACGTGCCCATGCCATGCCATGCCCGTCCTACTTCTGTGCCGTGCCAGGCCAACTTCCGTGCCTGTGCCGTGCTAGAATAAAGTCGTGTTGTGCCGTGCCTCATGTCCCGTTGACTTTGTGTCATGCCCGTGCCGTGCCCATAGAAGATCGTGTCGTGTCGTGTCGTGCCACGTGGCGCAAGACCGTGTCGTGCCCACTCAATTCTGTGCTTGTGCCGTGCCACGTGCCAACTTATACCGTGTCATGTCGTGCCGTGCCAGGATTTTACCGTGCCTTTGGCGTGCCGTGCCGTGCTCGTGTCGTGCCCGTGCCGACCCGGCCCGTTTGACACCCCTATTCATCGAACATGAAGACAGGACAAAATATTAATCCTACGTACTGGTACTACACATGCATCTATATGTCTCTTCTCCTTTGCCGCCGTGCAAGGACTGAAGGGGACCACGGACCCAAAAATTATACTAAAGTGTACTCGGGTACTGTCATGTAGTATTGTTCTAATTGCGATCTCTCTACAACCACACATTTTCATATGACCCAAACGGCCGAGTAGGACATTATCGGCCGATTCGATTCTCAATTTTTGGCTACCCCAATTCTAATAGGAAAATTTTGATATATGATATAAAATTCATTACGTACTGACCGGTTAACTCTCTGTACCGAGCTGAAACAAGATTTATCGAGAAAACCGAAGTGGTTCTCTCGAAGACAACTGAGTTTTAGTTAGATTGCTAATCATGATTTCAAAAGATTTATGACTACTATACCTGATTCTCAGTATATATGGTTCAATACTCATGCTACTTCAATAGCGCAATCTATACTGTTATGGAAACTAATATTGAAAATCTTGTCTAGAACCACTAAATAATACTCCCTCCGTCCCTTTTTAAGTGTTTAACTTTCCATTTTGAGCTGTCCCTAAATAAGTGTGTGGTTTGAAAAGTTAATAAGTAAAAGTTTGTACAATTATCATTTTGCCCTTTTGAAAAGTTAGTGGGTAAAGAGTTAATGGGTAAAAGTAGAGGATAATTTTGGAAAGTAGAGGTAAAAGTTGATGTGAAAAGTGTAAAGTAGAGGAAAAAGTTGATGGGAAAGGTGTAATGATGGTGTTTTTTTAATAAGTTGGATTTACGAAGTAACACATTTAAAAAGGGACGGAGGGAGTAATTCCCACGGTCCCTCCTGTTAGTGTTATTGGCATTTTCCGGATTTCGACAAACCATTGGTGTATGCACTTCTATCTTTTTCCATTTGGGTTTGAGAGGTAGCTTAGTTGATTGAGTCTAGATGCTCCACCCGGTGGTTGAAGGATTGGAGAAATGGAGTTACACGCACCTTGGCTCGGATTGGCTTATGAAAGGTATAAATTTGCATTATCATGTTCTTCATTTAGATTAGGGATTTAATCCTTTTATGTTGCATGATTTTAGCCTTATAATGTGAGCATCAAGTATTTTTCTAAGGCATGTACCTATTTTAAAAGAGATTCTGAGCGCAGCGCTTGTTTAGCGCGACTGGCGCTTATCTAGCGCTTCAGTTTGCTTCATTAAAAACAGATTCAGCAAGATGCGCTCGATGAGCGCTACCTGCTGCGCTCGTTGAACCTATTAGCGCTTTTCCTGTCTGCACATCTCCGTTGCGCCTGTTGAGCGCTTGTTGCTTGTCTCCGTGCACAACTTCAAGCGCAGTGCGTTTTTACTGGTGTATGTGGCGTGTTCCTATTGGCTTATGCTAGGTTTATGTCATTGACACTATATAAACTTATTTTTCACTCTTCTAGGTCAGATTTTGAGAGCATTAGCCCACCTTAGTGAGAGAAACACATCTCCTTCACTTGCTCATGGGGTTCTATGCTTTAGAGGTGATTTCTATTTTGATTTGATCATCTTTTATTCATTCTAGTGCTATATTCTAATAACTATGTATATGCTCTAGTTTGATTCTTCTCAAATCTTCATTGCATCATCAAGAAACAATCTTTTCTAAGATTCATGTGTTTAGATGCTTTAAGTATGATTTAAACTTAGTGTTTGATCATCTTTTGTGTCAATCTAGTGCAATACTTTTGTTCTCTGTGTATTTGCTCTAGATTGATTTTCTTCATTCAAAAGCCCTCATTAAAAAAAGACAGAAGATGAATAGGCGCGTGTGATCCCCTCTCTCTCTCTCTCGGACCACAAATTAGGTAGATGATGTCAAGACCAAACAGTACTCCATATAAGTTATAACTAGAGATGTAAAAATCATCAAGAGGCAAAACACTAGTGACCCTACTTGATGAGACTCGATCCCGGGGTAGAGTGATGGTAATGTGCAGTGATGGTAATGGTACTCTTTGAGTGACATCTATGACCTATCCAATTGTTCTTGCAACTACTTTTGGTAGAGTCCTTCTACCTGCACAGTTTTGAACGAAATGGGGTGATTTTGGATCGAGCACTTAGGGACGTCTGATCGACTTGATCTCCGCGTGGGCCCCTCGGAATTTGATTCTGAGATGAATGAACGGCTCGGATCTTCCGTGTGGGACCCAAAAGTGGGTCCCCGAAGCCGATCGGTACATAATCGGTGCATGCTCATCTGTGCCCATGGAATTACCGCTTTTGGTATATCATTCTCTGGAGTGTTAGGTGTCCTGTCCAATGAAGACATTGAGATCACAAATATCGGCCCCAACTGAGCACCAATTGTCTTGTCTATTTCTTTATTTACACTTAGCCGTTTTGTGGTCCTACACTCTATCTTGAAGACCCATTGAACTATTGTTATTATTACTACTATTATTATTTTCATTCGTCATTCCTCATCTATTACATAGGGAGGGAAAGTGAACTTGATCCCGGAATGCAGTGCGGGTAGGGGTGTCAAACGTGTTTGCCGTGCCGTGCCGTTGAACTCAACTTCCGTGCCTACCGTGCTTCATGCCGTGTCGTGCCCGTTTCATTTATCGTGTCGTGCCGTGCCGTGACATACCGTGCCGTGTCGTGCTAATTTACCTTATCGTGCCGTGTCGGGTCGTGCCGTGTCGTTCCGTGCCCGATTAATTACTCGTGTCATGCCGTGTCGTGTCGTTGACTAAATTGTGTTGTGTCGTGCCTTTTTAATCATGTCATGTCGTGCCGTGTTATTTCGAATCGTGCTGTGATGTGCCGGCCCGTTTACTTTGGTGTCGTGCTTTTTTGAATCGTGTCTTGCCGTGCCAGCCCGTTTACACACAGAGAAAGAAAGAGAGGCTAGAGAGAGAGATTACTGGAGTACACACGGAGAGAGAGAGAGAGAGAGAGAGAGAGAGAGAGAGAGAGAGAGAGAGAGAGAGAGAGTAAATTATGGAAAGAATTGTTACCTTCTTGTTAGGGAAGATCCGGAAGGAGTTGAGCGACCACAACCGCCCTCCAAGTACACACGTAGAGAGAAAGAGAGGCTAGAGAGAGAGATTACTGATATTAGACTATACACGGAGAGAGAGAGAGAGAGAGAGAGAGAGAGAGAGAGAGAGAGAGAGAGAGAGAGAGAGAGAGAGAGAGAGAGAGGGGCTGGGATCCTCTGTCCCCCTTGCCTGCCCCTATTGCCATATTGTGACACGTGTCTTTCACAACAAATACCAGAGCACCCAGCCACACCCAATCCCCCATTGTCATCTTCATTGCTCAACTCCGCCCAAGTTGCAGACGGCGGCTACCAGAAAAGATGGAGAATTAGACGAGCTGTGTAATGAATGAACTTCACTGGAAAAAAGCAAAATTGAAACATATGATATGATTGTGCTCATTGGAGTCGAGCAAATTATAGCTATTTGTATATCATTGTCACCCAATTAATCCTTCGTCTATTCAAAATTTCAAATTCAATTATCCAATGACTGACACACAATTATGTAAGCCCTAAAATGAAATCTAGTACACATTGATCAATAAATATTACAAATAGGCAGTCATGAAATCTACCTTCGAGGCGAATGCGGCCGTGTTGTGCCGTGCCGTGCTAATTTACCTTACCGTGCCGTGTTGGGTCGTGTCGTGCCGTTCCGTGCCCGATTAATTACTCGTGTCATGCCGTGCCGTGTCGTTGACTAAATCGTGTTGTGTCGTGCCGTGTTTTTTTTCTTGTCGTGTCATGTCGTGGCGTGTCTTTTTAATCATGTCATGTCGTGCCGTGTTATTTCGAATCGTGCTGTGCCGTGCTGGCCCGTTTACTTTGGTGTCGTGCTTTTTTGAATCGTGTCTTGCCGTGCCAGCCCGTTTACACACGAGAGAGAGAGAGAGAGAGAGAGAGAGAGAGAGAGAGAGAGAGAGAGAGAGAGAGAGATTACTGGAGTACACACGGAGAGAGAGAGAGAGAGAGAGTAAATTATGGAAATAATTGTTACCTTCTTGTTGGGGAAGATCCGTAAGGAGTTGAGCGACAGAGCCATTCCACAACCGCCCTCCAAGTACACAAGGAGAGAGAATGAGAGGCTAGAGAGAGAGATTACTGATATTAGAGTACACATAGAGAGAGAGAGTGAGAGAGAGAGTTAACATTTCGTCCCGAAGAGAGAGAGAGAGAGGGACTGGGATCCTCTGTCCCCCTTGCCTACCCCCCTTCCCTGCCCCTATTGCCATATTGTGACACATGTCTTTCACAACAAATACCAAAGCACCCAGCCACACCCAATCCCCCCTTGTCATCTTCTTTGCTCAACTCCACCCAAGTTGCAGACGGCGGCTACCAGAAAAGATGGAGAATTAGACGAGCTGTGTAATGAATGAACTTCACTGGAAAAAAACAAAATTGAAACATATGATATGATTGTGCTCATTGGAGTCGAGCAAATTATAGCTATTTGTATATCATTGTCACCCAATTAATCCTTCGTCTATTCAAAATTTCAAATTCCATTATCCAATGACTGACACACAATTATGTAAGCCCTAAAATGAAATCTAGTACACACTGATCAATAAATATTACAAATAGGCAGTCATGAGATCTACCTTCGAAGCGAATGCGGCGATGCTGTGGGCAGAGTAACATCTCAAGAGTTGCCGCCGCCGTTGGGAACAGAGAAGGGTTCTCGGTGGCGTTGAACAAAGGCTCACAAAGAGAGAGAGAGAGAGAGAGAGAGAGAGAGAGAGAGAGAGAGAGAGAGAGAGATGGATATTTTAGGAAGAACCTGTAAGGAAAATGCAGAGATCTCCGCAGTGGTTTCAGAAAATACACTGATCGCCGTGGGCAACTTGGGCGGAGTTAAGCAGTGAAGATGATAAGAGGGGATTGGGTGTGGGTGGGTGCTTTGGTGTGAAAGACACGTGTCACAATATGACAAGGGGGGCAGGGAATTGGGGTAGGCAAGGGGGACAGAGGATCCCAGGCCGAGAGAGAGAGAGAGAGAGAGAGAGAGAGAGAGAGAGAGAGAGAGAGAGAGAGAGAGAGAGTGCTCGCGCCCGTGCCCGTGCCTTGCCGTGCTTGAATAAAGCCATGTCGTGCCGTGCCTCGTGCCCCATTGACTTCGTGTCGTGCCCGTAGAAGACCGTGACGTGCCGTGCCACGTGCCAACTTATACCGTGTCGTGTCCGGTTTTTACCGTGCCACTGGCGTGCCATGCCGCCATCGAACGTGCGGTGCTCGTGTTGTGCCGGTGCCGACCCAGCCTGTTTGACACCCCTAAGTGCGGGGTATCCAAGTGCTCTACCACATGAACTAGCCACCACTTGCGAATTATATTTTGTTCAAAGAAGTCTATTCGGAGCATGTTACTTTTGGCACACCAGCTACAACTCCCTATTTCTATCTCCATTTCCTTTTTCTTTTTTTGAATGGCGAAAAAGATTTTATTAATCAAATGTAACATCACAACAAGGGATTAAAGGGATGAGGAAAAGGCATCACAATAAGGGTATAATATCCCAACAAGGTTGACACCTTTTTCTCTCTCCGTTTTCAATTACATAACTTCCTTTTTCAAAACATGACTTTCAATCTTTCACTCAAAATCTTGTAATAGTTTTACAAACTACCTTTGTACATTTTTAAGACTCCCATATTCTATTTTGGGTCGTGCCTTAGTGTCCATTGTGTGGTACTAATATTGAAGGTAAAATTTAACAATTTTCATATTGCACTTAAAAGTAAATTCCTTCTGAAAAGTTAATGGATAAAATTAGTGTAATGATCATGTCTTCATAAAAGGGTGATTGTTATTACATTTCACATAAGACATGTGTATTTCAATACCACATACGCATAAGTCCTTCAATATATGGAAAAGTACAGAAATTCATTCAATATATTAAAAGAAGTTCGAAATTAGACAACAAGTGTACGGAATTAGATTACAACAATGCCAACAAATGTTCAAATTTTAAACTACTCCGCGGCCGGACCATTAGCTAACCAATGATTATACATTTGAGTTGCCAAGTTATCTCTCATTTGGGTCCATTCTGTGGTTGGCTCGATCATGTCAATGTAGTCATCTGGTGGGACTATATGCACGGTCGCCTGCTCCCAAGCTGTGTATTCTTGTTCAACCGGATCAACTTCCATTTCTCGCTTTATAAGGTTGTGGAGAAGACAACATGCAGTCACTATGCGACATTGAGTTCTAATGGGATAATAAGAGCAAGATCGCAATATTGCAAATCTCATTTTTAACACCCCAAAGACTCTCTCAACCACATTTCGAGCACTTGAGTGCTTCATGTTGAAATACTCCTCCCGGCTTTGGGGTTGTTGTCCTTGCCTCCAAATGTTAATGTGGTATCGTTGACCCCTATACGGAGCTAACAATCCATGCCCATTCGTGTAACCGGCATCAACGAGGTAGTACCTACCTACAAAACGCATTGACTTCTATGTGATTATGTTGTAACAAGTCCGGAGGTATGTAGTGTAAACAAAGGTTATTTAAGTGACATATCCTGTGAAATTCTCAACCCATGAGGCCTCACCAACGCGTTGCGAAGCACTCTCGAGTCTGTGGCGGACCCCTCCCAGCCAAACAGTGCATATATGAATCGTAGGTTTCGACTACAAACTCCTAAGACATTTGTTGCGTAGTCACCCTTCCTTGACCTATAGCGTGCCCTATCTTCGGCTGGGGGATGGACAGGTACAAAGGTACCGTCTAAAGCCCCTAGACAATTCTGTTACGCACACATTTTAGTACTAAGTTGAAAATGAATGAAGAAAGTGAAGGGGAAACAAAAAGATTAGGATGGTGATTATACCTCAAACCACTTCCACCTATGGTCCGGCTCGTTAGCAGGAACAGGTTGGGCACGATGCCACAATTCATTGTAAAGTCGCAATACCGCCAACAATACTGCGTTGAAATGCCTACTAACTGTTTCTCCTGACCTCACAAATTGGAACTTGGTTGGCCTATTCTTGTTATGGTGCCCGAGGACCCACAAAAAATGGCAACTTTTTCGACACGTGTCACGTCCCTAGAGTCTTGTAAGCCTCTCTGCTCGAGTAAATGGCTCAACCTCATGAATGTATGCCTATTTACCCTCAATTGGTCGTGGCAATTTTTGTCATCACCACGTACTAACCTATTAAGTGCGTCAACTTGATTTTGGTAAACATTAGGGTTGACACGGATACGGGGCCTTTGTCGAAACCTCAGTAAGTCCATAATCAACATATATAGCATGAGAGTAGTATTCACTACTCTCATTACACATAATACTGCTACCAAAGCCTTACGGGATGCCTTCTTCCGTTGTTCACGTGTGGTTAATCTTGCCATCTGTTTTTCAAATAAGTCAAATTTTCAATTGTCGTAATTATAGGGTAACAACCATATCAATGAATACCAGAATACGGGGCATAAACATATCGCACATATTACGGAAATATATGTAATAAATTTTACTGTATAAACAATGATGAAATTAGGGTAAAATAATGATGAAATTAGAGCTACCATATGAACTTAGACCTCACTGGATGGAATTAGGGTAAAACGACGACATTAGTGCTAACTGATGAACTTAGACGACATTGTAGGGTAACAGAATGATCACTAAGGCAACAACTATTTCTTAACCATGTAACATTATTCTCAGAAATCAGAGGTCACTGATTTCTTAAAAATTAGGGCTAACTCTTGAAACTAGGGCAAAACAATGGCTAAATCGTAGTACAAAATTAGGGCTAATTCGGGTTACAAATTAGGGTTAAATCGGGTAACAGATGTGGCTATGAAATTAGGGCAAACTCAAGAAAAAATAGTGAGAAATTAGGGATAAATGGGACAGATCGAGGTAACCAAAACACAGACCAGGGATCGAGTTAATGGAACCTCAAAAATCGCATACCTCAGGTTGAAGACGAGTCAAGACGAGTGAAGAGGAGCAACAATGGCGACTGGACCTGCTGCTACGAAACCCTCCTCTCTCTTTTCTCTTCTTTCTTTTCCTCTGATCGAAACAAGATCGCGTAACACGTATCAACAGAAACCCTCCAAATCACCCGGATTTGGAGGGGTACAATAGGGAGAAAAAATAGCAAATCAGGCCGGATTTGCTAACGATCGGGTGGAGGCCGTCGTTGGCCAACGAAGGAGAGGGGGGAGTAGTAGTACCAACAGTGAATCAACTCCAGGTGCTAAAATCGCATCCCAAACGACGGTTTGGGGTGGTCCCTTGACTGCAAATCCAGGTGAAACGTTAATCCGGGCAATAACGAAGTCGCCAAACAGGGTGTAAATGCCTTGTCTTTAACTTGACCAAACACTATTGTCTGTCGCTTGAAGACAACTTTTCCAAACAAAAATGATAGAGGTACAATAAAAGTCTCCATGACATGGCTCACATGGTGTATGGAGCCCACACACACTACACACAACAATGATACATGTTGGAGACTTGTTGGAGCTAGTTGTTGTACACTTATCATTTTTGTTTTTGCACTACACATCATGTGAGTGTGTTGAAGCCATGTTGAAGACTTTTGTTGTACACCTATTATTATTATTTTCCAAATGAATCATAAAAGAGGCCAAAAATGAACAATGATACACGTACACCAGAGTTCTCCAACAGCCAAAACGACGTCGTTTTGGCAGTGCTGGAAAAAAAAATTGAAAATCAGATCTGGCTATCTCTCCGACTCCCCCCCCCCCAATTTCCGACCAAAGAGAGACAAAGACAGGGCAACCACCTCCCATTCCACCACCACCGACCCAGCTCCTCCGTCCTCCCTCTCCACCTCCGGTCTCCCTCTCCGCCTCCGTCGCCGTCGCCAAGAACACCCTGAATTTTGGCTTTCTTCACCCTCCTTGGTGAACTGGGTTTTTATTGCTCTGATCTGTGAGACCCATTAGTATAATCACCTTAATTTTTCTTCCCCCCATCTAGGTAACTTCTTCATTTGTCGTTAGGTTTATACTGTTCTTGGTAATGGCCAAAATGACGGCAAAGGTCATCTGTTTCAGGGCTTTCTTGGTGGCGGTGACAAAGGCGGCGGCGGTCGCTGGAGGTGGAGAGGGAGGCCAGAGGAGCTGGGTCGCCGGTGGTGGTGGAAAGGGAGGTGGTTGTCTCTCTTTGGTCGGAAATGGGGAGAGGGGGAGTCAAGGAGAGAGCCCAGATTTTTTTTCTTCTTCCCTCCAGCACAGCCAAAACGACGTCGTTTTAGCTGTTGGAGAACTCTGGTGTACGTGTATCATTTTTCGCCAAGAATTTAGTCAAAGGCACAATTATTATTATTATTATTATTAAAAGGGAGCTTAATTAGCGCATTGATTGGATTATCAATTCGGTTTTATTTTCTTAAATCAAAATCTTTGACCCTTTTTGTAAAATGGGCTCCCCTCCAGTAGTTTTAGACAAGGAATATTCCTTAAGTTATAAACAAAGTATGTTTTCAGCCGGAGATGTCAAAACCAGGGATGGAGCGAGGAATTAAATATGGATGTGTCTCACGATAAGTCATATATTAAATACCTCCCCCTTAAAAGCTCCGTCTCAAGTCAAAACATATATACTTTGTATACCAACATTTCTTCATGCAAAAAATACTGAAAAAAAATTACTTCGGCAATGACGTATCTACTCATTGTGACTAATCCCGATCAACAACCATATGCAAAATCTAATATTATTATGTTCTTTTATTTATAGAGCTTTAGGTAACTTGTTCATTTTTCTCCTACATTATTCGATGTACCAAACATTGACTATTATTGATTAATTGTAAAATTATGAGCAGAATATCTGAGACATAATCAATTGTAGGCTATTTTATCCTTGGAATGACGTAGTAATATTCTGTGCATTTACTACTAAAAAACTTCAGGCAACTTGTTGCTTATCTCCAACATTATTCGATGTACCAAAAAATTAGTATTTTTTTAATTAATTATAAAACTACGAGCTTTTGTCGAGTATCATCACCTACTGATAAGGTAGTATTTTTGCACTTCATTTGAAGTTATTGAACCCAAAAGAAGGCACTGTAAAAAATTGCATTAATTCTTCGACTACATGAGTAAATTGCAATAAAATCCTTTGTTATGTTACACTTCAATTAAAGCCATTTATGTAGGAAATAGTAAAGGTGGTTGTTGTATTGGATTAAGAGAAAAAAAAATTGAGCTTTTGGGACCTTTTTTAAAAGAAAAAAAAAAAAAAGACTTTGAGAGTGTTTGGACTTTTTAAGCAAAAAGCTAAAAAAGACGAAAAGTCGATAAGAGGAACAAGACTTAATAAGCTCTGACATTTTAAGACCACAAAATTCATATGTTGGGCCATAAAAAAATTCATACTTAGGCCAGACCAAAAATTCGGCCACAAAAGTATAGATCGATGATTCTATATATCGTACCACAAAATCTCATCACTCGAGCAAAAATGAAATCATATATTGGACCACAAATTTCCTTTTATAAAAATATTATATCATAAAACTCCAAGGATGATCAAAGCGTGAGACTTGGGGGTTTACTCCGTCCTCTTAGGATTTCAGATTCGAAACCTTTCAAATGCTATCAACTCATTTGGGGTCACTCTATACAGAGCATTTACTCTGGCTTTAAGTGAGGCCCCCGATTGTAAACTTGAGTTTATGATCTCCACAATTAGTCGAAGTGCGCGTATGTTGACCCAAACACCTAATTATAAAAAATACTCCTATATACATATAATATCATGAACAAAATTAGTACTAAGTAACAAACCAAACACCTCCTCTCCTCTCCTCCCTTAAAAGATAAGAAACAAACAGATAATATGTAGCGGCCGGGGGTCCAGGGGGGTCTCATTACCCTCGGCTGCACCCCTCCGAGGGGATAGAGGTCCACTCGGGGGGTCCCATCCAAGTAACTACGGACGCCGGGGGCATCCTCCGGCGTCAATAGGCTCGGGAAGGATTTCACCTCGGGACGCAATCCAGGAGCGGCGCGGAGCGCCTCCGTGGGTCGGCCCCCGAGGGCACCCGGACCGACTCGATTGACCTCGGTGCCGGGGTGGGTCGCGTCAGGTGGCAGGGGGGCTCGATCGAGGCACCCTCTGACAGCCTGAGTGGCACATTAATAAGCTAACCACTCCACGTGCACTACATCATGACAAGCCACCAACCCTGCAAACCTACGCCCGCAGGGGGGTAGGAGATCTGACTAATAGGGACATCAGAAGCACGTGACACCTCTGGGAACACTGCCGCCGAGGCGGCACTCGAGTGATATACGTCGATCATGGCATTTAATGCAACATCGGGGACGGGGCGCGTGAGGCCCCCGAGGGGCGTGCCAAACACGCGCTCCCTCTCCTATAAATATGGCTCTCACCTCATTTGTACGCAGGTCGAGAAATACACAACTCTCTCAAAGCTCTCCAATATATTTCTTCCTCGATTGCTGACTTAGCCATCGGAGTACCTTCCCGGAGCACCACCGTCCGGGCTAGGTACTAACGTGGTTGCTCTCTTGTGCAGGTACCGTTCAGGCGTACCCCAGCAGCTCCGGTCCCCTTCTCCGACGAGCCCTTGGGCACCTAGCAGGGTTCAGTCCAGCTTCTCCCCCATCAGTGCAGCTCCAAACAGGCAAAGAGGGTCAGTCCGGTGAAGAGCCCCCCCACATAATATTATTGGAATATTTTGATATAGATGTGAGTAGTTAAAATGAAAATATTCACTGTTCAATTGCATTTTTGCTAAGAACTGTTAGGCTTGCTGTAAAAGACAATTCGATACGCATATTTTTATTGAAAACAAATAATCTAAAAAAACAGATTGAGTAGGAATTGAGGCTCATATTTTCAATATACATTTTCCTGTACATACCATAAACAGTGGTTAGTACTATTTTTTTATTTTGGGTCTTGCTAACTTCCATCCAATAGGTGGAGGATAATATGTATATAATGACAAACTAGTTGTAAAGACCCGTAAATTTATTACTTTCTTTTATTCATTGTGATTAACATAGATGAGTTTTAATGAAAGTTTAACTGTTTTTCCATCGAGTATTTGTATGGGTGTGCCTGTATTTGTGTACTGGGGGTTCGGTGGAGGGTCGAAGTATGTGTTTTGATGTGGTGAAGTGTTGAGGATGCGTTAGACATGGTCGGGGATCAAAACGGTGGAAATATAACAAAATTTCATATGTTTACCTTGTTTTTTTACTTGACCTAGTCATTGATTGTATAGTGGAGCTTGGGTGGAGTTCATTCTTAGAATTTGGAGTCTAAATCGATTGGGGTTAGGGTTTTGCTCAAAACTCATTGTGGTAGGGATCTCCTCCTTTTTTTTTTTTTTTTCTTCTAAGTGTTAATGGTGGATTTGTTGCATAAATTTCTAGCTTGATCTTATCTTTCTTTGTTGTGTTGAAAACTCATCCCTTTCTAGGGTTTTGATTTGAATTGATAATGACCTTGAGTTTGGTTAAATTTTTTTTTCTTTTTTGAACTGGTGAGTTTGGTTAATTGACCTCCTTGGATTAGTTGAAAATCTCTCTCTCCCTATGTGTATTTTGATTGTTGGACTTTTAGATTCGAATTACGGAATTGCATCGCCGTTTAATGTCAATGTGGAATGGAAACAATGTTGCGTAAATGCTTTGGCATAGCCTAATGCTATGTGATAAAAACGTGGACACCATTGAGAATCACATAAGAGACGTACACTTGGGCAATTTGTGAAAATAAGAAGTACTTCATAATGGTTCTTTAGCTAGTCCTTATATCAACGTTCTCTCCTAATTCTTGTTTGGTTCTCATTTGCACTATTTCGCTAAATGCTCATAATCCCACTTGAAAACCTCTTTAAACTTGTTTGGTTTTTTGCAACTCCAATTATGAATTCGTTTAGTGGATTGGTCAGAAGAGCATGCCGGACTATGATTATAAATACTTACACGATACTTAGAGATATTTTGTGTGGAACCACGGGCATGGCTCGATAAAATAAAGTGAACATTGAATGATTTGAGGAAATGAGTAATTTGTTAGTGAAGTTATTTGGAATGGTATTACTAGCACTACCGTTAGGTGTGTCGCTGGGCATGGGTGACGAGACCCATCAATCTTGGTTGTTAGCACCACTAATCGGTATATTTTGGAAATGAGTATAAGGATCCATGAATTTTGGCAGGGGTATCGAGGCCTCTGAATCTTGGCAGGGGAATACGGGTCCTAAATTTTTTAAGTATATTTGTGAAAATATGAGATAAATTTTTTAAGTATATCCGTGTCCTATTGCGATGTTATTGAGATAAATATTTATCGAGTTATAAATGAAATTTTTGTTGACATAATGGATTTGACGAAAAGGGATTTGTGACGGAAAATGTTTTATGGACACGGATACGCTAAATAAAGATTTTCTACGTACATGGACAAAGTGGAACCAAACTTTCGAGTCGAACCATTATTGACATCTCCCTCTATTTAACATCGCAATAGTAGAAGATTTTCCTACTCGGCTTGTGTAGCTCACCCTATCATTTTCAGGTACACGTCAAGGAGCATGAAGTGGAGTGCCTAGAATGAGTTGCATCTTTTGAAAGCATAAATGAAAAGAATCATTTGATCATCTAGTGAACTTTATTTTGGGTAGATGAACTTGTAACTCCTTTAAACTCTTTTGACTCGGATAATTGTAATAACTTGACTCTTTTTATGATTTCTCATGGAAAATGGGTGTCCCCTACTGAATATTGAAAGGTCGAGGTGAGATATTTTAGATAGGGAAATGCGTGGTATCTATGTAATATCTTTTATGAGAAAAGGTTTATTTGTTATGTTAAAAATCGAGGACATGACACTAGTTCGGATATCAATGCACATTTCACCGATATCAATATACTTTCACAAATATTAATACATTTTTCTCTGATATCTATGCACTTTCTACTTATTACATTGGAGTATAGTATTTTCCTTATATTTTATGTCAATGTAAACAACATGATAAATTTAATTGCACCTTAGGTGTTAGATGTGAACACCGTTTCCACCACTGTCATTTTTAGACCCCACCATGTATTTATCGTAGTTATTTGAACTGTTCATATTATACGGTCCACATAGTAGTTATTCTCATAAAAATTAGTTTAATCAGATATTGATAGGTATATCGAAAATTGAATTCTAATCTATAGAATGGAAAGTTTGATTTAAGTCAATAATTTTAATGTTAAAGTGTCTTGTGACTGTCTACTGTATAAACCAAAATTTAATTTCCGATACATCTATCAAGATCCGCTGAAAAATCAAGTTTAGCATATATATATTATTCTGCTGAAAATTACGATTACTGGGATTAACGCATATACCCACAATGGGTGGCGGAAACCGGAGGTAAAAATAATTTAATCTCAAAATTCATAGTTAAACAAGCTTGCTATACTAGTTGGGGCCAGTTAGGAATTACTATCTCCGTCCGTGTTTGTTGGTCATTTTTGCTTAGAAGTTTATGTCACTTTTCAATTGATTATATTTTTTTAATATGAATCTAAAAAAATATTTAATATGAATCTTGTTTGATAGATCTCAACTAGTACTATTATTCAAAGTTTTCAAATTCATGGAAAACATTATAAATTAGAAGATACAAAAGTTTGAAAAGTGGCACAAATTTCGAAAATGGATCAATAAACACAGACGGTGAGATACAAGCAGAAAGATATTCCACGACCCATTTCAAAGCCCCTCACATACACGTGGAACCCACACACAATTATAAGTTGGACCCACATGTGAATTGGGTTGTGATTGGATGATTGTGTCGTGAGACTTTTTGATTTGGAACAGAGGGATTCGATGGTTTTTCTATTCTCCACGGTCAAACTCATGGTACTCGCCAAACCTCGCCAATCATCCAAAAACACGTAATCAATCGAAGGGTATTACAGTCACTTAATACAACGAATGGTGGAGTTCATTCCTACGTGTCAAGTGAACATTTGTTTAATCCGTTTCTTGCAGATTGTATCCCTACGCTACCAACCTCCATACTTAAATCTTGGAAAATGTGGGAGCAGTGCAGGAGTGACCTCGTTAAGACCTAAGAGAGAGAGAGAGAGAGAGAGAGAGAGAGAGGGACAAACGGCGCTTGTTTATATGTGTATTTTCGCATTGGAATTTTTTCTAATTGGGTGTCATAATCGCCCATATCTCTCTTCTTCGTACCCTCCGCTGATTGTCAAAAGAGCCTCTAATGATCTAATCCATCCTTTTCCTGTCTTATTACCTTCTAATTTATTCAATTTTTTTTTTTATTGTGTACCCACTTCTCTCCTCTACATCCACATGCATTGATCTCTCTATAACTCTCAGTGGGTTCAGTACAGTCTATTCTGATTCTTGAACTTTCATCAATAAGCTAGATATCTCATACACTAGTTTTCTCCATCTACTTGATTTACTTATCGTCTCTCTATAAAATGGCGAATGCATCTGGGCATTTTTCGCCTTCAATTCCCAGCCTGAGAAAGAGGAATAATCCTCCTTGTATTGGCATATATCGATATGGGTTTCCTTCTGCTGAAGGAATATCCAAAAGGGTATTCTGCTCTAGCACAATTCAAGGTGCTGAGGTTTCCCCTTCTCAATCTCGAGTGCCTAGGTATGTTTCAATCCCTGATTTCTTCCTATTTTTGTTTTTGATTATCTGGCTCTTGTTGAATTAGCAATTTCTTGATCAAATGGGTACTTAATGCTATTGGTTTAAGAAAAAGATTTGATTTTTTGTTTGTCGAAGTGGGATTTTTTTATGAGAATCTGAAATTTGTATCGAATTGGTTCTCCTTTTTTGGATTATAGTTTAATCTTTAGCTTGATGCTCTGGCTGGCATGGCAGTTTTTTGAGCCTGTGTTAATCTTGTGATTGGTTTACCAACATGATATATGATTTTTGAGTTTCTTAGTTTTCTCCGAAACTAGAGATCTTGTTCTCTCATGGGCACTTAAGCATTTATGCTCAGCAATATAGAATACTTCTTCAGGGAAAGTTGAACTAATTTAATTCCATTCTTGGATCTTGATAGACGAGCAAATAACTTTCATCACTGATAGTTTGCTCAGAAAAGGGTTCAGATGGAGCTTATGTATCTCAAAAGTTGTTGATGGTGTCATTGGTGGCTCAACCTCTATTTCAAGTGTACCTACTGAATTCCCAGGATTGAAATTAAAAATAAGCTTGTGTATATACTTAGAGCACATTACAGCCGATTCCGAACCTATATTGTTGATGATTGCTATTATTCCTTAGAATTGATAGTTTTTCATCTGTAGTCTTGTTGCGATTTACAAGTAACCATTTTTAGCAAGGGAGAGTTTCGAGGAATATATGGCTTGGTATGTGGTATTGCACGGAGTTTAATTTGGCAGCGAGCAATAATGTGCTTCCTGAACTAGTGTAGTTGAAATGAGGATGTTGAGATAGATTAGTGTTGTTATTAAAGAGAGACTTATCAGTGCGGCCAATTAAGGACGATAAAAAAAAAAAAAAAGGCGGTCAATTAAGGATAGGAGAAGGAAAGCTATTTAAAACTTTATGCTCGTGTGTAGCACAGACCAACTTATGCACCTGGACCTGTTTGCTGATCAAATGATTGGGATAGTACTTGTTGACTTGAGTTGCAAGAAATAGAATTTTGTTTTTAGCCCCAGCACCTGGATGCCATTTATTAGGCTCAAGATTAACACTTGTATGCATTACTTTGTATGTATAATATTGTATTGTTAAGAAATTCTAGCACATACAGAAGATGACTAGATATATATAAGCACATATGAACCTGGTTGCTGATCATATGACTGGGATAGTACTTATTGACTTGAGTTGCAAGGAGTGGAAATTTGTTTTTAGCCCCAGCACCTGGGTTTTATGGTGGTATGCCATTTATTAGGCTTAAGAATAAAGCTTGTATGTATAACTTATGCATCTGGTTACTGATCATATGATTAGGACAGTACTTGTTGATTTGAGTTGCAAGGAGTAGACTTTTGTTTTCAGCCCTGACCTGGTTGTTTTGGTTGTATACCATTTATTAGGCTCTCTATTAAAGATCTTATGCATAATTTTGTATTAGCAAGGAATTCTAGTACAAACCGAATATGACTAGATATATGTAAGCACATATGTGGGTATGTGAAAGAACCAGCTGGGAATCTGTTACTAGCCAGGGATACCAAGACCTTTGCACCTCACTCGATCAGAGGTCCGATGGCCAAACGAAGTATTTGACCATCGCTTTCTCTTTAGACGGCTCACCGAAAGTTGTTGGTGCCGCAAGTTACTTCTGAGTTATGGCAGGGCAGAATCAACTACTCCCTTGGGTGGAGTATCTGTTAACCTTCTTTCTAAAACCAACAAACCTGTGTGCTCTTTACCACAAATCCCATTCGTTGATAAAAAAAAAAAAGCAGGTAGATTATTTGTTCTATTTCCTCCTTTGGTAATGATTGGTCATGTTATTTTTCATTTCACTCCTCATTTTGGCTGTTGTTCTTATTTCATTGTTTGAAACCTGGATTATTTATCCCCATCCTCCATTGCTTGGGAAATATTGTGCTTCATTTTGATTCTTATTTGGCATCCATGGATCGACAAGTGATAGGACAAGTTATTTAATTTTGAATTCATTTATCCAGGCTTATCAGCAAAGGCTGCAAACTAGTTGGATGTGGATCTGCAGTACCAAATCTCAAGGTTTCCAATGATGATCTTGCGAAAATTGTGGATACTTCAGACGAGTGGATCTCTGTTCGCACTGGGATTCATAATCGATATGTTCTAACAAGTTAGTTTTTCCTTGGACTGTTTTTCTGGCATATTGCTACTCTTATGAACAATTTTGAAGTAGATTTGGTTACTATTAGCTCAGCCTCATCTTGTAATGAGCACATAATTGTCTCAATTGAGGTTTAGCTGGTTGGCTGAGTTTTAATTGTGGAGAATTCATTATTTTTTGGTTATAAGTATTGAGCCAACCGCCATAACTGCCTTGTTGACTGTGGGGTATCTTGAGCTGAGCCCACCCCCGGGAAGGACATATACTCCACAGCCAATTTAGTGTAAGTTCTTGAGAGTCCTTGTTCTTAGGTCCAGAATTTCCGTTCCTGGATTCTACGGGAGACGGAAGTCATATGTTGGGAATTGCAGCTTCAAAACTTAACATTTTTTTTTTTCACCCTGTAATTACCGGCTTGGCCTTGCCTCATGTTTTCACATTTTCTCGTACCAAATAGATAAGACTTAAGAGGATCTACCTATCGGCATTATAAGAGTGCTCCATCTGGTTAGTTCTGAATATCACGGATTTCTAGAACATCTCTGATGCTCTGCAAAAGATACATATATGCATAGATATGCTCTCTCTCTCTCTCCCCCTCCCCCCCCCCGTGCGTGCCTCTACGTGTGTGTCTCCTAATTATGCAAACTTTAGAAGTTTTAATGGACCCTGTCTGACTTTTGATTTTTCAGGCAACGATAGCTTGACGGCTCTGGCTGCGGAGGCAGCCCAAAAAGCTCTTCAGATGGCGGAGGTTGATCCTGATGACGTAGACCTAGTCCTGTTGTGTACATCAACTCCAGAGGATCTTTTTGGTAGTGCTACTCAGGTATAACTTTATTAGATGGTTCACAAACTAATGTGCAGTAGTCCATCAAAATAGTGGTAACTGACGTGACGATTAGTGGTGTTGGTGTCTAATTCAATGGTAAGAGTTCTTGTGTTTTTCAAGAAGAGTTGGATGGGAGATTGGAATCGGACATTACAAGAAGAGAAATATTCTGAGAGAAATATGAGAGACCTGCATTTTTTAGGAAAAGGTGAATCATGTTTGTTTTGTCGCTAATACTGTTAGCATATATCATTTGGTCTACAATAACAATACATATTTGATTGTGTTAATGTGCCAAAGTTTGAATCTTGAGCTTGGCTCATTTAATTGGTGACCAGCTTGAAAGAACTCAGCCACACTTGTATGAGCTGCTCACCAGTCGCTTGGTCCATAGATTGGCTTTTCATAATATCACTATTTTTTGATGATTTTAAATTACCCATAATTGATTGCATGAAACAAAATTTACAGCAGTTTTCAGAGCAACGTATCCGTGGGGTTCATGTAAAAGAACTTGGTTGTACTTCTGTCCTTTTCATATATTTATCATCAATAACCAATAGAGTTTTTAGAAATTGCAGGATAAGGACATTCAAAAGACCATATTCTTAACGCATTATTGAAAATGCCACGGCATGCTCGTTGTTTGATTTTGCCTGTTAGATAAAATTGGGTAGCTGTGTATGCCTTTTAGGGCAATGACAGTGATTGTTCCTTTTGACACCAAACTTACCTATGCTTTTGCTGTATAGACCTCCAAACCCGTCACCCGTGAAGGGATAGTGAAGACACTAGCGTAGCTGTGTTCTGTTTTTTTTTTACTTGTTATTATAGGATAGTGTTTTGCCCATGTATAAGGGAAATGAAATTTCTGTTTAAAACTATCTTAGGCAACCAAGGAAATGGATGGAGATTGATCCTTGCCTAATTAGGCTTCTCTAGCACTTAGTTATCTATGTTCGCAGAATTCTGTTTTAAGTGATATTTCCTGATTATGTTGGTTGACCCCTTTGAAATTCAGCATAACGAACGCTTTATGTGCCTTTTACATATGTATTTATCTCACATTTCAGATCCAAAAGGCACTTGGCTGCAAAAACAATCCATTGGCCTATGATATTACGGCTGCTTGTAGTGGGTTTTTGTTGGGTCTAGTTTCAGCTGCCTGTTATATAAGGGGTAACCTTTTGTTTACTTTGCTGTATGGGTTCTAAATTATAATGCGACATTTGTCAAAACTAACCCCCTCTATTACTGTAAATTGTAGGAGGTGGCTTTAGTAATGTTCTTGTGATTGGGGCCGATGCTCTTTCTCGTTATGTTGATTGGACTGACAGAGGGACCTGTATCCTCTTCGGGGATGCTGCTGGTGCAGTACTAGTACAGGTAATGACTCCATTCATTCTCTAAAATTTGTGGCTTCATTTGTTTTAGTTGGACAAAAAGTGTGGAAAGTTTGTGTTAAGTAAAACAATGTTCATCATTTGGGGTAAAATTGAGCTATCTCAGAGAAAAGCGTAAGCTGTTTGACAAATTAATCCTCATGTCCACTGGACACGTGTTGTGGGTTTACACCGCCTCCTATTTATGTAAGATCTTTGGAATATTCTCGTTTTAGCTGCCATTGACCACCAAGATCTTGCAGATTTATGTTTGACATAAACATATGCGTAGTTGTTTAGAAAATCTTTTATCTTGAGGCTTAGTTTGGATGGCGATAATCTTGAGGAGGAATGGGAATGTGATGCATACGGGAATGTGATTCCATATTTCTATGATTCCGACATTTGGAAGAGACATGAACGGGAATGTGATTTCATATTTCTATGATTCCAATGTTTGGAAGAGACAAGAATAGGAATATGATTCTTACCAACCAGGAATCACATTCCCAGACTAAGTGGGAACCTGATCCTTCCCTTACCTCAAATCATTAAAAAAAGAAATATTGATTTTGATTAAATTACCAAAATTATTGTTTTATGCATAAGATTACTGAATTAATCCAGACACTGGAATGAAACTACTCTAGGTATTAAATTCCTATGAATTTGATTCCTAGTAAATAGTAATCATATTCCAATTTCTACTCGAGAAAATTCATAGTCATTTAATTATCAGTAATCATATTCCTATTCCTACGCAAGATATCAGTCATCCAAACATAGCTTAAGAGTGAAATAGTATTCACAAAGTGTCAAAAGACCAATTCATTCATAAGATCCGGCTTCTGTCATAGTTAGTATTCATATTGGTCACACATCCCATGCCCTTATCCTAGTGTTGAGGGCCGACAAGGGTATTGGATGCATTTAGTAGGCTCCATGTAATATAGGTTCTGCTTGTAGATGATACATTTCATGGTTGCTTTATATCTTGGAGAGTTTGTGGAGTAGGGTTCCAACTGATACATGAAAGGTCTTGGGGGATTTTTGATGGAAATGTGATCTCTATCTTGGAGAGTTTGTTAAAGTTGGCTTGTTCTTCTGTGGGATTAGTTCCTGAGTATTACAAACTTCTTGCAAGGGATCTCTGCACAGTAATGATTTATGGGTTATGATTGGTTAAGTCAATTGCCTGGGAATGGGGTCAAAAATGAATTATGGAGTCTAGTAAATAATTGTCCGGAATTGATTACTTGGTCACTTAACAAAGAGAAGAAGGAAAAGAAAAATGTCAAACAATCTTAAATTCTCTAGAGCATAAACTCTTCAGGGCAAAAAAATTGCTGCACATATATCCCCTAATTTTGCGAGGACAAAGATTTCAAGTCCGGTGAAAAAGATACTGATTAATGGAGACAATTCTAGACGTATCAAAATCTCTGTGGACAGATTACATACTTTTGCTTGTACAGCAGATGTCATAATAATTGAGAAAATAAATGTCCAAGTTACAACACCTTTCGACCCCAAATCTCCACTCTCTATTGCTAGTATCTGCCACTGATAACTAATATTTGCATTTGTTAACATGTTTTAGCCATTGCTTCTTCTCCCATCAAATATTCAGTATACACATTGTTACTTGCAAGGATAGTTATTTGCTTCCATTCTGCAAATTGTAAGTGCTAGCGGTAAAGTACACGGTTGTAGCGTATTGATATTACAGTTGTTTTGCAGGCCTGCAACAGCGAAGAGGATGGTTTATTTGGTTTTGACATGCATAGTGATGGTGATGGCCTAAGGTTGTGTTATCATCTTCTTTAGAGACCAAACTTCGCTTCTAACTGGAGTGAAGATGAGTGGTACCTTAAACTTTGCTTCTCCCCAATGCAGGAACTTGAACGCCCCTATTGTTGAAAATGAAGTTGATCGTACTTTGGGTTCTAATGGTTCAGTGCTAGGCTTCCCGCCTAGACGTTCCTCCTATTCGTGCATCCAGATGAAAGGTAACGAGGTATTTCGCTTTGCTGTTCGATGTGTGCCTCAGTCAGTAGAATCTTCCCTCCAAAAGGCCGGTCTCACTGCGTCAAGCATTGATTGGTTACTGCTCCACCAGGTATGAGACAGAAGCCTGCTAGTTTAAGGATATTGGACCATTAGTTTTTCATCCACTTCCTGTAAAACTAGTTTACCGGTGGATTTGAATTACCTGATTCAAGGTTTTTGTTACTTTTCTGTCCCCTTTGAGTATTTGTTCCTAGGGTGGTGACAGCTATACTCTTCAGGGTGTTACAAATCTAGTGTATGAGAATTTAAGAGTGGGAATTTACTGTTGGATTGCAGATTGTACAGATTTCTGAAAATTTGCGTAGGATGATCTGTTAAAATGAACTTGACAAAGATGCATCCAAATCGTCACTTTTTCACTTGCTACTAATTCGATCTTCGACTAATTTTGACTTTCACGTTAATTGTTGGTATCTGAGCGTATATCCAGCAATCAAGTACTGCACCATGCCTGCGTTCTCGTTTATAGATGCAACCATTAATTTCTCATGTGCACGTTGCTATTTTTGTCTATTAAAAGGAGTGATTTTTCTGCAGGCAAACCAGAGGATCCTCGATGCAGTTGCAACACGATTAGAGGTCCCGCCAGAACGGGTCATATCTAATTTGGCGAATTATGGTAACACAAGTGCAGCATCCATTCCATTGGCATTGGACGAAGCTGTAAGAGGTGGGAAGGTAAAATCGGGAGACACCATTGCAGCTGCAGGTTTCGGTGCTGGTCTTACTTGGGGATCCGCAATTGTTAGATGGAGATGAAACCCTACCTTTCTAGCACCAATCACTGCTAAAGAAAATTTTACAGTACCTCATATGTAATGCAGTTATTTACGAGGTCGCAAAACACAATCTTCTTCAGCTTTCTTTTGCTTGTTCAGATTTTGTCACCTTTAAAATTTTGAACCATCAATAAAGATCATTCTTTCTCCCAATACTCAATCATATTAAGGGGTTGTTTGGATACCTCGTTTTTAACTTTTCATTTTTGCATTTTGACTTTTGGTTGTTTGGTTGGAAATTGCAAAATGCATTGTGGAAATGTGGTTTTTTGAAATTAGAGAGGAGAAGCCAAAAGCTTGGTGGGAGGATCTTTTTGACTTCTCATTCTTCATCCCATTTTGGTTAACAAAAGCCTATATATATTCTGCACATATCTTCCAAACACTAGCCATGTTGCAAAAATACATTTTGTACATTTCTTCCAAACACTTTACTAGATTTAAAATATATTTTGATCATAATACAAAAAGTCAAAAAGCAAAAAAGCTCAAAATGAGTCTCCCAAACACCCTCATAATGTTTTGCATTTCTTTAGCTTTGAACACCAAAACTTAAGACCAGAACATGAAAACAACCTCAAAGGAAAACAAAACTAAGGGACAACCCCCAAT
Source organism: Vaccinium myrtillus (assembly GCA_016920895.1). Taxonomy (NCBI): domain Eukaryota; kingdom Viridiplantae; phylum Streptophyta; class Magnoliopsida; order Ericales; family Ericaceae; genus Vaccinium; species Vaccinium myrtillus. Next base: position 14,492,605 of record CM029281.1, on the reverse strand, counting down.
TCAAATAGATAAACTTGGATAAATCTTGAGGTGGAAATTGTGATCCTCGACCTAGAAAGAGACCTGGCCTTGCTCGAAGCTAACCATTGCGCTGCTTGATTCCCCTTCCTCCATGTCCAAGCAAACTTCAGCTGCAATCCCCAGCAAAAAGCCTAATATCAAACAAGATGGCTGCAAACTCCCGTGGGGGAACCAACTCAGATACACTAAACGAAATGACACTTGCAATGTCTGATTCGATCCAACAATCTGTGAGACACAAAGCCTTAACGAAGAGGCATGCTTCCTTTGCAGCAGCATTGTCTGATTCGATCCAACAACCCTTGAGACCCAAAGCATCAACGAAGAGGCATGCTTCGCTCACGGCGAGGGCCTCTGTTTAGTGGATTGGAGTGGGGCAACTCAAACTCCAATAAGTGAAACAGAAGAAACAGGACATGTAAAAGAACTGCTGCCCAAAATTGCACGAAATTTATTTCCAACGAATCTGTAGTGAAATAAATAGGTGAAAGAGTGCATAACCAAAACACTAATACATACACAGGCTATATAGGTTTTAGTGTACTGAAACTTCTTGAAGCCTAGATTTGATCCTCTCCAAAGTACCTTCAACAGCAATATCAAATGCATCTTTCTTACTCCTCAACCCCAATGAACTCCCATGCTTCCTGTACATAATTCTAGGTATCAACTCCACAACTTTCTCCCTCATCCTCCTAACTTCACCTCTAGGAATCCCCAATAACACATCCAAAATTCTCAAACCCTTGAACACCACATCCTCTTTGGGTATGAACACCGAAAAATCCCCAAACTGTGCTTCCGGCAAGTGCCACTCGTACTGTTTCCTCGCCGACTGCTCCTCGAAGAAAACCGGTATACACCCGGCTAGAATCCCGTCGAACGTGGACCGTCTCGTCGGCGTGTCCCCAGGGGGCTGCAAGCAGAAAGTGGACTGCAGCATTGGCCTCATGAACTTAATCGGGTCATGCTCGCAAATCCCATTAGAACAATCAACAAAATCGCACAATCTCGTGTACAAACCATCGCCACCACCAGCACCAGTGCTGTTGTCGCATTCCATCCGAATGCTCCGCCGTATATTGGGGGAAGCCGAGACTCCGCCTCCCCCAGCAAATAACATCAACGTGGTCCGCCGCGACTGACGGACCCGACTCACCCACGAATCCAACAACGCGGTATTCGGCGGGTGAAACGACGTCGGGTAAGGAATGGCAACCTCCTGCCAAGGGTAAGCCCTAGATTCAAACGTCAAAACAGTGACGTTGTAGAATTCTGGTAATTCGAGCAAAGAAGTGCCCCAAACGGGTGGATCGTTGGATAAGGGTTGGGAGAGGTCCCACGCGGGACGCGACGCAACGAGGAAGTGATCGTGGCCGTTGTTTCTATTCCAGATTTCGGGAGAGTTTTCGGGGTGGTTTAAGAATTGGTAGATGTTGAGGCCGTGGTGGGAGCTGAAGTTGTAATAATTAGGGTCGTAGAGGTAGCGGAGGGAGTCGAGGCTGGCGTAGTAAGGGAGGTAGACGGCGTCGGCGGCGGAGGGGTCGGGGGTGAGGCAGGGGTACTCGAGCATGCGGCGGTGGAAGATGAGCTCGAGCATGAAGGGGTCGGTGCGGAACCAGGAGCGGGTGTTGTTATGGGTCTTGTGGCCGAGGCCGTGGTTGGGGAGGTGGGGACAGAAGTCGTCGAAGAGAGGGTAGAGGGAGCAGGTGGAGAGGAGGTCGAGGTTGAATTGGGGCGGGAGGTTGCGGATGTGGATCCAGCGGCTGGCGCATTCGGATGATGATTGTGGGTCGGGATCGGATTGGTGGGAGTTTGCGAGGGCGAAGAAGAAGAAGAAGAAGGAGAGAGTGAGGAGGCCGGTGTTGGCGGTGGCGTCCATTTGGGGGAGGTGGTTATGGGTGGAGAGAGAAGGGGGGGAGGAGGGGTGAGAGAGGAGAGGAGAGGGGACAGAGGGGATTCGTTTTCTGTTTTGACTTTTTCATTACTACAGTGATGGTTTTTGGATTTTGTGGAGATTCAGGGTGTCCGTGGGGAGCATTTTTTTTATGCTCATTTCGTGTCATATTTCGATAATTGAAATTATTCATTGTGCCTAAATTCACTTGTCATTAGATAATGTAAAAATTCAGCTCAATCATATATAGGTAACTACTTCGTCATGTAGAGTTTTATTTATTTGCTTTAAAATCTCACTAAAAAAAATTGAATTTTTAAATCAAACACTTACTGATATTAGATTGAACTCGGTTTTTTGCGTGGGTTCCTAGCAAATGGATGAAAAAAAATGAAGGTTTTGGATTATTGATGCGATACACATAATGAGTATACCCTCGTTAGGATTAGGGTGAAAAAAATTACTCTCGTGTTTACTGCTGTATGGTTTGGATTTGTTTGTTCTGTAGCGTTTTCCGGGGGGAAATCTGGAAGGGAAGTACTAGACAAAATGGGGTTGAAAAGTTCAGAGAATTTTACCCAAGAGAGAGAAAGAAAGGGGTGGGAATGGAAATTGGAAACGTGTCGTGGATGTCGGTGGTGGGGTGGATCATCCAGGTCGTGGCTGCACCACTCGATGCGGCGGTGATTTGCACCCCTTTCGGTTTCCAAAATCAGTGACATTTCAGGCGATAAGTTTCCCCTGCAATATTTTTAGTATTTTCATGATTTTTTTACTACAAATTATCAAATTAATCGATTTATGAAAGAAAAATGACTTCTAAACAATACCAAAGATATCAAAAATACTATAAATACTTTGGGAGAAGCACCCTAATACAACTCAACTAGTACTTTATTTTTTGATCCGAAAGATATTACAAAGCCAATTAATAAAGGAGTTTGAGGGTGTGTGGCAATAGCAAGAGCATTAACAGCTGCAGCCATGGCAGGCAAAGGAAGAGCACCGTAAACACACACACACACACACACAGAGTGAGTGAGAGTGAGAAATGCTAGCAAAAATTTGGATTTACTTGGTCATTTCGCAGCTTTCGCTTAGGGTTTGGAAGGGGGATTATTTTTGGGCTGGGATTATAAGCAACACATAAGTAAATAAGAGGGGGGAAGAGGGTTGAAAGGGGATTACTTATGGAGGTGTCAAAATTATGGATGGAGGGTGGGCTTTTCATTCCCAAACCCAACCAAAAGAAAGGGCCCATGTATAATTTTTCCCATTCAAAGAAAAAAAAAATGTGAACCAAACAAAATAAAATTATGAACAAAAAAAATTTAGTTTTAGATGAAAAGAAACTTTTTCTATCTATTCTTACCTTCAGACTATCATATTACATGGGAGATTAAGTACATTAGCTATGATCTCAATCGATAATGAGTACTTGGATAAGTTAATGTTCGATGACTTAATTGAAGAATTTACCTCAAAAAAAGCAAGGAGAAGTTGTTATTCTTGAAATCGGATCGTGCTAATCATAAAACACTATAACCGGAATTACATTTTGTTTTGATTTTTTAATTTAATTTTTTGGGTTGCCCATGCCCTACCTCAAGCAGTTGGTTTCCCACTTAAGCTATGATAGTGCAACCTAGAGGGGGTGAATAGGTTGAGCTTCTGATTTTTTTAAAAAAAAATCACAAACTTTGACCAATATGTTAGTAAAAACAAATTAAACTTTAACCAATATGTTAGTAAAAACAAATTAAACCAAAAATAAGGAAATAAAGACAGAGGATTTTTATAGTGGTTTAGCAAATCGCTTAGTCCACTCTTCAATGAGGTTCCCTTGAACGCTCACTGGTATCCACTATATCAGTACTAAACTCCCTTGTTGGTTTTCACAGAAACCAACACTTCTTTTACAATACAGGTGCTTCTCAAAGCTCAAACATCCAGTACACTCAGACCAGACACCCAAACTCGCAATCTACTAGTACACGCAGACCAGTTAACTGATATAGTCAGAGAGATACCAAGCCTAACTGAAACACATTGGATATGGTTCTCTTTCTCACAAGGTGGGATAAGTGTAGTGATTTGATTATATGAAATTACAAGTGTGGCTCAACACTACAGAGAGTAAAAAGAATACTACAATGAAATAAACTCTCTCAGGGGGTGTTCCACTAACCCAGTTTTTTGAAAAAATTGGTTTTTCACGGTTTTTATGTGATGTATTGTGAGAGAATGACATGTCTCGGTGTTTGGAAAAAACCGTTTTTTGTTAGTGGAACACCCCCTTCAATATCAGAAGATTTGCTCGAACTTGCTTTGTGTAAATAGCTCTATTTAAGACTTGGTAATGTTTGATGAAGGAGTCTTCTCTATTTATAGCGAAATCCCAACAGAATTTCAGAAGATTTCTCCTTTGAAAATCTTAGCTGATTAACGTACACAACTTGAAGGCTTTGTCTCCTCTTTACGGCTTCAACGATTCATTGCATTAACTGAGAATCTCCTTTACAACTTTGCCTTTGAAAATCTGATACACAAAATAAATAGAGACATACACTCGTTGGGATTATGCAATCAAAAAGTACAGCTGTAAAAATATTCTCAATAATTGAGAATCTCCTTTTTTTCTCTCAAATAATTCGGCTTATTTTGAAATGTGCCTGCAAATTCAAAATTGGGTTAGAGAAATAATAAACACAAGTGTAGAAAAGATATCTAGATTTTTTAGAGCACAAAACATGTCAACACAAAGCTTGGTCCAAGTTTAAAATCTAGAGAGAGAGAGAGAACAGAGGAGAATAATTTTGTTCACCCTCCTAAAAGAGGGTGAACAAAACCCTCCCTCTTATTGGTTGAAACATGTGGGTCCCATCACAAAATGATGTCATGCTTACCAAAAAGTGAATTGTAGAGCTAAGTATGACATCACTTTGTGATGAGACCCACACCTATTCTTTTTTTTTTTTGGTCCAACGGAAATTCCCCACACCTATTCAACCAATATGAGGGAGGGTTTTGTTCACCCTATTTTAAGGAGTGTGAACAAAATTGCACTCAAAACGGAGTAGGACGAAACAAGGGAGCTCTGTTTTTCTTTTTTTTTTGAAACAAGGGAGCTCTGTTTTTTTTTCTTCCTCGGTTTCACTCTTAGGCTCCTGCCTAGGCTCCTACATAGGAGCTTATTCTTTTGCTGGGTAGAACCAAGTCGGGTAGAACCAAAATGAAATTGTAACAAAAGCCCAAAAGAAAGACCATGTTCTATAAATCAAGGCCCAACTTAATTTGATGTTCTATAAATCAAGGCCCAACTTTGATCCACTGTACCTACACCTTGTAAATAATATTAGCCCAACAATTTAACAAACGATTAGAAGACTTAAGACCTATGAATTAATAACAAATTCCAACCACAATATTTTTTCAGTAGAAATTCAACAAGCATCATCAAAATCAAACACCTAACAAGCCATAAAAATTATTAAAAAAAAGACAGAAAAAACAAAAACCATTATCAAGGTTCCATGGCGCCGTTTGGTAGCACTTATAAGTTAGCTTTTTGGATTATAGTTCTTAAGATTATTTACCTAAAAAATTCAAATAAGTTGTAAAACTTTTGTTATAACTTTTATAAGTTGTAAAAGAATCTAACTTGTTTGCTTGAATAAACTGTCAATTACTAGCTTTTTATAGACAAAATGTATTCTTAAAACTTGAGGAATAATAACTTATTGACATTAGGATTCTTTTGTCCATTTATGATTTAACAACTTAAAAGAAGCAAAAAAACTTCAAATAATATACTTTTTTTTTAGATCAAATAAGCTAGAAAAGTCAAATAAGTGACATTCATAGTAATTGTTAACAAACACCATTCATTAGCTTTTTTAAGTAAATAAGTTAGATTAATAATAGTGCTCCTCCGTTCCTTAAAAAGAGTAGTATATTCCATTTTTAGCTGTTCCTAAATAAGTGTGATCATTGAAAAGTAAGCGAATAAAAGTTGGTGCATTTCTTATTTTGCCCTTAAAAGTAGATTCTTTTTTGAAAAGTTAGTGGGTAAAGTTTAATGATGATATTTCCATCAAGAGCAATAGTGGAAAGTGAATGTAAAAGTTGATGTGAACGGTGTAATGATGATGTTTTCTTAATAAATTGAAATTACGAAGCTATACACTTAAAAAGGAATGGAGGGAGTAAGTGGGAAATCAAATGCTTAAGGTCGGGGTAGGACAACCCAAACATCGAGACTGACATTGAGTATAGTATAGGAGTAATCACAAAGTAGGAGTAATCAGAAAACTAGTATCTAAATATTTAAACATTTATAGTTTAGCCTCTAAAAATTCGAGTAACTATCTCATACTTTTTAAAATTATTTTTCATCCGACATTGCCGCATTGCACAAATTGGCCTAAACTGAATAAGTCAGTGGAACTGGTTTATTGAGCATAATTGAGTTGATGTGTTGTGGAGAGTGACTTGTTTGGTAAAGTATTTTGAGTTTAAGTCAATTTTGAGTTGAAGTCAATTTTGTGGTTATAGGTCCTAACTATGCCATTGTCAAGCACATGCATAGAAATTTTAGTAATTTCTTTGAGCCAACAATAACATGGGATAGTTTAATCTACCACTCCTGCTAGCTAGCCTACATAATTGATCATGGTTCGATTTTTAAGTCAGGTCGCAAGAGGGTAAATTCTTGTGAATAACTTAATCCCGGTTTGGATGGTCTATCTTCGACCAGATCGGTGATAACATTAGTCGAGGTGTGCGTAAGCTGATACAGACACCCTCACCGTCAAACCGAAAAATAAAAAATATTGACCTTCTACTACTTGATACATTTATCAATTTTGTCAAAGGCTAAAGTTGGAAGTGCACCAATCAACTAGCAAATTCCAAATCTATTGGTCCAAAATTTCCAAGAGAACCTCTGCATATAATGTATATGGGCGTCCCGATTTGGATGGTCTGTCTTCAACCAGACTGGTGATGAAATTAGTCGAGGTGCACATAAGCAACTCTGACACCCCTGACATTCGAACTTAATTATAAAAAAATTGACCTTTTACTAGTGATTACATTTCTCATTTCTGTCTTTAAGGCAAAAGTTGGAAGTGCACCAATCAACCAATAAATTCCAAATCTATTGGTCCAAAATTTCCAAGAAAATCTTTGCGTATAACGTATATGGGCTTGTACACACTGCACTCCATGGGCTCATCCCAGAGTTTAGCCCGTCTGTAACAACCGACTCACCGTTTTAAACCCCCCATTTCCCTCCATACTCTCTCTCTCCCTCCTCCCTTCTTCTCTCTCCTGTTCATCGAAGAAGAAAAACCCAAGAACAATCCATCCCAGAACCGCATCTTTCCCAAGATGTTCAAATCAGTTTGTAAGTATACCATCTTCTCTCCAGTATATCATCTTCTTTCCAGACCCTATCCCTTTCTCTCTATACATACATAAAGATGCGAATTTTGTGTCTAACGAATTTCGATTCATTTTTTTGTTGACAGCTCTCTTCAGCCGCAAGAAAACACATCGCCCATTCAAGAACTTCTACGCCGAATGGATCGAAACCCTGAAAACAACCCTCCTCCCTCTCCTCCGCCACTCCATGTCCACCACCTCCTCCCTCCACCTCCTCGCCACCCATGTCGACGCAATCCACACCCACTTCCAATCCTACTACTCTGCCCTCGACCTCGCCGCATCCTCCCAAAACGACGTCGCACAACTCCTCTACCCCGATTACCGTAACCCACTCGAGATACCCTTTCTCTGGCTAGGCGACCTCCACCCTTACCTCTTCACTAACCTTCTCCGATCGTTTCTCAACGATGAAGACGACGAATATGAGGATAAAGAAAGTGATGAAAGACTGGATATTGATTTGGCTGGGAAGAATTGGGAGGTTGTGACGGCGTGGGAGAGTCCGTTGTCGGGTTTAACAAGTCGTGTCGAGCAGATTGAGTGTGGGTTGAGGCTCATGGTGCCTGCGATTTCGGCCAGGTTTAGGGATGCACAGAAGGTGTTTGTGGAAAGGCTTGGGATGGAGTGGGGGAGGAGGGAGAAGGAGGATGTGAAGGGGGTGATTGAGGAGGCTATGGAGGTGGAGATGGATGAGATGACAGGTGTTTTCTTGGACGCTAATAGGTTAAGAAGGAGTGTTTTGTCTGATATTATGGGTGTTACTAGTGTTTATCAGGCCGCTCTGTTTCTTGAAGGGTTGGCTCAATTTATTGTTGGGTTTCGGGAACATGAGTTGTTAGGGCAATTTGATCGGTGCAAAATGGTAATCAACTCGTGAATTCAATTGGGTATTGTCCGATTTTCAGCTTTTCGATGAGTTGTAGGTTACTCTTGTCTACGATTTCCAGTAAGGTGCTTAAGCTATACTTCTCATTTCTGTACCCAAAATTTGCGTATGGTTTACTAAGACCGTAGTTTCATTCTAGTATCTTATTTGTTTTTCCTTTGAAATCCATTTTTTTTTACAGGGTGTTGCGTTGTTCGCTGGGGTCTATTTTTGCTTTTTAGAGTATTTGGGTTATTGGGAGAGAAAGCAACTGTTCAGCTTTGATCTCCAAATACGGTGACTTATATTCTTAAGGTTGAGTGTTTCTTATGTCTTGAATCTTAATTATGCTGTATGCTATGATGGGTATTAAGTGAATCCAGCAGTTTTGTCACTTTTGAGTAGATGTAGAAATTTCAATTTGCGTCAGTGTAAATTTGTAAAAGGTATGGGAATGTACCTTGGAATGATGAAGTAGAGTTCCTTCTGTTTGTGCTCTCAATTCTAATAGAAATATAACAACGAACATGCGAATCAGTCTTAGATTCAAGTACTGGTCTGAAGAGAAGCTATATGTTGTTAATTTGCATGGTTGCGTTAATTGTTAGAAATTCTTCCTGTAGGACTTTTGTTGCTCTGTCAATGTTATTTAGAAATCAAATAATCCAGTAAAGATATAAAAAAAATTATTATTATTTGCTCCATGAGCACCGCCACGTGGTGATTCAGATAACTTCTCCACCACACATTGGTGTGGGCTCCACCACCAAGTGTGGCTCCTGCACAAATGTGTGGTGGAGAAGGCCTCAGGAGCTCCGCAATAATCACTCAACTAAATAAATTATGCTATGATAACTCGTACAGTCAAAAGCAAGTTGGAAAGTATTTAGTAAAAGCCAAATTGATATTTCATACGAGAAAGGTCTACATACAGGGTCATAAGCGTAAGTTACCATTTCAAGTACCTGGCCTTTATTATTATTATTTTTTTTAGTCTTGTTGAGCATAGAAATAACTATAGTAAAGTGGATACTACTGAGCAAAAAGAAAAAAAGTGGATAACACAACGAAGTAGGGATGGAAGATTTGCTTCTCAAGCATGGCCCTTTAGGATAGCATATGGTGGGTTTGCCAGTCATATGTCCTACACCAGATATTTTGGCTGATTTGTACGTAAAATTGATATGAAAAGATGGGCTTTGCAAGCATAGCCCTTTAGGATAACATAAGGTGGGTTGCTACTTGCTAGTCATGTGTCCTACACCAGTTATTTTGGGCCTTTTGGCTGATTTTTACGTAAAATTGATATGAAATCTCGTTCAAAAAGCTGAAGATAGAACAGTGCCAATCCCCAAATCATATACAACTATGCTGGTTGAATCTCTGCTTAAAACTAGAAAGTACACAGGCTTGAACCACAAAACTTAAAGAGTGTATAAGAATCTGAGATATTCCAATCGCTTTTCTGTTCTATTAATCCTCCTGTAGTGGATTCTGTTTCTTCCTTTGGCTTGAGATTGAGGATTAACCAAAAGAGAAAGGGTACTGAATTTCTGTCTGCTTAATAGCAAAGCTGTCTACTCAAAGAAACCAGATACATTAAAGAGTGAGCAGTACACTATGTGAGAACTTCAAGCTAAGATTAAGAAAAAGTAACATTTTTGAACTATACTCTTTTTCGCTTAAGATACAAGTTGGAGTACAAGACTAGAAGGCCTTTCAGCCTTGAGGAGTCTCCTTCTCCCATCCATCAGATGGATGCTCTGAACGTCGAGTATAATTAACTTTTCCATGACCAGGATTTTATGTTGTGTATTATTCTCAGTATCTGTTGTTTTCTGGTGTAAGCTATTGGAATCCTATTGAAGGAAAACTATACCTAAATTCATGATTCACAACATGTTATATTCAAACAACAGAAATTGAGTTATATCCAAGTTACAGTCTGTCATGACGCTATTAGCTCACTGTACGATTGGTGAAGGAAAGGACTAAGAATAGGACACAATCAACAATAATCGTTGTTCCACCTTCTACGGCACCCCTGAAAGAATCATAATAATTGTTTTCTTTTGGATAAACTGGCGCTCTATCCATTTTGTTAGCGAAGGCAAAATGAAATCAATTAACTAACCATGCACGTAGAATAGGTGGTACCCAACATTTCAGTTAATAGACTTTTTCCTTCTGCTGACCGCTGTATCATTGGGTAGTTGGTTTTTAGTTCGTTTCATACACAAGTTTCAAAAGACTAATTAAATTGATTTGGCCCTTTTTCTACATTGCTTTCATGTTTTCCATTTCAGCAGTGCTAGATACTCAAAATATCTATCTATTTAGTGAAATTGGCGCTCTATCCATTTTGTTAGCGAATGCAAGACTGGAATCTAATTTATCAGCTATCCCTACCAATACATTATGGAATAGCTCAGCTGAACAAAATAGGAGCAGAAGTGGAATATGCCATAGTCCATGCTAATTTCCATATGGGTAGTTTCAGTATCCTTTCTGCTCCATGAGAAGAAGATAGCATCCCCATGTGGCCTCCAGACTCCAGCAATAACCTTGGAAGTGGAATATGCCATAGTCCATGCTAATTTCCATACGGGTAGTTTTAGTATCCTTTCTGCTCCATGAGAAGAGGATAGCAACCCCATGTGGCCTCCAGACTCCAGCAATAGCCTTCTAGCCTTCTGGCTCACTATCCACTACTTGACGTGATGTGCCAATGTTAACAATAGGATCATGACAACTAATAACATTTCCTAGCCAACATGAAATTATACAAGTTATGAACAACCTAGAAACCTGTTGTATTTTATATGTGGTATCATTTAAAAGACTCACACCTCTAGTCAGCCTCTTTTTTTTTTTTTTACTATTTTTTTTAGTGGTAGTAAAAAATATAATAACAGTAAACAAAAAACCTAAAAAATCTGAACTTCAATCTTGAGTTCTTGTGAAACTTAACCTTGCATAGTCCCCAGCAATTCTTGAATTTCTACCTTCGTGAAGGGTTTTTGGTTTATCGAAACCTGTTCTTTCACATGTCAGGTCCAAATAATTGGAGACACCCCACCAGGAATCACCTGAATTTTGAGTACTTGTTTAATGGTATTACCTGAAATGGTTGCATCCCATGTAGTCTATATACTACCTGAAATGGTTGCATCCCAAGTCAATCTTATTATGTTACTAATATCGATGTTCCTGCAGGAATACTATGTGGATCGGAGTTGTTGCGAGTACATGTGCTAATGATATGAGGGAGAGGGAAGTGCACTGCTGTGTAGAGATATTAAATGGGTTATAAGGTTTATGTGAAGGATACATAATAGTTTAATGCAAATTGATGATCCTTATTTGTCCTTTGTAGTCATTTCTAATTATTCCAATGCTTTTGATCAGAAAGTACAAATCTAGAAGAGGATGACATATAGTTTTCTCACCTCAAACATTACTTACATATCATGGCAGATAAGATTACATGCATTTCTAGTTGATTAGTACCTAATCATTCTTTTATTACAATAGAGAATTGAATTAGTTCATCCTTATCCTAACATCACAGTGTTTTGACCTGAAAAGATAGTTACGAACTCACCTTTTTTATTTTTTTTCTCGGAAATATGAAGAATTTTATTACGAATGAGAGCGGTCCAAAGACCAAACATCAGCATGGGCGAGGCTAGCGAGATATTGAGGGACAGGATCCCCTCAACACTTCAATCTAGCACCTAATAGGGCTTTCTTAGCCAAAGAATAAGAATGAGAAACCCTATTACAAGAACGCTTAACATGAATAAAAGAGCAAGATGAAAATAAGGGTACAAGTACTAAGCAATCAGCAAGAATAGAACGGCAATCCGAGAAGGATTTCCCATCTTGGGTTAATGCTTGAACCACTTGTAGCGAGTCACCTTCGACAATGACGAACTCACCTTATTACATGCATTTCTGGAGAAAGTGGCGATCCATCCATTTTGCTAGTGACGGCAAATCTGAATTCTAAGTCATCAGCTATCCCTATGATTACATTATGGAATATAGCTCATCAAAACAAAATAGGAGCGGAGTTGGAATGCATTTGTCCATATATGGGTAGTCATTTTTGTCCCTTCTGCTCCATCAGAAGAGCGTAGCAATCAGAAGGAAGGGGTTCGGGTAGGAGTGTTTTCACATCAGATCCGGGCTTCAATGCCACAAGACATCAAGTCATACCTTCTGCTCACATGGTGCGCCAATGTTAATAACAAAATCATGACAACTAGTAACATTTCCTAGCCAACATGAAATAGTACAAGTTATTGAGCAACTAAGAAATCTATTCGCTGTGTTTGGTTGAGAGTTTTGAGAAGAATTTTTTGAGAAATATTTTTGAAAAAGTGAACAATGGGGTCCACCCCCACCCCATGACTTTTCAAAGTCTGGGTCCTTTGACACGCAGGACTGCATCACGTGGATTCATACGCCGCTGACCAATCAACGCACCTCCCAACACACCTCCCAACACGTGTTCGTTTCCTACGCCGCTGCTCCACCCTATACCCCCTGTCAAAAGAACTTCGTACTACAAGTGAACCCATTGTTTAGACTTTGAAAAGTCATGGGGTGGTGGTGGACCCCATAGTTCAGATTTTTTCCAAAATTTTTTTTTCCGAGAAGCCAACCGAACAAAGTGATTGTATCTTACGTCTGTTGGGCCCGGAGTACCCTCATGAATTTGGATACAGAATGTCACTCCCCGCGACCCCATTAAAAACAGACTTGCGAGTGCGATATCGAATGTAATAAAAGACTTAATTAAAATCCTCCCTAACACCAATAAGTTTTAGGAGAAATTGTGGAAAAGCGATCCGACGTTAACACGTGGTTTCGTCTAAATTCTAAAAGACTCTAAACTCTGTTCAGCCCTTTTTGTTTTGAGTGGGAGTAACAAATAGATGAAGAGTGAATGCAAGAGGGTAAAGAAAAACCCCCAAAACATCTGAACTTGAGTCTTGCTTTCTTGTGCATGCATAGTCTGTCCGACAATTCTTCAATTTCTGCCTTTCACGAAGGTTTTTTTTTGGTTTATCGAAACCTGTTCTTTCACATGCCATGTTCAAACAATTAGGAGATACTCCATCAGTAATCACCTGACCAGAAAGCCATGCATCTGATGTAGCCTATACTACAACAAATATAGCAATAATGCATGCCAAGTTGCCCATGTTAATTGCGAGTACACGTACGTGCTAATCATATAAATTAGTATATAATTACACAAATAGAGAAAGAGGGAAGTGCACTGCAGTCTAGCTAGGGATATAAATTAGTTATGGGTTTATGTGAAGGATGCATAATAATTTATTAATCTAGTTTGCTGAGTAATTAATTGTTACATTATTTTCAGGTTTTTGAAGAGAATCAGAAGCTGTCTTCTAAAATGTTATCCTTCAACCAAGTTGCTCACATTCTGCTATTATTTGCTAACTCTGTATTAATGCACTTACGTGTGTATGATCAGACCCTATTACTTTATTTCATGCTAAGTCCATCTGGTTCCCAAGCAGGGGCGGACCTGGGGGGTGCTAGGGGGGTTTTGGCCCCTGCAAACCCCCCCAAGGTTCTGAGTAGTAGTAGTGTATTTTCAATACATTTTCAATTTTTCTGTATATTTGCGTCCGCCACTGTTCCCAAGTGTAACTTGGCCTAGGTAGGTCATAAAAATGGTTTGTTAATCCATCCCACCTTGTTCAAGGGTAGAGTTTGTGAACAGTGAAACCTCATTAGTATACAAAGCCTTTGTGTTTTCATGCGGATTCAGTAATTCGTTACCCTACAAACATATTTTGTGGCTAATCTAGCAGTCATTATTTTACACTCTTTTTTCGGTTTGATTCTCTTGGACCCCTGCCTATTAATTTCAACTTACTAGTTTCTTGTTACTATGTCCCAAGTGAGGTTTGGGTTTAGGTAGGACTTTGGTCCATCTTAATCAGGAGCGATGCCTTTGTCCATGCCAGTTTCCATGTGGGTAGGTTTTTTTTTTATTCTTTCTGCTCCATCTAGAGATGGCAATTTCGATCGAGCCGATGGGTACCCAAACCATAACCGATTTTATTCCCCGGACCATAACTAAAATATTCCCCGTGGGTGCGGGTACGGTATGGGATGTGAGATAACCGAACGGGTTCGGTTCGGTTCTGGTTTGAGCTGGTTATGTGTAATTACAAAATTACCCTTCATATGTAGAAGTTTAGCCTGTTTATAGCTTCAATGCATTGAATTTCTACTTAAATGTAATATTAGTTTTGCATTTAAAATATCTAGATGCATATCTGCATACCTTTTTAATTGACGGATCTGTGGCATTTCTAGTTTAATTGATTTTCATATTTGAATTTCATTCATTATTATTTTGTTTTCTAATTTAACCGGGAGTACCCGAAACCGAACCGATCCCCTATTTGTTCAGTTATGGTTTCAATTTTCTTTCGGTTCGGTTCTGGGTACTCATCTAGTTTCGGGTAATGAGTTCGAATATGGCAATACCCGAACCAAGCCGACCCATTGCAAACCCTAGCTTCATCAGAAGAGCATAGAAACCCGAAGGAAGGGATTCGGTTAGGAGCATTTTCAGGTCAGATCTGGGCTTCGATGCGACAAAACCTCCTGTCATTCTTTTTTACTTCTAATAGCATTTCCCATATCATGACAACTAGTAACATTTCCAAGCCAACATGAAATAGTACAAGTTGGTGAGCAACTTAGAAACCTATTGTAGTTTACATGTATTGGGCCCGGAGTGCCTCCATAGATTTGGTTACACAATGCCACTCTCTGCAATTGCTATAAAAACAGATTTGCAGGTGCAATGTTGAATGTCATAAAAGACTTAACTGAAACCTTCCATAACACCAATTGGTTTTAGGAGAGATAGTGGAAATGCGGTTAGACAAGTGGTATTTGAGCAACGAGGTGATGGGTTTGAATAACGGGAGCCTTATCGTGAGGGAGGGATTGTTGTGTTCGAAGTGCCCTTATAGATTTGGCTACGCAAGCCACTCCCTGTGACCGCTCTAAAAACAGACTTACGAGTGCGATGTCGAATGTCATAAAAAACTTAATTGAAATCATCCCTAACACCATATGTTTAAGAGAGATGGTAGAAAAGCGATCGTACAACGTGTGGTTTAATACAAACTTGAATCTTGCTAGTCTCTCCGACAATTCTTCAATTTCTGCCTTCCACGAGGGATTTTCTAGTTTATCGAAACCTGTTCTTTCACATGCCATGTCCAAACAATTAGGAGACACTCCATCAGTAATCACCTGAATTAATTCAAAACTTGTTTAATGGTATTACCAGAAAGGCATGCTTCTAATGTAGCCTATACTTCAGTAAATTTAGCAATAATCCATCAGTATTAATTGCGACTACGTGCTAATCATAGAAATCATATAATTTCACAAATAGGGAAAGAGGGAAAGTACACTGCAGTCAAGAGATATTATACTATTAGTTCTAGGTTTATGTGAAATACACATAATAGTTTAATGCCAATTATGTGATTATTATTTGTACTTTGTAGTCAACTTCTAAGTATTCCAATGCTTTTTTTATCAGAAAGTAAAAATCTAGAAGACGATGAAACTATAGTTTTCTCACCTCGAACGGTACTTACATGTACAGTACAGGCTAATTCCTTATTCAAACACGAGAGTACTGTTTGACCTAAAAAAGATACGAACGTACTCGCCAACTCTGATTTCCCGAGACCTATGTTAATCGATATTCTAACAACGTTGTCATTAACAAGCACCATGCTGCTATGATTTACGAATACGTATATACGGTATGAGATATATGATTGTATGATGGTTTGTATATATGCTTTTCATGGTTCACACACATATAGAAAAGGGTTTTGGAAAAAGAAAGAAGTTTTGTAGGATAGAATAACACGTTTGGACAAAATATATGCTTTTTATGGTCCATACATAGAAAAGGGTTTTGGAAAAAGGAGGAACTTTTGTAGGATAACTTGTGAGAATAACATGTTTGGACAAAATAGCTGCGCCAGCAACGTGAGTGCATGCCTACTCATTGTTGACAAAGAAATGTACTTTTAACACTAACAAACCAATAATTTGCTGGAGCATATGCAGGTCAACTTAGTCTCAACAAACAACCTAAACTTAACAAACTGGTAATCGTACGTGTCCCATGTGTCCCATGTCCTACCCTGGGCCAATGAGTTACCACTAAATTACATCCCATGTCCTAACTTGTTTTTCTTTTCGTTTTTGTTCGATTGTGTCCCATGTCTATGTTGTTGCTCTGATCCACGGAACTGGGGCTCTGTAGTGAGGGAGCTACATGTGTGTAGTGAGCTTCCTCGGCCGTCTGATCAGCAATCAACGGTTTGAATCATCTTACGCTTTAAAAAGCACTTTAAGATTTACTTTAACCCCAATTTTTCGGGACTGTTGATCATCGATCGGACGGCCGAATGTAGTGAGCTCCCTCACTATAGGGCCCCCCGGACCCGTTGCTCCATATGTAAAATTTGCCGATTTGTTGAGAGTTTCTTGTGGAAATAGCCCATGGTAGTCCGGGGGCGTGGAATAATATTAGGCTATTGGGGTAGTGTCAGGGGCAGACAGGGGGGTGCTAGGGGGGTGTTCGGCCCCTGCACTCCCCCCAATTTTCGACATATTTTTAGTACACTTTTAGATTTTTTTTATAAAATTACTGAAGAGTGGCCCCCGCAAATTAGGCAAAAATGGCGATCCCGCGTCCGCCACTGGGCAGTGTATCAGGCTATCAGCACTAAAGTACTGCGAAGTTAGGGGTACTAATTTTGGCTGTCGTTGTGGTTGGAGAAAAATATGTTCTTCTATAATATATATGTCCAAGAAAATTTTTAGACGAGATAGTGTATTTGTTTCTGCTTCTTGGGAAAATGTACTCGGGTGATGAATAGTGTCCATAATATGTCTTCTTGTTTTTTACTACTTTGCCCAAAACAAAACTTTTTAATTAATTTTGAACCGTGCAACTTGGGAAAGTATATTCAGAAAATTAGGTGTAACGATGCTAAAACACAAAAAACAAAAAATCATTTTTTTAAAAAAAAATATTTTTAACAGCAAATTTTTTTTTTTATTTTATCAAATCTAGTTTTCTGAGTAATTAATTGTTAATACATTAGTTTCAGGTTTTGAAGAGAATTCAGAAGCTGTCTTTTAAAATGTTATCCTTCAACCAAGTTGCTCAAATTCTTGTTATTATTAGTTAATTAACTCTGTATTGATGCACTTAACGAATCTGGTTCCCAGGTGTAACTTGGCCTAGGTAGGTCATAAAAATGGTTTGTTAATCCATCCCACCTTGTTCAAGGGTAGGGTTTGTGAACTGTAAAACCTCATTAGTACACAAAGCCTTCGCGTTTTCTTGCGGATTCAGTTCGTAGATATATAGGGTACTTACTACGGTAATTCGTTATACGTAGACCCTACAACATATGTTGTGGCTAATTTAGCAGTCAGTACTATTGTACACTTCTTTTTCGATTCGATTCTCTCGGACGTGTGCCTATTAATTTTAACTCACCAGTTTCTTGTTACTTTGTCCCGAGTGAGGTTTGGGATTAGGTATGACTTAGGTCCATCTTAATCGGGACCAACCAGTGCTTGGTCTTTTGCGTTATCGGTCCCGGCTAGGGCTCTTTTGTAGGTAGGGGTTTTTTTTATCACGCCGAAAGAGGATTGTCGTGTGTTGATTGCTGGCTTCAACTATTTTTTTAAAAGAAAAATACTCCAATGTAACTTGTTCCGGAAACTGAACATGAACTGATTTAAGTTGGCTTTTTGAGTTGATGTACTTTGAGAGAATGACCTGTCCCATAAAACGCAATAAGTCAGTTTAGAAATAAGTCAATTTCTGGAACAATCCCTGCTTTGACTACAAACATAATATAACTACTCCAAACACATTAACGTCAGGGCTCTACACGTCTTCAATCTTTCTCTATTGGAAATCTTATAAGTAATTTTCAATCCTTTCCTTTGTTGATCGAAATGGAGATGAAAAATAGTTACATGCTCAGATATTGGAGAATGAGTAAGAACAACCACACAACATGTTTCAAATATCAGCAATGCTAGGTCCCCCAAAATATTCCCGAAAGAAAAATCAATGGTTCAGATAAACTTAAATGTTCTAGTCCTACACATCAAACTGAATCTCAATCGTTAATTTCATTTTCGAGCATACTTTTCGTGGACCATAGAATTACTGTTCGACAACACTATTTTTGGTAAAAGTTGCATCAGCAATGATCTCATTTTTACAAATTTGATTCTTGCAAGTAACCTATGTTACACTGTGCTTGATTGGTAATTAAAGAAGTTTACTTGCCCGTTGAGGAAAGTTATTAGTATTTGGTTAGACGAATCGTAGGCTTCTGCAACAATCAATGAATACACTTTTTCCTTGTGTTGACCGCTGTATCATTGGGTAGTTGGTTTTTAGCTGGTTTCATACACAACTTCTTCCTAACTCCACGTTTCAAAAGACTAATTAAATTGATTTGGTCCATTTATACGTTGCTTTCATGTTTTCCGCTACATGCCCAGAATAGTTACCCAGAAAATAAAATTAGAGGCCGTTTGGCCCCCTATTTATCAACTTATTGATTTCTCATTTTTGCATTCTGGGTGTTTGGGAGCAACACCCAGAAACTACTTCTCCAAAAATCGTTTTTCCATTTTTCCATTTAGAAGCCAGAAATCAAAAATAGGTTTGGAGGTGTTTTTTGATTTCTACTTCTCATTTTCCCTTCCAAAACACATTCTGCACATTTCTTCCAAACACTCCTCCCATATCCAAAACTCATTCTGACCAAAAGCCAAAAAACCAAAAAACCAAAAAGTCAAAAATCAAAAGCTAAAAAGTAGGCTCCCAAACACCCCCTTAGTGGCTCAGATGAATTCTCATTTTTCTTTTTCATTTTTGCTACATATTCATTTGGAAAACTATCGTAGAAAAATCCTTCTCCAATATTACTCCTTTTTGCACCAAAAAATGAAAGCATTGGTACTTGCCTCCGGCCCAGTTCAGTTGCATGGAAATGATGGGGAAATTAACTTTCACGTTAGTTTCTTTGTTTCAATACTAAGGAAGTCGTGGAATCCATAATTTCAACTTTCCTATGGAAAACACTTTTCAATTGAGAATGAGTAATTCTAGTTTTCTTGCCAAACTCATTTTCTATTAATTCACTTCACATTTTCCGAGATTAAAGCCATACACGGGAGCCGGGGGAGGTGTTGCACAGCCCCGTGCTGCGCAGCGTGCTGTGCGGCCCATTTCGGCGTCGTTCCGACACTGTTTCGACGATCGGAGACGTCCACCGTGTAGAGCTCGCCGAGTACTGCTCCTGCACCAAAAATCAAGTCGATCGGATATCGTTAAGTACCTCATCGGAACACAAATAAGTTGAAAAAAATTGGAACACACATGTCTTGGCACATTAAATGAAAACCATTGAAACCATTCTTTTCAACATATTTGTGTTCCGATGAGACACTTAACTATATCGGATTGAGTTGATTTTTGGAACACGTATAGTACTTGACGAGTTCAACGCGGTGGACGTCTCCGATCGTCGGAACGGTACCGGCGTGGCGCCGTAATGGGCCCGCACAGCACGCTGCGCAGCACCCCCTGTTTCCCCATACACGTTGCATTTTTTTTCATCTAGATATTTAGTGCGCACAATTTTCTATTGAGGAAAATTAAATAAATTAACACGAGTACTAAAAAAAATTAATTATTAGAATTAGTGGCTTAGATGAATTCCCATTTTTATTTTTCAATTTTGCTACATATTCATTTGGAAAACTATCGTAGAAAAATCCTTCTCCAATATTACTCCTTTTTGCACCAAAAAATGAAAGCATTGGTACTTGCCTCCGGCCCAGTTCAGTTGCATGGAAATGATGGGGAAATTAACTTTCACGTTACTTTCTTTGTTTCAATACCAAGGAAGTCGTGGAATCTATAATTTCAACTTTCCTATGGAAAACACTATACCAAGGAAGCCGTACACGTTGCATTTTTTTTCATCTAGATATTTGGTGCGCACAATTTTCTATTGAGGAAAATTAAATAAATTAACACGAGTACTAAAAAAATTTAATTATTAAACTTTGCCTTAAATAATACTCCAACGAAGAGCTCTCAAAGTCATGGTAAACAGCTTCTAGAATTTGCTCATGGCGTATTGTTTCAAACACTGACCTTGCAAAGACATTGAGTAACTTAATCAAAATCGTAATATATATGAAAAGGTCGTTAAAGACTTTTGACTTTTTCCCTCAGATATTTTTTGGTTCTTGAGAGAGAATCCTGCTCGTTAAAAGGTGGACGAATCAAAAGAAAGTCAAGTTGGCTTGCATGTGGATTCTTTCGCTGTCAAAAACATACTTTCCATCTTTTCATGCTAGTCTATTTTAGGAGTTTTAAACTTTTAAGTTGTATGTTGGACTTGTGAAGTTTGATTCGGTTTGGTTTGGTTACACTCTGTTGACTATTAATTCGAGGTTCAACTTTCTCGGTGAAGTCTCTAGGGTTTGTGAAGTATTATAGCTTGCAAATAATATTTGTCTTAGTGCAATTGCAAGCAATGTGATCTATACTCTATTTATTTGATACATAGTGAAAACTTTTGTGAGTCGGAAATGTATTCAATTACACAGTTGGGGTACCTACCATGCACATAAAATTTTCTGTCTTTCCTATTTGCTTTATTTCTTTCATTGTTCTTCGAGTGATGTGCTTTATTTCTTTCATTGTTCTTTGCTTTATTTCTTTCATTGTTCTTCGTGTGATGTGCATTGTTCTTTCATAATCCATATATGTGACTTTTCACAAAATAATTGAAGTCAACACCCTAGAGGGAAAATGTGACATAGTAATTTTTTTATGATGCATGTAATCGGAAAAAAGCAAAAAGTATCTATATAATAAGGAAGAGCGATTTTTCAATCCCTTATAAATCCTAACATTTTCATTTCTAATCTTATGGTTAAGAAAGTCTTTAGAGTTTCTATAAATCTAAGCCGTTCATTTTTGTTTCCAATAGTAGCTTACGGAATGGCTAGGATTAATTTTCGAAGCACAACAGAGATCACGACCACTTATTTTCTTCTCTAACGTCTCTCTCTCTCTCTCTCTCTCTCTCTCTCTCTCTCTCTCTCTCTCTCTCTCTCTCTCTCTCTCTCTCTCTCTCTCTCTCTCTCTCTCTCGCCCCAAATTCCACAATCTACTCCATAATTCTTTCACGTTCGTTTGAATTTTGGAAATCATTTGTCGATTTTCTACAATTCTTTTCTTGTTGACTCTCTAATCTATGTGTAACCCTCGCATTTCAATTGTGTCAGAATATTCCATAGTGATTCGCCTCACTCCCTAATCATGCCCGTGATATGCCCTGATATGGGACTTTAGAGGCTGTGTATATTCATTGTGATATAAACATTGGTGAGATTTATATTTTGCTAATTATTAAATTTTAAATGTATATAAAAGAAATAATTTAATTTTGGTAATTATAAATTTTTAATTTATATAAGCCTCATTTGGAAAGTTATATTTTAATAGCGAAAGTTATATTTGCTTGATCTTAGCAATTGAGATTGAGCTAATTTGAATTTTGTCAAGTGATCCAATTTTGTAAGAATTTATTTTCTTCCCAAACCATAGATAACTGATTTTCTCTTAATATTGTTATACTTTAATTTCAGTATATACACCGATTACCTTCTATAATAAATGCGTAAAACCCGTGCTATGCACATGAAAATGGAAAAAATATTTTTCAACTATAAAATGTGCATATGTTTATTATGTTAATCCAAATGAGAGTTGCTAAATTACTTTTTTATAGAAGGACTATGGAATTTTAATTCCGCATTACATTCATGTCTACTAACCGTGTGAAAAAGTTGTTTGTTATGCTCCATTCCATGCATACTCTTGATTGCTCTAAAAAGTGAAGGAAGAAAAAAAAGCCAGGAAGAAAGTAATTCGGCATGGAATCCCACCAAAACATCACATTTTAGCAATTTCTGGAATTAAAAATCAAAATCAGAATCTGAGAAATTCTAAGTTGTCTTGCTCCTTGCCATTGAACTCCCCTGGCCCTGGAAATGCTTCCGAATTCAAGGAAACACAAACATTATGGGTAGTGCTAACACAATGAGGATACTTTAAATATGGTTACAATAGCAAACAATTCCATTGGTATTACCATAAAATATGAATTTTGGTTCTCATTTTCTTTGCATTCTTTGCTACTATATATAATTGTTTAAAAAAAAAAAAAGTTTTCCAATTGTATTTCCCTATATATCGTCGTAATAGCTTACTTTCTCTTTAGCAAATTCTAATTATTAATTATACGAAATAATCAAGCTTTTTATAACAGATAATAATGCATTAAAAGAGTTAAATAAATCACTAACATTATAATCAAATAGTGGGATATACAATTGGAAAAAAAATATTAAAAAAAATTCCATCTGAAAGTGATTCATACCACCAGAAAGTTGAAACTTGAAAGAACGGCCCTATATATGAAAGATGGAAACTGAAGGAATAATGAACCAATTAAAAAAATCGTATTACAATGATGCCAGAGAATAAGAGTGAAAAATCTTTGTTTACAACACCAATTTGGTTCCTTTCCAACCAAAAGACGATCCTTAAGAAATGGACATTCATGTGAGATGATTGAGAGGATTAGGAAAGAATCCTCTTCAAATTCAAAACACATCTATAAAATAATGTCTGTGAGTAATATTATTTATGGTTATCTTTCCAAATCATGTGAATAATAAGAGTGTCACATGTGTTGCCTAAATATTCTATAACAACCCAACCAAATCGCGCCACTTGTCACGATGAGAGTTCTCCTCACGAAAAGTCATTCTGCTATACTATATAAGATATTTCGTGAAGTAAGGTAAATATTTTTTTATAAATTAGTAAATAAGGTAATTATCAAGAGAGGAAAACGTCTATGTTCACTTCACATTTCCAAAAAAATTTCTAAAAAGATTCTTTTCTCATCTCTCCAATAATTAATCACATTTCTCTCTCTACTCATACCCCTCTCTCCAATCATTATTCTCATTTCTCTTTTTATCTCTCTCCAATTATTATACATCTCTCTAATTATTATCTTTTCCAAAAACCCATCCAAACACTATCTCAAAAAAAATTCTCAAAATATTCTTCTCAAAACTCTCAACCAAACAAAACATTTTTCGCTTCAAGTATTCTTTTCACTTCCTTCCAAGTTTCAAAGACGAAGTGGAAAAATAAATTCTTGTGAATTTCCTAGTCTCAGTGTGGATGACCTTTCTTTTACTAGATTGGAGATGTGATTAGTCGATGTGTGCTCTTGTGGAGTGGGGCTTTGATTCTTGAGGTGAAACTATAAGAAGGTATTTTTTTGTAAATCCACTAGTCTCGGTAGTGTAGCTTGCCTTTAATCGGACCGGAGAGGAAATTGTTGAGGTGTGCATGAACTCACACCTAACCGTCGGGAAAAATGAGATGACAAGAATTCGACACCGTAACGGCCCGTTGGATGGGGTATTAGAATGGGTATAATTTATGGGCATGGATGACTAATCTCGGGCTCATACGCCATCCATGATTTGTGACAATTTCGCACATGTGTATTAGTTATGGCTCGTTGGATTTAATACCCGGATGCTAATTATAGACTACCCAGACCCTATCCATGAATAATACCCCTTCTAATGCCTCATTCAACACCCCCAATCCACCCCAAATCCTCTAATTTATCCTTATCCTCCATTTCAGATACAAATAAATCAAGTATTATTTTTTCCTTCTTTATTACCAAAATCTTCTAAACTAAGTATTATTTTATCCACTGCTTATAAGTGTCATATCAATGTGGGTCCACCCTCAATAAATAATACCCGTACTATCTTATCCCTTTACTATTTTATCCACTCAAAACTCATCTTGCATCTAATCGAGGCGTAAGACCCACTCCACTTTTTTTTTTTTTTGAACTGCAAAAGGGTGGGAAGGGGTGACCAGCGTAGCACCCCCCATCGGCGTGACCAATATTGGGGTTCCCGATCAGCTATGGAATGTCCATTTGAGCCATAGCTACTGTCTGAAGAGGACAGGGTCGTCACTACAACACCATCTACACGACTAGTTGGTTAGGCGACTAGCTAGCCAAAGGCCATCCACGCAAATCTACACAAGTCCCAACAATAATATGGAAGGAATTCGAGTGTGGGATGTTCATGGACGAGGAAGGAGGAAAAACCTTATCCCATTCACTTTGGCGGTTATCACGATGGTAAGCCCCACTCCACTTACTACCCATTTTCTCTGGCTTTGTTTTAGGACCAGTTAAAGTATACAGCCACGTGATTCCTCACACGTGAATAGATCCAAAACCTATAATAAAGAGAGAAACAAAATGTTACATGTGACTTGAAATTAATGAATATCAAGCGACAAAATTGAGACGAGACCACGGCATACCTTTGGTCCTTTTAATCATTGTAATTTTTAATTTAATGATTAAATAGGAAAAGTATTCCTCTTTGCCGAACAAGAAAAATAATTGATAAGATATGATTTTTTTTTTTTTTTGTTGGAATAAAGGGTGGGTTGCATTGAACCAGCATAGCGACCTACCATCAACCGGAGAGTTCACCCAATCTGAAATATTTGGACTTAAGCCATAGCTAGTCCAGTTGGGGAGAAAATTTTGATCCGTCACCAAGCCTCCACATGAGTACTGCAAGTTAAATTGGAGCCCCTCTCCCTATCATCTGGTCCCGAGTATCAAATTCAAGACCGAATGGAGAGAAGGAACCTCATGTTCAGTAGCAAACACATGATTGGTCCATAGCGGGGGCCTAACTACGTGTACTTTTATTTTCTACACTAATATATTGCTACTTGAAAAGTTTGTGTGATACACATAACCGCCCATTGTTTGTCTTATGTTTGTATTTCACACTCGCGACCTAACAATTCACCTAACCACCCATTGTTTGTCTAAGTTTGTGTTTCACACTCGCGACCAAAATCTGAGAATTAAGGACAAAGTCCATGTTGCAACTGGCGTGATTCGAGCCACCTACACTCCAAGTTGCTCAGCTTGTAGCCTTGGGAAACGTTGTTTTGATCAAACATTAATGTAGACATTATAATTGATATCTATCTGAGGAAATAAGTTATAGACTTTTTTTTATCTTTGATACACATAATTAATACTTTTTTTCTGCAAATTTTATAAAATGATCGAACAATTCGAATCATCATTGTATATCTAATAACATAGAGCATAAACCACACAGAAACTTAATTATATGGTACTTTTTTAATGTCGACTATTTCATTTTAGGCTGTCCCTTAATAAATGTGTGTTTTGAAAAGTTAATAAGTAAAACATTACCTAATGCAATACTTTGGAATTGAATTGAACATTGCGTTAAACCATATTGGTTTAAGGTTCCAAACCAGTTTTCAATCCAACAAGCAAAAAAAAAAAAAGAATGAGTTTCCACTTTCAAAAGCAAGAAAACAGGGAACATAATTCAGTTTCCAATCCACCAAGCAAATTTTCAAGGTTCCAATCCATTACATAGAGTATTACATTAAATACTTAAATTGTTAAAAATATACACTATATATAAATATATAAATAAAAATCTCACGTTCCAGTTCGATTAATCCATGATTTCAAAATGAAAATCTATGTTCAGATTGCGAGTCAAAGTTTTTTTATTTTTGAATCAGTGTCCGAACCATTAATCCACGTTTCCAATTCAAAATGAACAAATCGATTTGGATTGGATCAGTTTCACAATTCACCGAATTTTTTGAGCAGCACTACTTAATACTAGTTGGGGTTGCCTCCCTTAAAACTCTTCTGTCTATGAAGTTAATAGTTCAACTCTCACTAACCCATCCTCTTCCCCTAGCTGAGTTTGCCATAAGATTTTATGGGATTTTTCATTTTAGCACGTTGATTTTCATAGTTCTGGGTTTGCCATAAGATTTTATGGGAAATCCCATAAAATCAACTGGATAATTTTATGGAATTTTCTATTTTATGGATAATTTATAGGATTTTCCATTGACATGCTAAAATATAAAATTTCATAAAATTATCAAGTTGATTTTATGGAATTTCCCATAAAATCTTATGGCAAACTCAGCCTTAAAAATAAAATAGACATTGAAGCAGCTTTGTCTAATTAAAAGTTTATGTTGATAACCTTCGCTAAACAAATGGAGGATAATACTGTACTATGCATATAACAATAAATTAATTTTTATATCGATGTACATTTCATGAATATTAATATACTTTCATAAATATTAGTAATAAATTCGTCTTGGATATCTATACATTTTCAACTTAATTACTATCCTTCACCTGCTGTGCGAAGATTAGCATTTCCCTTCTAAAAAATGTTGTTTAATTATGGCCAACACTTTTAAGGTGGGGACCCGGTATCACACGCCCCAAAATGAGCTTTTCTCATGGTTCATATGAAAGCCGCCGATCCCAAGCGGCGGGTCCTTTGACACGTCGGACTGCGTCACGTGGGTACATTTCAACAGCTGTCGTCATTCTTCCGTAACCTCACTGACCAATGGCGCACCTCCCAACACGTGTTCGTTTCGTACGTCGCTGCTCCACCCGATACCCCCTCTCAAAAGAACTTGACGGGGTGGTTTTACCGTTAAAAAAATAACCTTTTACGGCGCGGTAATTCGGTGAATTCCTCAAGGTTTGTTTTCCCCAATTCCAAGAACCGACTAGTGCCTTGTTTGGCACGGCTATTTTTCCGCTCTATAAATACTCACAAAGCTTTTTCACTCTCGCCTCCTTGGCTCTCTCTCTCTCTCTCTCCACTTTTCCGCCTTCATTTCTAGGGCTTTCTCAGTTCCTCCGTGTTTCTAGAGGTAGATTCGGTTTTCCCGTTTCTCATACTTTTTCCGTTTGTTTCTCGGTAAAATTCAATTTTCCGGTCTGTTTTCAGTTTCATTGAAGATTTAATGCGCACCGTTTTCAGGTTCGTCTCCGTCGTCTGCATTTTGAAGCGATTGGAGGAAGGAGGAATAGTATTTCCAGCTCTCGAATCAGGTAGAATATTGCCTTTTATATGTCATATTTGTGTGTGTGTTGTTTGAGTTCCTTTGTGTTTTTCTGCGATGTCGTTAATGCGTCTGTTTTTTCTAGGCTATTTTATCTAATGCCGGTGAAATTGAATGAAGAATACGTGATTCGTTTCTATTTTCTCGGTTGAGTTTTTTCGGTTTTCGTTTGCTCGTTTGGTTAATTTCAGTGGTTTTTACCGTCTCTATTTCCGGTGGCGACATGCAAATTTTATGTTCTTTTTTGGGTTTTTTTTTATTTTATTTTTTATTTTTTAATTTTTTACTTCAGTAGTTTCTAAACACCTGTTTTTACGATTTAGATATCAGGATCTTCTACCTTACGAAATGAATTATTCTCCATGTTGAAAATGTCGTCCCCATAGATTCCACAGAAATACGATGCTTTTAATCATAGTGACTTAGAATGATACGTGTGAACTTGGCTAACTATATCACAAGGCTTGAGTCAGGGACGGATCCAGAAATTCAATCCAGTGGGGGCATCTTATTAATCGTAATCGTGAAATTTTTTTCCTAGACAACAATTTTTTTAGGGATAAGAAACCGTGTAAGATTGAATCTAAACCTAATACTAGACAAGAAATTATTGAAGGCTATAGGGACCATTGTGAAAGATCCCTAAAATTAAAAAATATCTAAGTTAACCAATTTTCTCATCATTTTGTAACATTTTCTTAAAAAGAAGGGGAAAAATTAAAATTCAGAAAAAAAAATATTAGGGAATTATTATTTACCATTATAGGTTCAAAATATATAACAAAACTACTGGGTTGTTGAACAATGAATGTTGTTGGTCTAGTGGCAAGAGGGAAGACATTGGTTTTGGAACCAGAGGTCTAGGGTTCAAACCTCAACAATAACTCTTATTTGATAACCTTTCAAATTTTTATGGCTTAAAAAAGAAGTGTCAAGTCTCGAACACGCGACCTTCAACTTAGTCATAGCGTGCCTTACCACCAGAACCACACTGATTTTCTTGTAAGATTCCGACTCAAATAATATATATACAAAACTTATTTCCCAAAATTAATTTTTTTAATTTTTTTTTTTGCATTGACCCGTGGGGGTCAGCGGGGGCATGTGACCCCCCGTGCCCCTATGTGCATCCGTCCCTGGCTTGAGTGAATCTTCTTTTTTGTAGTTGCCCCTGGTTTCTTAGAGGGTGACAATACCTAAATGATGTCTACCTAAATACGTTACTATTGGCCTGAGGAGCCAAGTAGGGGTGAAACTAAAACCGGCCAAACCGATAATTTGGGCCGAAAAATTGGTTTGTTTTTTCCCAAGTATTGGTCTGGTTGGGTTTGTCATTTTCCAAAAATTTTGGCACCGGTTCGGATTCAGTGTCATTGAAGTACAAACCGTTATAAATAGAATCGAACCATCATATTTATACATAACAATATATTATAATTTATATATACACTTATACATAAGGTACCATAAAAAGAACTCATTAGCCTTACTTCCATAAATAAAATAAAAAAAGTACCTTGTTTATGCCACAATTGTTGTATATGCTTATGATGGAGTTTTAATCCATGTTTGTGAATTTTTTGGCCCAATAATAGGAAAAAAAATCTATTGATCCACACCCAATTTACATTTTCAATTCAAACCGTTTAAAAAAAAAGTGAAATAAAAACCGGCCAAACCGAATACCACGCATGGATAATATAGCCTTTTTTTTTTATGAGTTTGGCTCCGACTATTCCCATAACTTGACAATTAGTTAATCATAGACGTGTTTTAGTTAATGGTCATATAATAAAAATACCAAGTTATGTTGTGTGATATAGCATTGGCAAACCAACGATTGTAGGTCCAAAAAAAAACAATTGTAGGTCCAGTAAATCTTTTTGTTTTGGTAAAATAATTCATATTGAAGCCGACCAAGGACCTTTAATTTATAAATTTTGTGTGGAGAATAACGCTCCCCTTTTCATAAAGCTAAGTGGCCTTTAAGTGCAGTTTAGGATGGTTTAACTCGTTACTTGTCCCAGAAGTTCATTTATTAGGAACAGGATTCGACAATATTATTAAGGTTAATGTTGTCGAAAACAGTTATGTGTTGTATATCGTTTTTTCTATTTTATGTATGGTATCTTGATTTATATTGAGTATCGTGAGATATGATACCAAGATTAAATATAATTAAGTTGAAAAATAGTTATACTCAATAAAGAATATAGAGTTTACTGCATGCATTGAGAAGAGACTTTGATAACACAAAATTTGACCATGTCTTCAACTACATAACATGTTCCTGTAAATTTATTCAGTGGTGGTAGATAAATAAATTCTTACGTTTGTGTCTGGATCTAGAACTATCATGTTTTTTCTCATATGAATCATAGTGCGAAAACTGTACCAACATAACTTACATATCTTGATCCAAGAAATTTCTGGAGAGAACTTTTATTTGGCGAGGAATTTTTGTCCCTTAACATGAATAAGATTTCTCCCTCTTAGCCTCAAAAATCCTAAAGTTTCAGCCTAACTTATTAATTTTATCGAACTTACCCCAAAAAAATTTAGTTTGATCGGACAAAGCTGAAGCTGTTTCAATACCAAGCAGAGAAAGGACGTCCTCCTCTTCTTAAATCCGCATCTCATAATCTACCGTCATCAATTGGAAAATGGACTTCATAATGGAGTATTTGTGTCTTAAAAACTCTGGAGCTTACAATAATTTGTAAGCATCCAATGCAATCAAGTGGGTAACGCCATCATGTGGGCCATATTAATAAGATTTATTTGAACATAAGATATGTTTAGAGATATGTTTCGTTTTTACCTCTCTGAATGTATCGAATAGTAAGATATGTATCATAAAATCATAGGGTCTTTACTACAGTTTAACAACTCTACACCTGTCATAAATCATATATGACACCTGTCATAACAACTCTACACCTGTCATAACTCTACACTTTGAAGTGTAAGCATCTGTGATGAGCAAAGCAAAAAATGAAGAGGTTTGAACCCAAGACTTTCTTCATGCCAGAACGCTGGTATAGGATGGCATGGTGAGTTGATTGCCCGAAAAACTTCATTCGTACGATACCTATCAAGCTATCTAACAAGAACCTTATGTTGTTGTCTTTTGGTCAAGTTGGATCGTCATTTGGGGATTGTTTAGGGTGTTCTGAAACTTATTATTAATTTTCTTAGGGGTTTTTGGGTAACTGTCAAATCTTCATGACCAGTTTTAGTTCCAAGCATCAAGTCATATGATATTTGTCTATTTGGTGGCCCAGTGATGGCTGCTTTTTCAATAATTGTATCTGGCAAGAGTTGTGGACAAATTTATGTTGCTTGGCACTTGGCAGATGTTGCGGTCTTGACATTATTGAAATAGTATGGTAATATTGGTAGTTGATGCCTCTGTTGTCTATTCTCACTCTGTCCATTTTGTAATTTAAATAATGATACAACAGATATGCCAATCACATCACAAAGCTAACTTCTTTATTCTTAATTCTTACAGATATGCCTGCCTTGCAATTTAACTATGAAATACAATTTATGGATCTTGAAAAGTTATATGCTTTTTTTTTGTTTTATGGACAAGTCATCCTTTCTTCTTTTCTTACATAAGCGATCATTTTGTTTAGAGGTGCTCATTCACAATTTCCCCAGTAGCTTTTAAAAAAAGTGTTGTCGTCAATTATTTTTGTTTCGTGTACATCTGGTAAAGATAGCTCTCCTTCAACACAGAGATGAAATAGCATTCTTCCTTTTGGTACTTCAGTTCTTCACCGTTTTGGTTGAGTAATTTTGTAAGACAATTAATAGTTGGAAGTTGTGATATTGTCTTGGTTTTAATTCCATTGGCCCAACTTTGATAGGTTTAGCAATGCTTTCTTCACCATACCTTTCATTGTTAGGTCCAGGCATGGCATCCACTTCTAATGTCATCAAAGTGACTTTCGAAACTTTTGATTCTTTTCCCTCAGTTGTTCATAGGCTCCTATAAACGTGGTCCAAACCCTATAAATTCAATTTTTTGGTAGCCAAAAAAGTTTGGTGTGACATGCCAATCTCTTGCTGGCCTCTCACTATGATTGTCATTTAGAGTCTGCGCCAGCTATTAACACAAAACTTTTTCACTCACAATGTTAGGTGAGGTCTGTACATTGACAAGCATGTGTAGGGACATTGACAAATATGTACACGTACACATGTATATAAATAGCTCATAAACAGTAAAAACCAAATCTCATAGAACTAAAAGAACAAGATTGCTGATAATAAAAAACTGCATAAATGGAGTAGTATCTACGCATAGGGTTTGTATTATGCGCTTCATTCCTTGCAGAAGGCCCAAGAATTATTTTTTACATTATATAGAGTCCATGGCTATCATTTTCACCATTGATTCTGTCAAACCCCTCTTAATTGTTTTTTGTTGGGAAATCTGTCAAAGTACTAGTCGCCAGATCTTTTTACCACACTGATTTTTTCCCCCTTCGAAAATCTAGTGGAATTGAAATCACTCTTTAGGGCCCTATGGAAAATGGTGGTAGCTTGCAGGATTCTTTGGGCTTCATTTTTTTACCAGCTTTTATTTTGAGATGATCAAGGATATATCATGAGCCATTCAAATGTTTGCCTCTCATTTACTGTTGGCAGATTCTCTCTATTGCTGTGTTGTTCAAATTTCTCCATTTGCATTTGGAGAACTCTGTTTATTTATTTCTTCTTGAAGTGTATTTCTGTCTATGATTGTGCTTTCTAGTATTCGTATGCTGAAAAAGTGCAATGAAAGCCTTTATGTGCATAACAATTTGTAGTGATGCAGCAATTAGATAAACTGGATTATGTTTCTATCCCCACAGGTAGTAACTGCATTGATTTTGCTGGCGTTGGAGGCTATACATCACTCTGTTCTGGGATAACATCTACCCATTAATGTTTGGCCTTCTGCTATAAATGCATTGCGGCAATAGCAATGAGGTATGACTCCAAAGAACAATCTTAAACGGATCCTTTTTTTGAAAGTAGAAGGGACTTCTTAATCAAAAGGTAACTGAAGCTATATCTGTTGTTTAACATGTTACTACGTAATCAGATTTCACGAAACCTTTGCTTGATGGACTGCTCACCCAGCAGCAGTGACAAGAAAACACTAAAGAGGTGGTTCTTCATAGATAAAAGGGTTGGGTGAAGAATATATCTACCTTACGTTACATACTAAGGCCCAATTCCTTACCAAGAAGTGGTTAATTTAGTTTCTGGGGTTGGCCTTGTGCAAGTAATCAGGACTCATGGATTTGAATTCGACAAATGTCTCTCCTGTTCTCACTGAACCTGTGCCAATAAATAAGTCCAGACTTGGAATACATTCCAGTCTTTTGCCTTATTCGCAATCTGGAGCACCATTCACCTCGGGCATATTATCAATACCGAGAAAGAAGCCAGGAAAGCTTGATGATGTTCGGTCCAATGGTTGGCTTGATGCCATGAAATCTTCTTCACCACCCCGCAAGAAGATACTTAAGGATTTCAATGTTGAGGTGGCTTCAGATGATAATGATGTTGAGTACTACACCTGGATGGTAGGTTTAGTGTTTTATGCATCTTTCTAAATTCCATTACAGTAGGAATTTATCAAAAAGTAATTCTTGTTGGCCATGTTGTTCCTTTATTTTGCAGCTTGAGCACCCTTCGGCCCTCAACTCCTTTCAGCAAATCATAAATCACGCGAGGAATAAGAAGATAGTAATGTTTTTAGATTATGACGGGACTCTTTCTCCAATAGTCAATGACCCTGATCGTGCCTTCATGTCTGATGAGGTCAGTGTCGTATCTTCTATATGTGAGTTTTTGTTCATGTTGTCCTTTCTCTAGCTGTGTGTTCATACTCATGGTAAATCATCTCTTTGTCAGATGCGTTCTACTGTTAGGAATCTTGCAAAGTATATCCCGATAGCAATAATTAGCGGAAGAAGCCTTGACAAGGTAAGGGGATAAATGTCTTTGTTGAATGACAACCCGAACTGATACTTTTAAGCATGTTATCACCTTAAACCACAAATTCTTGTTTGATCTCCAACCTATTTTCATCTTTTTAGGTGTCTGAGTTGGTAGGACTAACAGATCTCTACTATGCGGGTAGTCATGGTATGGACATCATGTTCCCAGTTAGAGACACTGCGTTTGCTGACCCTTCGAATTGTATTAAATCTACTGACCAGCAGGTAAGAGACTAAAAAACTTTCTCAAAATCCCCTCCTCTTTCCCCTTTACACTTCCACTGTAATCAACATGTGGAGTACCTTTTCTTGTGAGATCCTCTAATTGTGATGTGTCTCTTATTTTTCCCTTCATGTGCAGGGCAAGGAGGCAAATCTCTTCCAGCCCGCTAGAGAATTTTTACCCATGATTAATGAGGTGTGTAATTATATTGCTTATACCCTTAATATTGTACATCCTTTACCTACTAGCATGATTCAATTTTTATTCTTTCATTGATTTGTACAGGTGTTTAGAACCCTTGTTGAGAGCACTAAAGATATCAAAGGTGCAAAAGTTGAGAATCACAAATTTTGTGCCTCTGTACATTACCGTAACGTGGATGAGAAGGTAGCTTTGGCGGGTTCTTTACATTTATTATCTGGTAAATAGCTATCATTGGCTTGTTACAAGTTAGTTTCGCAAGTTTAATTTGTTCTCCTGTTTTTTGAATAATACCAGAATTGGCCTACAATTGCACAAAATGTTCTTGAAGCATTAAAAGGTTACCCACTGTTGCAACTAACCCATGGCCGGAAGGTAATTTACTCAACGAACTTTGGCAATGAGCGATCACTTATTAACAAATTTTTATGCTTTTTTGTATTTAGATTTCCATGTTTATGGTCTTGGGCTCTAATATTTTGTTTTGACTTTGTTTAGATACTAATTTGGCACTCTTCTTCTCAACATATATACAGGTTTTAGAGGTCCGTCCAATGATCAAGTGGAATAAAGGGAAAGCAGTTGAGTTTCTGCTTGAGTCACTTGGTAAATGGACTCACTGGGGTTGTTCTAGTTACCGGAATTGCTTCTTTTCGTTGTCTTAATTAGTTCCTTAACTCGTATAATTTGGAAAATGGTGCAGAGCTAAATAACAGAGCTGATGTTCTCCCAATCTATATCGGAGACGACAGGACCGATGAAGATGCTTTCGAGGTAATCCCGAAATAGTTTCTGGGTTCTTGTGAGTTTGCAAGTTGTATCCGCACCTTGTGTTAATTGTATGACCTTATCGATACGAATGTCAGGTATTTCGGGAGGGAATTCTTGGTCATGGAATTCTTGTATCGTCTATCCCGAAAGAAACAAAGGCAAAATTCTCTCTGAGAGATCCTTCAGAGGTGCAACGATTCCTCAAGTCTCTTGTGAGGTGGAAGGAGAACGATGAACTGCTGAAATCCATAAATAAGAGGAGCCTTGAATTTCAGTGACTTATTTAGATGATAGTACATTATTTTGTAAAAGCCTTTTCTTTCCACCCCCAAGATGATGGGCCTTCATGAAAAGATTATTGGGCCTAATACAGTGACACGAATGGGTCAGATTTTTGTAGAATTTTCTGGCCGGATTGGGTTTAGTCCAACTATTTTCGTTCACATTTCACAGTGGCTATTGTCCTTTTTTCTGGCCCGTTTTAATCAGTTTTCTGGCCCGTTGAGCTAATTTTTGCTTATTTCGAGGTTCCACATCAATGATCGTTCAAAACATTGTTTTGAACCCCCTTATAAAATTGATTAATTTCTTACCAACATTTGAATTGGATGAATTTTTTTTTTTATCGGGAACTCTTGAAAACGTGTTCCAAACAAATTGAAAGGTTTTGATAATTTAAAAATGGATCATATATTTGTGATTCGAATGTGTCCCACACAGATTACTCATATTTTTAAACCTAAAGGATTGGGAAAGTGATTTTACATTAGGACTTAGGGGTTTGTTTTCACCTAAGTTCTTAGGTTCGATTCTCGTTGCAAACAATATTGTAGGAACATTGGGGATTATACGCAATTGTTACCTCTACGACTCCAAAATTAATTGAAATACGCGTAAGTTGGCCCGAACATATAATTAAAAAAAAAAATACTCATATTTTTGTTTCATTCGACACCAAAATAACTTGTCGTTGTACGGAGGCTTGGGCGGACTGCACGAGGGAAATATGCAGCCGAAAAAAGCGCACCAAACAAGACGAGTATTCCAGATTATTGATCCAGATAATTAAAAAATGAAACTAGACGAGTATTGAAAACGACCCACCATCTTTTTTGTTATAAGGAATTTTGCCCATTCTTTGGCAACAGGCACTAGCATCACCAGCTAGTAGTACTAAAGTAATAGGGATGTGTGTTATTGGCACACTTTTTTTTCTCTATTGGTATTTAATTTTTTACTTTTATTAGACAAATTTACTCTTGCATTTATATATAAACACAAAAAAATGAGTGTTAATAGAGAGAAATAGAGTGTCAATATCAATTTTTCTTATTAATAACACTATTGAAATTACAAATGGCGTAGAAAACAACCAAATTGCTTATATTCAGATAAATGTGCACATATTTAACTACACGTGCACAGATTTGTTTTGTGAATGGGAGAGAAAGGAAAATTGTACAATAATATCCAGTTAATCTAGTTTTCCAAAAAAATTTAGCAACTCAGTTGCTAAAATCAAACCAATTCTAGCAAATGAGTTTCTCAGGTACTAAAATCTTTTATAAAACTCAGGCAAAGTTTTTTGTTTGATTTTAAGAAGAAGTAACCTGAGCGATTCTTAAAATCAACTCAATGATTTTAGCAAATGAGATCATTAGATGCTAAAATCATGGTTGATTCGTACTAAAATCATGGTTAATTTTAGTACCTGGTGAACTCATTTTCTAAAATCACAGTTGATTTTAGCAACTGGAACGGAAAACTTAGCGGAATTTGCCCTTCAGTCGTGTGCTGATCTCGCCATCTGTAGCTTTCTTCAAAGCTCATCAGCTCGAAATAAACACTACTGTAATAAAAATACTCTCTCGTCAACCCCTCACTCTCTCCCCCTCTCTCTCTTCTCTCTCTCTCTCTCTCGCTCCAAATGTCAACCTCGCTGCATTCTCCGCCTTCCTTTGCTCTATCGTCCTCCTCCCGTCTGCAAGTAAGTCTCTCTCTCTCTCTCTCTCTCTCTCTCTCTCTCTCTCTCTCTCTCTCTCTGTTTGTGTGTATATATAGATACCCGTATGCACGTATCTGCAATGTATTGATCGCTCAATTTGTGGTTTTTGGATCGGGCAGAAGGCAAGGTCGTTGAGGTTCATTACTTGCTCCACAAAACCAATTAATTTCAACTTCAACTCTCACAGATCGTTTCCTCAAATCCGAGCTTCCACTGGGTTCTCATCTTCTCTTGACACCGGTCCCGTTCCTCCTCTCTCTCTATCTCTATTTATTTATAATTATTTGTGTAAATATAAACATGTATTTGCTTACCATGGAATTGATTTTATTCATTGTGTTATTGGTCTTTCAGGTTCAAGCACTGAATTAGACTCTGTGTCAAGCTACAGCGAGATCGTCCCTGATACTGTCATTTTCGATGATTTCGAGAGGTGAACAATATTCTCTCTTGGTTTCCAATTTTTTTTCCCTTCCCTTTTTGGGCTTAATTGCTTTGGTTGATTCCTGATTTATTGCTTTTGAAATATTTTTTTGCAATTTTCTGTTGGGAATTTATTCCACAATAATTGCAAAACTCTGACAATTATAAATTCCATGAAACATTAAAATCATGTATGCAACCATTTAAATATATTAGTAGTTAGAGTTAGGAAGATAGCCTGTTAGAGTTAGGTCGCTCTCATAAAGCCTTATTCTCCTCCCTTCGTGTAGGTCGTAGGTTCTGATGGTTGAATACCACTCCAAGATGGAGTAATTCTACCCATAGATCTCGAAGTCCTTCACGTTAAACTATCAGTGGAAGACCGGGGTGTAAAATTTGAATTGGATTGTTCATAATGCATAGAAAATAATAGAGACAGATGACACAAACTACAGCCTTCATAATAATATGGGGTGGCCCTATATTTATAAGACTCTAAACACCTCTTCACAATAGTCACATCCCTTAACTCAAAATAATTTCTTTTCATTTGAATTTAAAAGTCACACCTTTTAGATACTTTAATTTTAATACTTACAAAAGTTCCAACATTTTCAGGTTTCTTCCAACAGCTTAGATACTTTAAGTTTAAAACTCACAAAAGTTCCAACATTTTTAGGTTTCCTCCAACAGCTGCAACCGTTAGCTCATCTCTCCTCCTTGGTATCTGCAGCCTCCCCGATACAAAATTCAAGGTATTTATCCAACCTCATATACTGTTTTATCGGATATTTGTGAACAATATATATTACATGCATATGCATACTCACATACACGCCCTGTCAATTTTATAATCATTCTGACGTATACATATTGGAGTTACCTAATGCAGTGTATAAACATTACAATAAATGCACTTTAAACTTGATAGTTGGGTCATGGAATGGAGAAATCAATAAAAACTGGGATTTTGAGGCATAGAAGTGATGCATGATTGCAACACCATTTTCTTGTTTGTGGACAGGAGACTCTGAGTATGATTTTTATTTTATTCTCACTTCCTGGATGTAGAATGCTGTGGATATGGCATTGTCAGATTCCCAGTGCTATGGTCTGCAGGGATCCGAGAATAGAATGTCTTGTTTCTTTAACAAGGTTGGTATGGTGTTCCTTGATTCTTATGGGTTTCCCTTTGTCTGCTATTCAATATGCACATATACAGGTATATGTTAGCGTGCATTTTATTATGTGGGAGGAAAGGTTGTTGGTCTAACAACTGAGCATGAATTGTAGGCACTAGTGAATGTTGGTGGTGATCTTACAAAGCTAGTCCCTGGCCGAGTTTCTACAGAAGTGGATGCTCGTCTTGCATATGACAAGCGTGGCATTGTTAACAAGGTATTTATTTCTTCTCAGTATTAGATGGTTTTTTTTTTGGTGGATTTTAATGTTTCATATCGTGATATGTTGTCCTTAGGCATTCTGAGTGATATCGCAATATTAGGATAATATTATGTTACCATTATCCTTTATATTTTCTGTTTAGACTAGGTTATTACTTGTTAGTCATGTTTCCTAGTTAGTCTAGGTTTCCTTGTTATGCATGTTCCCTTAGTTTGTTGGTCACTAAGTTTTGTAGCCCATATAAAGGCATGTCAGAGTTATGTTTTGAATTTTTGATGTACAAATGGAAGCTTCATTCTTGGAAATTTGCTGTTCTAACCTGGTATTAGAGCTATAAATTTTAGGCCATATGCGATTTTCACTCTCCGGCATGCAGCCTACGCCATCAGCCGGGGACTCACCTCCCTCATCATTAACCATTCTCCTGTTAACCACCATTTCATTAACCAGTTCGTTCCTTTTATTGTAATTCTCTCTACTTCCCTTCGCTCATACAAATTTCACTAGGGACATCTCTCATTTGGATTCCATTTCCGCACGGGGTCTTGACAATGATCTAGCACCACCTGGACAGCTCAATCCTGATGGCAATTTTCTATGTCTCGATCTGGTTTCTCTCCTAGTTCTCAGTTTTGGATTCCTGGCTCCTGGTTTTCACTCCTGGGCTTGTTTCTTCCTGGTTCTGAGTCTTGGTTTCGTGGTTTCTCTTGGTTCTCACTCCTGGCTCAGGTCTCCTTGTTTCTCCTGGCTTTTTAAAACTCAAGTTTGTAGACCAACTTGTGTTTGAGGGGGATGTTAGTGTAATATTATGATAATATGATGTTTGGTCTTGCTAACACCTTCCACTAGGTGATGGATAATAAGCATATAATGCCAAACAGTTTTAAATTTTAATACACATCTTAAAAATATCAATACACTTTTCTCGGATACCGATACACATTTTATTCATTATTCATCACCCTGAGGGTTGTGCTTAGCATTTTCCTATTATGTTACCTTTTTTTTTTTTTTTCCTGTTTAGACTAGCTTAGTAGTCATGTTTCCTGATTAGTCTAGATTTCTTTGTTATCCATGTTTCCTTAGTTTTTTTAGGTCTCTTTGTCAGCAAATTTTGCTGCTTATACAAAGACATGTTAGGGCTATGTTTTGGTATATGTATGAAAGCTGCATTCTTGGCAATTTACATTTTTAACACCAGAGCTTCTAATGCTGAGCGGCTGAGCCTGTAACTTTCAGTTTTATTGGAACTATAGTTGGGATACCTTTAGAGTGTTTGATTAATTAAACAAATAATGAACCTACAGAAAAACGAAATGGAAAAAGAGTCGGATTGAAGAATAACCCTTGGCATGGAAACTGTTCCATTGTCCGTAATGATTTTTCTCAACTTCGTGGAAGCTTTTGGTAACTGTCGTCTAGTATGCCATGTGAAACTCAACCATGTGCTCTCTCCAACGAGGTCTAAACTTGTTTACTGTCCACAATTTGAATTTTTTTTAAGGAAGACAGCGTAAGACGTTAAGAGCAAGAGAAGTAATTTCTGTTATTGACAACCTTTTGCCCCATTGAGAAGTTTCTTAGAGCACTCTTCTGGTCTGGACCAGATACGGAACCTTGGAGTGCTCAGGTTAAATGGAGTGACATCTGTCTCCCTAAGCAAGAAGGGGGAATTAGGTTCAAGTTGCTTAGAGATTGGAACAGGGCTGCCATATCTAGGCACCTTTGAGCCATCTCTCAGAAGGCAGATACTTAATGGTTCAAGTGGATCCTCATGTATGTGATCAAACAGGATTTATGGTTTATGAGTGTTCCTCCTAATTCCTCTTTGACTAGTAGAAGGATCTTTAGATTGAGACACGTAATTCAGCCCCAGATTAGGTATGTCATTGGCAATGGTGCCTCTACTTTCTAGTGGATGGATAATTGGCACCCTCTTGGGCCACTGTTTCAGAAGCTTGGGGACAAAGTTTTGTATAATCTGGGCAGATCTCTTCATGCTAAACTGAATTCTATAGTGGTGGATGGTTATTGGAGATGGCCTAGGGGAAGAATTGCTGTAACTAGAGAAATTATTGCAAATACCCCAAGTACTTTCTTCCACATGAAGCAGTCCAATACACTGTGGAATGGACTGTTTCAAAAATATGGTTTTTCTGTAAGATCAGCTTGGGAAGCTCTGAGGCATACCAGGCCTTAGTTCCTTGGGGTAGTCGTAATTTGTATCGTTCAAGCATCAGATGGACTATAATTTAGTGGATGATATTCTGGGTACATTAGATACAAAGAACAGACTTCATAATTGGGGGATTGTGGCAAACATGACGTGTTTGCTCTGCCATTCTGAATCCGAGTCATGAGCACTTGTTCTTTTTCTAAGAAAATCTGGCAGTATTTTCTGGATAAGAATGGCATCCATAGGTCTCCTCTTCCTTTGGTTCAAGAAGTTGTTTGGTTCAGTGCTCATCAAGGGGGTGGAAGCATGCAGCACCTAGTTTCTTAACTTCCATTTTCTGCTGTCCTCTATGCCATTTGGGTGTTTGGTTCAGTGCTCATCAAGGGGGTGGAAGCATGCAGCACCTAGTTT
This sequence comes from Vaccinium myrtillus, assembly GCA_016920895.1. Lineage (NCBI taxonomy): Eukaryota > Viridiplantae > Streptophyta > Magnoliopsida > Ericales > Ericaceae > Vaccinium > Vaccinium myrtillus. The sequence continues at coordinate 14,451,533 of CM029281.1, read as the reverse complement.
CTTAACTTCCATTTCCTGCTGTCCTCTATGCCATTTGGGGTCACAGGAATGCTGGGATATTCAAGCACCTAGCGACTGATTCAGATGGGGTGATTTCTAAAATTACTTCTGATGTCTGTTCATATATCAGTGCGTGGAGTATGTTAGGAAAACAGATTCAAATAGGTTTTTCTGTAGAGATCGGAGGATTCATGACAGAAATTTTCTAATTCTTTGAGGATTTTGGTTCTGTTGTTTCTAGTTTATGGTACTGGTTATGGTTTTGCTTTGATGGGTGATTGTCCTAGGAAGGCTTTGTCTGTTCTTTTTGGTTTGCTTTGTTCTGGGGTGTGCCCCTGATCACCTATTCTTGGTTTTGTTTAATAATATACATCTTAACCGACAAACAAAAAAGGAGAGATGTGGAATGTACACTGAGATAGCATATTTCTACAATTCTAGAAGGGAGGACTGTTTCTTGCCTCATGTATTCTGGTTGTGACTCAGAAGAATAGGTCCATGATTTCCCTGCAAATAAGTCTTGAAAAGGAAATTAAGTCCAAGGTGAGTTTCGAACTGAACTATAACCAGAAGACATGACTGAATTCTTTCAGAGAAAAGTTCAGGAAAGCGAACTTTTGGTGCATCACATGCGAGAGCCTAGACTAGCTAATTCTGGCCAGCCATTGTAGTCAGTGGATTTTGCAATTTTATATTATGCTTCTGAAGGATACATGGAATATTTAATCCTTTATCTGGTCCAACTTATGAAAATGTTTCTATTTGACATTCACAGAAATCAGTAGGAAACCTAAAGGGGATACCGGTAAACAGGGGTACTTTGGATGACACTCTCAAGTACAATGACTTGTACAAAGAAAGTGGAAATTGAGATGAGTGACACTTTAAAGAACTAATCCCAATCCGTTTGAACTTGGTTTTTGATTTTGGAATTTGAAAGGTTTATTATTTGTCATTGATGCTGTCCAAACCAGTTTTTCTCACCCACCCATTGAATTATCTCTAAAACTGGGCCTACATAGCTACCTGTGGTCCATTCAGTTATGAATAGAGTGAGATAGTGCATTAAGTTCCAATAAACATATCACTTGCCATTACTTCTTCTGTATTTTTCCCCTAAACTTGGCTTCCATAAGCACGCTTTGTGTTGTCTTTATTACGTTGGGTTGTTGGACTGTATGTTCTACTTCTACCACTGTTGAGCATGAACTTTTCATCAAAAGTTTAATTTGAACTTTATTTGTCGACAATAATTTTTTTCCCAATGATATTGACTCTCTTAAATTTCTTCCGCATTGATGCGGATACCTTTTGTTCTCTTGCATTATCTGCATGGTTTTTTGAATTGTGGATATGTTGTTTTATTTGGTGAATGCCTACAGCATTGTGTTTATTAAGATGTAGTCGGAACAGTTGTTTGAGCATATTTCAAGCTGACAATTGTTAATAGGGATGGTGAAAGGGATGCTATTACCTGACCATTTACTAGATTCTTTATATGGATGTTTAGCTCTTTTGGGTTTGTCATTCGTCTGCAGGTGCATGACCTGCTGAAATTGTATAATGACATTGGCATTCCTCCAGAACGCTTGCTGTTTAAAATTCCTTCAACTTGGCAAGTGAGTGTCTGAGCATGGTGGATACTAAACTCTTTTGTCTACTTTTGTGGATGCTAATGTATTGCTTTCTGCTCAGGGAATAGAGGCATCAAGTTTATTGGAAGCTGAAGGCATACAGACACACTTGACTTTTGTTTACAGGTAATATTTATTGGTTACTTTTCGTTGAGAAATAACTCAGTCATAATCTTGTTTAGAGTTTTTTTTCCTTCAATTAGGTAAGTGATCAGTATTTTTCCACCATTTTTAGCATCATCTAGATTGGCTTTGTCTATCTCTAGAGCCAGTGTAATCATCTTGAAATATCTTATTACAATGAATTTGTGTGCCATGACCCATTGCTAATTTTTCCATTTGGTCATGGTTCAGCTTTTGCCAAGCTGCAGCTGCAGCTCAAGCTGGGGCCTCTGTTATACAAATTTTTGTTGGCCGCCTTAGGGTAATACGCATGCCCATCTGCCAGAAATTGGATTGATTTTGGAAATATTCAATCTGGTGACATCTGTTGACTTTATCTTTCAGGATTGGGCACGACACCATTCTGATGATCCTGAGGTAGACGCTGCTCTTAAAAGAGGAGAAGATCCCGGGGTGGCTTTGGTTAGTTCTAGATCTCTCTCCTAGTCTGACTTCGTATGTCCTTACGGTTAGTAAAAGATTTTTGCTTGCTTAGTTGCCTGTAGAGTGGCCCTATATTTTCAGCTATGTTGCTGCATCTGCCAGTCTTACACTGTCTCTTGAAATATTGATGGGTGAGGAAGCTACTTTTATTCTTAGAGAAGATACCAAATAATATTACTGAATTCCAAAATGTTGGTCAGATATTTAGGAGGCTTGTACTGTGGAACCTCACCAACCAACCAACCCACCACCCGTCCACACATATGGAAAAATCAAACATAAATATATAAACCTTCATGTTTTCCGACCATTGCTTGACTTCTGATCTTAAGAGATTTCTACCTCCTTTTTAATTTATTTACATAGTTATTTCCTTTGACTTTTGATTCTGTTGTATTCTCTTTGATTCTACCATATATTCTTTCTTCGGATAATGTTCCTAAAATATCATGCTGCAACTCTTAAGTCTTTGATATCTTCTATCGTTGGTCCGTTGGATGATTACCTGTCATCTCCCCCAAAATATTAAACAAGATTAATAAAAATAAAATTAACTACAGATAAACAAAAAGAGAGGTGCTGCAGCCCTGAAATATTTCTAGGTTTTATTAAAATTGTACTAGTTCAGTTTCTCATCCAAACACCTCCTAGGGGCTTATTAAACGACAAAATCAACAGCAATAATGATATCAGAGGGATAATTGATAACTATAAGCATGATAGATTAAGAGAAACAAAATTGACTCTAGTTGCCATTGTGTGTCGCAGTCAGCTGGGGACCCGAGTTCCGGATTTAAAGCAGCCATTTTTGGACAAAACTATTGAAAGGGTACCAAATATTGGAAGGACCAACACATGTCAATGGCCTTTAAACTATTGTGGTTGCCATTTGTACTTATTCCTCCTGTTAAAAGATGAAGCTCATGAGTCTTCACTGTGAGCATGTTTTTTTTCTCCCTCCATTTGGTGCTTGTGGCTGTTTACAGCCAAATTAACGGAATATTTACAGTATACTGTTGTGATGCCCAAGGGAGTAGAGTTCGTGTCCCTTTTGCTATGAGCTAAGCTAACCTATATAGCCCATCACTGCAGGTGACAAAAGCTTATAATTATATTCACAAGCAAGGGTACAAATCAAAGTTGATGGCAGCAGCTGTGCGAAACAAGCAGGATATTTTCAATATTCTAGGGTAAGTCATACTTACCTGCCGTTGTTAATTTGGATTCACCAGTTTGATGAAGTGCTCAAGCTCAGTGTCCTCTTCTTCAGGGTTGATTATATCATCACCCCATTGAAGTTATTGCAGTCTCTCAAGGAATCTGTAACTCCTCCTGATGAGAAATACTCTTTTATAAAGAAGTTGTCCCCGCAATCCGCTGCTACCTATAGCTTCAGTGATGAAGAGGTTTGCATTTCTCATCCCCTTCTAGCCCTGTGGTTCACTTGATTAATGGGGAAGTTGATTCTTCAATTTGAAACAAACTGTATTGGAAGTTATAAGCTGGTAGAAAATCGGAATGTTGAGTGCGACATTAGGCCTTCAATTTGATTTGGTTTGGTCTAATTTAGTAGAGAATATAAGCTGGAGTAGATATTAATAATGCATTAATCTAAGTTGCATCGAGTGGTGGGTTGAAACTAAAGTTTTCAACTTAATCTTCTCTCAGCTTGTAAAGTGGGACCAATACAGCTTTGCCTCAGCGATGGGCCCTGCCGCCGTGCAACTTCTGGCTGCTGGACTGGATGGCTATGTTATTCAAGCTAAGCGGGTCGAGGAGTTGTTTGGGAAAATGTGGCCACCCCCAAATGTCTAAAGTGGTGTTGCCTTGCTGAAATAAAGTCACAGTTTATCTCAAAGTGCAGTTCTTCTTCTTGTTCGCCCACTTCCATTTGCGCCTCTTCAGATGCAGTTGGTATCCCTGCGTTTTCTTCTCCCGATAACAGTTTCTCTTGTTCATTGTCGTCTTTGGCATTTTGTTTTTGATTTGCAGTCAATGATAAATTGCTTTTACCTTTGCAAATGATATAAAAAATTTAAGTTTTTATATTGGGTAAGTTGATTCTTATATTAAGGAAAGAACACCAAGAACAAATTCCAAGGGTATAAGCCAAACCATACAGACCTAGACCAGAAAAATTCTCTACACTAGATTACAAACAAAAACCCTAGCTATACAGCTAAAAAGCAAACCACACTCACTAATAAACAAGAATACCAGTACCCTGACTAACTGCCACCATACAAAAATCTGCTATGCATAGCCCAGTCGTCTTTAATACAAATGTTTTCTGCACTTTTTCGGGTATGTTCATCCATAATATAAATGTTTTCTGCTCTTTTTTCGGATATGTTCGTCTCCAGTAAAAATGTTTTTGGATATGTTCGTCTCTAATACAATTTTTTTCTGCATTTGCTGGGATACGTCTCCAAGTAGCCATTCATTCCCATATCGCTGAAAATGTCCGAGGAGTGCATGTGCGCGGGTATATGGAACACATTCGAAGGATGACAAAATGGCAATTACTAACTTCTGGATTTATTAGAATTTGGCAAGTACTACAAGTCTACATCAACGAAGTCACCTTATATTCCCTTCATGCAATTCTATGGTGAAACTATGTTTTAGGTGCGAATTAGTAATGATACAACACTCTGTATAATTCGGAAAATGCTACGTACTATGAAAATGTGTCCCGAAAATTACTTCGAAAGTAAAATCAATAGTTCAGATAGATAAATGATCCTGTTGTTGCGTGTCTCCGCGCGATTTGAGCAGAGGGGTGGTGAAGTCTCTGCAATCCGAATTGCTGTGAGGGTTTCAATCATGGACATCATTTTATCCATCCTATCCTTGCTTCCATACCTTTTGACTATCCGTACTATCTTGTTGGAACCTTCCTACTAGGATAGGAATGTGCCATCACTACCATTAGATGACCAACAGATGTGATATCCTATTCCTATGATTCCACGTTTGGAACAGACAGAAATGAAAATATGATGTCATGCTTATATGATTCTGACGTTTGAAAGAGACAATAATAATAGGTGATTCCTAATGATATATTCAATCTCTTGGAATCTGATCCCATCTGCCATCAAGGGCGGCTCCAAGATCTCACTTCAGCGTAGACAAAATTGCTCATAAAAAATAAGGTTTTTATTTGGTTAAAAATTTATTGGACCGATTTATTTTGTTTTATTGAGTTGTACCGTGTTACTCATGTATTTAATTAGATTTTCCTTTACACTGGTTACGCCCGAAGTAGTGCAGACAATAATAAAGAAAAAATCAAATTATGAAATACATAAAAATTTGAGTGCATTTTTTTTATATATATATCCAGGAGGTTCGCTTGAACTCCTAAACAAGGACGGAGCCAGGATTTTACTTTTGTGGTGGCGAAAATGTACTTAAAAAATAAAAGGACAAAATACAATATGATGATGAAAGATTAAAAAAATCTAGTAGTGGCGAGTCTATATAATTCGGGAATACAAATTTATTTTCTATATAAGAATTGCATTTTTTGAAAACCTTGTGGTGGCGGCTGCCACCACTTGTCCACCTCTGGCTCCATCCTTGCTCCTAAACCTCCGCCATCCATGAGTCTAACAATGATGCATATCACAAACGCAAAATGGCGATTTCTATTTCTAGCATGTACCAAATGCCATTCAAATCAGTTATGTTATCAGGAATTACATAAATATGTCATCAGGAATTACAATTCTATTATGATCCGTTCAAATGTGAAAATCATGGAGATACGACATCAGAGTCATTCCTGCTTGAGTTTTCCGCAATCCAAACTGAGTCGAATAAGTATCCATGAACGCGAACTTGCGATTTCTACCATGTACCAAATGCTATTCAAAAGTCAAAACAATTATATTAAGAACATAATCGAAAGGAGAGTAAGTGCTTCTTTTATAAAGGTTTCTTGAACAGGGGTAAACCATGATTCTGTTGCCAAAAAAGATTACAAAGAAACATAACTTAATATGTGTAATCTTACACTCACTAACCCTAATCTTAGACATTAAAAGAACTACAGTGATAAGAGGGAGCACATATGTAATTAGAAAAATGAACAACTATAATTTACATATGCATGATGATCCGAATCGTTCGTTCTTCAAATCACTATAAAAAAATCAAACTATTCGGACACTGATAAGTATCTAATCAATTTTCACTTGTGTAAAACGGGGGGTAGACTGTGCCACATCCCCCTTTTATATAGTTCAGTTCCTGCTTCATATGAAAAAAATGACTAATGAGGTAAGGGTAGTTAATAAATTTCAATGTGAATAACGATAAAAGAATGGAGTGCAAATATATAAAAGCGGAGCGTGGAAATCACTGCATTATACCATCTTGTTTAATCTTCAGGGGTCCTTCTATTGTCAAGGTTGACAATAAACAAACAAGAAGACAAAAAAAAAAACATACATACATACATTGCATTGTACTGTATACATTTTTTAATACACTTTTACATATTTTTATTCGCTTTTATTATATTTCAATGTATTTTTTAATCCTTAATGATAGCATAGTGAGCTGATTTTAAAATTTTCCGATGTTTCTGAATAGGGTACTTTTCACAGGTTGATAATTCGTTGAAATGAAAGGATGAACAATGTGGGGTAGGTAGGGAAATGTGGATAGTGAGGCATTGCAGAGTGCATGAATGGATGCCCCCAAATCCACCAGAAACAGGTGACAAAATGGTCCAGTAACATGCCAGCGTGTGCTGAGTAGATCATATGAGGATCACGTGACAAGATTTGCTTTCGGTTCCAGTCCTTCCATTACTTTGACCTTGGTTGGTCAATGGTCATACCACCATAACATCCTTCCTTAAAGACCAATTTTTACTGAACTTCTGTTGTGCAGTTAAAAAAAAAAACTTACAGATCTATTCGGTAGTGGACAATTCAGATTTGTTTGGACAAGATGTAATCTGAGCCGTCCATGACCGATCAAGAACGACTGTGATCGGCCAGCATCCATGCTGTCCTCGAAGAAACAGCACCCACCCCGAGTTTTTATTTGTCGGATTAAATTAGCATATGGTAAGAGGGGTTATTAGTTTCGGACAGAGGGGGATTGCTGCGCAGCGTGCTGTGCGGCGGCTTTAGGCGCCGTGCAGGTATCGTTCCGACGATCGGAAACGTCCACCGCGTAAAGCTCGTCGAGTACTACAACTCCACAAAAAATCAACTCGATCGAATATCGTTAAGTCCCTCATTGGAACTAAAATAACTTGAAAAAAATGGGTTCAATAGTTTTCATCTAGTGTTTCAAGTTTATATGTTTTGATTTTTTTCAAGTTATATGCATTCCGATAATGCACTTAACAATATCTGATCGAATTGATTTTTGGTGGAGTTGTAGTATTCGACGAGCTCTACGCGGTGGACGTTTCTGATCGTCGAAACGATGCCGGCACGGCGCCTAAAGCCGCCGCACAGTACGCTGCGCAGCACCTCCCCTCTGTCCATTAGTTTCATAGTTTATGATGGTAGAGATCTTATCTTCACATATTGTCCTGTGTCCTAATACAATAACGCAATCTTGTATCTGATAAATAAAAAACGTTGAGTCGCGCCATCTTAAAATTTAAAATGCACATATCTCAATTTTAAGACATGATCCTACTATTGTTAATGCTTTGAGACAAGAATTTGATGAACACTCATTGTCTTCACTGATTCAATTGTATAGTCACATAAGCCATTTCGGATTCCTTTTTACAATTTTCCGTGGTTAATGTTGTACATTTTTTAGGGTGAAAGTCAACGGGTAATATTTCTCAAACGAGTTGTACCATCTACAATCAAAAGAAATGGTAGGCCCCATTCAATTGCCAACGTTTGATTTACTTAATTTTTAACATGAAAGTCAACGGGTAATATTTCTTAATTTTTAACGTGAAAAATTGAGTCATGAATAATTGCCAATGTTTGGGCCTACCATTTCATTATAATGAAATGTTTGTTTCGTTACATGGGAATTGTAGTGGGTCCCATTTTAAATAAGAGGAAAGTGTAGGACATATATATTAATTAAATTGTTACATTTTGACATTTTGTAGGGTAGCACAATTTTAGCTAAAATTAAAGGATGTGTTTGAAGATTGACACCTCTATATAATAACCTTCTGAACAATTTTCGAGCAAATAGCTTCGGGATTGTATTGACCTACTAATCATCTGTGATAAAAAGAGCCCAATGCCCACTTGAGAAAGTTAACATTTTATAACCAACCACAAGAAATCGACTATCCCAGGGCCAAACCTTAGGAGAAACAACCAGATACAACCAAAGACAAACAACTAGAAGTAGAATCTAAATCCTACTCCTACTGATAAGTAAGGATGAAGAAACATTCCAATTCTGACACAAACTAAAGTTCTCAGTCGAATGAGGTCACTTGCCCCAAGAACAAACCATGTCCCTAACATTTTCCACAATGACAGAGATAACATCATTAGGGTTGCAGGACTTCTGAGTGAAGATCCTGACATTACGTTCCAGCCAGATATGGTAGAGAGCAGCTGCTATGGATAATTTGCATCGAGAAGCTTTAAGACTTGTACCTTTGCAATGTAAACTAAGCCAAGCAATCTCAGCATCCCAATTCCCAGGACTTCGAAAAATCAAGTTCCGTCTCAAAAGATCAGACCAAATGTACTTGGAGAAGCGACAATCAAAGAATAGATGAGCATGGGATTCCAACTGTTGATGGCACAAAACACAAGAAGGCTGCACATCCATCCCCCAATCCCGGAGTCTGTCCTTTGTAGCCAACCTCTTACGACAAGCTAACCAAACAATGAAGGCCCACTTGGGAACATTCCCGTGAAACCACACAACAGAGCACCAAGGTGGATTTGGACCAACAGTCCTAATAGCATTCCAAGCGGATTTGGTAGAATAGAGGCCAGAAGAAGAAGGAGACCAAAACACCTCATCCTTAGACTGAAGGTCAGGAAGAAACTCAGCTGGAGTAGCAGCAATAATTTGCAAAGTAACTCTGTTCCTTGGTCTGGGCCAAAGCCAACTGCCATCTTGAATAATATCAGCAACCCTAGCAAACAAAGACCTTCCCAAGTTATAGACCACTATTTCACCAAACTTCTGGTACAATGGGCCAAGGGCGTGCCAATTATCAAGCCAAACATAGGTGTCATTCCCATTCCCAATTTTGTGCTTAATCAAAGGCTGAGCAAGAGGTCTAAGCTTGAACAATTTCCTAATGGTCCAAGAAGAATCAGTAGGAAGATCCATATGCCACAAGTTATGATGCTTAATGATATACATATGAACCCAACGAACCCAAAGGCTATCGGTTTTCTTACTGATAGCCCACAAATGTCGAAGCATTGTTGCTTTATTCCATTCCTTCAAAGGCTTAAAACCCAAGCCACCCTCAAGCTTTGGAGTGCAAACATCTATCCACCTTACTTTCGCACCAGTAGTTTTAAGATCCACACCAGACCACAGGAAAAGCTCGCATCATGCCTTCAATGTCCTTCAGAATTTTTTGAGGAAGAATAAACAAAGAGCACCAATAGATTTGAATGCTAAAAAGAACTGAATGGATAAGTTGGGTTTGACCACCAAATGAAAGAAGCCTGTTAGACCAGCTCATAATACGTTGAAGAACTCTTTCCTTAAGCACAACACAATCCTCATACCGTAGCCTGGATGATATCAAAGGCACACCAAGGTATTGAACTGGAAGATGGCCCTCAGGAATAGGAAGGATAGCAAGCAAAGATCTCTTTATATCGGTAGCAACTCCAGAGAAAAATATCTGACTCTTTTGTAAATTCGGCTTAAGCCCAGAAAGGAGATAGAAATCATCCAAGGCAGATTGAAAAACAGCAATAGAATGACAATCAGCTCCAGCCAGAAGGAACAAATCGTCTGCAAAAGCAAGATGGGCCAAGGAAAGAGCACTGCACTTAGGATGGTAGATAAACTGCCCAATACGAATCTTTTCCTTGAGAATAGCATAAAATCCTTCCATAACAAAAAGGAACAGATATGGGGAGATAGGGTCGCCCTGCCTTAAACCCCTGGCACCCTTAAAGAATCCCTCAAGCTCACCATTGATAACAACAGAAAACATGGCTGATGACACACATATTCTGATCCATCTAATAAAAATCGGAGGGAAAGCCATAGCATACATAACATCAAACATGAAATCCCAATCAACAGAATCAAATGCCTTCATAAGATCTATCTTGATGGCACACCTTGCAGGCAAAACATCTCTGTGATAACTCCTAACGAGCTCCTGCATAAGAAGAATATTGTCCGAGATTGATCTACCCTTAACAAAGGCTGCTTGAGATTGATCAATAATGAATGGAAGGATGGGCTGCAATCTGAGGGCCAAGATCTTAGTAATACACTTATAGACCACATTGCAGCAAGCAATGGGCCTATAGTCCTTCATAGTAAGAGGGCAACTCAACTTAGGAACAAGGGTTAATGTAGTAGCATTCCATCCTTTAGGCAAGCATTCCATCCTTTAGGCAAGCATCTGTGAGAAAAGAAGTATTTAACAGCAGTCACTACATCAACACCAACAATAGCCCAATTTTTATGAAAGAAACTAGCACTGAACCCATCAGGTCCATGGGCTTTATCACCACCTATAGAGAACATAGCATTTTTTTATCTCATCAGCAGAAACCTCTTGGATAAGCCCAGCCCTCATATCCTCAGGAACTTTAGAAGTGATAAGGGAATTCAAAACACCAGCAGTATCCTTTTTCAGAGCAAACTTTTCACCCAGCAACTTCTTGTAAAACCCCAGAATTTCGGCTTTGACAGCTACTGGCTCATCCAATCTAATACCATTCTCATCACAAATGGAAAGGATCTTGCTTCTCACGACATGACTTTTAACATTTTTATGAAAAAACTTAGAGTTCTGGTCACCCAACACCAACCATTTCACCCTAGATTTTTGACGATTAAAATCTTCCTCAGCAGCCACTAACTCAGTGTACTTAAGGAGAGCATCTTTCTCAGACTCATGAAGAGTAACATCATAAGGAAGAGCTAAACATTGGGCCTGCAAAATACTCAACTCATCATGAGCCAAAGCAACCCTCTTATGAATATCACTATAGAATTCCTTGTTAAAATCTTTTAACAAGGATTTGAGCTTTCGAAGTTTCTGAGACAAAACATCCATAGGGTTACCATCCACTTGAGATTTTTTCCTTTCGTTAGACGATATATGTTTGTATATGTCAGATTAGTATGAGAGCCAACCTCCTATCAATACGAGTCTAATCTTAGATTTCATATTTTAAAGGAGTGCTACACAACCATCGGACCGAACCCCAAAGTTCAAAGCTCACGGGAGATACGACTCATTACAACCTTCAACGTTTCTTTTTAATTATTCTTGACTATGTTTTGTTATTAGTGAATTTTCTATAACTTTCTTTAACATATTTGATATTTTCAATTCATCAGCATAAAAAAGAACACTCATCAAATTTTATACTCCTAAGTTTTTATAAATGTAACAAGTAGCTCCGTCCGTTCCGTCCCCGAAAGCTAGTTCGTTACGAAAATGCATGCAATTTTCATATTAAAAAATGAAGGTTTTTATGCATAAATAATTTACAAAAATTCTTGACACCCAATTTAATTGTTTGAGCTATATGTGTTCTCACAAATTTTATGAACGGAAACACTTTATTTTTTTATTCAAAATTTTCACACTTTTTTTTTTTTGAAAGTCAACGAACTGACGACTGTTTTCGACAAAGGGCCTACTGTAACTGTTAGTACTATTAATTTTTTTCGTTAACGTGTTTTTTTTTTATATAAAATTTCTGTTCAGTGTTTATTACGGTTTTGATTCTACTCGCTGATAGGAATCCAAAGAATAAAAGATTAATTCAAAATAGTACAGTAAATATTCTGATAATACAGAACTGAGCCAAACCAAGGCCTTGTTCTCCAATAGATTTTACGTAGATTTTATGAGAATCTCATAAAATGAACATTTTATGGAGGGGTGATAAAATGAAGTTGTTTTCTCAATTGATAAAAATGTAGTGGTTTTCCTATAGATTTTAGGAGGATTTTATGAGAATCTCATAAAATCACTTTTACATTTTATGTGTTGAGATTGGAGTGTCATAAAATGTGAGATTTTATGTACCTAAAATCTATTGGAGAACAAGGCAAAAGGATTACTAACTTGATAGAGATGTCTTTTCTTTCTCCTATGATGGTCAATATCATGAATTGTTTAAGTGGACCTCAAATGAACATGGGTTTGTACCCAAATATGGTACGGAATCAACGGTAATCAAGCAAAAACATCCTCCTCAAATCAGGGTCCGGTCAATAATTAATCACACATTAATCGATGAAAAATTAACTACTGCCCATATTATAATCCCAACCCTAATCCAAATTAAGGAAACCTAGTTACAGATGAACTATGTCCAGAAAACGTACAGAGTGCTCTTGGGGACCCACTTTTGGGTCTCACACGAGTGATCCGAACTGTTCATTATTCTTAAAACATTTTTTGAAGCACTTCTAACCGTCCGATTGAGTTGAAATTTTGTGGGGGCCCCTCGAAAAAATGTTTTAAGAATAATGAATAGTTCGGATCACTCGTGTGGGACCCAAAAGTGGGTCCCCGAGAGCACTCTATACGTTTTTTGTGTACTTCCTTCTGTATGCGTAGCAAGGTCCATTTTTTTTTAACCAAGAAACCTAAGATATCCATTAATAAAAAGATACTTTTGGATTTTTTTTTGATACCTATCAAAGTCCGATTAAGATAATTTTTTTAGTGAATATTCTTCTCAACTAACTCTACGAGGCCTACGGTTAAGATCAAAGGGTTCCCGAGTGAGCAATTGTATAACTTTTTTTCAAGATTTTTTCTGCTTATAGGGTCCTGGATTCTAAATGAAAAATTAAACATATTAGATCAATCACTTACAAATATCCAATGAGCCTGATTTTTGTCAAGGCCACTCATATAATTATTTTAAAATTATTGAATGGTTCAGATCGTTTGTATGAGACCCCGAATTAAACTACATAGAACCACGTGCGTCGTTTTAAGGTGTTGCACAGCGTAGTGCCTTTTGGCTTCTTCAAAGGGCGTAAGCTGTAATGGACAAGAGTTGGATGTCATTGTTAGCTTATTGTAAAATTTTGGTTCCATCCCGGGTGTTCCCTTGAGGCATTCTAACCGTTAGTTGAAAATGGGAGTATTAAATTAACAGAAAACCCAATCCAAGAGTGTAACAATGTATTAATGGAAACACATACAAAAACACATTCTTTCGTGTCCCAGCAAATATTTTTTCGTGTCCGAGAAAATATGCTGTATCAAGAAATGTGATTGTGAACTGGCCACTGGCTGGCATCACAATCCTTTATCTCTTTCATTCAAACTTCTCTCTCTCTCTAGATTCTTTCTTGTTTCAAATTTTGGTAAAATCTTCCTTTTTGATCCAGATTTCTTTTCGTTTCTCCATGGCATGCTCATTCGTACTGGATGATTACCAAAAAGTGGGCCAGACGCCGACAAAAAAGCTTCACTGTCGTCCCTCCCTTCAACTAACCGTTGTGATCACCATCTACCTTCTTTACGGAAATGGGGGGCATGCTGTGGGATCCGGGGGCCCTGTAGTGAGTGAGCTCACTACATGCGTGTAGTGAGCTCTCTCGGCCGTCCGATTCGAGATCAATAGTCCGGATAAATTAAAGTTAAAGTATTTTTTAAAGTGTAAGATGATCCGGACCGTTGATCTCGGATCAGACGGCCGAGAGAGCTCACTACACGCATGTAGTGAGTTCACTCACTACAGGGCCCCCATATCCCATGTTGTGCACAGCCATGCTGTGCATGGTGCTGTGCACTCCCTCGGCCGTTGGATCGTGTTTTGGACGGCTCGGATGTGTTTTAATTTTTTATCGTAAAAATAAATCAAAATTAAAAGGATAATTGCCGAACGCATCCGAACCATCCAAAACTCGATCCAACGGCCGAGGAGTGCACAGCACCATGCACAACATGCCCCCAAGTCCCTTTTTTACTATGCCCAAGAAAACTGCACTCCAAAAAGCAATTAATATTCTCTCTCTACCCCTCTCTCTCTCTCTCTCTCTCTCTCTCACACACATTCCCACTCAAGACAGTCCTCTCCCTCTCTCTCTAGTCCCTTCCTCTGCTACTATTCTTCTTCTCTCCTCTGCTGTCTCTCGTAATGTAAAAAACAAAAAATACCCAGAAAAGCTACCAAAAATTGATTATTTTCTTCAATTCAACCCTAGATAAACACTTCATTCATGGCTAGCTACATTGTCTCCTCTTTGTTCGTCATCTACATTTGTTTCTTCACGAGCCTCTGTTTCGCGGACGACCCTTTTGTTAACTTCGATTTCGTGGTCTCCTACATCACTGCCTCTCCTTTGGGTGTTCCCCAACAGGTACGTATGTTTTCGGATTTCCTTTTTACTCTCTCACTCTAGTTTCTCTCCGTCGTCGTTATTTCCATCTGGGTTCTCTGATATTCATCTGAACAGGTAATGGGTTAGCTCCAGTTTTTCAGTATTTCGAAACTTTAGCTTCAGATCTGCAGAATGTGCTTATAGTTTTGTATTGTGGGTTTAGAGTTATAGTTGCTGTTATTGCGTTTGTGGGAGCTTCATTAGTTCTGGCCATTGTTTCTTCTGAGTTCTAGGGTATTACTGTAAAACCCTAGCGTATAGATTGATGTACTCTCCAATATACGTCTATTGCTTTCTTGTTGTGATTGGTTATTCTTTGTGCTATTTGTGTGATTTTAATTCTTCACCAAAAAATAAATTATTCGTGTTAGGTTTGAGATAGTAATGAAGAGCTACTTTTATTGATTTTCTGAGCTGCATTGCTTTTAAGCGCAGGTTATTGCTATTAATGGTAAATTTCCGGGACCTATCATTAATGTGACTACTAACAACAATGTAGTCGTCAATGTCAAGAACAAGCTAGATGAGGACCTTCTCCTGACTTGGTAGGATTGCAGTAATTTAAAACTAATTTGATTTGGATTTTGGGGTTTTTTTTTTGGTTATTGACATTGTGGGATGTACAATCTATCGTTTGTTACAGGAATGGTATTCAACAGAGGCGAGTTTCTTGGCAAGATGGGGTACTCGGTACTAATTGCCCGATTCCTCCCAAGTGGAACTGGACTTACCAATTCCAAGTTAAGGACCAGATTGGGAGTTTCTTTTACTTCCCGTCTCTCAATTTTCAAAGGGCCTCAGGTGGTTATGGCGGATTTATTATTACCAATAGAGATATTATTGCAATTCCCTTTGCAACCCCAGACGGGGATATAACAATTTTGATTGGTGATTGGTACACCCGGAACCACACGGTTAGTGTTTGATAAATTGTCAAATTTGACTTTTTGGGTCATATTGAAGCTGCATGTAACGATAGTTTCTGGTTGCAGGCTTTGAGAAAGACCCTTAATGCAGGCAAGGATCTTGGGATGCCGGATGGCGTTCTTATGAATGGGAAAGGCCCTTACCAATATAACTCTACCCTTGTGCCTGATGGCATTGATTACGAAACAATTAACGTTCAACCAGGTTAGTATATCTTAAAGTATTTGTTTATGTATAGTATACAAGAAATTTTAATGTTTTTGCTGAATGGAGTAATGTTCTATATATGTCCCTATACTTTGTGAATTAGAAGTGGAAATAGATTCGTTTTAGTCTCATGCTCTGAATACGTTGTAACTTGTAACCACTGTTGCAATTATCTGTTTATGCACTGAACCTTCTTTTGATGCAAGGTAGACAAATATGCAGTTTGACCTTCAATTATAGGCTGCGATGTGCATCCTTGTCTGTTTCTGAACTTTTTTAGGTCGATTACTACCTTTGATGGAATTCGTGTTTGCTATATTCAAGGTGTTTTTGAACTAGGCTTTAGTTCAGATACCATGTTCAACTGTTAGTTCATATAAGCTTCAGCAATTTAGTCTACTTTCCATTGGAAGTTGAAGACAAGCAAACTTTTGGGGTAATCAGTCACCCTTGCGGTTTAGTGGGAGCAAATCTGTGGTGTGCTAAAATTTTTCTAAACATTCATGAATAAATATGTTCATAGTTTTTTGGGTTTGTACCTTTTATAGTTGTTAAACCACTTCTTGACATGACAGCACAATAATAAGGATTTATGAAAAACCCTAGGTGCTAGGAACTACATATGACAGCCATAATGTACTACCTATTGTCAGCAAACTTGCATGGGCAGCCATGGTGTGCTACATATGGCAGGAAAAGAGTCTTTCAGGGTATCCAAAGACCCTCTTCCTCTGTTATTTGGAAGATGATGTTGGAGTTATGGGCTGCAAATTCTCCTCTGTTAACCTTGCCCTTTGCCATTCTTGGAAAATCCCTCTTGAAGTTACCGTTTCCTGTTCTTAAGTTGTTTGTAGTAGGTAACTTTTTTTATTTGGAAAGTACGAACTTTATGGTCATGAGTTGATTTTCTTTGATCCAGTTTTCCTTCCTCCTTTCGGTTCCTAATATATTATGTTGTGATGTCGGCCAGGGAAAACATATCGCGTTCGTGTACACAATGTGGGGGTGTCAACTAGTCTGAACGTCAGAATTCAAAACCATAACCTGCTTTTAGCGGAAACAGAGGGATCGTATACAGTGCAGCAGAATTACACTAACCTAGATATTCATGTTGGACAATCGTACTCTTTCTTGGTAACCATGGACCAGAATGCAAGTACCGATTACTACATTGTAGCGAGTCCCAGGTTTGTGAATGAATCGATCTGGCAAAGAGTTACTGGTGTGGCCATCTTGCACTATTCAAATTCTAAAGGGAAGGCTTCAGGCCCCCTTCCAGACCCACCAAATGACCAATATGACAAAACCTTCTCAATGAACCAGGCAAGATCGATCAGGTTTGTTGGAAATTTTTTGGATGCATTGGCATTTGGCCATTTAGTTAAGCTAATGAAAATATATTTTCTCTTTCATGTTTCTGTATTCTTAGAGATAATGATGTTTCTTCATTTCAAACATAATGAGAACTTAAAGAACTGAATACTTACCTCTGTATAAGTAAGAGTTGGCCAAATTAATGATTTAATCATGGTGTTGATTTGAGGGTCAGAGGGATTGCTGCTGAAAATCTGAAATAGTTTTGTTAAACATGAGAAGAATTCTTCGGAAAAAAATAACGTAAAAAAGTAGGTATGACTTGAGGAAATGTGGTGAAACTAGTGGATGGCCGTATGATCTGACAGCGTTTTTGCTGACAAAATTAGTGTAATTTAGCATCTTTGTGTCTTCCAGTGAAAATAAATCTCTCTCTGTGTCTCTCTCTGAGTCTTTTGGTCAACATTGTGCAGGTGGAATGTGTCTGCCAGTGGTGCTCGCCCCAACCCGCAAGGCTCTTTCCATTATGGCTCAATCAATGTGACTGATCTTTATGTGTTGAAAAACAAGCCAGCAGTGACCATCAATGGGAAGAAGCGAACTACACTCAGCGGGATCTCATTCGTCAATCCCAGTACACCAATCAGACTTGCTGACCAATTCAAATTGAAGGGAGTATACAAGCTTGATTTCCCCACTAGGCCAATTACAGGACCACCCAAGATGGCAACATCGATAATAAATGGCACATATAAGGGATTTATGGAAGTTATATTGCAAAATAATGACACAAAGATGCAAAGCTATCATATGGATGGATATGCCTTTTTTGTGGTTGGGTAGGAATTGGCTTCCTTCATCCAAACTTCATCATATCGATCTTCCAAATGAATACTCTATTTTCCTTGGCAAGTTTGATCTGCGAACCAATATTTTCAATTAATTATTTACAGGATGGATTTTGGGGAGTGGACAGAGAATAGCAGGGGGACATACAACAAGTGGGATGGTATTGCCCGCAGCACAACGCAGGTAAGCCTTCTGATAGTTTATTCCTCTGTAAGGCCGCAGTCATTAGCTTCCCATTATCTTGGTTTCCTGATTTGCTTTCTCTGTTTCGAGATCTCTACTACTTTGCGGTCTTGGGATGTTTAGATTTAATAGCTACTTACCAGGCCCTTTGATGTTCTTTGCGTATATGGGAAAACAGATGATAAAATTTATAGTTAGGTGTCATATGGGAGGATCTGTTCTAGTGTTATGACAATGCTAGCCGCCCTTACACTTTGATGTAGCTTCAAGTTAACCAATCTCTTCACAATAGACGTGGATAAAGCTTTCTACTTCTACTTATGTCAGACCCCTAATATGCGGGAACCTTTTTGACTAGATACATTAATGGCCAATTATGCCCCTTCTCAAAATCCAGGTGTTGCTGGATATTGTTAGGAGTCCAATCTTTCGACTTCATCTGCTTTGACTCCCCTTTGATCCATGATCTTTTACCCTCCAGACACCAGTTTAATCACAGACTTCACTGGACCTACTCCACCTGTTACTCCATCGAGAGAGATACTTCGCTGCACGCCACATGCACCTTGCTCCGCTGAGAGTCACTACGATCCACTCCCGCGAGTTCTTTTTTGTGCAAGCCCAGGAGAATCCGCCCCAAAGATCATCATTCATCAGCTTTGATACTAATTATTAGAACGATCCAAAGAGGTTTTCTCCATCTATTGTGGTGTATCCACAGTCCACATGACATCACTTGGGCCCAACATACATTGAATGACCCAAGTCTAGTTAAAAGCTTAAGCCTTGTTAGTGGTGAGTCACCTAATTGATATTGAGGTCCAACCTTTATTCTATTTACTCGGTATGGGACTCAAATCCTTCATACATGTTCCAACAGATATGACCTTTTTTCCCCTCATCCTTTTATCATGTAAGATACAAGATGTTTGTAAACCAGTCAAATGGATGCTTATGATCAAGTTCTTTCCTATTGATTGAGGTTACTTCTGGAATGTTCCTGTAGATAATCAGCTATAACATAGGTTTTTTTTTCAGCTAGGCCACTGGCATATGGAACTTCCATTGCAGTCTCTTTCAGAAGACATTTTCTGCCTCTCCCCTCTTGTTACAATTTTTGAAGCGGTAGTTCTCATATTATGCTAGACATAAAGTTTGCCAAACCATCTTCATCGTTAAACATGCATGTATGACCTGCTGATGCCCACCCGCAGAAAAAAGGGAGGCGATTATTATGCCTAACCTTCCTTTAGTTTCCCTGAACCCTTTTTGCTTCATTTTTTTCCCTCCTGTTTTGCACAGGTTTTTCCAGGGGCCTGGACGGCAATCTTAATCTCTCTTGACAATGTCGGTGTCTGGAATTTGAGAACAGATAACCTCGACTCTTGGTATCTTGGTCAAGAAACCTATGTCAAGGTTTACAATCCAGAGGTCAATAACAAAACCGAGTTCCCCATGCCAGATAATGCTCTCTTTTGTGGTTCCCTCAGTAAATTGCAAAAGTACGTATCAGAACCTGTATCAATTTTTTCTATCTTCAAATTTCTATCAAGATCAAGGATCCTTAACTCATTTATCTTCGTCCCATTTTCAGGCCCCAAAAAATCTCCGCGGCAACATCAATCATGGGTACTACGTCAAAACTCCTATGGAGTCTGGTGGTGATGATATGCACTGTAATTTCTGTCTTGAGCTAATCCTTTTCCACTCCGATGCCTCTGTGTTGCTTACGGGAGTCTGGCTTTGCCTAGTGAGTTTTGCGTTTGTGAGTGTTTAGGTGTGTAACATTAGGCTTGTTGATATGATTCTTCGTTGATTTCCACGGACATTTTTTCATCCCCGATGTACTAAATTGTTCCCTCTCCCTCGGACCC
This sequence comes from Vaccinium myrtillus, assembly GCA_016920895.1. Taxonomy (NCBI): domain Eukaryota; kingdom Viridiplantae; phylum Streptophyta; class Magnoliopsida; order Ericales; family Ericaceae; genus Vaccinium; species Vaccinium myrtillus. The sequence goes on along the minus strand of CM029281.1, from coordinate 14,431,408 downwards.
ATGTTTCGCTGGGGCTTATCATTCTTTCATAACTTATATTTTGATGTAATGGTGACAATTCATCAGTTTTCTATACAATTTGACCAACAACCCTGATCCTAGTTTAAACTCTCCAGACTTTCATATTGTTTATGTAGGTCTTATTGCATTATATTTGATACGTGAAGCGCACGCGCATATTTACCGAGAACTAGTTGTCAATCCGCTCTAAATAACTTGCTTCCCTATGCCATGAATCTTTTTTTTTTTTTTTGTTACTGATTTTAACTGTTTACTGGTAAGATTATCAAGTGCTATCAGCCATGCAGCATGAGATGGTCTTGGAGTTCATCGTGCTACTGCATCAAGTGTTTGCCGTTTGCTAAAAGCTTTGCTTTTACCACATCCAATTCAAACCATTGCTCCCCTCGGTCTTACTGAAGACCCAACCTAGCTAGATTATGTGCACAGCCATTAACCTCTCCCCTAATTTGATTGTTACCTTCGTTGGTCGGACATGTTGCGACACAATAGGAGGTTAAACTGCAAGTTTAAGGTCGGGCGATTGAACAAGGACCATGAATGCGTTCTCAACTACGGATTTCTTGACGAGGTTTGCTATAGGCACTAACACTTATACCAATATTTGCATGAACTCTCTTATATGGGATATGTGGGACTCAATGATAGGTCGCACATATTCCATGTGAAAGAATTAGTGCAATTGTTGGTGTAAAGTGTTAGTGCCTCTATCTTTTCTCTTTCTTGATTGCTACTGTATTTTTTTCAATTGCCAAAAAGGTCTCTAGTTTCTCCGTACTTCGACAGAAATAATACTCCTATTTTTATTTTTATTTTTAAAAAAAATTCTCACATGGAGTATATAATAAACTTATAACATAAAGTTTTTATGTTCAATGTGCTTCTGACGTGTAATTGTCCTTAAGTTTTGGCATAAAAAGATGTTCAAGTGTGTGTCCGTATCCCGTACTTTTCAGATATGTTAAAAAAGCCACTGCAGAAATGAAATTACTGAAACATGCCCAAAGATAAAGGGTTCAATCTTTGCAGTGAGGGTAGTAGGTAGGGCCATTCCTCAAGCATATGAGAAATATGGTGCAGTCTTAGCTGGATCATCAGGGCTTTTTTTTTTCTTTCCTTAAAGCGTTTTCCATCTCTGCTTTGCTTTTTGTGCAACTTTTATCCTATATCTGCATCATTCATAATAATTTCCCCACTACCCCGGACCCACCACAACTCCAGGCTCCAATATGTACCGCTAGGAGGGCGGTGTCAGGATTTGAATTCCTTGACGGCGAAAGTAGAAGAAATCAACCAACCGGTTCTATACGTACCGACCAAAGGGTACTGATCATGCACAGACGGCGTCTGGACCCCTTTGTGGGTCCCAAACAATCAATCCGAACTATTGATTCATCTCAGAATCGAATTCCGAGTGGGTTTGATAGTAATCGTTTCAATCGGACGGGCCTATGAGCTTGATCCAAAATCACCCCATTTGATAGGACCCCATTTGATGAAATGGGGTGATTTTGGATCAAGCTCATAGGCCCGTCCGATTGAAACGATTCCCGCGAGGCCCATTCAGAATTCGATTCTGAGATGAATCAACAGTTCGGATTGATCGTTTGGGACCCACGATGGGGTCTCCAACGCTGTATGTACATAGTCGGAACAAGGGGGGTTGGTACCCCTTATATTTCCGGAAATCAACTACCTAAACTTCTTTATTACAGTAATAACTAAAACAGTGAACATGTTCTCTAACTACTAAGTGCATCGACTCTTAAAATGACTCCTAAGTGTACACATAAACCTAATTGAGGTCTATTTGACACTCCTAGAGTTTGCTAAATATAGAGAGCATACGTGCACCCAATGGACTAGCAAAAAAATTTCCTAACGTTAGTCTTACGTCTATCGACATAGAACAAAAAATAAGTTAACAACCTGTCAAAATGAAATTCAACGTTTTTTTTTCGAATCCTAAAATAAAAAGGTGGATTTGTCGGGGAAGGGAGAAAGAAAGAGTGTTTTAAGGTAAAATTATAATGCTGATGTAAAAATAAAAAAAAATAAAAAAGGTGGATTTATATTTGTTTTTTTTTTTTTTTGATCAGTTATTTATATTTGGTTTGTAGAGAGAACGTGGGACAGGAGGGATCACGCGGGAAAATAGCAAGGAAGAATGCTGCTCCTTTTTAAGGGCCTCTGAGCAAAAATCACACTAGACATCCTTAACTCATTACCTCCTAGTCTAGATTAAAATTGAGTTTAAATTTGAAAAATTACACTAAACTCTCTTGCAAATATGGCTTAGAGGGTGTTTTTTTTTTTTTTTGCCATTCGATATATATCAGTTGGGGGTTAGCGGGAAAGTAAGTGAGTTAGTTCAAAGGGAGGTCTAGAAGCTATCCATAGCCCTAAACTCCAATCGCCTCTACCGAGGCTCGAACCCTGGTCTCCTTTGTGGGAGAACCAGGAGATAACCGCTAGGCTACAAGCCTTTGGTTGGCTTAGAGGGTGTTTAGGAGGCTCATTTTCAACTTTTTATTTTTAACTTTTTGACTTCTTTGATTATAGTCGGAATGTATTTTAAATTTGGTACATAGAATGTTTAGAATAAATGTGCAGAATACATTTTGTAATATGAGTAGCTTTTGAGAGATGTGTACAAAATACATTTGTAGATCTATTTGTTAATCAAAATGGAATAAATAAAAAAATGAGAAGTCAAAAAGCTCATCTCAGCTTACTTTTAGCTTCTCCTCTCTAATATCAAAAAACCATAACACGTTCTTCTATAATACATTTTCCATTTTGCTACCAAACAACCAAAAGCCAATAATGTAAAAATGAAAAGTTGAAAAGGAAGTATCCAAACAGGCCCTTAAAGTGCAGTTCCAAAAAAAAAACAGGCCCTTAAAGTTATTTTCTTTATACTCCAGTTTTTTGATAAAGCTAGAGGTGGTAACAATGCTAGGGGTACATAAATTTTTGTACATAAAATGTACAAATCAGTTGATTTGAGACTTAGGGTCCCACCCGAATAATCGGAGCTGTTCATGTTCTTCAAATAATATTTCTGTGACCTCTGTGAATCAAAAATTGATTAAACGGATGAAGCATTCACCAATATGTGTTTGAGCTAATTTTTTATGGGATGCAAGTAAATATTACTATTGTGCAAAATACGAACTTCTCCGATCGTCTGCTTGAGACTCACGACCCGTTTGGATGACGGATTTGATTTGGATGGATTTGTAATGGGGGAGGATTTATAATGAGGGTGGGCCTACGTTCTAAGAAGGGTGGATTTGTATTCTGGTGTTTGGATGGTATTTTGAAAAGGGGGATTTGGAAGGTGGATATAATAGGATGACTTGTCAAATGACTTAATTGCCCCATTAATGTATGAAAAAATTGGATAATTTAAAAATTACAATGTCGACACCCTATTTTTTTATCATTAAATTTTTTTTTTCTGGAAATAAATTAAAATCTATATTACGTGAGTTATTACATTATGTGATTTTTTTTTGTTGTTTTAAAAAATTAGAAAACAAATAAAGTACCCCATTTGTAACAAATAAATGTACTGTACCAACACACCCACCCACCGACATAATTTTTTATTTCCCAGCCATCCACTTTTTTTTTTTTCTTATTTTATTTTTTAATTTCCCAACCATCCACTTTTTACTTTACCAACATAATTTTTTCTTTCACACTTCATCTTCTTCTTCATCCTTCACTGCCGACCAATACACCCACCCACCGACTGACCCTTATCCGAAATCGACGACCCCATCCGGATCCACCACCAACAACGGAAAACCCACCGCCGGCAACCACCACAACCCAGATCCAACTCAAAATTTTCGACCTCTGTTCATCTCCTCCGACCTCTGGTTCGTCTCTCTCTCTCTCTCTCTCTCTCTCTCTCTCTCTCCAGTAGAAAAGGAGGTGGATTTGGAGGGGTAAAATAGTCCCAAAACACTCAGATTTTCTAACGACAGGGGTAAGGCCAATGTTGGCAAATCCACTTGCGGGTGGATTACAACTCCGGTTGTGTGGGACTGGAGCCCAAATCCGGCCTCTCATTTTACATTCCAAACACCGGATTTGTGTGGGGCCAGGAGTACAAATCCGGACGCTTGCAAATCCGGGCGCCATCTCCTCTCCTCTCCGGTATCCAAACACGCCGTCAAAGTGGGGCCAAAAAAAACATTTATACATTTTCCGTGCAAAAACTTCTATACCCATATCTTTTGTCCTCCGTGTCATCCTCTCCTTGGTGGCTCCACACACCGCTACTTGGGCCCAGTTTCTCTGTATTTGGGACAGGACTGGACTTGAGAAAGTGGACAGGTCTCTAGGCCCACTTATGACCCTTTTCATTTTTCTAGGCCGTGGATTTTTTACCAAAAAAAGAGGCGTAAAAAAATGATGATCTGATAGGACACTCGTAATAACAGTAATTTCAACATATTTCAAAAAAGGAAAATGTTAACGTGTGTCCAATAGAAAAACATTAAACTTAAAGTGTATTGAAATATGTGAAAAGTGTATAGAAATATGTGAAAATGTGTGCCTATTGGGCACATTTTAGTGAGACCCTCTATGTGGAATCACGAAGTGGATCTCACACAAGTCGGTCTACATTTGATGCATATCAAATGATATACCCATAGTTTTTTTCTTCCCCAAAAAAGAAGCTAATAAGTTATTTTAGAAAAATGGATACTAATTGTCATTTTAGAAATGTCTCTTTAAAGCTAATAACAGTAATTTTAGAAAAAAAATGGATACTTATGGGTACATCATTTGATATGCATCAAATGTAAACCGGCTTGTGTGAGATCCACCTCGTGATTCCCCAAAAATGATTGAGCTCATTTGAATATTAGTAAGAGCTAGATCAATTTTTGTATCTGCACTCGCAAGGGTGAAAATTGAATGAATCGATGAAGCGTTTATCGATATTTGAATGAGTTGACTTTTTGTAGAGCATGTTAGAATAATGCTTTAAACAAATTAAACGGCTTAGATAATCAGCGCAGGACTTTAAAATAGGTTTGACGCAATCTGATATACACGAAATACAACATTTCGTGTATATCATATTGCGTCAAACCTATTTTAATGATATACATGAATGTTGTACTCCCTCCGTCCCATTTTGATAGTTCAACTCGGTCTCCAATGTAATTTTTTAATTGTTAATATCTTCATTCTACAAAAATTTTTAAAGATTTTAAATTTTTTGTATAATAGAACTAATTGAGATCTATCATATGAGATCGATATTGCATATAAAATTTATTATAAATTGAAAGATATTAAAAATTTAAAAATTACATTGTAGACCGAATTGGACTATCAAAATGAGCCGGATGGAGTAATTTTTGTACCAAAAAAAAAAAAATTGTTGTATTTCGGAGACAAGTATGATGGATCAGCACACTTCAATATTCACAGAAGCCTAGAAAATGAATATATTGTTTTATCAAAACGGGCCCAATAATTAGCCCACTGAACCAAACTCAAAGCAGGCCAGCCCTCCACCCAATTGGACTGAGACATCAGTCCTTACTCCTTAGCCAGCTATTGAATTGAGAAGATAATCGCACCGCTGTTATTTTGGGATTAAAACTTCAGGCTTTGGGGGACTAATTAGGGTTACTTCCCATTGAGGTAGGTTCGTATTCTCGATATTTTTTATATTCACTCACAAGTCATTCTTATTACGTACATTAATTGATACTGAAAATACCGTAGCGAAAACTCACCCATAATGTAGAATTTACGTTCTGAAAGATATAACACTTAGAAATTTAAAGGGAATTCTCAAACAACACAAAATTATTTTCTGTACAGCAAGGCTATATGCATCTGTTCCTTTCTAAAACCCATAGTGGCAGAAGCGTTGGGCTTTAATATAAGGAGTACTGGAGGATCTGGAAATTCCCTTCATTGAGGACACTGTGGGAGTGCCTTTCGCCGGAGTGAGCTCTTTGGATCTTCTGAATGGGTGTGAAAGGTGGCGGAACGAGTAAGCTGTGTCTGAATCCTAGCTGCCCGCCGGAGAGGGTAACTTGCACATGTAGACAACCGTGTTAGTGCCAAACTCGGACGGTGGTGGTCCGGGAAGACACTCCGACGGACAAGTCAGTCACCGGAGAGAGGGTTCACCAGAGATCTAGAGAGAGAAGTAGAGTTAAGAGGGCAGTAAATGAGGAGAGAGGGATACCCATTGTGGTAGTTGTAAGTGGGTATTTATAGGGAGGGGGCGTGCGTCCTACGCGTTCGGTGCCCCCCACGCGCCTGTCATTCGCGCTTGGAATGACAGCTGATGTGACCTTTATCTCTGCTGCAAGCCCGCGCTCCGGCTGATGTCACGGCACGTGGGCTCGAGTAGTCAAATCACCTCGAGACATTCCCCATCACCCACGTGCTCCTGTAGGCGGCGGTGGCAGAGTAGGCGACTGCCACATTTAATGCTCCATCATGGAATGTGTAGCGTGTCTGGCACGCCTCCACCGAACCAAATGTATTCGAGCCCCCACGTTACCGAGGTCGACCGACTCGGTACGCGAGTGGCCCAGCCCCTCATGCGCTCGGCACGTCGCTGGGCGGAGATCCCGAGGGTATTCCGAGAGCCAGGCGGAGAATGTCATGTCCTCGGCACCTGACCGTACGACAGACATCGTTCAAATCTATATTCGTCCAGAACTGTACATCTGCGCCCTCCGCCTAGGGCACCGTATGATCGGCACCATTGAGACGGATCGATCTGCATTCAGATTTGCAGATTCCGAGACAGTGACCCTTTTAGCTCTTTGTGATGCGGAGAGGGCCCTCTGCTGACCCCTATGAACCCGGCCGCTACAGACACATAATTATTCTCAGTAAATGACTATGTCTCAAATGCTTATTTCTATTCATTTCTTCTCGGGGCACCTTGTTTTTTTTCTTACTCTCTAATTTAATAATAGAACTCGGCTTCTCTGCGAATACAGTTTGTCTACACTCAAATCGCAACACAAAGATCTGAACCGTATGTATGATACTTTTATTCAGAAAAAATATAGGTTAACAATTTTTGCAAAAGGAAAATGTTCTTACAAGCTCTTAGAAGTTTTAGATCAACATAAATTTTTGTATGGACAAATTATTTGGTGATCTCTACAATATAATTGGCTCGAATCGTCGAGAAGGCAACCAAATGTATGCGAGTTACACTCTGTAGGTCCTAAATACAATAGAATCGAGTGGGGGTGTAACATTCCGAATTTTTAGTTTCATAAAAAAATTAAATGTTATCTTTCTAATTACTTGATTTATCACGCTAAATTCTTACTTAGACTAATTACTTAATAATCATGATTAGATCATTAGTCGACTTCTAATTTTTGACTTCGCAAATATATAGCATGACTATGACTACAAACTCTCTAACCAAACACCACCTAACCTAGGATAAACCAATTCCTAGAATAAGGGAACCCCTAGAATATCCTAATCCAATTCCTCATTGTTTCTCCAAAACCATGGTCCAAAACCATCAACCATGCAAAACCACCATTAGACTTTCATAGCTAGCCAACCCTAGGCCTGAACTCCCAGCAGAAATGCAGCCATTGTTGCAAGCTCACCAATCTGTAAATCGCCATTTTTCTTAGAGTTTAAGTCGTTTTTAAGCTTAAGTTCCTTCATTGAGGTTGTAGAGGACTTCAGGGCCTTCGATCTGGATACAAGAATCACCAAAAAAGGTTGAGAAATGATCCCAATATGCCAGCCCGAATTTCCTGTTCAAGATGATGTTTTGTTTTTCCAAACAGCTCACTGTACGTCCTCTAAAGATCTTCATGTTTCTCCTTCTTCCAATCGTTTCTGAACTTAGATTCCTTGATCGAAGTTGTAGAGGATTTCAAGACCTTAGATTTTGGTTAAAGAATCGCCCGAAACGGTCGAGGAACGATCCCGATATTGCAGCTCAAAGTTGCTGGTCGAGTATTTTCGGACAGCACAGTCACTCTGTGCAAATCTCAATTTTTCTCATAGTTAGAGCGAGTTTTGGGCTTAGACTTCTTCGTCAACATTGTAGAACACTTCGAGCACTTCGTTTTAGACACAAGAATCGTCCGAAAAGGTTGAGTTTTTGTCACGATATTGCTGCCCAAAGATTCTTCTTGAAATCGGGATTTTTCAACGACATTTTGCAAGGCCGAGCTTATTCGTCCCAATGAAGGTAGATTACTCTGTACCCATTACTTCCCAAGTTGTGACCATTATTGAGGCTTCTTAGGAGCCCAATCGATGAAACGAACAAAACACAAAAACTTGTCTTGAACAAAAACAGACCTTACTGCCGTAAGGTTCAGAACTCACGGCCGATACATGAACCTCGCGGACGTAATATTGATTGGGCAATTGTGATATTCCTGTTTCTAAATGCTGTGACGGGTTCGAGAAATTTAAAGGCCGCCGTTTACTGTTTTGTGCAGACTTCAATATTGGAGTGTTTTGTCTTTGTTTAGAATGTGATATCATGCCAAGTGTTAGATTGGAATTATTATTATGATTTTAAAATCATTGTCACTAAAGATCATTGTCACTAATGATCAATTTTTTTGGAGTGCGTTTTACACAAAATTCTATTCTGACATTTGTTAACAAAATGCCAAAGTATTATAGTAGCCTTTTACATGTTTGTATAGAATTAGTTAAAATACTCACATTTAAGATATTGCAAGTATCATGACTTTAGTAAAAGAAAATGATATACTTTTCTTATACTATTACGTGGGAAACATTTTTTTTCCCTTTTGAAAATGATACTTTTACGTGTTATGTGTTGTTCCGTCTCTCATGATGTGTACTGCGAATTATACTTAATATGAGATTATTGTTAGACTGACGTAGGTTCATGGGTTGGGGTTACGAGCTTAGAAAATATAGACGATGATAAGTTAAGCAAATTGGGAATAATTGAGGTTGTTGTGATGGGGCCTAGGAGGTCATCCAGCAGGATCCCGGAGTTGTGGTAAATGGTGAAGTCAGGCTATGGCTAGATTGGAGAAAGTGATGTGTTGTTATTCGAAACCCTAGATATGGCGTTGCGTGATCACTCCTCATGAATAAGGCGGTTACAGATGATTTTGTATTATAGATCCAGGATATGGACTATATACTCCCAAGGTTACGGTTAGTTCCTTGTGGGCCCAGTGGTACGGTTAGTCCCTAAGAGATTTTTCCTTGTGAGGCAGTTGATGACTCCGACTAAGTACATAATTTAGTCCATTTCATCTGGGCCCCCGGTTAGGACAAACAAGGAGGGAATGGCACTACAAGAAAAATGGGCTTTTGTGACAAAAATCTTTGTGGCAACTCAAAATTTGTCACTAAAATGATATGTTCAGTGACAAAAGTAAACTTGTCACTAAAACATTGTATTTTGTGACAACACAAGAAAATTGTCACTAGAAAGTTATATTTAGTAACAAGACATAAATATTGTCACTAAAGATAATAATTTAGTGACAAAAACAAATATTGTCACTACATATTTACATTAGTGACAACTAATTGTTGTCCCTAAATATCGTCATATAGTCATGCTTTACCTTTAAAGTTTATATAATGAAAAAAAAATTCACAGTAATTAGATTTTTAAAAAAAAGTTGAGTTCAATTTAATTAACTAAATTTGGGTAATTTGTTTGAGAAAACCTTGTCTATATAGTGGATGTATATATACATGCTATCTCATAGGAGTATATTACAGTCTTTATATATTATAATTACATGAATTTACATACAATATCGTAATAAAATAAAACATATAAAAATATGCTTACACATCTAATGAATTGAATTTGAGTAACTAAAAATATGTACAAAAGGAGTGAAGCATATTTCTTATTAATTAGACTGTGCAATATTTGTATATATATAAACGTGTTTTTAAGGTCCAACGCGAGGATTCGTAAAAAAAAAAAACCGGAAGGGCTTGATCCGAGTAGTTTTCGATAAACCATACATATACATTTTATCAAAAACTGTTCGGATCAAACATTTCCTTTTTTTTTTCTTTTTCTTTTTTTGACGAATTTTCGTGTTGGATCTTAAAAACATGTTTTGAACACATCTAATGGTAGAGTTTAAGGGAGCCTTTATTAGATATTTATTGTATATATAACACACATGTATAATAATTTGCATATATAGGATATATGTATATTTGTTAATGCAATATAGATATAGGCAAAATTATGTCTAAAGAAAATGAGGGTAAGATTGTCATTAGAAATAAATATTACAAGCATTTATGTCTAATATGGAAAATAATGGTGAAAAGTGATGGTTTGTAAGTTTTCATAAACACCACTCAATATATCTATGCAATATTTATTGCACCTAAACAATTGCCTCAGGGGCACCCATTAGCGGACAAGAAATATTTGCATTATGGAATAACGTTCATTCTATACTATATATATAATATTAGACGGAAATAGAGCACGAAAGTTGTTCTTGGTCTGGTGGTTGATGGGATGGTACAGGAATCATGGTAGAAGCGAGGTGATTCGGGTTCGAAACCCAGCGCCTACAAAGTGGAACCTATTTTGGTTATCTTTTTAAATGTTGTCACTAAATGCCATCTTATAGTGACAACCTACCACTTGCCACTAAAGAGCAAATATTAGTGACATCTTTGTAAAAAATGTCACTATTAACTTTTAGCAACACGTTTTTAGTGACATCCTTGTGACATACAAATTTTGTGTCACTGAAACATTTAGTAACAATTTTTCAATATTTAGTGACAATTTTTGCTTGTCATTACAGGCCAATTTTCTTGTAGTGGGAATCACGAATGACCATAGTCTAAGTGATTAAACTGGGAGGATTGATTTCTCAAGGAGAGAATCATAGATTTCACATAAGTTAGAAAAATAGTGATAAAAGACGGATTGATTGTGTGGTTATTCATTATCATTGCCATTATCCTGTTATTTATCTTCTGTGATGTAATGTAAAGGGTAATGGGTAGGAGCCTATCTACTGAGTGTTTGTACGCTCATGGTGCTACTGTTGCCCTAGCATTTTACGCCAGGTACCGAAGCAGGTGGAGGAGAGCAGAAATTTCAAGAAGAGAATCCTACTACTGAGGTGGAAACAGAAGAAGCATGGAATCCCTACTATTAGTGCTATATTCCTTATATTCCAATAATTTCAGTTGGAGGGCTGTATCTTAATTTTCCATACTGCAAGTACTATCTCATTTTGTCAACAATGTTTCCACTACTTATTAAGTAAGGTTGAATAATTTGAAGGTAATCTTTTTGTTTAAAGTTAATTTTTTTTTAAAATTTTAATTAATGCCTTCGAAAATCAGGGCGTTACAGGGGGCATGTGACCCCACGTGCCCCATTGTAAGTCCACCACTGAAGATAAGCTACAGTTTTTCCCCTTATACTCATTATACTCCCGACATCCCATAATGTTGGTCCTATATTTTATTTTTAGATATCTTAAAATACTAATCGTATTTGAAATGTTAACTAAAAATGTGTATGAATTTCCAAAATTTACACACCATAAATAATTAAAAATAATTTTATAAGTAGGATTAAAACAGTAGATCGAAGTGAAAATCAATGCTCATTTTTTAGTAACATACATCTAATGTTCGTCCCCTTAAAAAGTTTGAATACCAAAAAAGGAATTAGGAAATATTAAAATTTTCTTGTTGTTAGTTCGTAATTAGCAGGTGAGACGTTGCCATGGTAATCTTAGCAATCGCATATATGTAAAAGCCAACCTTTCTTTTGTCTTGTGGGTCTTTGGTGGCATGCAATTGTTAGGTGCATGAATACCAAAGTCATTGGCATAGGCGGCTCTACATTACAGAGAGGGTGGTCACTTAAACACCCCCCAAATTTTTTTTACTAATAATATATGGAATATTTTTTAAGTTTATTTTAGTTTAATCCTTTTTGAACACCAACATAAAAATATTTGAACATCCTACTTATAAATATTTGAACACCCAACTAAAAAACAAATGAATTATTACAACCCGAATGTCGAGAGAGAGAGAGAGAGAGATTACGAAGATTAGGAGTAGAAATCAAAGATTGATGATCTAAACACATAGATTTATGGAGAGAGGAGAGAGATCCCTACCAAAGTGGGCTTTGAGCAAAATCCTAAGTACAACAAGTAGATTGAGTGTGAAACCCACCAATACAACTTCTTTCCTAGCTTTGCTTCGAAATTTATGGTCTAGATTACCTAAAAACAAGTTAGGATTTTGAAGATCAAGTAGTATTTGGAAGGAGAGAAGAGATTGTGGTAAAAAGATAGGTTCTTACCTCCACAAGTGAGAAATCCGAAATCCAAGTGAGTTTGATGTAAGAGATGCGTAGATCTTGATGATTTGATGAAGTTTGATGTGGATATCATAGGTTTTAAGGGAGATTTGAAGAGAGAAGTGAAAGGGGCCAAGGGGGTGATTTTCTAGGGTTTGTTCGTGGTTTTGAAATGAAGAAATGAGAAAAGGACCATTTTTATAATGTGCTGAACGCGCACAGAAATTTTTTCTGAAAAACCCTAGTGGGTACCAATTCTAAGAAAAGCTTAGAAATGGTTCAAGAAGTTAAAATGAGCTACTGATCTACAGGTACCGGTTCTAAGGAAAACATAGAACTAGTTCTACCTGTAAAAATTCCAGAAGACTGCCAGACAACACTATAAACATCCAGACAAAACATACATCCAATCACTACTTAACTTACACTTCACTAGTTAATTAAAGTGACTAACTTAAAACGTAACATGTAAATAAGGAAGTACCCCCCATTTGAAAACAATGGTGGGGTTTAGAAAGACTAATTTAAAATAGATAAAAAGTCAACTCTTGTCGCCAAGAATAAATTTTAACAAATTTACAAAATCTCAAAATAGCATATTTTCAAATATGACTCTATAGGCCCTCCCAACTTGCACAAGGCTTATCTTAATCCTCTAAAAACATTTCCACACAGATCAGTTCAATGTGCCAACTCAAAAGTAAGGCATTTCACATTTAAAGTCAAAACAACCGTTCTAGCAGCTAACTCACACGGTTGACTTTTCAAGTTTTCTCAACATAGTACTTCAAAATACGTCATAAATCACGAATTTATAAGTAGAGGAAAAAATACGGGTTTTTACAACACCTAACCCACAAATCAATACAATATAAAAAACCCAATTACATACCATAGGCAACTCCATAACTTCCCATAAATAGTCAATTGAACATACTAAAGCTTAATTTTATCTCGGGTTTCGTTTGAACACTTATCTAATACTATGAACCCCCATCAAATACATATAATTTCCAATTGAACACCTAATACATTAGCTCAAAACAAAGTACACATGTTTATTGACCAAATAGAAAAATATAGAGAGAAAAATTATCTATTGGTATCAATATCGTGCTCTGACTTCACTATGAACAATAGTCTATACATCTCAAAAAAACAAAAACATGTCTAAAAAGATTAGTGCGGACCTATTCATCACATGATTTTCTACAATAATTACTAGTGTATTTATGTGCCAGTTTCATTTTTGTTGGCCCAAAAGTATAAAATTTTCCGAGAACATGCAATTGTGACATATTATACATTTTCATATTATTTGGTCACATTATTCACACGAATATATAAAAATTTGTGTATATATGATTAGTTCATAAAGGTAATAGGGATAAGGTAAATCTTGAACACGCTGTTCAAAATTTCTGGTGCTGCTACTGCTCATTGGATGCGTGTCTTGTTGTGATGCTGTCGTGCCATTGTCCACTTTAATCTTTGGGCTACTATATATCTCAAGGATTATAAAATCTTTTCTTTTGCCAAAGGAAAAAAATCACATATATATTCAAACAATTGACACACACATGCGGAATTGGGGGCCTGTAGTGAGTGAGTTCACTATATGCGTGTAGTGAGCTCTCTCGGCCGTCCAATCCGAGATCAGCAGTCCGGTTAAATTGAAGTTAAAATTAATGCAAAAGTGTTTTTTAAAGTGTAAGACAATCCGAACCTTTGATCTCGGATCGGACGGCCGAGAGTGCTCATTACAGGGCCCCCGGTATACATATACACAATAGATAGGAAAGAGCTACATATGCTATTAATAAAAGGTTGAAGTTTTTACATGTCTGCTAGTAAAGCATTAACGTACGCTCTGAAAAGATCACATCTAATTGGCAGCTAGGCTATTTAATGGTCATTCAAAAGTTGGCAAGTTGCTGGACTCTACTAGCATCTGAACCCTTTTCCCCACTATCAGAAGCAGGAGAGAGAGAGAGAGAGAGAGACTTCTCAGTAAGGAGAGATGCCAACATTAGCCGAAGCAAAGAAACCATCTTTCATTAGGACAGCTCCTCCCTCCTACAAAAAAATAAGAGGCCAAAACCAAAATCAAGCTCAAAAGCGCCATAATTTAGCTTTTTGATTTGTTCCAGAAACTGAGTTAATGCAACTTTTTAAATTTCTTTTATTGTGATAGAATAACTTGTCTCGTAAAATACAATAAGTCAGTCAGTTTCTAAAACAATCTCTAAGACACTATAAACATTGGGAAGTGATTTTCCAACCACTTTTGTACAATTTTTTTTCCCATTATTTGGAATAAATAAGAGTGTAATATTGTAACTTAATAATGTACGGAGTAATCGATAACAAAAAAATGAAGTGTTTTCGCTCAAGAAATTTACTCAGCATTGCGAAATATGGTGGATAAATTACGAGAAGAGACAAAATTACACTTACTCGACATTAAGGTAGTATTTTTTTTTTCATAGAATTTTTGAACATTTATCAGGGCTAATTAGTGCACATTCCCTTTTACAATAAGAAGAGCGTAAAAACACCTCTCATAACAACATCTAATTTAAAATACATAGATATACATAACATCCTCAATAGGAAAAAGTGGCGCACTAATTAGAGTGTGTATAACGGAAAAAAAAAAAAGTAAAAAAAATTTAGGATTCTGGAGAGGGTAAAGTCTGATTACCCTACTATTAGGCATAGGACGTGCCTATAACGGTCACCACGAGAGGGTGAATAGCTCGGCACCACATAGGGAGTCCTTAGGCCCTGTGCCGAGCTGCACTAAACAGGAAAAAGGTCAGAATAATCAAGCAAACTACTAAATCAGGATGCACCAGTTCGGCATAGGACATAGGGAGGTGTCCCTGGTATGGCCGAACTGGACGGGCTACGTGTATAGCTTAAACAACCTTCTGGAATACATAGTTCAGCTCGGCGTAATAAGCTGAGATATGTACGGGTTATTCCGAGCTATGAGGAAGCTCGGCACCGCCACGAATAAGGCGGTGAGACATTCCAGAATATTCCACAGTGGCCCCTTATGAGATAAGGAGCAATCCCGTAGAGAAAGGGATTAATATGGGAAGTCCTAACGTGATTAGAGTATACCACATATAGGAAAGAATCCTATATGGGAAGAAATACCTCTGCTAGACGAAATCTAGCAGGATATGAAAGTTATCTCTTAATAGGAAAAGTCCTGTTAGGAGAAGGTTTCCTAAAGAAAGTAGGAAACAGGGGGCACGAGATGCCTAAGATGATGAAGGTCTACACCTATAAATACAAGGCGACAACCATGACAAAAGGTACGCCTGTTTGTAACACCCGATTATACGCATTGTGTTCTTGGCTTGATTAGTAATCCAATACTAACTTAAGCATCGGAGGGCCTTTGCCAATAGAGGCAAGGGTGCTCTAACCTATTCTTTGTCTTGCGATTTAGGGTCGAGCCAAGCCTGCCCGCACGTGATACAGGCTAACGTGGAATTACACCCCCTACAATTGGCGCCGTCTGTGGGAAATCTTACAAAAAGCTTCATTCCTTTAGAAAACATCAAAAATGGTGGTTTGTAACCCTTATTGAGCACTCCAAGAAGGAAGGAGGTGGAAAGAGCTGCCCGTGAAGTCACTCGACGAGAGCGAGAGATTCATGACTGAAAAAGCAACTCCAAGAAAAAGAGAAGGACCTACGCTCACGGACGAGATCCGTGCGGGAAAGGAGTCATCACTATAACGATGTCTCCCCGACCGAAGCGATCTCTCCACGAAAAGGAGAGAAAGGAGCGTTCCGTTGAGAAGAAAGAAAGAAGAAAACATGCCGGGGGAGATACGAGAGATCGGTTCCAACGAGCATCACCCGAGCATTATGCGAGACGAAGAGAAGCCGACCGAGCTAATGAAGGCCCTAAAGTTGCACGAGAAGCGGCCGGGGAAGCCCTAGGCCGATCTCAAAGTCACCACCTTGGCCCACCGGATCCGGCGTAAAAGGCACCGAAAGGGGGTTAAGCACTCAAAGCATTTATCTCTTACGAAACCGAAGACGGATCCGGTGGCCCACATTCAAAGACTATCAACAAGCGATGTTCATGCATGAGCAGGATGATGCCCTGCTCTACAAAATGTTCCCATCCAGCTTGGGGAAGGTGGCCCTGAGTTGGTACCACAAGCTCCCAGAAGGGTCTATCATGTGCTGGGCTCAACTAGCTGAGGAATTTACTGCTCGGTTCCTCACCAGCCGAGCGGCACCAAAGACTTTTGATACACTGACCTCTATGAGACAGAGGGACGAGGAGACTCTGCGGCAATATTCCAAACGTTACTGGGAAACTTTCAACGAGATTGAAAGCTGCAGTGAAGAGTACGCTCTGGCAACATTCAAGACAAGTTTGCCCATACACAGCAAGCTACGAGAATCACTTACCATGCATCCAGTAAAAACCGTGGCCAAGCTTATGGAAAGGATCCAGGAGCATGCACGAGTGGAAGATGACATCCTGCAAGCTGGGGAGTAGAGAATATGTGTGCTCCAACCATCTCTAAGTACGAAAAAACTTAGATAAGCAACGAATATTGCCAAATTTTCCCAAGTATGAATAAACTTAGGGATTTGCAACGAATAATGCAAGAAATCTCTAAGTACGAATAAACTTAGGAATTTGCAACGAATAATGCAAGGAATCTCTAAGTACGAATAAACTTAGGCATTTGCAACGAATAATGCAAGGAATCTCTAAGTACGAATAAACTTAGGAATTTGCAACGAATAATGCAAGGAATCTCTAAGTACGAATAAACTTAGGAATTTGCAACGAATAATGCAAGGAATCTCTATGTACGAATAAACTTAGGAATTTGCAACGAATAATGCAAGGGATCTCTAAGTACGAACACACTTAGCGGAGCAACGAATATTGCCAAATTATTCTAAGGATGAGGAGACTTAGATGTGCAACGAACAGTGCACCAAAACACTAAGTACGAATAAACTTAGACTTGCAACGAATATTGCAATGGGTCCTAAGTACGAGGAAACTTAGACGACTAAGTATGAAGACACTTAGGTGCTTGACAGTAAAATCTATAATGCAAGAAAGACAAAGCACAAGTAAGTACGAGCAACTTGAAAAAGTATTTGAGGGCCACACCCGCCAATCAGACCACGCAGGCCACAAATGAAGTTCGGACTATAAACGTAAATGATAAAATGAGGCATCAAGCCCCTTCACCCGTCTGACTAGCATCGTGGCAAGATTGGGATTAGGATTACTTCAATTAGCTGCTACCCCCACGTGGAGGGGAAGCGTGCGGGAGATGCATCAGAACCGTTGAAGCTCGCGCACACCGATGAATGAGAGAGCAGAGTGGGAGCAATTGGAGAGGGTAAAGTCTGATTACCCTACTACTAGGCATAGGACGTGCCTATAACGGTCACCACGAGAGGGTGAATAGCTCGGCACCACATAGGGAGTCCTTAGGCCCTGTGCCGAGCTGCACTAAACAGAAAAAGGTCGAATAATCAAGCAAACTACTAAATCAGATGCACCCGTTCGGCATAGGACATAGGGAGGTGTCCCCGGTATGGCCGAACCGGGACGGGGCTACGTGTATAGCTTAAACAACCTTCCGGAATACATAGTTATTTCGGCGTAATAGGCCGAGATATGTATGCAGGTTATTCCGAGCTATGAGGAAGCTCGGCACCGCCACGAATAAGGCGGTGAGACATTCCAGAATATTCCACAGTGGCCCCTTATGAGATAAGGAGCAATCCCGTAGAGAAAGGGATTAATATGGGAAGTCCTAACGTGATTAGGAGTATACCACATATAGGAAAGAATCCTATATGGGAAGAAATACCTCTGCTAGACGAAATCTAGCAGGATATGAAAGTTATCTCTTAATAGGAAAAGTCCTGTTAGGAGAAGGTTTCCTAAAGAAAGTAGGAAACAGGGGGCACGAGATGCCTAAGATGATGAAGGTCTACACCTATAAATACAAGGCGACAACCATGACAAAAGGTACGCTGTAACACCCAGTTATACGCATTGTGTTCTTGGCTTGATTAGTAATCCAGTACTAACTTAAGCATCGGAGGGCCTTTGCCAATAGAGGCAAGGGTGCTCTAACCTATTCTTTGTCTTGCAGATTTAGGGTCGAGCCAAGCCTGCACGTGATACAGGCTAACGTGGAATTACACCCCCTACAGATTCAATTTTTTGTAACGCAGTATAATTAGACATCACCTTTTACACAAAATTTACACATTACGTTCAGAGAGCAGCTCCAAGATTTTCATCCAGAGGTGACAAAACATAAAATTTATTCAAAGCTCTAATAATAAATTAAACACATCGTTTTCGTTAAAAATTTATTGGGCAGGATTTATTTTGTTTGCTAAGTTAAATTATCTATTTACTCATAAATTTAAGTAATTTTTCACTTACTTTGGCTATGTATAAATGACTTAGCACTGAAAATGTAAATGAAAAATCAAGTTCTACGTAAAAAATACAAATTTTAAGGATGCTGATTTTCAGACTCCATTTTTTTTAATTTATAGCCATACTCCCTTTTTTTTTTTGTCATTTTATATGTTAATTTACAAGATTATCTTCCATTTGCATATTCTTTCACACGAATGACAATATTTTAAATTCACATTGCAAAATGACAAAAAGTGAGTGCATTTGTAAAAAAAAAAAAGGGGCGCGAAAATTAATTACTGATATTAATGCATTTTTTTTAATCTAGAAGGTTCGCTTAAAAATCTGCTTAATTATTTCGATTCCAAAGACAGTTTATTCTCCACCATACATCACCAAAAAAAGCCAAAAAGCCACAAAAACTTAGTGGAACACCCCTAAGTTAGCACTCCATCCGTTCCAAAATAAGTGTCTCACTGATCTCTATGTTTTGCTATTTTTCAAATAAAAAAATTAAGTACTTTTGTGTATCGTGTTTCGAATTTTTTGGCACCGAATTAAAGTGCTCAATAAGTACTTTAATTATGTACGAAAAATTCGAAAAACTATACACAGAAATATCTAATTTTTTATTTAAAAAATGGCACGATTTTTCGTAATGAACACTTATTTTAAAACGGGGGAATGATTTTCCATTCCTTGGTAGAAAATAGGGGAGGGAGGGAGAGCACAGTACCTGTTGGCGAACAGCAGAAGTCTTCTTCTTCGGGTGATCAGCCATGAGACCAAAGTGAATGTCTGGAAAGTGGGCCCACTGACGGATAATAATTAAAGCAAACACACCACCACAAAAATGAGGGCCCAAAATGAAACCCTAATTAATTAAATTGTGAAACCACGGAATTTCTTTTTTGGGCAGGGATGGGGGTCATACATTCTTGGCAGCAGCGCTGAAGGCCTCTCTGTGGCTAATATCTGGATTTCCTGCTTTAATTCTTTGTATCTCCTCCCTGAAAAAATTGATATTCAACAGACGTCATGACCTCTCTCATTTATCAGTTTTTTTTTCTATCGGCAAAAAACAATATTTATAAACTCGATAACGGGTACATCGAGAAGAGAAACACCGAAAACACATGCCACATGGCATGCCATTTGACTTCAAACGAAATGAAGAAAAGGGACTTCCAACGACGGTAATTTAATGTACTATGCTTATATGCTGGATGGTTCAGCTCCCTTCCATATCCTATCATCTCCTTCTTTTTATTTTTCTTTTCTTTTTTTACTTTTCAAAACTCTACATCCAATGATAAATTAATTCCATTCATCTTGTAGTTCATTACCAAGGTTATAAATAACGGTTTTGGAATATTTAACGATAATGGTTGTAATGTAACGGTATCGGGAGTACTATCGAATAATACATGACAAGAATCGATTGTACCGGTTGTGAATTTTTTGAACACATTTTTTACCAAATACAAATTAAGCGCCTAAACAAACCGTAACAGTTGATACTAGGCCATCAAACAGTCTGTGAATATGACAATTTGGAGGATGAGGCCTGAGATTTTAAAGACTTGGATGATGATGCTTCTCTCTCTTTGGAGTTTTAATCTTTGGATACTTGATGGTGTGAGGCTTTTTTTATTTATTTATTTGGCTTTGGGGTTTAGTATTCTCTTTCTCTATTATGTTGCGTTGGCGTTGGGTTTTCTAGTAGGGGTGTTTCCATTGGGTTTGCGTCTCGATGGCGTTGTTTTGGCTTAGTGTCTTTGGTTCTCTTTTTCTTTGGTGTTTTGTGTTCCTTTTCTGGATCTCGGGTGCCTTGTTTCTGGTGTGTCCTTGGTCTTTTAATCTTTGTATTCTTTTCAATGAATAATAAATTTCTTTTGCTGATCCAAACAAAAAGAAAGAAAAAACAATCCGTGATTCAGAAAAGGACCGACATAGTAATATATCGGAGTGCTATAGTATCAGGAGGCTAAAATCTTTACGAATTGCTCGATATGATGCATAACGGCCAGTTTTTAAATCCTTGGTTCATGCACATTCGAGGTGGTATAAGGAACGTAAAACTAAACGCAGGGTTTAGAACAAACGTGGGATCAAAATTGAGTTATTACGATTTACGAAACAAGTCATTCTATCACAATACATCGACCTAAAACCTGTAGGGATCAAGAGGAGAAAAATCATAGTACTCATCAGAATTGATTGATGAGAATGTATAGAGTAGGTAGAAGGGGAGAGATAGAGTTGTATGATTACTCACTTGATGAAGCGGTTGTAGGCAGAGGGGACTCTCTGTCTTTTCTCCGGAGCTGCACCCACACAAAAACTTCAATTAAATTCTATTTTCATTCATTTCCAGTAGTACTACTCATCACTTTTTCTTTTCTTCACAATTTCAAGGCTGAAAATATGTTTCTTTCATCTCTAACTAGCAACTGTCACATCACATCATTTACGCTAGCTTTCCTTGGGGAAAAAACTAAAGAATTCTCTCTCTCTCTCTCTCTCTCTCTCTCTCTCTCTACATGGGGCTTATTGATTTTGATTTTCTAAAAATAAATTTAATCAATGACTGCAGTCTTTTTTTCTCACCGATAATCAACAGTAAAAATTGTAGTTAGTGAAATTTGAACTTCAGTATGGAATTTAGATGGTTCCAACCAATACGCTACCACTGCGCTTGCTTTTATGAAAGGAATTTAAACTGTTGATCGTGTAATACCCGCTACCAAAAAGGTTGAGTTTAGGCCGTTAGGGTTCTAAACAGGCCCGGCCCTGTGGGTAGGCTGGGGAGGCCCGGGCCTGGGGCCCCT
Organism: Vaccinium myrtillus; assembly: GCA_016920895.1. Taxonomy (NCBI): domain Eukaryota; kingdom Viridiplantae; phylum Streptophyta; class Magnoliopsida; order Ericales; family Ericaceae; genus Vaccinium; species Vaccinium myrtillus. The sequence continues at coordinate 14,409,755 of CM029281.1, read as the reverse complement.
TCTCGTAGAAAAAAAAATTTATATATAAAAAAAAAATTATATATATATGAAGGGCCTCAAATTGAGAATAGGGTTGGGGCCTCGCGAAACACAGGGGCGGGCCTGGTTCTAAACTTCTAATTTAATCAATCGACTGATGTATTTAGCTGATCAAGTGATCCCTTCAAATCTGGTAGAAATTTCACAAAAGGAAACCATGCATCTTTTTCTTTCTAGACCCTTGTATCAAAAATTTCTTTGGAAATAATCCGAAGAACGTCAAAATATATGTGGTAAAATCTCACGTCTATTTACGACTGGCGGCCTTGGAAGCCCGTCAAGTCCTCCTCGTACCGCCTGGCCAAAATCACCGGGGTTGGCCTGGTTGATCTGGAGGCTAGGGTTAGGGTTTGGGATCTCCTCCTGCAACATATTGTATAGATCCTCAAATAAGAATTGCAACATTAATCTTCATCAAGAAAAATACAATTATTAACCCAAAAATACCAAATATATTTACTCAAACAGCAAGTTAAGGTTTTACAAGTTTTGATTCAAAGTAATTCCAATTAACTTTTTTTAGTAACTCAAGGTGTCCGGGACAGTTTATAAAAGCTGCAATTTTAGCAAATTTAAGATTTAAGCTAAAATGTACCGAAACGCTATGGGAATTAGGAGAGAAGAAAGAGGGAGTGAGATGAAGCTGATTTGCGTTCGATGAAGGAAGAAGAAACCCAGCTCTCATGTTCACATGGAGGAGATTCGTGCAGAGGCCGCATCGAACCGTGACGGTCTTGAACAAGCTGGTGCAAGGAACACTCACCTGTTCCATCAAAACACACAATCAAAACTCATACAACAAAAAGGGACCACAATTAAAAAGGAACCCTAGATAATAGGGTTTGTAATTAATGAAAAATGGGTGGAGGGGAGAGTGATATATAAGTGAGGGAAAGTTGATGTTACAGCGAGGACGGTGTTGCATAGGGTGCAATTTACGTAGCAGAGCTGGTCGGAGGAGGAGGAGTGGGGAGGGTGCTGGTGGTCCAATAACAAGTTAGAAGAGGAGGAGGAGGACATGACCTCTATTTTGATGCTTTTTGAAGTTTGATTGAGTGTATGATTTGATTGATTGATTGATGGCTTGACAGATTAACCAACTGCCTTGGATCTGCCTTTTGTGAAAGAAAGAAATGGGGCAAGAGGGGGAGAGAGAGAGAGAGAGAGAGAGAGAGAGAGAGAGTTGTGTTTATGTAAGAGAGAGTACTGTTTTTAGGAGAAAATTTTGGGTGCAAATAGGGTACCGGACATGTGGTGTTCGACGCGTATGTGGATCGTCAAAAGGTGTTTTGGCAGCTCTGATTTATCCCTATCTCTTTCTCTCTTTAAAATTCAGACTGTCCAAAACACTTTTCGACGGCCGAGATACGTGTTGGGTACAACCACGTGGTACCCAACCGGCACCCAAATTTTTTATTTTTTTAGGGAGTACTCCATTATTTTTAAAATGCTTGGCGATGTGTCTAGAGTAAAAGTGAAAATGAAATTGGGACGAAGGGAGTAAATAATAGAGTTATCCCTTTGTTTTTAATCTTTTAAATGACTTGATAGTAAATTATCTAAGGAAAAAGATACACACACCACTTTTGCACACCACTTGCACACCCCTCTCACAGAGGGATGGGTCCCACATGTGGGACCCATCCCTATGTGAGAGGGGTGTGCAAGTGGTGTGCAAAAAGTGGGGTGTGTAGCAAAGTTCTTTCATTTTCCCCACCAACTTATGATCGATAGTTTAATCACGTAGTTAAGGTGTGATGAATAAGGACCTAGGGAGGTGCTGCGCAGCCCCGTGCTGCACAACGTGCTGTGCAGCCCTTTTCGGCGTCATGCCGGCATCGTTTTGACGATCGGAGACGTCCACTGTGTAGAGCTCGTCGAGTACTACAGGTGTACCAAAAGTTAACTCGATCGGATATCGTTAAGTGCCTCATCGGAACACAAATAACATGAAAAAAAAATGGGTTCAACGGTTTTCATCAAATGTTTCAAGCTTTATGTGTTCCGATTTTTTTTCAAGTTATTTGTGTTCCGATGAGGCACGTAACGATATCCAATCGAGTTGATTTTTGATACATTTGTAGAACTCGACGAGCTATACGCGGTGGACATCTCCGATCTTCAAAATAATGTCGGTACAACGCCGAAAATGGCTGCGCAGCACGGAACTGCGCAACACCTCCCCCAGTTCCGATGAATAAGTAATCCTTCATCAGAAAATTTAGTTTATCGGTAAGATAGTGTTACTTATTTTGTAATAAAAGTTTAATTATCTTAATTTTTTTATACTTTATAATTTATATAAATTAATTTAAAGAAATAGTTGTAATTTGTCGCTAGCTTCTTAAGTGGAGGACTAAATTGAAAATTGCACCCTCCATTTTTAAATAAGAGTCCATTTTTATTATTACAGACCTCTTAAAAAATATCTATACTTTTCAAATATTAATCTTGTTTGATACTAGATCTCAATTAATTTTATTAGAAATTTTTTTAAAATTATTTAAAACATATAAAATGTAGACAATTTTGTAAGTGATACCATTTTGGAAAGGAAAAGGGGTGGCAATCATAGAGTGGTCAAATTACAAAAAAAGTAAGCTTTCCAAAACAAAAACAAAAAAAATCCATGTGTATATGATGATAAGAACTCCAGCCTCTTGGAATAATTCGGTTAGTTAATGAGTTTGCTCGGCAAACAATTTACCATCGTGTGGTTCTCAGAGTCATGCAACAAGTAACTTCTTGTGAAACTTTTAGTCCATGCGCATATGATTTGCCTTTACTCAAACCGGCGAGGGAATTATTAATCAAAATACGCGTAAGCTGATCCATTACCCTACAGAGATGAAAAAAAAAAAAGGAAAAAAGAAAGAAAGAAAAGAAAACAAGGAGACGGCTGGGTAGACGTAGGGTTGGAGGATGTGATCAGCTAGACTAGTAAATAGGGCTCATTTGCCTGTGGGGTCATAACACTCATAAAAAGAAAACAAAGAGAGGCCTGTGTGGCTGTATATGGTTTCAAAAGCCCTCCTCTTAACTTTGAAAGCAACAGGTGAATGAACGAAAGCTTTTTCACTTCCATGCAAACGTCCCTTTCTCACTCCTCTCCCCCATGTCTACCGCCTACTCTCTCTCTCTCTCTCTCTCTCTCTTTCACACTGACACACACACAAACACAGGGAGGGCCGGCCAACAAGCTGCGAGAGAATAAGAGTGTATTTATGAACATTTGATGGCTCCTTAACTCTTTAAACGTATTTTACAAACCTATCCAACAACCCAACACTTATTACACAAATTGCACGGCCAAGGTATAAGTTTCACTCATAATTTTTTTTTTTTTTTTTGGGGCTAACGTACTCAAACTAACGCTTGAGATAATTTGGTTTAGAGATTTTTTTTTTTCTTTTTTGCTATGTAATTAAATAGGAAGTAACATTGCACGGAAATAACGTTTTTTGGAGAGCGATTTTTGTTATGCAATGATCTAGATATTGAGCTATTGAGCTGCACATGTACAGATTTTAAAAATAGAATAGCTTAAGATGATCTCGTTAATTTCTAGCATACTACCAATTTGGAAATAAAATTCTTCTGTATGTTATGTTAAAAAAGGAAATTCTATTGGCAAGTGATCACAGTGCCAACCCAATTAATGGGTGTTTGGCACAGATTATTTTGTTGAATTATAGATTCTGGATGTTGTAGATTGTAGAGTCTTGATTATGAAAAATAATTATAATTAGAATCCGTGAGAGTGTGTGGTAAAAAGAAAAAAAAAAAAGAAGCTAGTGAAACGGTAAAAATCTTTTGATAACAATAATTCCTATTCCAATGCTGTTTTTCTTTACTGTTTTTCCTTTTATATAGCCGTGAGCCCGTGACTAGGGATGGCAATGGGGCGGGGCGGGGCGGGTTTTTGTCATACCCGACCCCGACCCGAAAATTATTACCCCAACCCGACCCCGACCCGACCCCGACCGGGTATTTTTTGGGTACCCCCGTTCCCGCCCCGATCGGGGAACGGGTTTACCCGCCCCGCCCCGCTTCGTAAGAAATTTTAAAAATTTGTTAATCTAAAAGCAAAATAAAAGAAAATACATATAAATAAAGTGATATTTTAGTGTAATGGTTAAAATATTAAGGTAGGAATGAAAGTTTTTTAGTAGAATGATAATAAAATTAGGAAAAAAATATAATATCTTTAGTATAATGATAATTGGATTAAAATAAAAGTATAATTTTATATGTAAATATATTTCGGGGCGGGTTCGGGGCGGGTAACGGGGCGGGGTAATGTAAACCCGACCCCGACCCGAACCCGGACGGGTTTTTTTAAATTCCCCCCGTACCCGCCCCGGTACCCGAAAATTCGACAAAAAACCCGCCCTAATCGGGGCGGGGCGGGGCGGGTTAGGGGCGGGGCGGGGCATTTTGCCATCCCTACCCGTGACTAACGGTTCCAACACCAACATCAAAACATGCCCTCAAGTGTGTACAGGGATCTTGTATTGAAAGGGTGTACTACAAGAATGTAATGCATAACGTGAGTTGTCCATCATACTATTAATAGTCCAAATTATTTTACATATAAGATAACATTTAAAATCTATACCATTAAAAACACAATGGATGTCAGAAAATGCTAAATGCAAAGAAAACTTACTTAGAAAGTACTCAGAATTAAAAAATGAGTGGATCAGATTTTGTGCATGTAGCCCTATAGTGCACATCTGCACTACAGGGTTTCTCCCTTTGCCTTAAATTGTTAGTCCTTCTTTCCTTTTTTCGTTATCCTAAAAAAAATGTCCACTTTGAAAAGTCAACATAAAAAGTTGCGTTACTTTGTCATTTCTTTTCATATTTAGGTATCATGTCAACCAAACATTAATATGGGTAAATTGAGAAATTCAATCCCAAATAAATGATCCATTATTCTCCTCATAAAAACTCATTCTAGGGTGGGGAGTTATGTGTGAAAAGATTTTGTAAATATGAGAGTTGCTATAAATTTATGGAACGTTTAAGTTACGACTTTTAATAGCTTTTTCATGTGTATGTTAGCAAATTCTACCAACAAGTCAACATACACACCCTCCCGTTTATACCCTCTCTCACACCCTGTCTACGTGGCACGTGGGCCTCGCGCCCACTTAACCCTAAAAAAGAGAGATAAAAAGAAGGCATATCAAATCGACATAATTTACTCTCCAAATGAAGCGAGAGAGAAGAGAGGAAGAAAGGAAGAAGCACCTCAAAGAAGAAGACGACGATCGAACCACCAGCCAATGGATCACGAACCACTTTCCCTCGACTACCGTCCACCACGAGTGACTCAACCCCGACGCACTCGCCGCCTAATTGAAGAATACGATCGACTCAACCCCCATGCACGCAATCTCAATGCCATACCAAGGTCTCTCTCCTCTTCTCTGTTTGTGTGTGTGTGTATTTTGTACCAAACTGCCCCTCCAAATCCACCTGTCATTACCTAGCAACAGCAAAACCCAAAACCAAAACACTAATGAATAAGAGAGGAGAGAGAGAGAGAGAGAGAGAGAGAGAGAGAGAGAGAATCCTGCTGTTGTGTGATACTGTGAGGGTCGAACTCTCCTCCGTCGGCGTGGTGGAGAGTGACCTATGATGACGACAGACGATATGTTGGAGATCGGATAGAGAGTGTTTTCCTTTTGCATAGAAAGCATTTTTTTCCCCTTCTCGATCGGAAAGTGGCTGGAAATTGGACATCGGAATCCCCTTTTCCCCCTTCTCGATATGTTTTTCTTTTTGTTTCTCTAGAATGGAGAAAGAGAGAGAGAGAGAGAGAGAGAGAGAACAAATGAAACAATACAGAAGTATCTCGAGAGGGTGTATAATTATCCAGTGTATGCAATTGGCCCACCCAATGGGTGTTCCCAATATTTCTTAGTATTAATAGATAATGTAGTTTAAAATATTTTATCCTAAAATGTTATATTTAAGATAAAATAATTTTTTAAAACTTCTAATATAGTTTAAATATATTTATGTATTTATTGTGTATTTATTGTAATTATTATGTATTTATTTAATTATAATGAAATTAATCCATTTTGTTTATTAAAATAATAAATTGGGGGCAATTAAGTCATTTTTCCTCTTATCCACCCTTCAAATCCCCCTTCTCAAAAAATCATCCAAACACCTCATATACAAATTCAACATTCTTAGGAGGTAGGCCCACCCTCCTTACAAATTCATCTTACTCACAAATCCACCCTCAAATTCACCCTCTTTCTATATCCATCCAAAAGCAAATTCACCAGCCAAACGCCCCGTTATTGGGTAGAAATAATAAAAGAAAAAACCTGTATACACAAACGGTGAGGTTCGAGCTCCTAACCTCCTACTAAGATGCAAGAGCCACGGCCTCCAATTGAATGAGGAATATATTTAGATTCGGGACTGTTGGGACCATTCCCATTGGAAATTTGATCAACTCCCCTTTTCCCTCCATCCTTCTATTATTGAAAGCATTCACAAAACCACTGTTCAGTGGTTTTCTTCTGGATCTGATCGTGTTATTTGGCAGCACTCCAGCAATGATACTCCAATATCAGCGGGAGATTTGCATATCTATCTTTCTGTTCTTTTATGTACTATTAATATGTTGGGTGCAGAAGCTATGTCAAACCAAATATTTTTTTGAATAAAGTCGACATATTTAGATTATTGGATTAATTTTGGTTTTATTTAAAAATATTTGGTTTGACCATAAATTTATACTTGTTAGATTCGTCTGGTCGAGAGGAATCCAGAAATTACAAAATCTTGACGCAAAACTAACAAATGCAAAAAAAAATTTTAAACAAAGACAAAATGAAAAAACCAATAATCCGTTTTTTATTTTTTTTTCCAGAGGAGGCCGTACTTGTTTACTTTGTTCTAATGCTGTGCTTATTCGTACAGGAGTAGCATCAATGCTCCTGCTTTACATCCCCATTTTACTCAGTATTAGCTTTCTGGATCTGCGGGGTGCTGTGCAGCCCCATGGTGCGGCTATGCCGGTATCTTTTCGATGATCGGAGACGTTCACCGCGTAGAACTCGTCGAGTACTACAAGTGTGCCAAAAATCAACTGTCGATCGGATGTCTTTAACTGCCTCATACAAACACAAATAATTTTAAAAAGTGGTTTTGATACAGTGTTTATGTCCATTTGTGTTTCATTTCTTTTCAAGGTATTTGTATTTCAATGATGTACTTAAAGATATTCGATCGAGTTTATTTTCGGTACACATATTATACCACAAAATCTTGACGCAAAACTAGCAAATACAAAAAATAAGTTGAATAAAGACAAAATGAAAAAACCAATAATCCGTTTTTTATTTTTTTTCCCGGAGGAGGCCGTACTTGTTTACTTTGTTCTAATGCTGTGCTTATTCGTACAGGAGTGGCCTCAATGCTCCTGCTTTACATCCCCATTTTACTCGGTATTAGCTTTCCGGATCTGGGGGTGCTGTGCAGCCCCATGGTGCGGCTATGTCAGCATCTTTCCGATGATCGGAGACGTTCACTGCGTAGAACTCGTCGAGTACTACAAGTGTGCCAAAAATCAACTGTCGATCGGACGTCTTTAACTGCCTCATACAAAACACAAATAATTTTAAAAAGTGGTTTTGATCCAGTGTTTATGTCCATTTGTGTTTCATTTCTTTTTAAGGTATTTGTACTTCAATGGTGCACTTAAAGATAACCGGTCGAGTTGATTTTCGGTACGGATATTGTACTGAACGTGTTATACGTGGTGAACGTCTCCGATTATCGGTAAAAGCCTGGCACAGCCGCGCCATGGCTGTGCAGCACCCCCAGGTCCTAGTTTTCTTTTTAATTCCATACTGGGTTGAACACATTCGCTAACCACTCATGTTTACATAGAAGACGTGGTTGAGTTGTGCACCTTTCGATTTAGAGGAAAGAATTTCTAGTATCAATAATGTCTTAGTCAATGACACTGTATGTTCACTTGATAACGGTAGGAAATGCTTCCTAAGAGTGGTAAATAATATGTAAAAAAAATGTATCGATATTCGAGAAAAATATTGTGATATCTACATAAGTGTATTAATCAATATTCATGAGATGCATATTAAATTTCGAACTTGTTTTGCATTACATGCATATTATCCATCAGTACGTGAGCAATAGTTAGCAAAACCCATAAACTAAAACAACATGCTTATGGGTATACCATTTTCGATACACCCAATGTAAACTACATTGCGGGGGACCCATCTCGGGTCCTACATACACAAATCATCCAAGCGATTCTTTAAAATATTCTTTTAAGAACATATGTTTAAAAATATGCTCAATCAGATATCAGTAAAAGTCTTATAAATTCATCCAATTTTCTCAATATTCCACCGAGCTGATTTTACATAGAGACCCTTAAACAAATTATAAACAAATCGAACGAGTTGGATCATTTGTGTAAGACCCTGAGATAAGTCCCACACGATCCGATGTTCATTTGGTGTAGTGTATATTGAAAGGAAAAGGCATGTTGGAAAAAGATTTTGGGCATGTGTCTAGAAAATATGTTCACAGGAGCTACTCTTACTAAACATAGAGCCCTTGTCCTAAAATGTTAAGCCCAAGATGCCTAAATCGCAAAAAGTGTACCCACGTTTTGGGCCCATTCAAGTATGGGCTCCTTTTGAGATCCACATGCATGGGAGGCCCGTTCTATTTCGAGCTATCCTATCCTATTTCCCAATACCATGAAACTTTCTCTATGTTTGGCAGCTACGAAAGTGGAGTAGTTAACAACGAAAAATTGTGTGGTGGTCTTGGCCCATGGGAACCACGAGGCGGTGCTCCAACCTTTTTATTCACTACATATTTTACGGAGTTTATAATATATGGTGGATAAGAGTGTTAGACACCACATGGCAGTGTCCGAAAACCTCTAAATGATTACTCGGTTAACGACATAAGCTCAAACAAATGTTTTATGGTATCATGAGACCATCAAATTAATCCATAACTATTTTACAACGGGCGGTCCTTCGAATCGCTTATTCTTTCACCGCGGCAAAGAAATTTTAGGCAACACTTCTTTTTACCTCCGATTCAACCATCTCCGGATCAGAAGCAACATCTACTTCCACTTTGGATACCAAACACGGAGATAACTCGTGCGTTTCTGAGTGAAGTGAATTTTGGTGAGACTCGACGTGATCATCATCAATCTCTGCAGGCTCGTCAATGTCTTCATCTGAATCATTCGCGCCACCATTTGCTCGTCCTGCACCAATTTTTTCAAACCCTACTGGGAAATCGCGGATGGCAGAAACCTTACGCCGCTTAAACTTCACTTTAGCAAAATCTGGAGCAGAGTAAGACATTTTAGTCAACAAATATTGTAGTTCCAATTTGCCACTTCTGTCCAGGTCCTCTGAATTATAACCATCATCTGATTCCAAATCATCATTTTCAGAATGAAGTATATTTTTCTGAGGCTCAACATGATCAGCCTCACGAGGTTCGGCCTCTGAATCATCACCGCAGCCATTCCACTGTGCATTGAATCGTTTAAAACTCACAGGAAAATCACGGATGGCGAAAACCTTCGGTCGCTTGAACTTAAGTTTTGCAAATTCAGAAGCTGATGAAACAGAAAGGGTGCAATGATGTCCCTTTGGTTTCTCTTCATCCGAAGCATTAGTCGTTAAAATGTCCATTCTCAAGGATTCAATTGCTCCAGCAAAAACAAATTATCTGATTCGAGAATTCACATCTCGTAAGCAAGGAACCAAAAATAATCCTGAACTGACCATACGTCGAAAAAATAGAGAAAATGCAAACATAACCTTGTTTGGTTCGGTTTTTTCAGGAAATAATTTGAGAAAGATAAGATAAAGAAATGAGAGTAACAATTTATTGGGAATCGTACGTGATGAGAGAAAAAATATAAACTGCATTATACAATGAACATTCAAAGAAATCTTCGATCGAGGCATGTTTTTAATTGACGGTCAAGACTTTTGGCTATTTATTTTGGTCATGACAAATGTGACTTAATCGAGTAATTTCCGATCGAAGTAGGATTTGAGTGGGATTCATGTTCTTGGATTGGACGGAACAGTCTAAATCCCACGTCGCCCGAGATGCTAAATTCATCTTAATCAGGTCAACAGGGCATCAAAATAAATTTTCATGCCGGTATTCAACTCAACCTAAACAGGGCATCAAATACATATATATGAAGTGGAAAAATTGAATCGAAGGTGAAGAAAACACTGACCTGCTCTGCCTTCAAAAGGGCTTGCTGGCTGCTGCCAGATTGTTTTTCCGTCGATAGTTGAATAGGTAAGAGGCTAGACGGCAACGATCGGTGTTTCCTATGTCGTGTTTGTTTTAGGTATTAGCTACTCATATATATCCCATCCCTCCGTGTCCCTCTATATTTGCAGTTTTACAGGGTCAACTATTGTAATCCGAAATCTATTAGAATACACCAAGAATTATTAGCCTACAATTATTATTATTATTAATCATGATCATATTGTCAATTATGATGCGAACCGCTCATCTATTAAGACACACCAAGGACAAAAAAACACCCAATATAATTGAATATGGATGGATATGGGAATAAGTTGCATTTTCACTTGTCTATCGATATATTGATGTAGACACCCCAATTTTGATTATCTGTGAATTTCTAAGCAAGAGTCTGGATGTGTCCCCAATAATAAAAAAATGTTAATAACACCAAGGAATCTACTTTGGGTGACTAATTATGCTTCTGACTTATTTGGTTTTACCATTCCCAAAATTCACTTATCCAAACCAAAGACCAATAAACCTTTATAAGCCCAATAAATCCACCCTTGGCTTACTCCAAATCCATTTATCAGCCCAACCAATAAAAAAAAAACTAGTCCAAGCCTAAAACCCATTGAAAAAGCCCAGTTTCACGGCCCAAAACATACCTTTTGGAAGCTAATTTTGTCGATAGTAGTGTCTGTTTTGGTGTTTTGGTTGCGTTTTGTTTGAGAAGTTGGTTTAGTTTTATTTTTTGGGGTGTGTTTCCTTGTTGAGGGTTCTGGTTGGCTTCTTGCCAGCATCAGGTTGTCTTTTCCCTTTTGGTTCTTAGCGGCATGTGTCTTTTTGTGTGAAGGGTGTATTCTTTGTGGGTCTTCCCCTTCTCCGTCTTGATGTCTTGTTGCTTGGATCATTTTAATCTTTGTAATTCGTTTTCAAAGGTTAATAAAAAAATTTGCTGTTAAAAAAAAAAAAGTTTTAAAAAGCCACTGACTTAGGACGCAACCTAAAAGTTCCACCGACAACAGCCATTAAAAAAAACAAAAGGTACCTTGCGGATCCGTGGTCGAGTAGCCCAGATTACAGATAGTTGTTGCAGCTTGGGTATGGCTTCCCATGCTGAGTTTACTCATTTTTCATCCGTTTTCTGGTGGGAAATTAAGAGTAGAAGGTTCTATATGCCTATAAATAAAACCTTAAGCCTCTCATTTCAAATACAACAAATTCCACCATGAAATCCATTCCAAAATTCTTTGTTCTTAAACCTTGTTCTTGTTTCCAAAGTCTTTATCTTAAGAGGTATGAGTAATTAAATAATCATCCGTTTTTGGACACTATTTAGATTTTCATCCCCCTTGTTTTACGGAGTTATGTTTTCATCATTTTCCATTGTGAAATACCATTTCTACCCTTTTACAATGATATCATCATATATAAAGGATTACATTTTTTCCTAATTTTGTGGGATTCAATAACATCCTCATTTTGTGGGATTCAATAAGTTCCTAATTTTGTGGGATTCAATAACTTCCTAATTTAGTTGGATTTAACCATTTTTTAATTTAATGATATTCAATCACATCCATTAAGAGAGATAACAAAAGAAATTTCAAATTCAAAAATTTGTTACTAATGTGTGGTGAAATTATAGATAATCAAGAAAAAAAATTAAATTTGCACCAACAAATATGGTAAAAATGGCAAACATGAGCCACACACCAAGTTTATGGTAAAAATAAATACCACCACAGTAAAGATGGATAAATTTTGAATAAACATGATAAAAATGGAAAATGTAACCAATAACCGAGTAATGTGGTAAACTTATAACTAGTCAAAAAATATGGTAAATACAATATTCTTTTAGAACACGAATCATGGTAAAAAAAAAAAATCCCATATCACGGTTTTTATGGTAAAAAAATAATTAAGCATTTATAAACATGGTAATAATTGTTAAATTAAGAACTTGAATCATGGTAAAACATATCAACCACATAATCGACATTTCATGGTAAAAAAATTGATCAAAAATCATGGTAAAAATATCAAAACAAATTCCAGTTTTATGGTAAAAAGCACTTAATGATTTGACATTTTTGATCATGGTAAATACATGCCCACACCATACTGATTATGGTAAAAATATGTTAAACAATTCACAGCCTTCGACTTTTGTTTCATTAGTCTTGTGAATATGGATGTAAATTTGGACAGTAATAAAAAGAGTGCATTCTTAAGTTTCGTATCAGTTGTAAGATGAAATTGATGGCTCATATATGAATTGCTTTCTCCAAGCGTATTAGTAAATTGGTGTCGTTATGATTCGTGGGTGCTTAGTGGTGAGAATTACGAATGGAGCTACGATTAGGATTTAATCAATGCATGACCAAAACAATCTAATCTTGTTCAAAACTACCAATAACGAAGAGTTTGGTAGTGAAGGACTAAAAAACTGACCTTAATATTTCAGGACGACGAGGAGTCCGGGACTGAGTTTCATCGGGACGACATAAAAGGTGGAATGGACGAGTGGTATTTGAGATTTCTGGGTGAGTGAGAATTGGGATTTCTTGAGATGGAGGACGGTGGATGAACGAGAATACGAGATATTAGGGATTTGGGATTTTTGGAGATTGAGTTTGAAGATGGTGGACGGTGGATGAACGAGAATACGAGATACAAGGGATTGGGTTTTATCCCCAATCCCGTAATTACAGTAGAGGACCTCATAATTTTGAAAATGGTCCACTGCCTACCGCCCATATATGCAACTTTTAATTTAGTCATCAATCCCTTAATATGTTACAATTATATAATTATATATAAATGACATTTTAGGGTTTAATTGAATCTCGGAATAGAAACATAACTCCTAAATATGCTCAAGATGATTTTCTAATTTCAAGTAACTAAAATGATGATTATTTAAGTACCCCTTATCTTAACCTTGTTCTTACCTTTATAAAGCCAAAATCCTCCTCCTTATAAGCCTACCAAAACTTCAAAAATTCTAGTCTCAAGCCACAAATTCCAAACTACATAAAAGCTTGTTCGTTTAATCCAAATTTTAGAAGCATTAATCAACATAAAGTGCTTTTCGCGGCAAACCGAATTATACTCGCTAATTTCGTAATTTTGAGGGGAGTATCCAAACATCGATACGAGAAGTTCAATCTTCGCCCTTTTGTTAATTTTTGGTAGTCTTTTAAACTAATCTCATGCATTAGATTAATTTTATTTCCTTGTCCCCACTCTCATTTGATAAAATCACTTTAAAAATTATTTTTTAAATCTCATAAATTATAAATAAAGACCAATGCTTTGGCTAAATAAACCAAAAAATGGTTTTTTTTTGTCTTCATTCAAAAAAAATTTTGCATTTGTTAGTTTTGCGTCGGTTTTTTGTGATTTATTGGTTCGTCTTGACGAGAGCAATCTAGAAAACATAAAATTATGATCAAAATTTTAAAAACAATTCACTAAAGACAAAAATAATCTAATTTTTTTGTGGTTTATTTGATTATTTTTGTCTTTATTCACAAAAATTTGAATTTTTTTAATAATTTTATACTTTTTCGATTCCTCTCATCGAGATGAATCAATAAACCGCAAAAAATCGACAAAAAACTAACAAATGCGAATTTTTTTAATAAGGACAAAAAAAAACCACTTGGTTTATTTATCCAAAATAAAACCTTCTCAGTCCATAACTTAGCTCCAAGATTATCTCTGGTAATTAACAGGCTAGTTGTCTCGAATGATTGTAGGTTAAATTCGGTTGCTTGGTTAACCTTAAAATCAAGTGGCGACCCTAACGAACGTGTGCTCTAGTAATTTCAAGATTTCTAGCGAAGGTCACGGGTGCCCACAACCGATCATGCTGGACTTTTGCAAATTTGTAATTCTTTGCTTTTTCTTTGAGGTGAATGGTTCGAATTGTAATTGTGGATCTCATATGTGGAAAAAACATGAGAGTATGGAGGGGTTTCTATGGGATGGGGTATTGAGAGGAGTTCAACCCGTTTGTTTTATCTAGAATGAAGAAACTTGCTTAAGAATGCCCGTTTTGGATAATAAAAAGCAGGATTATTTTTGTCTTTATTAAAAAAAATTGCATTTGTTGGTACAGTGTCAACCTTTTGTGGATTATTGGTTCGGCTCGACAAAAGAAATCCAATAAGTAAAAATTACGATAAAAATCTTTAAAATATATATTTACCAAAGACAAAAAATAATCCAAATAGACATACATTTTGTGTTATTTTTGTCTTTATTAAAAATTTTAGTTTGGTTAATAATTTTTTATTTTTTGGATTTCTATTGCCGAGACAAACCAATCATCCAGAAAAATGATGCAAAAGAAACAAATGAAAAAAAAAGTTTAAATAAAGACAAAAAATAATCCAACTTTATTATTTAGCAGGCTCCATTATGCTAAACTTTTATCTAATTATTTTTCTATCACAAATGATAAATTTTTTGCAAACAAAATATAATAAATTTATCATCACGAATGGAAACAAAAATGATACTGCCTCCGTCCCCAAATTGTCGACTACAGAAATCCTACTTTTTAAGTAGACAACATCATTACACCATGAAAAACATTAATGTTCCAAAATTGTCCCTAATTCAAGGCTCGTTATTTTTAAAAAAGAATTACTCCAGATCCTTCCAAAGCCCTGTTTGGAGAGTTAATTTTGAGGTTCAATTTTAGGAGATTTAGGCTCTTTGGGATAGGGTATATATAGTTGGTTTAGGCACTTGGGTTTAGGGTTTAGGCACTTTGGGAAATTAACTCTTCAAACAAGTCCCTTGGAAGTTTTAGAGGTGTACCAACAAAATGAGCAAAACGATGTCTTTTGGGGCAAAAGCAGGGTCCCCAAACATGGTAGAATTTGTTTCCCAACAGAAACAAAACGAAATTTGTCAATCTTTGGTTTAAAGTAATTTGCAGTTGATTCCTTTCCCACACAAACAACTGTCTTCTAAACTGCAAGTTCACCATAACATGTTCTTGACCTAAACTTAATAGTAACAAGATTAGGAATTACCAACTTTTCCCAAGCTACACCTAACTCCACACTTTGATTTAGCTCCCCGAGCCCCTTCTTGATTCCATAGCCCCCACGAGTCCCACACCCCTCGATCTCCGTGTCAAATACGGCTCGGACCACGTAAATTTGTAGGCAACAAAACATGATGTATCAAAGATATATTTTTATGAAGATTTTTTAGTAAAAAGAAACAATCTGGAGTCAATCCATGGAGTATGAGAAGAATGGACTAGATTGAAAATCAAAGTGATCAAACACAAGGTCTAAATCAATAAAAATGCACCAAGCACACAAGGATATAAGTGTGAAGGATTTTCTCTCTCTAAAGTGGGCTGGCACAATAGTGGTACCCTAAAGGGGGAAAATATGTATTTATAGTGTTATAAACGAAACCCTTCAAAAGACCTATAGGAGAGTGACATGTAGGCTAAAACACGCGAAGCGCTTCGAAGACGCCACAGAGGCGCTCCAAAAATCTGGGGAAGGACTAGAGGCACTCCAGAGGCACTCCAGAAATGCTTCTCCTTTTAAAGAGAGGCACACAGGAGATCCAGAGGCACTTGACAAAGGAACCGGAGGGCCTGTAATGAGCAACTCACTACAGTCATGTAGTGAGTTTGAGAGCCGTTCATTCTTGTTTTGGACGGTCCATATTTTCAATGTACTATTCACTGAAACAGTTTAACTGTTTGCGTGAATAGTTTATTTAAAATCCTGACCGTCCAAAACACTTTGGACGGCCCAAATTCACTCACTACGCACTGTAGTGAGTTTGGCTCACTACAGGGCCCCTGCTTCCCTCGAGAAATGCTAGCCTTTGGTCCTTACAAAATGGAGAGGCGTGCATGTGCCTACGAGGCGCTCGACAAATGCTACTCTCTGTAAATAAATAGAAAAAACCCTTCATGCCTTACAAAAAATTGGTTCTCTCAATATCCAAAAACAAAAATCGAAGCCTTATAACCAAAAAAGAAAGGCAAGAGTTTCCCAATAAAATCTTAGACACAAAAACTCAATTGATGCATGGAAAAACTTTGAACACAATGCAAAATGAAATGCATATACCTTTTTGGATAGAGCTCAAATCATTTTGCATGGCATTGGCATGGGTAAAGCCGCCTTCTCTATTCTTGAAACACTGGGTGGAGTATCTAGACTCAATACTACTCCCTCCATCCGCGTTTGTTGGCCCTTTTCAAAGTTTGTGCCACTTTTAATAAAACTAATTAATTGAGATCTATCAAACAAAATCTATATTGCATATATTTTGAGATTCGTATTAAAAGTTTTAATTAATTTAAAAGTGGTACAAACTCCCAAAAAGGACCAAGAAAACGGACGGAGGGAAAAACATCTACCGCCAAAACCCAAATGAAAAAAAAAGAATGAAATACAAACTCCAATGGTTTTGTCAAAATCTAGGAATTGCCAATAAACCTAACACTCCTAATCAGTTCAACTTTCAACTGAATCGTTTCTGCTTCTACTATACTTTTTACCTATGCTGAATTTACCACTCATATGCTCCTCATTCTTACATTTAAATGCCACAGTTACAAATTTACACGATGATCAAAAGAAAGAAAATAAAAGAAGAAGGTTGAAGCTGCAATTTTGTATTATTTGGCGATGTCCCTTATCAAGTACTCCCTCTGTTCTTTGTTGGTCCATTTTTTATACATGTGTCATTTTTTATTGTTTATATATTTCAATTTATAATAGTTTTTAGGATTTTGCGAATTTTGGTTCTTGCTTGGTCAATATTCAAAGAAGAATATATGAGCTGGAGATGTAAGAATAATCAACAATAAACAATATAAGGGGAATGAAGTGATCTGAAAGAAGGGTGAAGAATAGAGCAGGTGTGTACAGAAAATACCAAGACAATAGATTGCTCTCAGACTAATCCATGAAGGTACCCTGGTGACCTAGGGAGATGATCTCACTAGGAAGAATGTTTTCCTTCCAAATTTGTGATTGCCCACTTTCTCTCTCTAGGATGACACACTCTATCAAGAATCACCTCTGGGAATTGTGAAAGGGAATGTCTCATATTTATAGGCACCTTAGACCAATCATAAGGTGTTAGACTGTCGTCCTATAATATGAGGACACATGTCCTTTTTCGTACAACCTGGCTGCGTGGGTGACGTCATGTACCGCGTAGCTGACCCGCGCGGTAGTGCGTTATTCCACCCTCGCGCAGCAAATCCTCTTGTTCTTTGTAGCCACCAAACCACCGGATCTCCCTTCATTCCCGTTAGGACAACGTCGTAACCTGTTCAGTCACGCCTATACCGCAGCCAAGCCTCAGGGGGGGCCCTCGAGTCCTACCTTCAGACTAAAGTAGGTATAATTACCTAGGCCAGAATAGACTAGCTTTCTCGCGTTCTCGCTTGTGTGTGCGCGCCGCGCTAGCCATCCGACTCATGGGCTTTTCTCCTTTTTCGGATGGCCCATGGCCAGCTAAACGTTTTCCCTTTTCAGGCTTCACTTGCACGCCAGTGAGGTGTCTGGCACTGGATAGTGCCGCGTTAGTGGCCCCTACGCGGTGGGTGCCGCGAGGTATGTCCGCGTGTCACGCAATGGCTGGTAATATGACATCTGTCATCACCTTATTGTCGATCAACTCTGACTTTAGTCAACAAAGGTCCACGCGTTGACCTTACCTACACATATATATTGAGATTTATATTAAGTGATATAAACAATAAGAAAATGTCACAAATTTCAAAAATTGACCAATAAAAGTGGACGAAGAGAGTATGTCAATCAACTCTAGTCCATGCCATTAAAGGAATCAAACAAATTGATTGGCCTTTACTTGTTCTTTAATTTTGTCGAGTAGTGTGGTCCAACATTATTCACAAATAAACAAAAACAAAGTGTGCTACGAAACCACAAATGACTAGAGATAATTGATGTTCCCTTTTTTTGTGTCAGGGCATATCCCCCTCAGCCCCCACATTCTTTTGGGGATACTCTTCTCTCTCTCTCACACACACACACACAGTGTATTCAATCTATACTGTTATCAGTAGATGGGAGTATGTACGATGTAGATCTCCTCCAATTATTTGTAAGACTTGATCCATCATGTATTCTAGATATTAAAAATTGGAGTATGTACGAGGAGGTAGTTGGTATAGAGTAGATTTTGGAGCGGAGACTGTGGAGGTATGTGGAGGGGGCTGCGGACCGTGTGGTACATGCCACGAGAGTCCGATTTTTTTCACCCACCTCAAAGTAGGTGAACATTACCCACATTTCTATTAATAGTAAAATTAATAGAACCACTAACTGTGAGCATTTGTTAGGACCACTAACTTAACAATACGAATTCTATATTACTACTTCGCCAGGCTAGCAAGAGTATTCTCTATTTTGTGGAAAAAAATAATAATAAGTGTGGGTCCCATAAATTGATAAGTCTAAAAAGATTAATAGTGTTTGGGTCCCACTTGGAGCTAGCTATAAGGCTACTTAGATTTTGCTAATGGTCATGCTTAGGAGGTACCATTTGGAGTTTGTATTAGGAGCCCATTAAAGACCATTATCGATCAAATGGCTTGCTAAATTTTAAGTGTACATATGCTCTCTAAATTTAGCAACACTTAAAATTTAGCAAGCTCTAAGAGTGAAAAATGGGACCCAATTAGGCTTATGTGTACACCTTAGGAGCTATTTTTAAGGAGTCTACTGTAGATGCCCTAAAAGAGTAAAATAAATCATTTTTACAGTTTTATTTTAACCTGTGGCCTAATTTTTTATTGGGTTAATGACCTGGACACCCCCTGTAAGTATACGTTTTCCACCAAACACCCCCTGCAAGAAAAAAATCTACGACGACACCCCCTCTAAGTACAAAAACCTCTTGACCTCTAACTCTGTTAACGGAAGGAGGTAAAAGACGTATTTGTCCCCCACTAAATAAAGATAAATAATGCTGCCTAAGACAAAAAAAGTTGCATATACAGCAAATAATTTTTCCTTCTTCTTCCCCAACGCTTTTTCTTGTTCTTCCCCAAATTTCTAAATCCAGCCACAGTATATATATATATATATATAGAGAGAGAGGAACTCTCCTGTCCGGGACCCTTGGGTCCGGATCTCATAGTTCCGGATCAAATTTTGACGATCCGAGCCGTCCAATGTGTTCAAAAGGTGTTTTCCAAGGCCCAAGCGGGAAATCTTCAAAAAAAAATACCGGGAAGGGCTTGATACACGCAATTTTTTAAATATGCAGTTTTTGCGAAAAACTGCGTGGATCAAGCCCTTCCCGGTATTTTTTTTTGAAGATTTCCCGCATGGGCCTTGGAAAACACCTTTTGAACACATTGGACGGCTCGGATCATGCAAAAACATTTTCTAAATGCTCCAAAACGCTTCAATCCGGGATTTCCGGGATCCTTGACTTGGAGAGTACGTGTATATATATAAATATTATTATTTTCTTTTTTTCAGTTTACACAAATCAAAATCAGTGAAATGGAGCCTGCCGCATCCATGTAATCGACAATCGATTGTGGCTTAAAACGGAAGCTCAGGAGCCAGTGAACTTGAATCACCGTTGAAATGGATCGAGCTCGCCAGAACTTTAGATTAGTGATTCAAACTCAAATCAAAATCAAACATTGCTTTAAATCAAAATCCCAGAAGCGATCGAGCTCGCCGGAGCTCCAGATCGGATGTCCTTTAAATAGCCATTGAAATGGAACTTGAATAAAAATTTCTTGAATGGAACGCTTCTTTTCTTGCTTATTTGTTGCAGACAAAGAATGGGAGACATAGAGAGAGCTCCCTTTCACTGGGTCCGGCAAGCTCGATCGATGCAGTGGTGGTGTTTGTTCAGATGGGAGACCCAGATCCACAAAACCCTGTCTCTC
Source organism: Vaccinium myrtillus (assembly GCA_016920895.1). Taxonomy (NCBI): domain Eukaryota; kingdom Viridiplantae; phylum Streptophyta; class Magnoliopsida; order Ericales; family Ericaceae; genus Vaccinium; species Vaccinium myrtillus. Next base: position 14,389,453 of record CM029281.1, on the reverse strand, counting down.
TCTCTCTCAATATTTTTGTATGTGGTTTCATCTGGGTTTGGATGATGTACCAGTGAGAAAGACATGAAGGGTAAAAGCTTTGTTCTTGTTTTGGGTATTGATTATTGGTCTCTGTTTGAATTTTTTGTTTGCTAAATCATGAATTGTGTTGTACATGAAGAAGATGGGGAAAAATTACAGTAATTCTTATGGTTCTGATCAAGGACTAAAAGAGTGAAATTGAGCTGTAAAATTGGGGAAAGATCTTGGATTCATGAAGATATTAGGGAAAGAAAGTTGAGATGGGATTAGGAGGGTTTGGGTGATTCCTCTGCTGGAAAATGAGAGGGAACATGACCGGGGGCATATTTGGTAGATCATGTCATGTTTTTCGCCAAAATTTAACGGTAGGGGGGTCAAGGCCTAACAGAAGGTAGGGATGGGAGAAAACGTATACTTAGAGGGGGTGTTGTCGTATATTTTTTTTCTTGTAGGGGGTGTTTGGGGGAAAACGTATACTTACAGGGGGTGTCCAGGTCATTAACCCTTTTTTATTCAACAGTTCATACTCATATTTACAAGAGAAATTGACAAAGTAAACGAAGGGATAGGACTAATGGTAGAAAAAGTCTAAGTGAATAATTGAAACTGTTATTTTCTCGATCCATTCTCAGTATTTTTCCTATTCTTGTTTCAAAAAAGAGATTTTATATGCAAAGCCAAAATTTAATAATTAACGATGGTTTCATAAAAAGAGACTTCATGGGTTGAAATTCCATTACCAAATAAACAGCTACTTTCTATTTATTTAGTATCTAACTATGATATAGTAGCATACTATATATATACAGCCCGGATCAGGTCAGGGCGACCTGATTTTGCAAAAACTCCGAACTTCTTTTTTAGGCCGTTGGATCACATCCAACGGCTCCCAAAGTAGATGAAACTCGCGGATTAAAACACCGGGTAAATAAGAGTCCACGCGGGTCGTGACCCAGGTTATTTCCCCTCGCAGGTCAAAACACCCCCAATCCCCCTTCCACTTCTGCATAACGCTAACTTAGGCTCTGTTTGGAACACGAGGAAAGAAAGGAAAAGGGAAAGAAAATGGAAAATTTTCCCTCTTCTTGTTTGGTTTGGAGTGAAAGAGGAGGGAAAATAAATAAAAAATTAAGTTTTGTGAATAGTGAAATTTTCCTCCTACTTTCCTCTCATTTTATTTTCCTTCCCTTTTCCTTTCCTTCCTCATGTTCCAAACATAGCCTTAGAGAGAGAGAGAGAGAGAGAGAGAGAAGGAGAACGAAGAAGACGAAGAGGGGGAAATCGAATACCAAATCGAAGGAGAAGATGGGGAGATCGAACAGCAAATCAACGATCTAACACGGTTGAGATGTTAGGGTTTTGCTTTTACCTGTTCACGAAGAAGAAGAAATCGAAGACGAAGAGGGGGGAAATCGAATGAAGAAATCAAAGACGAATGAAGAAATCAAAGGTTTCTGTCTCTCTCTCTCTCTCTCTCATTTTCTCTCTCTAGTTCGGTAGAGATGAACTGGGGTTAGGGTTGATTGGAATGGAATGCTTGGTCTATCCAACAAGTCTAAAACTTGGCCTTTTCAGCTGTTCAGTTCCATTAGGGTTTTGGTTCAATGATTTCATAGGATGGATTATGGTCTAGTTCCATTTGAAAACTTATTTTATTTTATTTTATTTTTTTCATTTTGAATAGGGAAATTGATGCAATAACCATAAGCTATATTATTGCAAGCAAGACTAAGAAACAAATGTTAACATGTTTTTTTTTAACGGCACAAATGTTAACATGTTAACATTCCCTTTTAATCTCCTGTACCTACTTTTGGACTTGATTTCAACAAATATTTATATACCACAGTTTTTTGGGTTCTTAACTGTGCATTGAAAGTTTGCTAGTTGTTTTAGTTTGAGGACGGTTTAGTTAAGCTTCTAAAGTTAATTATCCATTTCAGAAATTTGCACTTTGTTGTTTACAATGGAGCTCATGACTTTTATTGGCTATGTGAATTAATGTATGGATGTAGACCGTAGCGCGACCTTCAAAAGGGGAGTGCAGAGATATTTTTCCGCAATGTGAAGTTTCTTTTTTTGCAAGGGTGGTGATGGCTGGAACAAAGGAAGATAAAGAATGGATGAAAATGGCTATGTTTACTAGCCTCATTGAGTCATTGTGTCTGTTTTGTATATGTTTCTTGACATTAATGGTTACCCTCCTAGCTACGCAAATGAAATGAAAATGGTTGTGTTTGGTACCACCACGTGTAACTCATTTTGATGTGATGAAATGAAAAATGTAACTCATTGTGTTTGGTATCTCTACTTTCTGCCTCTAAATGATCACTTAGAATCTAATTTGGATGGGGCCACATTAATGGAAGGCTTCTACCTGCATATCAATCACTTTTGCCTAATCTGTTACTATCTCCATCTGCCCTAATTTAGGACAAGGAGATGAGAAAGACTGGTGATGAATTTGCTGGAAGTGAAAAGCGAGTTAAAAGACATTTGAGCTATAATACAATCAGAGTTATAGTGTAGAATAAGATCATCAGTTGTCCCCTAAACTTTAAGTTGTTAATTAGTAATTAGGCTCAACCACGTGTATTAAAAACTAATCCAACAACATTCAAGTGTGCAAGATGGAAAATGTAATACCAGAATCCATAAGAAGAGGAAGTTTTATCTTGAGCATTTTAACTTCCTCTTTTTATTTCAGGTTTTTGCTTATCTAATACTCCAGTTCAGAAATTGTAACCAAAATTTATAACAGTTGGATACCCACTTGAATATTTGCGACCCCTAATAAACATGTTACGAGATACCATCAAAGGTATAAATTCGAGATACAAAATCAAATATTTAAATTCGAAACCGAAACCCTAGCCCTAGATCTCTTCCCATAATCGAATTGGAGAGGGAGAGAGGGAGACCTTGAGAACAAAATTGAACAAAAAACCGAAATTGAGAAAATCGAAACCCTTGCCTTAGATTTCTTCGATTTCTACCAAATCGAACCATAGAGAGAGAGAGAGAGAGAGAGAGAGAGAGAGAGAGGGAGAGAGACCTTGGTTATGTTCCAGAGTTCGTCGATCAGTCCTTCGATTTCGTCTTCGACAGTTGGACTTCTTCTTCTCCCTTGTTCTTCGTTGATTTCTCTCTCTCTCTCTCTCAAACTTGTAATCTGAAGAAGAGGAATGACCCGCTTTGTGTCTTAACCCGGGAGTCTTGACCCGCATGTGTTTTTACCCGGGTCTTGACCCGCGAAATCAAAATTAACGTTTATATTCAGTGCCAGCCGTTGGATCTCATCCAACGGCCTAAAACAAAAGTGCGAACGAAAGTTTAAATCCGGTAGGCCGGACCTGATCCCCTCTCTCTCTCTCTATATATATATATTATATATATATGTACTACTAAGGAAAAAGTACTACTAGGAGTAAGGGTCATCATCGGGCCGGCCAGCAAACTTTCAGCCCAAGCCCGCTCGCGGGCCGGGCTATGCGGGCTTTTTCTTTTTAGCGGGCCAGGTTATCTCTCAAAAGTTGAAGCCCAGGCCCGCCCACGGGCTTATCCTAATCGAGCGGGCGAGCGGGCCAGTCTGCGGGCGGGCTGGGCTGGGCTATTTGGGCGGGCCAAATGCCCTTTTTTTATTTTTTATTTTTATTACAACTCAACCTTTTGGAGCCATTTTTTTTAATTACAACGGAATCTTCTCTAGCCTACCATATGTTGTAACAATAATACACCATGAACAGTTGTTAGTTACCCATGCAACAAATGAATGTTCAATCAATGCATATATTCAGACCTTCTCAAAACTTTAATGCATATGTTTAGTTTTGTATTAGAACTTTACTATGAGATATATACACATAATTACACACATATGTCCAACTGTGTATTTTTTTTTATTTTGGTACATTTGTATTATATCTTTTTTTTTGGTACATTATATATTATATCTTATGTACATTAACCGTGCAATAATTCATTACAAGTGTACCGGGCTACGGGCGGGCTAGTATCTCAGGCCGGCGGGCTGTAGCTAAAAATTTTAGGCCCAAGCCCGGCCCATGGAAAAGTCGGGCTGGGCTAGCCCGCCCATTTGGCGGGCTCGGGCTCCGGCTCGGATAAAGCCCGACGGGCCTTGCGGGCTTCGGGCGGGCCCCGGGCCAATGGGCCAAATTATGAGGCTTCACTAGGAGTGTGGAGGTCTGGGATCTGGGGAGTAAGGAAACATTCAAATTATGCAAAACAACATAAAGTTTTTAAAAAAACAAAAGAAAAACAACCTTAAAAAGAGCTAGTAATTAGAAACCTAATGAATGCGCGTGGTCTGTTTGTTCTTGAAATCCGCAAGGTGGTAGTATGGCGCACTAACTCAGCCACTTCTTTCTCATGCGTGAAGGTTAAAAAATGCGGTAAACATATGGGTACAGAACAAGATGCACAGAAAACGTACCGATTGTGTTTGGGGACCCACTTTGGATCCCACACGAGTGATCCGAACCGTTCATTATTCTTAGAATATTTTTCCAAGGGGCCCCACAAAATTTCAAAATTGAAACGGTGGGACTTTGGTTCGAGCACTTCTAACCATCCGATTGAGCTGAAATTTTGTGGGGTCCCTCGGAAAAATGTTCTAAGAATAATGAACGGTTCGGATCACTCGTGTGGGACCCAAAGTGGGTTCCCAAACACGATCGGTACGTGTTCTGGACATTCTTGTCTGTACGGGTAGTTGGGTCCTAAAAAATGCTATTCTTGGTTTATTTTGTTGGAAAATTATAAAATCAGGTGAATAACAGCTTAAGTTTTTAGATTAGTTGGTAGTTAACAATTTAATATAGTATCACAACAAACAATTGATAGATTCTGGGATTGAACATCACCGGCCGCATACCTAATGATTAACGTGTTTGCACGTGATTAACTCTCATATGGGGAAGAGTCTGACTACACATGAAGGGGTGTGTCGAAGATATAAATCTCTTTCTCTAACAACTTATACTTTTAGATGAGTTCATTATTAACAATCTAAATGTCTAATTAAAAAGTGTATTGAAAATATGAAAAGTACGTGAAAATATATATATATATATATATATATATATATAGTCCTTATCTAGTCCGGGCTCCCGGATCCGGGATTCATAGTTCCGGATCAAATTTTCACGATCCGAACCGTCCAATGTGTTCAAAAGGTGTTTTCCAAGGTACAGTTTTTGTGAAAAAATGCTTGGATGAAGCCCTTTCCGGTATTTTTTTTTGAAGATTTCCCGCATGGACCTTGGAAAACACCTTTTAAACACATTGGACGGATCGGATTTTGCAAAAATAATTTTTAAAAGCCTCAAAACACCGAAAAAGCTTCAATCCGGGATCCTTGACAGGATCGCCGGTGTATATATATATATATATTACTACATATAAAAAGTACAATAAAGCGTATGTGTGTGTTTTTTTTTTTGTCTTCTTCGATCTTTGTTTATTACAAAAATCACTGGGCTTAAGACCCTTCCGTATATAAAGGGGTTTTTGCACTTACACCCCATGTACTTTGACCGATTTGCAGAGACACCCCCTGTACTATTTTTTTAGGCACTTACACCCCTCCCGTTAGTTTTTCTGTCAACTTGGACGGAAAAGAGAGACGGAAAATTTCCCACCAAAATGAATACTTTAATGCCACAAATGCCCCTGGTCGCCATTTATGAGGCTTATGAAAGCTTTACTTCAGGAAAAAAAAGTTACTACCCCAAATCCAAAATGACTTGCACATATACACAATCTCTCTCCATGTTTACATAGGTATATCAGTATGTGCTTACCCTTTTTCCTTTTTTGCTATATTTACCTATATATTAACACACACACACACACACACATGTATGCATGTATCTTTATCTCTGCAAACCCATTCTGATTTGGGTATTTTCACTAAAAAAATCAAACCCATTTTGATCTGGCTGTTTTCACAAAACACATCAAACCCATTTATCTGCAAACACCATTTTGTACACAATCGATGGGGGTTCTTCTGATCGACGATGGTGCTAGAATTCATGGGTTTCTAGAAAGTAAAAAAAAGGTTTCCAGAAATTAGATCGACGACTCCACCACAACGACAATTTTAGATCGACGACCACCACGACATCTCAGTGACCACGATCTGAATCAATTAAAGCATTGTAAGTTGTTAGTGTTATTGGCATTTTCCGGATTTCGACAAACCATTGGTGTATGCACTTTTATCTTTTTCCATTTGGGTTTGGGAGGTAGCTTAGTTGATTGAGTCTAGATGCTCCACCTGGTGGTTGAAAGATTGGAGAAATGGAGTTGCGCGTTCCTTGGCTCATATTCGATTCATGAAAGGTATAATGTTGCATTTTCATGTTCTTCATATAGTTTAGGTTATGTTGCATGATATTGCATTTTAGCCTTATAATGTGAGCATCAAGTATTTTTCTAAGGCATGTACCTATTTTAAAAGGGATTCTGAGCGCAGCGCTTGTTTAGCACTACTAGCGCTTCAGTTTGCTTCATTAAAAACAGATTCAGCAAGATGCGCTCGTTGAACCTATTAGCGCTTTTCCTGTCTGCACATCTCCGTTCCGCCTGTTGAGCGCTTGTTGCTTGTCTCCGTGCACAATTTCAAGCGCAGCGCGTTTTTACTGGTGTATGTGGCGTGTTCCTATTGGCTTATGCTAGGGTTATGTCCTTTCCACTATATAAACTTATTTTTCACTCTTCTAGGTCAGATTTTGAGAGCATTAGCCCACCTTAGAGAGAGAAACACATCTCCTTCACTTGCTCATGGGGTTCTATGCTTTAGAGGTGATTTCTATTTTGATTTGATCATCTTTTATTCATTCTAGTGCTATATTCTAATATCTATGTATATGCTCTAGTTTGATTCTTCTCAAATCTTCATTGCATAATCAAGAAACAATCTTTTCTAAGATTCATGTGTTTAGATGCTTTTAGTGTGATTTAAACTTAGTGTTTGATCATTTTTTGTGTCAATCTAGTGCAATACTTTTGTTCTCTCTGTATTTGCTCTAGATTGATTTTCTTCATTCAAAAGCCCTCATTAAAAATCAAGTATTTTATTTTTTATGGGTTCTTGATGCATTATATGATTTAAACCTTGTGTTTGATCATTTATTTTGTCAATCTAAATTAATCTTTTTATACTCCATGGATTATATCTAGTTTGATTATTTTTCACAAAAACTCTTCATTCATCATCATGTCATTCGTATCATGGTTGATTGTCTTGGTTCCTACGTGAGCCGGTTGGACCGGTGCCGAGTTGACTCGGAGATCAAGACGGGTGTGCTTGTGGAGTCCATGGAATCAAAGAGGGGTACGGGGTACTATCAAGAATTGGAGTTAGGTGTCACAAGGGGCTTGTTGAGTAATTCCTAGTCTTGTTAATTCTTGTAAACCTATTGATTTATGGAATGCATAAGTAGGACTAGGCCGTGGTTTATGCTTAGGGTGTTTAGACCCTAAGTAGTTTCCACGTATATCTTGCGTCTTGTCTCTTTACTTTAATTGCCTTATATCTTGCAAATTTAATTGTGGCAATTTGAATGGAGCATGAATGATTATATATCTCTTAATTAGAATTAATTTTTAAATTGTCGTCCTATTCACCCCCCTCTAGGACTCGTTAGTGCATTATATTTGCTTACCAAATTGGGGTTCAAGCCAAAAGCTTTCATGGTGTCAAAGACCTTAATGGTCTCATCACAGCACCCACTCTTGGCATAAGCACAAATTAAAGCGGAATAAATGTAAACTATGTTCCCATATCCCTCTTTAACCGCGGAATCAAACACGTACCTAGCCAAGTCGATCATTCCCAACCTTCCAAGAACACTAATCATGGCAGTCACAAGCTTACCCTACACATTATGCCATCTCTGGTGGCGAATCTTGAATTTGAAACACTTCATGGCCATGGAGTATTTGCTTCGATTAGCAAGCTCTCGAAGCAAGAATGTGTAATCGACCAACACTCTCTGTCTATATGACTTGTATCGTCATCATCATCATCAAATCGTACGGCCAGCAGCTGTCGAAGGGCTTCTTCTCCGATTGCGAATGATAAGAGAGGGAGGATGTGAAACCACTACGGTTGGAGATGGGGAGTGAGGGTAGCATGGCAGCATTTTGCATTTTGAGGCGGTGGTCGAAATGTAAGAATGAGATATAGAGAGATGAGTGTTCTGTGTAGTGTAGAGAGAGAAATGGTTTCTCAAAATGAGTAAGGGTTAGGGTTAGGGTTGTGAATGGGCATTTTAGACATTTCATCCATTCCGTTAACGGCATCCAACTTTTACAGTTTAGTCTGAAGTACGAGGGGTGTAAGTACCTAAAAAAATAGTAAAGGGGGTGTCTCTGCAAATCGATCAAAGTACAGGGGTGTAAGTGCAAAAAGCCCTTATATAAACTAGGAATAACCCGAAGGGTTTGGCAAGTGGGTTAATTATCGGTATGAGAAAGGAAAAGGCTATAATCATGCCCCTTATTTGGGTGTGTATGATACACACTCCTATAAAAGTTACGATTTTTTTAGAAAAGTTACGAGATACACTAAAATATTACGAACTATAGAAAATGATACAATTTATATTGTTGAAAAGTAACGAAAAACTAAAAAAAGTTACGATTGCCGATGAGGTGACACAATCTGGACTATACAATAGGTGCATATAATACACATCTTTAATAAGTGTGTATTATAGTCATTTCTTGCAATTTAAGGCTTGCTTTGTGAGAGGTTGTAAGTTCGAATGGCCAAATATTCCAACTTTAGAGTCAGAATGTAAATAAATAAAACCTAAATTCCAATGAGAAAAAAGAAAACTTCAGCTTTTCAACTCTCTCTCTCTCTCTCTCTCTTGTGTGATTGTTAGGGAATACGGTGAATGATGAGTTGATAAGAGCACGCCCAATAATTTTGTTCCCTGTGGACATGGCATTGCTTGAAAGGGATTGTATGTGTCAATGCTTTGACTTCAACCCAAGTTAAATCATATCAAAGTCAATGACGGCCCCAGATTTTTACAGCATGACACTTTCTCCTCAATTATGAGACTAATTTTATTCTCCTTTCTTTAGGTATATATATATTAATGGGAGTTATAACCCATCCAAATTCCCTTACTTCAAGCCATCCTTATTTTTCTTCTTCAATATCTGAATTTTCGGTTCGCGCAACGAGGTAAGTAACTGTTAATCTATTTCTAAGTAGCTTTCGGTATAGGAATACATCGCGAAATTCGCGATGCAACCATTTAATCGGTTACTTTAGCATTGTCTCGTTTATTTTGTTTCTTCATCAGAGGCTTGGTCGGTCATCACTCATCACCCTCTGATATCATATTTGCTAGCAGTTTAGAGAGTTCTGGTTTACCATGGTCTAGCTTTGGCTTCTCCGGGTGAAGGTTTCATATGAATAAAAACCGAGAAATGTGGTAAGAAGTAAGAACTAGAGCTGGTTTATGTGTGCAGATAATTAATTTGGTGTTACAAACAACCCTTTTCCATGGAATTCAAGAGGTTTCTTCTTTAAGATTCAATCGTGTACGTCTTTACCTATATGTCGTCTTAAGCAGTACTCCTGTTTTGAACAAACCACGCATGTGTTCTTCCCTTTGGAATTGTGCTTAATTAACAACTGTGCATGTTTGCATATTGTAATATTTGGAGACCAGATCCCTCTGCAAAATCCTCTGCGCGCCTTTTAACTTAAGCTCCCTCTCTACAATATTACCAATCACTCTGTCATTGATCTTGTGGCTTTTTGTAGGAGATAGCGGGATTTTTGGAGAGGATTCCACTGCTAATTTCCATATTCATTAACTTCTCTGCATCCTGGGTTTGGTCAGCTGTCCATTTCGATAACCAATGATGCATATTTGTTAAGAGTTGTTGTTGATAAGATTTTACCTTGTCGAGACTCTTACCAGCAGCAATGGTCTTTTAGCAAATATGGACCATAATAAATACAGATGGGCAATCATTATTGCACTTCAGGACCTGCTCTCTGAAGTTCAAACTCGGACCGTAGAGAAGCCAAATTCTTAGTTAATGCCTTCTACGCAACCGTTTTTATCGGAAAGTGAGGTGAATGCTACAATTTTCAAGTGTTTGAGATGTGGGGTGCGGCAGAGCCTTAGTGAATGTGATCCGCAAAAATTATTTCTCAATAAATTTCTAAATACATGGTTTTAAAAACTGGCTGTTACGTAACCGTTTTTGGCCTTTCATATACCGTTACAACCCGGTATACCCGTGAGAGGGATGAATTGCATCTGTATAGGCCGGTACCGTTATGTATCGGTTTGTATCCAATTCACGGACCGGTTCACAACTGTTATGTAAAATTATTTTTTTACGAAAAATTATTTTTAAAAATTCATGACTGCTATATCCGATTTTGGTTACGTAACGTTCGATACTACCGAAATCGTTACACTCAAAATGTTATTGTTACGTATCAAGAAACCGTTATTTAAACCTTATATACAATGTATTGATTTCTCATAAAAGGAAGTGATGAATCATGTTTTTCACTACTATGTTAGAGTATTGTTAGTGATATGGGACCTATATGGAACATTAACACAAAGGAAAGAGCTTAGTTCAACCGTTTTGGAGCGAAAACACAGTGTGCATGGAAATTTACACTTTCTTGCATGCGTGAGAACTTAGAACACTACTGTTGAATTCATTGAGTTTTTAAATATCGAGTGTGAACCACTTCTGCTTAAATCCACAAACACATAAATAACCTATTAATTTACAATATAAAACCCAAAAAGGTACTCGGATCAAGTACATTACGGAAACTATGCATCTACTTAAGGAGCACGAATACCTAGTAGTAAGTTTGAAGGTAAAAAATACTATGCGACATCAAAATAAATAGACGAGATTTCGACAATAAAGTCCTTTTAATGTCATATAAAACTGCATCAAATGAAAAATACATCCAACAAACGCCGAGACAATCCCAAGGCATGCACTCGGCAAACATTACACTTACATATGTTTTTTGAAATTAGGCATCTCAAGTTTAAGTAGCTGCCTATCTACTAGTATTTATTAATACAAGGAGTAGCAGATTCCCACCTGCTATTTAAGCATCACCCATTTTAGTTTCTCTATGTACAACAATATCATCGATACACAGAATTCTCCGTCTCCAAAATCTTTTTTTTTTTCTATCCAAACGCAATCTCAATGTACGATAGTGCTTTGAGATCAAGTATTGCGTTGGGATAGAAGAACAGAAACTTTTGGAGAGATTTACGCTTTTGTTTTCTTTTAGTCTGGATTTACCTATCATTAATATATAATGTCAATATTCAATAACGCAAAAGCTTTTCACTTCCACAGATCAATTGGGCAAGTTGGGGTGGACATGGACGCGTATTCTGAACCGCCATCATGCCTCTCTGAACCATTGAGCAGCATGTTCATGTGTTGAGCAACTTGGAACGAGGCCGAGCTTGAGTAGGTCTGGATATCCTCCTTGGATGCGTCTTCGTGGCTGAGCTGAGACGCGACAAACTTGTCAAGCACTCTCCAATCGGTCAATTGATCCACCGAGTTGATGTTTTCTTGAATGTTGCTTTGTTGCTTGAAAGGCTCTTCTTGTGTTAGGGTTGAGGACTGCATAATGGATCCATTGTTTGGGCTTTCGAGCTGAGGGAGCTGGAGGAAATTAGGGTTTTGAGGAGGCATATTGTGGTGCAATTCAAGCTCTTGTTTGCAGGAATAGTACTGATGATTGTGTGAAGTATAAGGGTGAGAAATCTGCCTCGGCGAATCGAAATCAGGCATAAATGAGACTTGATCCTCGTACCAAAACGGCGAATCGTGGTCCCCCATTTTGCGCGTTGCAGTGATTCGCTTGATGAACACCCTGCAGACAACCCATCCTTCTTCCTGGTAGAATTGCATAAATACAAAATTAATTGGCAATAGTTGGAGACGAGTTGAAAGGTAAAAACCGATAGCAAATAAGTCATGTGAACTTTTCCTAGTAGAATTACAAAGATTTTCAGGTAAAAATAATGAAAGAGATGGAAATCATTTTTGTCACTAGAATTTTAAGCTGTTGGAGATTGTAACATTCTCATAAAGGTCTCAAGTATCTCTCGTCCGTTTGTCCAAAATTTCATTGACTCTTTGACCACCTGTCCACCTAAGGCAGGTGATCGATCAACATTTCATGGCACCAATACAGGGAAAAATTACAGGTAAATTCAAGTAGGATTATTCATTCATGATGATCTTATGCAATGGACATTTTAGCGAATTGTTCAATCATCAAAAGGCAGATAAAATGCAAATTTCGGGCACCGAAAAAACAGTTTAATGGCGAAAAAAAAATTCTCAAACAAAATTATCCACAGTTTAGTTACTTACCTGAGAAGTACTCCCATTTTCATTTGTTTCAAGCCTGTACTCATGCATTATCCAGTCTGATTTCTGTCCATTTGGGGCTCGACCCTTATAAAACACTAACGTCTTTCTCATCCCAACCAAAGCATGCTTAGCGTAAATCGCCTTATCTCTTCCGGTAGCCTTCCAAAATCCAGCTTTCGTTGCCCTATTCGTTCGTGTCCCGGTTGGATATTTCTTATCCTTGTGGCTAAAGAAATACCACTCATTCTGCTCCTCAGTCCCAATCTTGCATAGCTCTGTCCATATAAAAATTAACATAAAGGGGCAAAAAAGAAAATGCTACTAGGAGATAAATAGCGTACGATGAAGAAAAAGGGTACCTTGAAGATCCCATGGCTCAATTTTATAGAGATCAACATCTTTAATGACATCCAGATCAATTTTTCTCGAAGCGATTTTCTTTCGGAGATAGTAATCAACAAGTTCTTCATCCGTGGGGTGGAATCTAAAACCGGGAGGAACATGCGAAAACGTTTCCATATCCTCCTAATTCTAGAATTTAGAACCTGCATTTCCAAATACAAACACACATAAAAGAAATTACAAACCTCAGCAATGAGTCCAATGACAATTATTATATTCGACATGCGATAGCTATATGTGCAGAAATTGGTCTGTGCCATACATTAATAGCAACTTTATTCTAAAACCTGTAAAAACAAATAACTAACTTCAAATATTCTATTCCATCCTTTTAGTACAAATTGAATTATAAGTATTTATAACCATTTTATAATTACACACCTTCAATAATTATGTTACTTAAAATCAAGAATTCACACCGTGTTGCTGAGCAAAAAAGAAAAAAGAAAAACTTCGCGTCGTGTTTCTTGCAAAGATGCCCATAATGTTGTGTTTTACGTGCCAACCTACTTGTAATCGCAATCTTTAACCAAGTTAATAATATTCATTGTTTGCCGATCAAAAAAATAATAATAATATTCCTTGTTTCAAAATAAAACAAAAATAAGTATCCCCATAACCCTAGTTGATAACACAATAGCCTTTGCAAATTTGAGCTTCTTGAGTTTGAGGTAGCTTTTGTTTGATTGGGGTGTAGCGCGGTCTTGTAATCATTCTCTCTCGTTAATAATATATGTATATTTTTCTCAAAAAAAATTTGATCTTCTATAACAAACTTTAGATCATGCCTTGTGTGTATGTGTGTGTACATATAATATATGTATATTTGTGTGTGTGTGTGTGTGTGTGTAAGTCATTAAAATTATTGCTTATGCAATCAATTGGATGCAACATTTTATAGCCATTTCTATTTGAAAGGATGCAATTAATGATTCAACATAGCCACCAGCATAGTTATTGACCACCATGAACAAGTATTAAGAAACCATGGGCTGAAAAAATTATTAATGTTGAATTTCGGAATGTTTCCATGTACTTTGTGGCATTTCTATGTTGCAAACGTGACTGATTAATCAATAATAAGACAGTCATTCCAGATGCAACCTAAATACCAATTTGGATTATTATTTTAAAAGTATGTTTATAACAAACATACACCACCGTCCCTAATTGTTAGTTTTTTTCTGCGTAACCGCGTCAATAAGTGGATCGGAAAATAATGTATACTAGTAGATAAGTTTTCACCACTCAAAAAGTCGAACTTACAATTATGATTAACTGGTGAAAAAGATTAAAAAAAATTATCTACGACAAAACAAGTGGTTTTTTAATCCAAAAGTTGCACAATCTACAGAAAAGACTAACAAATCAGGAGGGATCGAGTAGGTTCAGTGCAAAAAAAAAAAAAAAAAATGTTCAATCCAGTACCATCTTTAAGCCTTCAATCAAGCAAAGCACCACTTGGATAAGTGTAACTCAAGCTATCTCATGAACACAATCAAAAGTCTGCCAATTTAGGTTGTGTTCAAACACTCCTCCAAGAAACTTTTATTGAACAGAAAATAAATAAATAAATAAATAAACCCATGAAACACTCCAAGAAACTGGCCAGTAAATTTCGATGTAAATAAATAAATAAACCCATGAAAATTAAAATGAAGTATGAGATACATACATAGTAATTATATGCACCATTTCATATCGTTAATTTCATGCATATGTTGCAAAATTAGTTTTTGGTTATATCCATTTAATCAATACCCATATATATATGGAAAAATGCTGGAAGAGCTGGATACAAATAAGTTGGCTTTTTGAACAAGAATGACAGTAATAATCTAAAAAGGTTTTTACTCCACTAAACAAAAGTAAAAACCCATGATCATACATAAGCAATCAACTAAACAAAAGTAAAAACCCATGATCATACATAAACTATTACCTTCTTCAAGTGATCTTGGAAGCTTATTCAAATACAGTATATTTACCATATTGTCCACGATTGGGAAAAACAAAAACAAGAAAAAGGACCTGCTATGTTGATCTTTCTGGAAAAACCAAGTGTATATTAGTTTTGAAGAAATTAAAGATACATAACGAAGCTCAATAATAAGAGGATGGTAATTGGGATCGTGATAGAAAATAATCCCGATCGATACTTCGGAGGTAGTGACATGAAGAGAGAAATGAAAAACTAATTTGTGAGTAATGTTTTCTCTAATATGTTTCGAAAATAAAAACTGAGGATTTTTTGGTATCTTACGGAGAGAAATCGAGAAAGCGGAAATCTGGAGATAGTAAACCTAATTTGGTTTCAGAAATAGATCACCAAATCAAGACTGTTTTATCATCGATATTACAATGTTTTTGCAACATGTTTAAATTGAAAAATAAAAAAGAAAAAGAAAAGAAAGAAACCGAAGAAGGAAGAAGAACAAAACCTTGAATGGATATTCGATCGTCTACAGCAGTATATGATCCAAACTCCAAAGTGAAGTTGTTGCTCAGATCTGGGTCGATATAAAGCCTTTTGTGTTACCAATCAGTGAAGGGAGACAAGGCGCTGTAAATAAAAAAGAGACTTTTTGACGCTTTCTTTTCACTCTCTCTTTGCCAACTTTTTAACCCCACTGGTACCAGACAAAAACACAAGACCAAAAAGTTCTCCTCGGGAATTGAGAACTGATTATCAAACCCCAAACAAAAACCTCTTTGGGTCTCAGAATGCTGTCTTTTGGTCGTCAACAACAAAGATGGATCAGATCCCTATGACAGTTTTGAGAGGGAGCTAGAGAGAGAAGGAAAAGACACACGACCTAATTATCTCAAACCCATCTCTCTCATTGTCTTCTCTCTCTCTCTCTATATCTCTGAGTGGATGTATGATTTCGATCTGCATATATGTAGTAATATACTTATATCTATCACCGCCTTCACCCCTTTTTTGAGCTGGATTGCTGCAAAAGCTTTGTGTGCAGAAGAAAAGGGTGGCGGAAAAAAAATGGTGGCGGTGAAAACTCCACCAGCAACTGATAGAGACCAGACAGTGATCAAACCTTGTATATGTCTGTATTGTTTATTGTTCTTCCTCCCTCCTACTCTTTCAGAGGTTAGAGAGAGAGAGAGAGAGAGAGAGAGGAAAGGGTGATGGTCAGAAATCTGATGGCATGGATCACTGGGAGCTTTTTTAAGCTTCCGGCCCAATGGAAGGGTTTTTTAAGATATATAATAGTACTATTTATTTACCTTTTTTTATTTATTTTTGGGTTGGTGATCTCATCATCTCATGGAATAAATCCTTGCGCCCACTTATCTTAACGTTTTGCTAATTAATCCTTTTTCAACTATTATTGAAACTCTTAAAAATTGATGTACGGTTCATTTATCAGGAAAGAAATGATTAAAAATAATTTGACTAGGATAGCACATAGTATATACTTCGTATGCAAGCATACATGTTTAGAGACTTTTCTTGATAGTTCCCCTGGCGCATCACAAAATGATAGTTGGATTCGCAAAACAATACGTTAGGAATAT
Source organism: Vaccinium myrtillus (assembly GCA_016920895.1). NCBI lineage: Eukaryota > Viridiplantae > Streptophyta > Magnoliopsida > Ericales > Ericaceae > Vaccinium > Vaccinium myrtillus. The sequence continues at coordinate 14,373,052 of CM029281.1, read as the reverse complement.
TATATTTTTTTAGGAAAAAAATTCAAAATTCATGAACTAAAAGAGTTCGTTGGTATCCACTAAATTCAATTTTTTTTTCAAAAAATCATTATGTTAAGTTATCTCTTCATTCACATGAGTTAATTGTTTCGTTACCGTATGAGGTGTGAGCCTTGGCCCCATCATTTCAATGTGAAGTTGGACCCTAGGAGTTGGTTCGGTGGTTAAAACCTGAAACTTAGATATTTGCTCTTTCTTAAATTATCAGGTTTAGAATCTTGTAGCTGGTTGCTATCAAAACTCTGATGGAAATGAAACTTTGTCCAAATTTGGACACCTATTCTACTAGTACTCTATTAGTGAACAGTGAGATTGGTCTCATTCGGAAGGTCCTGCTCTCTACTAGGTAGGCATTTTTTTTAAAACGGAGAAGGAAGTGAGTCGAGGGTAGCCTCCCGCTTGATCGATTTATCGGAGTCGAACAGGAAATTCCTTTTAAAATAAGTTATTCTGGTTTGTACTCTTTTTTAATCGATTGTGTTGCATTCTCTCAAAAATTAATCAATGTGCGTGTAAGTTGTCCTATACCCGTCTGAATGATAAGAAAAATGTGAAGCTCGATCACAAGTTATGGGAGCACTAAATTCACGCAAACGAAAGGGAATTTTAAGGTTTGTGAGTTTGAGGATACCTAACTGCAATTTAATATAGTATTAGTTTGAAGCCCTCACCAACAATCCCACGCGGCCTCTGGTTGGTCGGTCTGCCAATTTTTACAATCATCTTTGCAAGTTTACAAACTCTCTCTCTCTCTCTCTCATCTCTCTGTGTACGGTTTTTTGTTCATAACGAAGTTGTGGGCCCCAGAAACCGACGCAATGGAATACGATAGAGACATCTCTCCAAATACAGACTTTATATCACTCAATATGAGTAAATAAAAATGGAAAATGGAAAATAAAATGAAAAAGGAAAAAAGCCAAACGGCTCGGCTGAACCGGGAGGGGGTTGAGGAAGAAGAAGTGGAAAGTGGGTCCCACGGGAACGGAATGATAGTTTTGGGACTGATTACGTGGCGGGCGGTGGTCCGGCATGGGCTGGGATTATGATCATTAGGCCCACAACAACAATTTCTTTCAGTGCAGGCCGGTTGTGCAAGTGGGCCCCCCACCGTTATTCCCCCCCTCCGTTCTCGAACTTGGTCCCACATTCCCAAAGCCCTTTTATTTTGTTTTGGGGTAAATTACATTGAGTGCCCCTCAACTGTTACCGTTTTTCGAATTTCATCATAATGTTTAAACTCAAACACTTAACCCCTTTCAATACCTAGATCAAAAATTGTGTGAGTACCGTTAACATAGTATCTCAATTTACCCTTTTACCTTCAACCATTAAGCCCATCATCTTCCTCAAATGCAATCACACACACACACACACACACACACACATATATATATATATATATATATACTCATTCTGTTCCAAATTGCTAGTCTATTTTTACTATTTGAGACCTCTAAAAAAATTGTCTACATCTTCGAATTTAAAATGTTTTTTATATCTAATATGGATTGTGTGTTGATAAATTTTAATTATTTTTTATAAAGCAAAATTTGTGAAATCATAAGAAAACATTATAGAATGTGAAATATAAGCAATTGTTTGAGTGACACGAGTACTGCCCAAAAAACACCAGCAATTTGGTGCAGAAAGTCCCATTTATGTGGTCAAGTGATACTCACAAGGTATAGTCCATCCAAAACCCGACGGTTTATATTGAAGGGAAGGGTTTTATGTCATGATATAAGCATTTTAAGGGGTTTTAGTGTTTGAGTTTAAGCATGAAGGGGCAACCAAAGAAAATGTACGATGGGATTTGAGGGTGTATAATGTAATTTACTTTTCCATTTTTTTTTTTTTAAATCAGGGAAGCTGATGGTTTCCATAATGCCACGTGGACATATTGACATATTAATTTAATCAATAGTATTATGTTACAAAGGTTGAGAGTGCTTGTGCGTGTCGATAAGATAATCTCACTTTTCCTCTGAACCAGGAAAGGAAAGATTGGAGAAATCTATTTTTATTGTATGGTTAAATTTGTGCTAACCATTTCTTCTAGTAGTAAACGGTAATTAAGTAAAGAAAAGTGAAGCAAAAGTCTCACACGTGAGACAAGTGTCACCTGGCCCCACTTCCATGCTTGCGTGGCAATTTTTTTTTTGGTCTGGGGACAAGTGGGAGTTATAAACTGAAACTTGCAGTGCACATATTTTACAATGAAATGATCATGTAAATGCATATGAAATGATCATGTAAAGGTAGTTTTTCATAAAACTAGTTGTTCGGGTCTGCTTACACATTTCTTAACTAATTGTTGGGAAATCAATCTCATCGCATACACATGCCGTAACGTGTGGCAAATTACGATTAAGTGGCGTAAAATCTCATGTGGACTACCCCACAAGTCTCAGTCCTTCTGAGGTTTCGAATTTGAAATTCACGAGATCAAATAGAGCGTGCTGCATACCACTAAGTCTCAAGCATTAATCACGGCCAAACTCTTAATACTTTTTCTAAGGATGAGGAGAAAAAAAGTCCTACTTGTATGGGAAGACCATGTTTGGTATCACTCATGCATAGTATTGCATTTTTTGGGATAAAATGTTGAACATGTTAGCTAAATAATGTGACACTTTTTGTGTAAATTGAATGTCTATGATACCTTAAATTATGTAAAGATTATAAATTGCTTTTGTCAATATATATTTCAGTACATTAGATAAGAAAAGCTTCAAATCTACCTTTAAAATCTCACCTTTTTGGACCCGACTAGATTGAAAAGTTGAAGCTCTTTTAACCGATTTAACTTAGGTTATAGCCGCTAATAAACGAGTACAACACTTAAAATGATGATCCAATAAGGAATTTGTACATGTTTGAATCAAGTCATTTCAGAATAACAGCAAACAAGTGGTTGACTTATACAAAGCCAGTATAAAATAGGGAAAATTAATTCTTTTCATCCGAAAAATTTGGTGATAAGTGAACTTGATTTAAACAAAAATTAAAACTTAAAAAAAATGTGTTTTATTTTAAATTGGTGATTGATCAATATTTCCTCTTCAGCCGGGTCAGTTGTGACTTTAGTACGAACATTCTATGTTGGGTGGGTGCTCCATTTGATCGGGGGCGCTACCCGAGTTCAATTCTTCCCATCATTTTCCATTAGCCAAAAAAAAAAAATTTACACATAATCCAAATGAAACCTTCACCTATGTTAATCTTAGATTACAAACTCAATTTGTAGTAAAAATTATGGAAACGCAATTAACCCTAGAAAGTATCTGCATAAGATTCCTAAACCAACTCAAACCCTAAAGAAATTACTTTGGACAATAGATTACTGCGTATTTGTTTTATATCAATTAAATTTTGAGCACATTAAGATATAGAGACTAGTACTTTAAACATAAATTAATTTGTTATGATGTTAATAAATGGCTAGGCTAGGGAAAGTTAAATGGAGAGTAGACAAAGGTGGGCTAACATTCAACCAATGATGGGCCCAATTTAATTATTGCTGATGTAGACTCATTATTCAAAGCATTAAGAATGTTCCAGCTGAGATTTTGGGGGAAAAATAAACCCAAAATTATGACTTCATAGTTGTACTGTTGTTGGGTACGGGGTCCCTGTAGTGAGAGGCTCACTATCTCGGTAATGAACACTCAAATTTTAATACAAACAGTGAATGACTTTGATCATTTCGAGTTTGAATTAAAGCTGAGTCGTCGGTGCAGAGATGGACGGCCAGATAGGCCTCACTACAACCCTATAGCAAGTTACCTCACTACAGGGCCCCCACTTCCCTGATGAAGTATGTTTCTCATAGTTTTTTTGTCTTTAACCAGTAGACAAAAATAAAATTTTTGTGGCTTTTGAGGCTTTTTTGTAACGAGAAACTTTTGAGACTTTTTGAACATTTTGAGTAAAAAGTCGAAAAAGCCGAAAAATCAATAAGAGAAACAGGACCTAATTTTGTTTGTATAAAGGATTTGGACCCCTAAGCCCTAGCAATCTCACTTCTTATTGGTCACCTACCAAATTGTGAAAGAGTTCACTTTACCTACTAAGCTTCGATACAGATAAGAACAAGCACAACTATATACAGACTACTAATTTATTGTTCTATGGTGCCACTTAATTTGGACTCACCCCTATAATTTCTGGAATAGACTCTGAATACATGCATATTACTCGTAAAAGTTTACGAAAATGTCCTGATAAATCAACCACATACTAAATTTTTGTTGTTTACGACCCATTTGGCCTATTAATTATTAAATTATTTATTTATAGTGTTTTTGCATCCAATTCTTCTAAATTACATATTCGAAAAGAATAGAAAAAATTAATAATAATTACAAGAAAGGAAAATGATTTTTTAAAGAATCACAAAAGGTGAACCAAACATAATAAAAAAAATAGATTATTTTGTTCTACATTTCGAACAACAAAAAGAAATCAAATCTAGCTAGATATTTTTTTTATTATGTTCTCCATACCGTATGATGGATGTTTCAAAAATCATGGTATATGGGAACAGCTAGTCCTTTCCAAGGGTATGTATAGATGACATGTTAAAAGGTATGGAGTAAAGCTTGGGCAAGACAAGATCAATACAAAGTAAGCTGTACGTTTTATATCTGTATACGTATAAAACATTTGTATGAAATTGACACATACCAATGGCTTAACATCAAGAAAGACGACCCTTTACCTGCTTTATAATATAACATTCATGCCCTACAAAATTTATGGGCATACAATAATATCTTGCCTTTGTAGGGAGAGCTAGGGTTTCCAACTCTTTTTTTTTCTTTTTTTGCGTTAGAATGATAGCTTTAGCGAGTTCATTTTTAATAAATTACTACAGCATGCCAACGTCGCTTCTAGGTCCAAATTGTGCCCCTAATTTTATTCTTTTATCCACTATTTCCTCTTCGGTACCATTTATTACTTCTTTTTGGTAGAGCCATATCAAAATTAGGATCAAAAAATAGTTTACTCCCGTAAATAGTTTTTTTGATCACTTGAATTCACAATAACTTAAATTTCTAAATGAGATCTTTCGGACATTGTTAACAAATTTAAAATGTTACTTTAGGAGTGCAAATTGGTTTTTATCATAACGTAGACACGGCCAAAAAGGACTAACGATTAGGGACGGATGGTGTGCAAAGTTTCCATATTCACTACAAGATAAAGGGCGGAGATCTAGAGCAAATTTTCTTAGTGAGCCCTTTGCTACACATTTGTGTGAGTTCCACTGTAACGATATATGTAATTCATACAAAAGTTTCGTGAAGATGGTTTACTTTCGCGGTGGCAAAAAATCAAAGTATTAGATGGGTGGAATCAGGGACGGAGCTAGAATTTTACCTTCGTGGTGGCAAAAATATATACTTAAAAAATAAAAAAACAAACTGCATTATGAGGATGAAAGCTTAAAAAAATCTAGTGGTGGTGAGTCTATCTAATTCGGGAATAAAAATTCATTTTCTATATAATAATTGCATTTTTTGAAAGCCTTGTGGTGGCGGCCGCCACCACTTGTCCCCTCTGGCTCCATCCTTGGGTGGAATGGATTATTGTTTGTAAATGAAAGGATTAGATGGTTAAAAAACTCAAACATGTGCAAAAATACAGCTCGCTTATTTTTTGTAATGCTTTGATATTTTGACACCACTACTTGTTCTACACTCGGTGAAATTGATCTTCCAGAAATTAATCGATCCATGTGCGTGAAGCTGGTCAGAATACTTTGATTTTTTCTTTTAAAAAAACTTGTAGTATATTTTTATTAGTGTATGGGTTTGCGAATTGCGAAGAGAAATTAATTAGGGAGAGATGTTCAGCTCATTTCAGTTGGGAAGCACCGTTCCATTTTTTACGCACAAAATTAGCAATATACATATACTTATATTCATGCGCAAGACCACGCGGCAGACAAGGGTTGAACACGGGTCAAGTTTAATTATCTACATCATTGTCGTCTCTCTCTCCACAATATTTAAATCTTGACAACTCCTTTGCTGTGAGAGAGAGAGAGAGAGAGAGAGAGAGAGAGAGAGAGAGAGAGAGAGAGAGAGAGAGAGGTCTAGTCAAACTCACGCCTCTAAAACTTGTATAATTAATTTCAAACATGCACTTTTCTCCGTTCATGAACTGGCCAACTTGTTCTGTCTGCCTGCCTCAATTTGGTTTTCTATAAAAGTTGAGGCCTCAGGGCTAATTAGAATGAACGCAAAAACTTAAAACAAAAGCACTAATGCAGTGAATTTCGAATGAGGGTATTACGTATTGATTTGGAATCTTACGTGACTAATCACACAGTATGATGTATTTCATTTTCATTTTCTATAACACGTGTCCGATGACCTGGTTACGTGCACCTCGACTAATTTCTATCACTTGGGAGAAATACCGTGTCAACATATATAGGAGCAAGGGCGGAACCTAGTAGAGGCTAAGGTGGGTTTGTAGCACATATGGGTGTGTGGTGGGAAGATCCAGCGAGAAGCTACTTCCAACTACGTACTCCTTTTCACTAGATGATCATGCACCACAAACAAAGGTTAGTGTCACTTGGGCCTCTTGCTCAAGGACACTCCAACGATCAAGTTAGCGTATGAAGAGAGAGTACAAGAGATTGTAGATCTAAGATTGTGTGTGTACCTCTAGGGTTTATCCTTTGGTATTTATAGATATCCTTGTACTTGTTTTCCAAGTTTCGTGACATCACTTATGACGTCCTCGGTCACGTGACACGGCCTATAACTAAGCGCCACGTGGCTATCCAGAGGCTTCTAGAAGCCCATTTCCCAATACCAGGTGGCCCACGACACATGTCCCTTGTAACCGCCTCTTGACCCGTTCGGGCCAGCTCATGGGTCGAGCAACACCGCCAGCTCGGATACCGCCTGGCCCGGGTAGCTTACTCTCTACCCGGAGGTGTTGCTCCATAACCTTCGGCTTAACTGGACCCGTAGCGTACCACCGGTAATAAGTACCTACGGCACTTTACCCATACCTGGCCCATTTCATCCATAGAACATACGGCCCCTGTAACGCTCGGCCCCAAATACTTAGGACCGAATTACTATACATTCGGCCCCCCACAGGATGGAAAAAAAAGGAAAAAAAAATTATATGTAAAATTATAGCCTGATAAATTTTAGCCCACCTCATTTTTTTTTTTGTAGCCCAACCCATTCTAAATGAACACCCACCCAAAAAATTACCCACAAATCAATCCTCTTTGAACAACCCAACCCAACACGATTCGCGATTCGAATCGTATGATTCAATTCGATACCATATTTTGCATGCATATAGAACAAGACGAAATAAAAGTTAATTTGTGGAGTTTTTTCCAAAATTTTCTTGCATAGGGTCTAAACCTTTTATGCTGCTGGATTTCACTTTTCAACAGCCCTTAATAATAAGAAAAAAAAATTAGGGTTTTGCACACCTATTGTGAGTTACCAAAGATTAGAAGAACAAAGCTTAGCGACAGCGATCAAAAGGCTTCTTAAGCATTGCGGCTACGGGTCACACTTGTCAGCAAAAGGACGTCCTCATAGTTGAGCATCATTACCGCATTGACAAATTCAACGCCGCAATAGATTTTCAGGTGGTGGAGTTGAATAATAGAATATTCAACGAGGGGGTAGTGGAACTATTTATCCTTAATGCAATTTAAGAACCTAAGGATGACTTTAAATCATTTGAGGTTGATAATATTTGCACTCTTGCTAAGAAATATCCTGTTGATTTCACTACGCAAGAGAGACATTATCTAAGATTGTAGTTGGAATATTACAATCTTGATGTACCTCATCCCCAAAAATTTCAAAATATGTCCACTATTTCTAAATTATGCTGAGGATTAGTTGAGATGAAAAAAGTCGGAGAACTATCATTCGATCGAAAGGTTGATTCGTCTTGTTCTAACTCTTCCTGTTACCACGGCAACTATGGAAATAGTATTTTTAGCGATGAAGTATATGAAAACTAATCTTCATAACAAAATGGAGGACGAATTTTCTTGAGGATTCAATGATTATTTTCATTGAAAGAGAACTTGTTGAAGATATCGACCCGATTCGATAACAGATGAATAGACTCTCTAAAACATCGTAAAGTCCAACTTCAATAGTGTACCACTACAGAATAATTGATAAAGATCACACTAAGAAAATTTGAAAGATTACGGTTTTGATGAAACCGTGATAAAGAAATGCAAGGTGAGTTTTTAATGTCATTTTGCTAATAAAACCGTACCGATTAATCATAATTATCACAGGTTTAAAAAAACTGTGATTATAATTGCTTAATTTAATCTCATTTTCCTACAAGTGTGATAAAATGTGTTTATTTTTACCACGCTTTGTTACAAGTGTGATAAAATGTGTTTATTTTTACCACGCTTTGTTACAACCGTGATAAAATGTATTTATTTTTACCACACTGTGTTACAAGCGTGATAAAAAACTTTTTTATCACATTTTTTCCAACCGTGATAAAATGTGTTTCGTATATTTTAACCACACTTCAATTACAAGTGTGATAAAATGTATTATTTTCACCACGCTTTGTTACAACCGTGATAAAAAAAACTTTTTTATAATAGTTTTTCCGACCTTGATAAAATGTGTTTGCGTATTTTAATCATACTTCGATTACAAGTGTGATGGACTAGTAAATACTGGAGTATTTATTTTAGGTTTTTTTAATTTTGTTGCCTTATGCATCATCACTTTTAGCGACGAAATAAATGTTTGTTGCCTTATGCAATGCCTTTGTCAACCAAAATATGAGGTTAGTCGCCAAAGTAGAATCTGATAGAGACATAATGGCGACAAAAAATGTTAGTTGCCAAAAAGAAAACATGTCACTAACTAATTTTTCGTTAGTGTCTACTAAATTACTAGGTGTCGCCAAAAATTAGTCTACGGAGACCAAATTTACATCGTCAATTGTATAATTTCTATAAATTAAAATATTATAATTTAATGTAATATAATATATTATGATATAATGCAATATATATTTTATCTAAAATATATTACATATTTGTTGTAATATAAAAGGGAATAAATGAAAAGATAATACATATACATTCTTTTTGGAAAATGTAACATGAAGACTTGGGTAGCCTAGTGGTTGGAGTGTTAGGATAACAATTGGGAGTAGGGATGGGCATGGGGAGGGTAGGGGGTGGATACTACTACCTCCATCCCCGATCCCCGAACCTAAATCAATCCCCATCCCCTCCCCGATCCCCACCGGGGATTTTATTTTAACCTCCATCCCCGCCCCGATGCGGGGAACGGGGATCCCCACCGGGAATCGGGGATCCAAAAATTCATGCACTAGTCCATGCCATTACCCATTAAATATTTCAACCCCCACAGCCAAAATTTCATTCCATCCGTGCAATTTGGTTCCCATTACGCATTAAATTCAATATGTAATATGCATTTGCAACACACAGGAATGGTTTTAACAAGTTTATGCATAAAATGGTTTCATAAAATGGCCAAAATTCAGGAATGTGCCTACTGCCAATGCTTATGCATAAAATGGTTTCATAAAATGGCCAAAAATTCTGGATGCAAGATAAATTTGTGACCGTGACCGTGAGAATTGGGTAAGGGTTAATGGGCTCTGGACACTGGATAGAGGGGCCGGGGCTGTGGAAAATAAATTTAAAAAACTTATAATATAATAAATATATATATATATATATGTAAACGGGGATGCGGGGAGGGGCGGGGAACGGGTAGGGGACTAACAATACCATCCCTACCCGATCCCCGAATTTTTTTAAAAATAATCCCCATCCCCGACCCGATCCCCGAAAAAATCCCCGAATCCCCTCCCCGAATGGGTAGGGGACGGGTTGGATAGGGGCGGGTCGGCCGAGATGGTCATCCCTAATTGGGAGGTTGGAGGTTCAATTCTTAGCAAATGCATGTTGGGATAAGAGTTGAGAGGTTGTGGAGATGATGCCACGAGGCATGTATGTCCAAAGCGTGATGGTATAGTGAATCTAATCACGGTTTTTTGTCCAAACCGGGATTGTATAATTATAATTTAATCACGTTTTTTTTAGCAAACCGTGATTGTATAGTGTTTTTAATCACGTTATTTGTCCAAACCGTGATCTTAAAACTAATTTCATCACAGTTTTATCTTCTACCCGTGATAATATTGTTGATTTAACTACGGTTTGCCGTGTAAACCGTAATTGTATAATATTTTTAAACACGCTTTTTGTTCAAATCGTGATCTTTTACGATCTTTGACCACGGTTTGTTGTCCAAACCGTGGTCTTATCTTGTTTATCATCACGCTTTATGTGTTTCCATATCAGTTTGAACTTACATTTAACCACAGACATAAACCGTGGTTGAATCTTAAAGACTTTTAATAACGGCTCCATCAACCACGGTTTTAAAACCGTGATTAAATTATAAAGATCACGGTTTTTACCCGTGATCTTTTTAAGTTTGTTGTAGTAGTGTATGTTTTTGGTACTTTTCTTCTGAATATTTGTTAACATTTACGTATTTGTGTACAAGTTTGGGTTAGCTCAGGGTAAATTATATTCCTGATTCCACCCTTGTACATGAGCTAGTGTACATGCTCCACAAAATACCTAATAAGTAATTCACTAGATATAATTCTTCCTCTAATCTCCAACTAAGGGGGTGTTCCACTAACCCAGTTTTTTTGAATAAACTGGTTTTTCACGGTTTTTTATGTGACGTGTTGTGAGAGAATGACATGTCTCGGTGTTTGAAAAAAAACAGTTTTTTGTTAGTGGAACACCCCCTAAATCTTTGAAATAAATTTTGGGTCCTCATGATTAATCGGGGTGCACGTAAGTTGAGCAGGACACCACAAATTATTCCAAAATAAATGTTTCAAATAAATTAGTGATTGCTAGTAATTTGTAATGTGGAATTAAACATGATCCAATGGATCTCTAGCCTATCTGACATATACCACCTCAAGTGCCCAAACATTCCAGCAATGTGCAATGTTTGTTGCTAATCAGGTGCTCAATGCCTTTTCAAATTTCGGGTGCGGTTTTCCAAGTTGGGAAATGGAAATCAATGTGATGAGCAATAATGTCAGTCGCTAGAGGGGTATATGATTGCATTTTGGTTTATATGTCTCCTTCGGAATAATAATACCCAATTATGGCAGTAATAAATAAGATTAAGAAATGAGAACAGATAAAAGTTAAGAAAGTGGAATTCCGAATGATTACCATCATCTGCTTCCATTCATCCTTGGGAAATTTGAAGACAATTTTTTTTTTTTTTTTAAACTCAATTTGAAAGGAGTAGTACATACAAATGCTAACCTTCACATGTCTTTTGTGATAACTTAGGAACTCTTTTTTTTTTCCCCTGAAAACCAAGGTTTATAAACTCTAATTACTCAAAAATAATATCTTTTTTTTTCCTATAAAAAAATATATTCCCCCTCATGAACTAGTTTTGCCCATAACAATAATAACAAAAAGTTAATTGTGAGATCCCACATCAGGAATATTACATGAAAATATGAGGGAGTAATCGTGAGCAGCTACTATATAACTCGAGGTTATGTTTTGAGCCGTGTGGTTAGGCTAAGGGTTATACAGCAGGTTCGCTGACACGCGTCATTACATTAATACTATGACATTTGCGTGTAGTCCTTAAGACAAATAAGCATGCAAAAGGGTGAGTTTGGCTTTTTGTATAGCTTTTTAACTTGGAAAGTATATGGAAATGTGAATGTTCCTGCCTGGGTTTAGAGGCTAATGATTTTCCTCCTACGTCTGACCACATATGGCCCGAAAAATTTTTGGGTACCGAACAGGTACCACCTGTCCATGCCGAGCACGATCTCGGCCGTCTAAAAATATTTTGGACGGCCCAGATTGATTCCTTCTCTCTCCTCTCACCCAACCACTCTCTCTCCTCTTTCGGACCGTCGGATCGTGTTTTGGATGACTGAAATTATCGAGCGAGTATCACGTGTCTCAGATGGCCCGAAATGAATTTGGTGGGAATTGGGATTCTGGGAATTGGGATGGAGTAGGAATTCAGTTTATGCCGTAACCATCATAACTCCGTGCCCTACTTCTCGAGTATATATTGTGTGAACCGTGTGTGTCTTAGCTGGGTCCCGAGACAGAGTTGATCGACTACTTAGCACTTTCGTCTTGGTCTTGGGCCAGCCCTACTTAGCAATCAAATTGATTGGCTATCGGTAGTTGTATGATTGGATTTAATTTACAAAAACGGATGGCTAATATTACTTCGAGAATAAACTGTAACACAAACGTGTCTCGATCATGTGTCTACCGATCTGCAATCAACGTTCTTTGTTATGCACATATATGCTCAACGTTCCTGGCAAAATGAATGGTTCAGTTTACGAATATAAATTTTAGACGGCCCACAATTTAGGGCATTACATGGTGTAGTGCCTTGAGGGTACTATAGGGATCCTAAGTCCATCTACACACACACACACACACACAATTGTTTAATGCTCTTGGGGCACCGCCACATGGTGTATGTGCCCCCTTATCCAACACACATTTAGTGTGAGGCCCAAGACAAGGGTGTAGACTCTACCCGAATGTGTGGTGGATAAAGAGCTTAGGTTACGACGTAGCGGTGTCCCAGGACCACTGAATGATCTCAATCAACAGAGTGAGAGGATTTGAAGTACAACAACGATAAACCTAAGGGTATAAAAAAAAATGTACTGACTGTTTGCGGGGTTCATTTTTAGATCCCACATGAGTCATCTGAATCGTTCAATAATTTTTCAAGTGTCCTTGTAAAAATTCAACTCAATTGGATATGCGAAAGTGGGGTGATCTAAATTTCAAGATTTCATTCATAATGCAAGATCCTAGATTCTAAATGAAAATTTATAATCTCGATCACTCACTCGTGCATATCCAATTGAGCTTAATTTTTGCAGGGACATTCGAAAATTTATTTTAAAATTATTGAATGGTTTGGATCAGTCATGTAAGACTAAAAAAATGTGTCCCGTAGGCCGTTGGTACATTTTATATACCCTCGGGATCTGTAGAATAGTCGGGTCCATTAGAAAAGTAAAATTCGAAACAAGGAGAAATTGAAACTATTTGGGCCAGTAGGCCAGTTGAAAATGCCCCTCATCTCAGGCCGGGCCTAGAGTAAACAAAGTTTAATAGGGTCAGTTTGTCTTCTATACTCACAATCATCAGTCTGGATTTTAGTAAACAAAGTCAGCTATTTTACTAATAACTTCATCCTCATCCTCCTCGTAGCTGATACACGTGGTACTATACGTTGAGACAGAAGCAGATAAGAGCAGCAACAACCACTGCTGACCTAAAAACCACACATTTTTGTTTGATTCTCCCACCCTTCTAATTTCCTGGAATTAAATACCTAATACATTACTTCAAAACAAAATATACACCCTTTGTGACAAATTTAAAAAATGGAGAGCAAAAAGTATCTATTAGTATCGATATTGTGATTCGGCTTCTCTATGAACAACAGTCAATTCTATCTATCTAAAAAAAATAAGAGGATATGTCCAAAAAGATCCGTGCGAGCATATTCGCCACACAATTTCCTATAAAAAAAAGTCTAATGTATTTATGAGTCGGTCAATTTTTGCTGGGTCCAAAATATAAAATTCGCTGAGATCATGCAAAAGGGACATCATATGTATTTTCATAATATTTGATCACATTATTAAGACTATTAGTATAGGAAAATTCGTGTATATGTTTAATTAAACTAGTAGCGTCAAGATAATTCTTGAACACCCTCATAAAAATTCCTTAACAATGGATTGTATCAAATTGTGAGCTTTAGTTCTTGAGCAAAAGATGGAACACTTCCATAAACTTATCAAATATGCATTGGTTACCATATACGGAAAAAGGGCTACACCAGCCAGAAATGAGTTGGAGATCGACATCAAAATCATAAATCATAATGTTAATTCAGAACTTAACAACTGGAGGCATGCTTTAGCTTCTGAAAGAACAAACACTATCTTGATGCATAATACAGTAGCCAAACATAAGCATGTTCTAGTCTTCAGGACCTCAATGCCGAAAAAGTTTTGGAATTCGGAAAGAACAAAGTAAAGCAGCTGTAATGCTTATCCAAATGAACATACCTCTCAGCGGATAAGGGGATGCTGCTGTGCAAGGTAATGCACGATACGTGTTGTGCACATCTGGGCCATCTGTTGCCAATGTGCAAATGGTTACCAATGTACACAGCTGCTTTTAACTTTGGCCTCCATGGGAAAGAACGGGACCTGGATATTTAATGCACCACATATAAGCTACAGGGAATATATCATAATCTACTCTGCTGAAAAACAAATTAGAATATAGTTGACACAGTTACAACAAGAATGCCGAATACAGGAACGGATGGAGGAGAGGTCTTGGAAGAAAATTGTTCCAGGAATGAACACGCAGACGATAAAAGGAAGAGGACTGTACCTCTACTGAGTTAATGAATGCTCTTTGACCATATGCATTCATTAATCTAAGGGAACATCTGGAATACTTTATCTCTGCATTGCAAGCGCCCGGGCAATGTAAAGAGCAGCATTTCATTTTGAACCATACCCAAAACTTCTTACTAACCCCATCTATACTTGGACAAACTTACCAAATGATGGGTAAACTCGTAAATCTCATAACCTAAAGTAGGCAAGAACAATACCATATACCTAGCTCATTCGATCAAGCACAAGACAATCGGTTTGAAGAAAATTCCACTGAACCACAACGCATCAAAAAACTGGCACTACGACGCCTAAAATTTAAGTGTAATTAGATAGATGAAAAAGGAGAGATAACAGTATGTAAATGAATTGCCATCAGATTGAGACATTGACTCAATAGAAAGGGACAATCCCCTTATTTTGAATTGTTAAACTTCTGATTGTAACTCAGCCTATCTTCATGGAAAACTTGCCATTCAACTGGAAGATCCAACAAAATAACTAATTTTTCAGTACTTTCCCCTCCATGAATGCCATTTCAGTTTCAACTGGTACCACAAAGGAGGAATACCCAAAATCCCTCTTGCCAATCTCGGATCGAACACATCAAACTGCGCGCGATTCAGGGAATCCAATAGAACCTGGGTGGGGACAGCCGGCAAAAGTACTGCGTGAGCTTCCTTGGGCACTGTTGCAGCTAACTCCCTAGCCTTCTGGAGATGTGCATTAGCCACAGATGACATCTCGAAAACGGCATCACACATTCCCTCACGAGAGTCCATGCGAATCTCCGGTGGACCTCCCTGGTTAACCAAAAGTCCATGGTTTTCTGCTACTTTAGAGGGAATATAAGAAAACAGTCGATTGCGACTAGCATGGTACGGCAGCGACTTAAGCAGCAAAAGAAGGCCACTGGCCTTTCCAATATGCGAAGCTGCATGATCTGCTGCAGTCGATTTGATACCCCCTGCTTGAAGTGTCATGTACAAGATAGTAGATACGGTGTCCTCCGCATATTTTTCCAACTCTTCAATAGTTTCTGGGATTTCGCCAACCTCTCTTTGTGCATCATGGATTCGAGCTTCAACTGACCGCTTCAGCCAGCTTTTGTTGATTTTATGATCCGATATTATTGATGAAAGGGCCTGAGCAGTTGGATGCTCAATTATCTTGTCGGAAAAAATCTTGTCTATGGCTTCTCGCCACCACAGGAGGCGCATAAGGCCGATTTTGGGATCAGAAGCAACATCCATAGCTCTTGCTGTTTCGACGTTGAAAGCACGGAGAGCAAATGCAGCCTTGCGCATGCTTGGGGGAAGTTCGAGGAGGCAGAGGTAATGATGGTAGTCATAATTTCGCACTTGCTGTACACAGTAGGAGAATGCGGACTTTAAGCCACCAGAAGCAGAAGCACCATTCATTAAATTATGGTTGTGGTACCCCCTACAAGTAAATAAGTTGCTTAAAACGCAAAGAAATCAATTATTTGAAAGTGAAAATGGAGAAGATGATTTGAAGTATACAATGCAAAATAAGCTGTATGGGCTGCATTAAACCCAGTGGAGTCTTTCTAACAAGATATCAACTTCTCTATTAGCTACTGTCAAACGCACAAGGCTCCAACATACAATAGGACCTGCGAGAGGCAACGTTACTGACAAATTTGTGGATAGGTTGCTTCGTGTGACTCAGAAACAACAACATTAAAAAAAATAAAAGGTGAAAGCTAATACCCTTGCTCAAAGTTTACCAATTGACAGTTTACAATCTTTTCTCCCTTCTCTAAACAAAGAAAGCCCAAGACCAATTCTCAAACACGATCATGAAAACCATTAGTCCACAATGAAGATTTAGAAACCCCAAGGACAACCTCCAAAAAGGGCAGTGCTGAAGTTCCATGTATATACATACTCACAAAAGCTACAAAAAAAATAAATAAATAAAATACAACTTCCCAACCAAGCAACAGCAACAGCAATTGGAAATCTCCAAGAAACTGGTTCAAAAACAAATAAAAGAACAAGAGAACAAGAATTGCAATTTAAGTGGAAAGAACAGTGGAGTGACGTTTCTGGGTTATTCCCTTAGCTACTGTTTTTGGTCTGGTTTCAATAAAATTTTACTTACCAAACCGAACAATGGAGTGACGTATTATCAATACCAAATAAAAAGGTTCGAGAAACGGAAAGTGCATAAATATGTTTACTTTACAAGTTCATACATTATTACTTCGTTTCAACATCAAGGCTCAAGTATGTATGTGCATGAACATTGCATTGAAGAGATGATTTAAGCTTTAACAAAAAAGTTCACTTTTAGACTGAATTGAATTTGAAACCATGTATGGGGGGGTCTGTTATGAATGTTATGAATCAATATTTCCATAAAATTGCTTTGTTTTGCCTTTTGGAATACTAAACTTCTGGATCAAGGTTGAATTAATCACAGAAAAATGCAATGATTAAATTTCTCAATATGGATTTGGCATAGAACATTCAACTTAAACTGGAAAGGTACAAATCCCACAAATAATTCTCTCATTTAGCGGAATTTCAAGCTTTCCCACACTTGGTTAATTCCACTATTGGGATTGTTAGAAATGTCCTGGGGGAAGGGAACTATATTTGATCCACTAGGGAAACTATGCAATCTTTAAACTGACAAAGGTATAAATCAAATCAATAATCCTCTCATCTAATCCAATCAATAACTGATGGATTTTTAAACTTCTCCACGTGTGGCGAGTTACTCTATTGCGATTATTCGATATATACTCAGCGCAATGGATTATAATCCAGCCTGGCAGTGGAAAACTTGGTGAATTCCCCCAACAGGTCCAGCAACAAAGATTTGCGAAACAAACAAACCAGAGACTATAAGTATTGGAAGCTCTGAAGCTTATATCCGTTCGGGAATCATAATTATGGAATAGTAAGCAACTAAGCAAGTAAAAATGAAGACCCAGTTTCTTAGCAGTTATCACACGAGGTCCATATGAATTAAGGACAGGTAAAACTAGGCTTCAGTTGTCAATCCCAACTAAAACATAACAGGTAGTCAGGTTACACCGTGGAAATTAGTTTGCCCAGCAAAACTAGTTCGTTCTGTTTTTGAGATATACTTACTATCTAAGCCATGAAGTAATTTCCATAAAAAGGAGCTGTAAATTTGTAGCTTTTTTTCTCCCATAAATGTCAACGATTGAAGCGCTACTTAAATTCAGATCTACTGATATGCATATCCTTAAGTTTCAAACCAACCAGTAGTCTCATAATATGGTTCTCCCTCTACATTCCGAAGAACCAACAAAGTTAAAGCACCCCATTTTCACCTCTACTTGATCTTCAAAAACCCATTTAAGTACTCCCTAGAAAATGAAATCAAGAACAACATCATTCACTTCTGCGCAGAATCCCAGAACCAAGGAGAGCATAGTGTTAACCTACAAATAATGCTTGAACATGTAAACAGAAATAGTAGCCGTCTCAAAAGAAGCTCCACAACTACATTTTTTGTCTTTCAAGAAAAACCAGTGGATTGCCAACAATCATTAGAATTCTAACTTAACCGGGTTGGACAAGGGAAATGTTCACTGTTTCCCAAAAGCTAAACAAAGGGAACTAGTTGTGACTTGACTTTTAGCTTCTAATCAATGAATCATAAGATTCTCCACCCAGAAAAAGAACATTGAATCCTCAACCAAAACAAGCATACAACAACTTGGGTATTAGCCACTAAGTCCATTGACTCACTTCATCATTCCCATGTCAATCAGTCAAGATGAGTTACGTCAAACATGTTGCCAAGGTCTGACAACATGATACCACAATGATTTCACATCCACGGTAAGTCCCACAAGAAGCAGAGAAATTCCTCCAATGTTAACTGTGGCAAGTAGTCACTTTCTATGCCTAATAAAGAACTATTATACTCGCCTCTACTGGCCTAAGTCTAACCCACAAAACCTACTATATTTCTTTTTTTAGGTTCGATTCCTAAGAAAGCATTGCTTATGCTTTTGGAGGACATGTTTCATGTTGATTCATGTCGTGTCGTGCTACGCCCATCAAGTGTTTGATGAAATGCTCAATTGCCTCTAGTTTACTGTTAAATCTCCCGAGCCAAAATCATGGCTATGCCACTGAGTCCCACAAAGAATTTATCTACAATAAAATCACAACGGCTATCACATTGGCGATTCAGTCACATAATCATCACAAAACCGTTCACACAAAATCATGGAAAGAACGGTTAAATCAAAAGGAAGTTCAACTACCGCGTTCCAATCATCTACCAAAAGGCTTTTTCAACCAAGAGAAGAATAAGGGGACACTGGGCATGATATATAGTCGTTAAGAAGAAATCAATCGAACAGGTCTAAGAAACTACAGATTCAAGTGTAATGAACTCTAATTAAATTAAATTGCAAAAATGCATGTACAGAAAAGAAGGTATCAGATCAAATGTGTAATTGGAAAATGGGTGCAAGCAAAGGTTTACCTGGAGAGAGCAGGATAGCCGAAGTTGTTTACCACCGCAAGTGGTGTGCAGTTGTCAAAACGCAAAGTGTGGGACACTGGGAGATCAATCTGATTATTTGATTTACCACCGCGAGTTCGCCACGCTTCCGATTGAGACTCAAGACACTAAAAAAATGTTGCAGAGAAGGTTTTTTCTAACCGTTTGAAAAAGATATGAGAAAGTAGGAGCTGAGAATTGAACTTGGACCACCTATATGGAAAGCCACTCTACAACACTGAGCGGGTGTTCCAGGATACGGGGATACTGCTGTGCATATTCTGCACAGCAGGTATTGTGCACTCTTAAAACAGCGTCGTTTTGATGCTAGAACGCGGAAAAAATCCGGATTTCTGTTTGTGGCCGTTGGATTAGATCCAACGGCTGAGAAAGAAAAGTCACTTAAATGAGTTTGCGGGTCAGTTCGCGGATCATTAACCCGGGTTAAACGTCCCCGGGTCAACACCCCCCCTTTCCCCTCTTTCGTTTCACGCTTGAACAACAGATCCATAGAAGAATAACGATGGAGAAGAAAATCAAAGAAGAAGAAGAAGAGCAGATCGATCGAAGAAGAAAACAAAATCTCTATTTATCTTCTCTTTATGTACATCTCTGTCTCTTAACTCTACCATTTATTCTCTCTAACAATTATCTCCCTCTCTCCTATTTATTCTCTTTATTTGTTGCACCTCATTATCCTTTTAGTTTTAATTATTAACTCCTAGTTTATCTCTCCACTTATCCCATGCACTTTAAAACTCTCCTATTTAGTCTTCCATTTTCTACAAAACTCTCTTACGATATATTTCCAAAATACAAACGAGTTAAGTTGAGCTTTAGCGAACTCGTTTACTAAACGAGCCTAAAACTCGAGTTCGAGCTCGGTTCGATTACTAAACGGGCCGAGTCAATGCGGACATAACTAGCCTTGGTACCATAGTCCATTTTATGTTCAATTTTTTTTTGGTCTTCTGGATCAAGTACTTTTCTTCTTATAAATATAAAAGTGAACCTGGTACTAAAACCAAAAAAGAAACAATTATTTTCCGCTAGCTCCTAAGGGTAAATTCGTAATTCCACATGCCCACATAATACAATCTTGTCGGCCCACTCGGAATGCTTGGGAACTAATTATGTTTATATACTGCATCGCGAATTGTAGATTATAAATTTTTGGATTATAATAATAATTTGTGTGTTTTAGACGTTACATGCATGATAGATTTTGTATTTATGAGCAGTGGCGGAGCTATTGTAGGGCCGCATAGGACCCCGTCCCAACCCGAACACCCTACCCGGCTAGTTTAGACTTTAATGTACAAAAAATTCAAACTGCTTGAGATCGGCTCGTCTTCTGCTTGATTGAAGCTCGTTTGAGATCAGTTCGTCTTGTAAACAAGCTAAGCTTGATCATTTTTATAAAGCTAGTTATATTTTTAAACCAAGCTTGAGAAACCACTTGCTTTGTTTGTTTTACTTGTTTATCACCCCTACTCTCATTCTCCATGGGAATCCTAAATTAGTGGCTCAATTCATACAAAAAGGAAATGTTTGACTTAAAAAAAAATCAAAATAAATGTACTGAAGAAGATTACTGAATTAATACAATTGTCGGATTAGAAATATTACTCTGGGTATTGAGTTACTAGGAATTTGATTCCTGATAATTAAGTTCATATTCCCACTAAAAATTACAGGCATCCAAACTGCATTAAGGCACACGATTGCCTCCTTGTGTCTGCAAACTACATATATAGTGTGAAAGTTAAACAAGAAGGGGAAGAGACCCATGGCCCATCCATGGGTTGCTTATGTGGTAAGGGCGAATCTGCGCCTGTAATTAACATGGCAGGGTTTGATTCTCCCCAAACCACAATTTAAGTGGGGGCAATGGCGGTGGGATATTGTGCAAATCTCTCCCGATGATTAGTCGTGATTCGTTGAATCTGGTCCGGATATCTCAATTACTAAAAAAAAGTGAAGGGGAAGAGTTTCTCCAATTGCTGTTGTTATCTAGTATGAAACATTCAATAATTTATGCATACCCTCACCGTCACTTCAATATTTTGTCATAAAGTTCAGCATCATCGGGTGAGGATAAAGGCGTTTGTAGTATATAAAAAATTCGGATTTTTACACTATGTTCTATTGTTCTTTACAAATTAGTCAACTGTACCTTTTGGATATTTCCTTGCACCCCCACACAAAAAAAAAGGAAAAACTATGTCTTGTGGAACCCACAAAGTTCCACTGTTCAAGTTAGAGAGAAAAAACGCTTGTGGAACCGACAAAATTCCATTGTTCAAGTTAGCGAGAGACATCCACGGGACCATGTTAGAATTTCTTGGAGGGCAATAGGTGGAGTAACCTTAAGAATTTATTAACCCAGCTTGGGTGGCTTAGATGAGCAATGTGGGATAATTTAACACTCCCCCTCACGTGCAGCCCGGATGCACGTGGAGGTACGAATTGAGAAGAATATGAGATTTTTTTTACTCGGGCAAAGGAGAATAATTTAACACTCCCCCTCACATGCAGCCCGGATGCACGTGGAGGTACGAATTAAGGCCACCCAAGACCTGGCTCTGATACCATGAGGATAGATGGACTGCTAAATCACTGAGTAAAGCGCGAAGCCACAATAACTCGCAAGTGGTGGAAGCCATGGCCCGATATTCGGCTTCGGCAGAGGAGCGGGAGACAACACTTTGCTTTTTAGTACACCAAGAAACCGGACTGCCACCAAGAGTAATAAAATAACCAGTAGTGGAGCGACGAGTCATTGGGCAACTAGCCCAATCCGAGTCAGTATAACCGGTGACCGTTAGGTCTGAACTAGAAGGAAACAGTAAACCATGTGAGACGGAGCCCTTGAGGTAGCGAAGGATACGAGTAGCAGCATCCAAGTGAGGGACCCGAGGGGTATGCATGAACTGGCTGAGCAAATTGACGGCAAAAGTGATGTCTGGGCGAGAAATAGTGAGGTATATTAGGCGACCAATAAGCCTGCGGTATGAACTCGGATCGGAGAGGGGGTCACCAGAATCAGCAGAGAGCTTGAGATTTTGCTCCATTGGAGAAGAGGCGGGGCGACAACCTGATTGCCCGGCATCCGTAAGGATGTCAAGAATATATTTGCGTTGATTAATAAAAATTCCTGCAGTAGAGCGAGCCACTTCGATGCCCAAAAAATATTTGAGCTTCCCAAGATCCTTTAACTGAAAATTACTGGATAAGAACTCCTGTAAGCGACAGATAGATCCTAAATCGTTGCCTGTAACAAGCAAATCATCAACATAAACAAGAACAACCAGTATAGTGGGACCAGTTTGCCGAGTAAATAGAGAGTGATCAGCTTGGGATTGTTTAAAACCAGCGAAGAGGAGAACGGTAGACAATTTAGAGTACCAATTACGAGATGCCTGTTTGAGCCCATAAAGTGACTTTTGCAAGCGGCAGACGCGCGTCTCCCCCTGTCGGCCATATCCCGGAGGAAGGGACATATAAACATCCTCCTCGAGGTCGCCGTGTAAGAATGCATTGTTAACATCGAGTTGGTGTAAATGCCAGTGACGAGTGGCCGCGATAGCAAGAACACAACGGACAGTGACCAACTTTGCGACAGGCGCAAATGTGTCATGATAGTCCAAACCCTCTACTTGAGTGTAACCTTTGGCCACCAATCGAGCTTTGTAGCGTTCTACGGATCCATCTGCTTTTAACTTTGTTTTAAAAACCCATTTACAGCCGATCGATGTTTTGCCAGGGGGAAGAGAAGTAAGAATCCAAGTTTTATTCTGTTCAAGTGCATTGATTTCCTTAGAAATGGCATCACGCCAGTGAGCATGTTTGACGGCTTGAGTATAGGAAGTGGGGTCATGAGAGTTAGATAAAGCCGATATAAAAGCAAAATGAGACGATGAAAGGTGCGAGTAAGAAATGAAATGACGAAGCGGATGGACCGTACCTGAAGACTGAGAAGAAGCGGGGGTGGAAGCAGTTGTGGCAGATGGAAGAGTAGGGCAGATGTAGTCCCGAAGATAGCCCGGGGGCGATGGTGTCGGGATGGCCGAGAGGTGACGATCGAGGATGGCTAGTCCGAAGAGTTGGGGATGATGGGAGTGGTGTTTAGTGGGTAGATACTGGAATTTGGTGGTTCGGTGGAAGGTGGGGTGAGGTTGGATTGATCAGGAGGGGAAGTTTGGGCGTGGTTGGGTAGATTTGGAGTATTGTGGGTAGGGAGATCAAGGGTGCTTAAAGGTTCAGCGGGGTATAAGTTGGGTAGGTTAGGTGTCGGGTTGGTGGGGGGTGGGATATATTGGGGGCTTTGGGAATCAAAAGGGAAAATATTCTCAAAAAAAGTAACGTCCCGAGAGATAAAAAAACGTGTTCGTGTCGAGATTAAAAAGCCGGTATCCACTGTGGCGGGGAGGGTATCCCAAAAACACACAAGGGACACCGCGAGGTTGAAACTTGTCACGACCGACACGGGATGTTTGTGCATAGCATAAGCATCCAAAAACACGTAAGAATTTGTAGTTGGGAGTTCGGCGAAAAAGGCGTTCATAAGGGGAGACATTATTTAAATTTTTTGAGGGGGTGCGGTTAATGAGATAAACTGCAGTTAAGATACATTCGCCCCAAAACTTGATGGGAAGGTGGGCTTGAAAACGTAAGCATCGAGCCACATTTAATATGTGACGATGTTTGCGTTCGGCAACACCATTTTGCTGAGGGGTATCAACACAGGTTAATTCGTGTAAAATCCCATTATCATGAAACAATTTTTGAACCGGACGAGATAAAAAATCTTGGGCATTGTCCGAACGAAAAGATTGAACTTTTGCATTAAAATGAGTTTTGACCATGTGAATGAAAAATTGGATCTTGGAAAGAGCATCCGATTTGTAACGCAACAGATACACCCAAGTAGTACGTGTGCAATCATCCACGGTCGTAAGAAAATAACGAGCCCCACAAGTTGAAAAAGTATGATAGCCACCCCAAATGTCAACAAATATACGAGCAAAAGGAACAGTACTTTTATTGAGATTTAAAGAAAAAGGTAGTCTCGTGTGCTTGCCACGCAGACATGCATCACAAGGAGAATTATTGGTAGTGCGGCAAAAAAAAGAATGAGGTAAACTAGTGGGAGCTGGATGACCTAATCTTCGGTGCCAGAGGATGGGGTCATCATATGGGGTTGCAAGTACGGTGGAGGACGAGGTGCGGAGGTAGTATAAGCCATTGCGTGCCTCACCCGCTCCAATCACACTCTATTGTGACAACCAAGCCGCTTTGCATATTGCACGGAATCCAGTCTTTCATGAGCGCTCCAAACACATTGAAATAGACTGTCACCTCATTCGTGAACGAGTCCAACAAGGCCTTCTTCAGCTTCATCACATTGCCTCCGCTGACTAGTTAGCGGATATTTTCACTAAGGCCTTAGGTGTCGCACAATTTCGCACTTTGACATCCAAGCTGGGCATTACGTCTCTCCATGCTCCATCTTGAGGGGGAGTATTAGCAGTCCAAGATCTCCATGGATTCTACACGGCAGTCAATCAATTAGGATCACTACTCAATCCCATAATTGTAGGAGAATTATTCTCCTTCCAAACCAATCCCTTCCTAATTAGTCGTAAGCCTTTCTTATATAATGCTTGTATTATGCCTTTGGAAGATAAATGAAAAACAAAACTTATTCAGCCTCAAATTAGGTTTTATCAGGGCTCATGATCTTGCTTAGCACGCGATCCCCTCTTTCATGCGTCATCTGGATACGGTGGATGGTGGTGGATAGAATTTTTCTTTGTTGTTGTTGTGTTGTTTGCAGTTGTAAACTCTTTTAATTTAATGCTATTCTCTCTATTCTTAAAAAAAACAAATAGGGAGAAAATATTAATCAACAAATAAGTTAGAGAGGACAACCAAAAAAAAAAAAACCTGGTCCTGGATTGACTGACTCAAGTCCGACAGAAGAAGAGAAAAAAAAATGGCTACGGTCCTTGTGGAGTCGTTGTGTCACTGCTGACATTAGGTAGAGAGGGAAAGAAAAAAAAATATATCGCACACCCAAAAAATAAAATTATGGGTACAGTACACTAATAAATGCACACCGTACACTAAATGCACATCACCTTATGTGAAACTCATTTTTTAATCTTATACATATGGTCGGAGCCATTCAATTTATTTAAAACATATTTTTATGACTGTAGGGGTCCGGTTTACCGAACACAGGATCTGCGTAAAGAGATACCTCTTTGATAGTCTCCGAGAAACTATCATAGAGGGACTTTTCGGATAAAAGACTCAACATTCACAAAAGGAATAGAGTAGGGGTTCGACCCACTGCTCCGGATGAACCGAGCAACTTGCTCAGTTTTTAGAGACACCTCCTTGAGTAATCGCCGAGGGATTAGCATGGAGGGACTCTTCGGACCACTGTCTCGGTAAAGTACCGAGAGCTATCAGATATTTGACCTATTTTATGACCTTTTCAGGATTGATATCAAAAGACCTCGGGACGTACCCGAGGGGTGACTTAAAATGACTCTATGATTCGAGAATGTTCCAAGGGGCTGAATGCTGAGGCAGCAGAGCAGTTAATGCAGCCTGTGCCCGTAACAAACTGTGATCATGACAGGTGACGCCACCCGAGCGGTTACGACACATGTCACGTTTCTACTGGAGGCGTGTGCCCACAGAATGTTGCTTTCGGGCTCGTCACCGTGACGTCAGCCGAGCGGTTAAATCACGTGACGAGCACAACTGTGCTAAAAGGCCAAGCCAAGGCTCACCTATAAAAGATAGACTTGATCACCTGAAAAAGGTACGCAATACTCTCCACTCTAAACCCTAGATCTACTCTTAGCCTTCTCCATCCACTTATTTGACCGTCGGAGTACCGTTCTGGGCTCCAAGGTCCAGTCCGGTGCTAACGGTTCGCTGAGTGTGCAGGTCTAGGCACGACTCAAGAGCAAGGGTATCATCTCCATCGTTCACCATCATCTGAAGGGATCACCGGAGAAAGAGGACTCCACAATGACTATATGTAAAAACTCAACTCATTTGCATTTCTTTCAAGGGTTGATTGATTTTAGTCCCGGAATTCACTGGGAAAAAATCCGAATAAATCAATCAAATATTTACCGGTATTCGAATGAACTAATGTTTTTCGAGAGCCTATTAAACACTATTGTAAATAAATTAAATAGCTCCGATTATTAGGGTGAGACTCCAAAATATGTCTCACACAATGGGTGAGGACTCACTTTTTTATGCATGAGTAAATATTAATTACTAGATTTTATCTTCAAGTTTTGTTACCATATCCTATCCATTTAAACCGATGAAAAAGATAATCCTTTCACTTTAATGCTTCTAGAATTCTCTTTATCAAGTTGTTTTTATGAAAATCTTAATTTATCAAGTTGTTGATGCGCATGGAGAGAAGAAAAATACTCCCTCCGTCCCATTTTGATAGTTCTGTTCGGTCTCGAATGTAATTTTTAAATTGTTAATATCTTTCAATCTACAATATTTTTAAAATTTAAAAATTTTGTATAATAGAACTAATTGAAATTTATCATATGAGATCCATATTGCACGTAAAATTCATTATAGATCGAGAGATATTAACAATTTAAAAATTGCATTTGAGATCAAATTGGAGTAACAAAATGGGACAGAGGGAGTATGTGTTTTACTTTCTAAAGGCAGTTTCGTAAGTAACATTGTTGGACAACTGTAAAATAAATAAATAAACTAGTGCTAGGGATACAAATGCGAGATACAGGACCGGCCTAGGTATTTGGAGGCCTTAAGCCTAATCATCAAATGAGGTCCTATAATTTTTACAATTTTTGTTTTTGGTAAATCGGAAATGGAATAAAACTTAGAGAATAAGGTCAGAGTACATCATAAGGTTTAGCAACATAGTAAACGCAGCTAAGCAAGGAACTAGGAAAACTAGAAAGACCGGTGCAAACAACATTAATCAAGGAATTGACGGATATTCAATTTATCCCTTGACATGAACTCTTGGATTTCCAGAGGTGGTCTGTCAGATACCACCAAATCCTCATTCTGTTTAGCTCCAAGGCCAGCTAGGAAATCAGCACACTCATTTGCACTCTGGTAGGTGTGGATGAGGGTGCTTTATGTTCTATTTAAGAGGTACTGCCCGTCATTTATAATGTTGCTTTAAGGATGATTGGATTGGCTTTTTCATTGAAGAGAAGAACTGCAGTTTGGGAGTTTGACTCTATTTGGACTTTAGACATCCCTTTCTCTAGCAAGATGGTTAACCCCCTGTAAATAGCCCATATTTCCGTTTCCAGACTCAAGTTAGCTGTCATTTTCCCGTGGTATCCAAGCACCCAATCTCCTTGAGCATCTCTGATTAGCCCTCCAAAGCCCGCCTTCCTAGTGCTTTCAAACCAACACCCATTTGTGTTAAGCTTTAAGGTACCTATGTTGGGAGGAAACCAAGAAATTAGTCGGTTTGGGGGGGGGGGGGGGTGTCAGTAATAAGAGGGGAATTAAAAGCCTCCACGATTTTAGAAGCATAGGAAGTTATATTCTTGAAACTCATTTCCGGTATCGACTCTATGTTATCGAAACTCATTTTATTGCGATCCTTCCAAATTTGCCAAAGAGTGCTACCGAAAAGGATATTCCAAGGTATATTCGTTCCCAAGTGTAAAACTTTTTTCTTTTTCAGATTGGCAGAAATCCAATCCGACGTGGAATTGAAAAATCCCGCTCTCATTAGCCGGCCTGAGGGGATTTTGTCCCAAAGCGCAATAGCCTTAGGACACCCCCTAAACAAATGATTCAGATTTTCCAAAGCAAGGTTGCATCTAGGACAGCACACCGAGGTATTGATACCCCTTTTAACACGCATCAGATTGGTAGGGAGTTTATCATGGAAAATAAGCCAAAAAAAAGTTTTCAATTTTTGAGGTAGCTTCATTTTCCAGAACCGCTTCCAACCCTTAATATCATTCACATCTTTATTGATGAACTCATACGCAACAGGGACAGAACAACTACCATTAGAAGAGCCCGTCCAAGAGGGGGGTGGTCACTGGCTTGATTAAAAATAGGCAATCTAGTATTAAGAATGTATGTCCGAGAAACATCATCCACAATGTGTTCAATGCTGTCCAGATTCCAGATCCCATTGTCAATAATTGCAGCCACATTAGTGTTGTTTCTGGTATGCAACCTCAGATGTCTCTTACCTAGAGGACCATTCCCACACCACCAGTCGTTCCAAAGGTCCACAGAAAACCCGTCACCTATGGACCATTTGATACCCTCCTGGAGGATATCTCTAATGTGGAGTATACTCCGCCATGTATGAGAGGCAGCTCTATTTCCCGACCAAGAATGGAGGGAATGATGTTTTAAATACTTGCTCTTGAGAATTTGAGTCCATAAGCAATCCTCATCATTCATAAGTTTCCATCCAAGCTTAGTAAGGAGAGGGAGATTAAGGTTTCTCGCTTTCCTTAAGCCCAAACCACCCATATCCTTGCTTTTACACACCGTGTTCCAGTTGACAAGATGGAGTTTCTTTTTTCCGGGTGTGTCACCCCACAAGAAATCCCTATTCATACGATCAAGTTTCTCACACACGTTGATAGGTAGACTCATGGTCTGCATGGTGTAACTAGGAATAGTGGATGTGGTAGCTTGGATAAGCGTGACCTGTCCTGCAAGCATAATGGTATTGGATTTCCATCCTGAGAGCTTAAATTGGACTCTTTCAATTATGTGTTTGAAGTGATCCTTACTAGCTCTTTTGTGAAGGAGGGGAACCCCAAGGTATTTGCCCAAGTCATTGGTAAGAGCAATACCACAGAGGTTGCTCAAGCGACGGGCTTTAAAACGGGACACGTTAAGGGAGACAAAAAGTTTAGACTTAGATAAGTTCACAGTTTGACCAGATAGCATACAAAAAACATTGAGAACCTCCATAATAGCTTTACAATTAGACTTATTAGCATGGCCAAAGAGAATTAAGTCATCCGCAAAGAATAAATGTGTAAGCTCAATGGAGTCTGTAGAGACTTTGATGCCTTTCCAATTACCCTCCCCACATTTGGAATTAATAAGAATAGAAAGACGTTCCATGCAAAGCACGAACAAGTAGGGGGATAATGGGTCTCCTTGTCTAATACCACGTCCCGGGGAAAATTCCTCCAAAGGTTCCCCATTCCAAAGAATGGTAGTTTTAACACTAGTTACACAGCTCATGATAAGGGCAATCCAAGCAGGATCCACATTGAAAAATATAAGCGTATCAAGAATAAAATTCCAGGAAATTTTGGCATACGCTTTCTCTAAGTCAATCTTAAGAAGCATACCACCTTTGCCTTTT
Organism: Vaccinium myrtillus; assembly: GCA_016920895.1. NCBI lineage: Eukaryota > Viridiplantae > Streptophyta > Magnoliopsida > Ericales > Ericaceae > Vaccinium > Vaccinium myrtillus. Next base: position 14,343,552 of record CM029281.1, on the reverse strand, counting down.
TTTAGTCCGGAGGGAATGCAAAATTTCTTGAGTGATGATGATGTTATCACTAGTAGATCTACCAGGTATGAAGCTGCTCTGGAATGGGCTATTAATCTTATCAAGGAGAGGCCTTAGTCTAGCAACGATGATTTTGGAAATGATTTTGTATCTCACGTTGCAAAGACTAATGGGGCGAAACATTTTAATATTCTCAGGGTTATCCGATTTAGGGATAAGCGAGATGAGAGTTTTATTAGCTTCCTCCGGGATATTGCTCTCGGCAAAACAGTTTTTCACAAAATTGCAAATGTCCTCACCAATGATGTTCCAATATTTGTGATAAAAAATGGCTTGTAGGCCATCCAGACCCGGAGCTTTAAAAGGGGCAATACTTTTAACAGTATCCCAAATCTCAGCATTAGAGATAGGAGTGCGAAGAGTCTCGTTGTCCTCACAAGAAAGGATTTTATGAGGATTTAAGGAGAAACAAGTACCCGGGGTGTCATTTTGGTTACAGAAGAGATCTTTAAAATAATTTTGAACCAACTCTTTAATCAAGTCAGGATTGTCAATCCAAGTGTTACTATTATCCTTAAGAAGAAGAATTTTGGATTTTCTTCTTCTTATGATGGTAGATAAGTGACAACACCGGGTATTTCTCTCTCCTAAGACAATCCATTTAGCACGAGATTTTTGAAACCAAAGAATTTCTTCTTGATTAAGAATATTATTGTAATCTGAAACCAACTCTTTCTCTAGGACAATAAGATTATGGGAGAAATTTTTGCTTTGAGACTCTTGCACACCTTTGATTCTAGCTAGTCCATCTCTTTTTCCTAAAGATATTGCCAAAAACTTCCTTATTCCAAGCAAGAGCAGATTGGGAAAAGTTAAAAATCTGGTCTTTGATATTGTTTCCATTCCATCGGGAGGAAACTATTTATTCAAAATTGGGGTCCATTATCCAAGCAGCTTCAAACCTAAAAGGTCTAGAGATGCATGCAGTATAATGGAAACCATTAATGCTAATGAGTAATGGGAAATGATCAGAATAAGCACGAGGTAAGTTTTAGATCGTACCTTCTGAAAACAGTGTTCTCCATTCCTCATTGCACAGCCCCCTTCCAAGCCCTTTTGGACATTTGCAGCACCTTGACGACCATTAGTCCAATTGAACTTAGGTCCCGACGCGCCCATATCCATAAGTTTACAGGCATTAGTGTTTTCCACGAACTTCCTTCTTTGATTATAACCTGTATCATTGGATGAGCTTCTACTTTCCTCCGTTGTAGCAATTTCATTAAAATCTCTCGCAGCAGACCACGCAATAGAGTTAGAGTTAGCAAAATCATTTAGATCCTCCCATAAAATTTCACAGAGTCTAGGGTTGGGACTAGCGTACAGGGCAGATAAGATCCAATCCTCGTAACCATTCTTTTTAATTTTGATGTGGATAACTTGAGGTTTAATATCTATGGTGAATACTGCAACTTTAGTAGGATCCCAGAGGACCCCAATTCCACCGGATCTTCCATTAGGGTCAGTGAAAGTGTCTCTCGTAAATCCCAGATTACGAAAACAGAAACCCATAGACTGTAGATTAACCTTCGGTTCAAGAACAGCCACAATTTCAGGATTGTGCTGACGGACAATTTCTTTAAAATTGCTTTTAAAACGATCATTACCGGCACCTCTACAATTCCAAATAAGAATTTTGTAGCCGTCCATAAGAAAATTACTATCTAGGGGAATAGAACCTAGAGGGCATATGATGTTCCTCATATAATTTTTTACTTTTTAGATTCCTCTCGTCATGACGAAACAATAATGTACAAAAATTCTATGTAAAACTAACAAATGTAAAATATTTTTGAATAAAGACAAAAATATAAACCATTTGGTTTATTTTTTCCAAAACACGTTTGTTTATAACGATGTGCAACATAGCAATAAGTTTTTTTTTTGGTCAAAGGAGTGCATGCCAAATCACTACAAAATAAAAGGTGGGAATAGAAAGAGAGATTGGAGGGAAAAATATCAACCTGGGCTTGGGGTTTGAGGGAAAATTGGGATGCAAGAAAAAAAAAATCAATGTGAAAAAAATCTTGAGTGTAAAAGAGGTATTGATCTATATTTCCTTTTCCCCCTAATAATTAGATTACCCCGTAATCTCATATTCATTCCCAAGTGGTAGGAGGTATGAGATTCCTCCTTTAGGAATCTGATTGCTCCTAGATTAGATGATAAGGAATCATATTCCCATTTAATCACTACCCAAACATTGTTATGAAATCATATTCCTATTCCCCCTTAAATGCCTACCATCCAAACAGAGTTTGATCCAACAGGATGAGGAAGGAGTGTGGATATATGATGGATTGAGGACCATAATCAGAGTATTTTCCTTTAATTGTGAGGGTGTTACGGTAATATTCTCTTTTTGGTTTGCGAATGCAATGACAAAACTTGTCTATGGACGTCAGTGTAGCTTCCAATACGCGAGGGAGTTATCAAATCAAAGGTATAACCAAGGGGAGTCATTCCAGATCAAAAAAAAAAAAAAAAAACCAAGGGGAGTCATTATTATTACACATTGTGGAGTGTGTTACGCTGAAGTTTTGTGGACTAGGAATAAATTTGGGGATGCAAAGTATCCACTAGTGCCTGGGTAAGTTATAAGTACATGTGGCTCAAATATTGCCTAGTAAAAATTCATATGAATTGTTTTGCTCTATCAATCTGATTTGTATTTTTATTTTTTCAGACATGAGTTTGTTGGAGTGGTGAAAGAGGTGGGGTCGGATGTGAAGGGCGTTAAAGTCGGGGACCGTGTCGGAGTGGGAACTTACGTGAACTCGTGCAGAGATTGTGAGTATTGTGGAGATGGAGTAGAAGTTTTTTGCTCAAAGGGGATTGTCTTTACTTACAACCACGTTGATTACGACGGTACCATCACTAAAGGAGGGTTTTCCACTTACGTTGTTGTTCATGAGAGGTAAAGTCTTTTTTTTTTTTTGTCATTCATTCGTCGTTCCTAATCTATTACATGGTGGGAGGGGGGAATGAGACTTGATCTTGATGCGATGTGGGGCATCCAAGAGCTCTGCCGAATGAGCTAGCCACCACTTGCATGAGAGGTAAAGTTTCACTAAATCTATTCATAACCACTATCCTAATGCTTTATTCCGTCGCCAAGAATTTAACCACCATCTTAAATATAATGAAAAATTTGACCTCTATATAGTAGTGATGGACTTGATCTAGTATTATTGAATATCCAGGTACTGTTACAAAATACCAGAAGGTTACCCATCAGCATTAGCAGCACCATTGCTATGTGCTGGGATCACTGTTTACTCTCCAATGATTCGCCACAAAATGAACCAACCCGGAAAATCACTTGGTGTGATTGGGCTTGGGGGTCTTGGTCACTTGGCAGTGAAATTTGGGAAAGCTTTTGGCCTGAATGTGACTGTATTCAGCACAAGCATTTCCAAGAAAGAGGAGGCCCTAAATCTGCTTGGAGCCGACAAATTTGTGATCTCAACTGACCCACAAGAGATGATGGTAAAATTCTCAACATAAATTTGATTAATATGTATATCTTTTTGGTTATCCAGAACCGATCCTACCAACTGCAACCTTAGGTTGTGTGGTTGCGCTGTATATATATTGAGCCCTCTTCCATAGCTATTTTGCACAAGTTTTCACTTGTGGGGAGGGTGGCCGGCCGGCCCTTACGATTTTGATCCATACCATGGGAATTAGATCAGGGTGGACCATTGTAAAAGGCACATAGGGCCCAAAGGAGGCCGTTGCCACGACCATCTGGGTTATATTCAATTTCTGAACTCGTTACCAGGCCTATAACTGAACTGAGCCTTGCCTTCTTTATTTATTTAATAACCATTGACCAAACTAGCTTAAACCAACTTGTTAACAAGTACCCCCAATTTGTTTGCAGTCCTAATTACTGAAAGGCTCAATTACAAGTCGGTTGATATCGTTGTTTGCAGGAAGTATCAAAATCATTGGACTTTATACTAGACACTGCATCAGGAACTCACCCATTTGATCCATACATGTCTCTGTTGAAGACTGGTGGTGTCCTAGTCTTGGTTGGGGCTCCAGGCGAAGTGAAGCTCAGTCCCATAAGCCTTATTCACGGTATATTCATCAACTAATGATTATTATTATTATTATTATTTTCTGTCATTCGTTATTCCTAATCTATTACATGGAGGAGGGGGGAATCGGACTCGATCCCGGGATGCAGTGTGGGGCATTCAAGTGCTCTACCGCATGAGCTAGCCACCACTTGCCATCTAATGATTAATTAAAAAGATGAAATTGTATATTTTCTTTGGGAAAAATCGTTTAATCTGACCATTTTTATAAATAATAAAAAAAAAACTTTTGTTATTTTTGACAGTAGCTTGTACCAACCATTATCAATGAATTTCTTTCTCCTCAACCTTTGTTACTTTTGCATTTCTTCTAGACACGAAGACTTCAAAAAGGTAAAAAATTATTTTATAAAATATAGAGAATGTTAGCGAAAGATAAAAAAACAACTCAAAACAGAGAGTTTTTTTTTTTTTTTTGCTTATTTTTTGTCTTTTTGAATTTTTCAACTTTGGTATATTTATTTGTTCCCCAGATATCTCTAGTCCTGACAAACCAAAAAAATTATATAAATGTCCTGCAAAAAGAACTTTAAGAAATCTCTAACGATAAACTTTATCGAAATTTTAAAAACTATGTTGAGACGATCCAAAGTCACAATAAATAGTCCAAATTTATTCATCACTGCAACATCTGCATTAGTCTGTAATTGGTACTTCTTGTATGTAGGAATGAAATCAATTTCAGGGAGTGCATCAGGTGGTACAAAAGATACAAGAGAAATGATAGAGTTCTGCGCTGCAAACAAGATTTACCCAGAGATTGAGATCATCCCAATTCAATATGTAAATGAAGCCATTGAGAGGCTAATCAAGAGCGATGTCAAGTACCGGTTCGTGATCGACATCGAGAACTCCTTGAAGTGAAAGACAGCATCAACAAAACCATAAATTTCGCTCTTTCGACTACTTTTTTCTCTATCATGCTAACGTCGTAATGTAAATTTCGCTCTTTCGACTACTTCTCTTCTTTGTCATGTTGTGACATAAATTTTACTCTTTCGACTACTTTCCTTCTCTATCATGTTGTAATTATAGTTATCAAAACCTAAATAAAGTGAGTAAATCGTCCTCTGTGATAAATTATTTTGCTCACAAAAAGGAAAATTTATTTTTGTCATTTGTTGCCTTTTTTGTTTTGCACTTGTGCTTCCCTTTCCTTATTTCTGGGATCTATTTATAGTAAGGTGAACCGCATTTTTAGGTGTCAATTTGGATTATTGTTCTTTTGTTTAGCCCTTTATATTGCTCACACGTTTCTCTCTAAGGCTGTATTTGGATGCCTTCTAATCTTCAAGAGGAATAGAAATTTGATTATTAAGAATCAAATTCCTAGTAATTCGATACCCAGAGTAATTCTATTCCGATGTTTGGATTAATTCAGTAATCTTGTCCATGAATTAGTTACCTTCAGATTATACTTGAATTCAAACAGTTTCCTTTTTTGGATTGAGCCAAGAATCTAGGATTCTCAAGGGTGGGAGAAATTAGATTCCTAAGTAGTTTGGGAAGAGGAATTATGTTCTTGCTCGAATATGGCATGGGGTAGGGTAGCAACATAGGGGGTGTTTGGGAGCTTATTTTTCAGTTTTACATTTTCAACTTGTTGGTTTTTTTGCTTTTTGGATTATGGTCAGAATGTGTTTTGAATCTGGAAGGAGTGTTTGGGAGAAATGTGCAGAATGCATTTTGAAACAATGGTAGTGTTTGGGAGATTAATGATGAAAATGAGTTATGGATTGATTGTTTACCATTTTGCCCTTTTTTATTTATTATGGTATTAAAATGTGTGAATATTGCTTTAACAATTCTTTTAAAGTTATATTGTGAAATATTTTTTGTTCTTAATTTAAAGTCTCCAACTATGTTGATATTTTTTTGTTGATTAGGAAGAAATACTAATCAAGTAAAATAACTATTTGGAATACTGACTAACGTTTTTTTTTTTTTTTCAAAATATTTTTTGTTCTTCCTTTATTTTTAATAATCGAAAGTCTCCAAATACGTTTTTATTTTTTGTACTTAAGAAAGATTAAGTAAAATGAAACTAATTGTCAAAAAGGAAAAAGACTTCGACCATCATTACTACAAAAAAAAATATAACGCACGAACTAAAAAAAAAGAAGATAGATTCTCAGGAATCATCTTTTGGTGGAAAACAAAATATGTACGTGTTCTATTGTGGTGGAAAACAAAAAGGGAAATGTGAGGATAAGGTAAACTTAGGGGAGAGTAGAATGGTAATCTAACATTTAAGGGAAAAAGTATAATCCATAATGAGAAGTGAAAAGCTCCTAAGGAGCTCTTTTTCACTTTTGGTTTTGATAAATCATTCTACCATAATGTGTTTTTGCATTTGGCTCCCAAACACCTAAAAAGCTCAAAAGTAGAAAAGTGGAAGCTAAAAATGCAAAAACTAAGTAGCCAAACACCCTCATAGTTGGGATGCAACTTTTGCGTAGTTGTGATGCTTTCTTCTCTCAAGCCCTGAATTCTCTGTAATCGTCTCTTCTAGTAATAAAATTCTTTTTACGCCGTCCAAAAAAAAAAAAAAAGAATAAGTGACAACATCACACTAGATTTTTGGTATATAGGTTTGGGGCCTCATGACCAACACGAGTTTTATGCCCGTGTCTTAGGCTTAGTTTTCCGTTTGATTTTAGCAACTGATCAGTTGCTAAAATCAACCATGATTTTAGCAAATGAGTTCAGGTGCTAAAATCATAGGTATTTCAAATCATAAAATTAAGTGGTTCCGTTTATCGTTTTTCGATTTTTTTTCACACCGAATTAAAGTACACAAGGAGTACTTTAATTTGGTGCGAAAAAAATCGAAAAACGATACACGGACCCATTTCATTTTTTGATTTCAAAATCATGATTTTAGCACATGTTAAACTCATTTGTTTACTACTACTCATCCGGACCATTAAAAGAGGCTTACTACTGCCTTGAGAGTTTCTCTCTCTAAAAGTTAGAATACCCCTAGGGTTCCTCCCTTTTCCTGCCGGCAGCCGCCCCCCCACCTTATTCGGGTTTCCCCCCACACCTTCTTCTCCTTTGTTTTTCCTCCCTTGTTCTCCACTCTTCCATCTCCAGATCTCTTCTACACCTCCGTTTTCTCCAGTTTTTCCGTGATTTTGAGGGGTGGGGCTGCCGCCCTTTCGCCCCCCCCCCCCGCCGGACACCCACCATCTACCCCATGGCCGGACTCGTCACCTCTTTCTCTCCTTCCCACCACCTCAGGCCAGATCCACTTTCTCTCCACCTCCCCTCCGCCTCCCTCCCACCGACTTTCATTCCCCCTCCCCACCGCCTCCATCCTCCATCAGCCCATCCTACTGCCACAGCCCCCACCCACAGCCTCTCTTCTCTATTACCCCCATTTCTTCTTTGATCCTTACCTCTCGGACCCGACAATGGTTAGATCTTGGGTGTTTTGGGCCCCCTCCGGTTAATAAAGCTTCTGGATGCCACGGGCGGCGGCTATGGAAGCTTATTTTGGTCCGGGGAAGTGACTATTCATTGAACTCGGTTGAACTCGGTGTGACGCGTTGGAACCCGGTGGGACGACTCAGTGGTTCTCGGTTGTGTACCAGTTCTTCTGGACTTTTGTTTCCGCGGTTCATGGTGCAACTCGATGGTTATCTGCGGGTCGGCTCAGTGAGCACTGGTTACACTTGTGCTATTGGGTTACTTTGTTTAGTCAGTTTTTTTTTTGTTTTTTTTTTGTTTCTCTCTCCCGATTACTTGTTCTTAGTAGTTTTAATAGTTGACTTTCATGGACAAATCTTCTTGTTTCTGCTGCTTATTCTTGGGACGGAACCATGGCCGCCGTGGACGTGGGGGGCCACCTATGCCCGATGAGGCATACCCATGTCCAGAATCTCGCGTGACAGCGGAGGCTCTCTTGCATTTGTATCCATTTGTGGTGGCGTTGAGGATAGCTGTCGGTGGAGGTCTCTACCGCCAGTTGCTTGACTGCGTTAAGCATTTGTGGCTTCCATAGTCCCTGGATTGTTAGCATGCATTTTGATTACATTTGCGCTATATCGTTGTAAGGGTTTGAGCCGGTACCTATTGGGTTCTCTACTGCTAATATTTTGATAGGATTCATCATCCCATCCTGAACGTGTTGGGTCTGCTTCGGCAGGTGTGTCTTAGAGCTAGTGGCTTTGTAAGCCGAGCGAGTGTCGTGCTCATATCAACTGTTAGTGGTTTTGATTTCATACCTGTCTTTGAATGTAATCGTTGTCGGATGGCGTTTATAATGGATTTCTTGACTTGATTCAAAAAAAACTCATTTGTAAAAATCATGATTAATTTTAGCAACTCAAGCAACTGAGTTACTAAAATCAAACGGAAAACGAATGCTCCAATTCTAGGTTTTTGCTAAGAGGTAGGTTAAAAGGATATGTAGTGACGACGTTTGGCTTCCAACACTTTACAGATCGATTCCTTTGCGTGGTACCTTTTTCCAAAATCATTCCCACGGGATCGACTCAACTCGATCAGTTTATTTTTCCCCCTCAGATCATTGCAGTCGAAACAGTTGTTGTTTGTACCCCGGGAGGAAAACAGATCTCTTCCACTGCTACCCATCGTTTACAAGTCGGCCCCCCTACACCGCCGCACCACCGCACCGACCTCCCCTCCCTCGGCCCAAAACCAAGGTTTGCCTCTCTCTCTCTCGTTCGAGTTTTGAGCTTTTGGAAAAGTCGTTTTCTATTCCTTTAAAAACTCAACCTACCAATGTTGAGGCTGTGGGCTTGAACCTGACAGCAGTTATTTTGTGCAAGTAATGCCAAATACTGGGATGTACTCAATCTGTCCCTCCACAACCCCATTGATGGTTACCAAACTGTGTGACACACCTAAAGTTCTTAGATTCTGATAACTTATGTTAACACTGAAGACGATGTTAATAGGCAGTGCTTGGCCTTGTTATATTGTTTTGTTGTATAATTGTCAATGGCCGCGAAGACATGGTAATAATTAAATCAAGAATAGCAGGATGAAAGTTTTTGTGGTTGATTAAAGTTAAATGATGAACGTGTACCGGTGGTGAATTTGCATGTTAAATGTTTAATTACCTTGAAATACCCATGGATTTGGTTATCTAGAACTTGCTCATTGCCGGCAATGCATCGTGACTATGCCACACTTGTTTTTTATGGTTTTGTACTTAGTAGCAGGATCCTTCTAAAATGGGTGTGCTCCCTTGACGGGAGCTCGAATCCGCATTCCCTCGACGGGAGCTAGCTCCCATCCAGACGGGAACCCGCTTCTAAATCGGATGGGAGCTACCACACTAATCTTAAGGACGAAATTCCTCACTTCCTATATCCAAGGAAGAAGAAACAGATAAAGAAGAGAGATTTAGGACTCTTTCTTTCTCGTCTTGTATTCTACTACTTATCTACGTATTTAGTCCGTATATTTGGCTTAAAAAAATCTATCGGGATGTCATTTCTCACTCATTTTTATATAGATAGAATGCTTTTTTGGTTGCTCCCTTTACAACTACATTAAACATATGTACAATATCTACAAATATATATTAATTTATTCATACATATATATGCTCATTAATTATTACCTCGCCGCTCCCAACCTAGGGAGCTTCTACACCCCCGCTCCCGCTCTATGCCACTAAGGTTTTGTGATCTTGTTGATATGTAATCTTCTATGGATTCGTTATTCATCCATGAGCCCATCTTCAGGGATGAGTTGCTTTTTTAAATTTGACTTTTCAAGTTCAGTCTGAACTAGGATGATTGAAAAATTGAGAAGTCTGCTATTGTTTGGATATATGATTGAACTAAGCTTGCAAATCAGCTTGTCTTTTGTATGTTATACCTTCTGCAAGATCAAAGCACGTCTATTCATGTAAAACATTTGGAAGCTTATAGACATTTCCTTTTTTCCTTTTGTAGTTTGAAGGAGAAAAGAAAGGAAAACAAAAAAGGGCAAACAAGTATCCAAAGAGCATCCAGATATGGTAACCCAAATATAACTGAATTTTTGAGAAATTGCTTTCTGATTTGTTTCATTTAATACGCTCTGAGATTGTGGTAGTTTTATTGGATTTCAGTCAGCTCTCTTCAACTTCCATTCATTTCTTACGGTAGTGCTGCTATGGATTTGTGCCTGCACTTACTTGAAGATGCAATTTCCAGCACTTCTTGATCAGAAAACTGGGTACGTGCTCTTCTCTAAGGTCTTTGTTTAGTTTTTAATGTAGCTTATTGTCTGCGAAATGAGTTCCACGCCTTTTGAAGGGTATGATTATTAATCTTCTCTTAGCAAACTTGCCAATTGGTTTACACTCCAAGCATTCGTTGTTGTATCCATGCTTGGAGAGTTGGAGGTGGTCATCTTAAATAACGTGAAAACTCCAAGAAGATTGTATGATATCATGGATACTGATCAGGAGACTCCTTTCATTGTACCAGTATAGAATATCATGTTCATTAGCTTTTCCCCTTTGGTCTTTGGTCCTTCAAACATCAGTACGTAATTTGGTTATGTCTGTGATTCTGATTTTATTATTAAGTGAATTGGTTTGCATTCTAATGAGATGTACGTATTGGCAGGTTCCGAGGTTTCTTTTGGAAGGCTGCTAGAATAGGTAGGTGCTGTTTTACAACATGAGCATTCTTTGTCTGTATGGGCTCGCCACCTTCTACTTTTATCTTGTTGATATCCCGCAATTGAGATGCATGACTTTGTCTCTAATAAAGAAAAGATCATGCCTGAGCATGAAGTTGTTTAGGATGCTGAGTTTAGAGCCTGTTTTAAATTGTCAATCCAAGGTGTGGTCTATTTAGTTGACATTCTTATCTCTGTGAGATGAAAAGCATGACAGTTGAGTCACCAATTATGGGACCCGAATGTATCGGCTGTACATCTGTTGCCTTTTTTAAAACTGAATTTTTTTTGAATTTTCTTGAGAAGTAGAACGGTAGATGTGTTGATAGGATACGCAACAACTTATATTTATGGATATGGTTATGCTACATTGTCTACGGAGGCATGAGTTTCTCTCATATGGGCTAACCTTTCCTGCTTTTGCTGGGACAGGTGAGCGTTTGAGCCCTTGGGTGGCTGTGGGATGCTTCATGATGGGTGTGTCTGTGATTTTCTTCTAGTAAACAAACAGGTTTGCGCAGTCAAAGTAAGATCTGATAGCATGTAATTCACCCCTTCAAATTTGATGTCACCAAACAGTTTCTGTGATATTAATTGTGTTCACAATCTCTTTTGGGGGCAAATTTGATCTGTTGACAACTCCAGTGAAGTGAGTGAAAGATATGGTGCGTATCTTTTGTATGGTAATTATGTGTGAAAGATGTTTCATTGACAGTGCTTATCTTCTTGAAAACTTGGTATTGTGTTACAATTTCTTTTTGGCAGAAACATGTAAAGATGTCATCTTTGCTAGACAGTTAATGTCCTTTCCTTTCAAGGGTTAAGGGTACTACTTAGTAGTTAGTGGGTGTTAAAAAATTTCTCAAACAACAGAACCTGGCCCAATGAACGGACTAATCCGGGAGACCAATTCCACCTGCGGCGGGTCCACCATATGGACCAACCCACTGTAGGTATGTATTGATAGCAAGCGAGTGTGAGTCAAACCCAAGACTGAAGTCTTGCTGAGGCCTCTTGTTTGCCACTTGTTAGAAGAATTCTAGTTCTACTGCACCAACGCTGGGGTTTTAGTAGTTTGATTGGGACATGTTGGATACAAGGTTTCATTTTAAGGGATTGATGAGGATTGAATTTGTAATGAGTTGGCTTTATTAATGTGGAGATGACTCATTTCATGTATGTTGTATATGATCAATTCATGGGATTGTTAATAACATGTTTGTTTTCCGACGTCACCCTTTGCAACGAGAACACCATTTTTTTTATTATTATTATTATTATTATTATTATTATTTTCCATCTGGTATATTGTGAGGCAAACCACAAAACTTCCCTTGGACCAAATTCATGAACCATAGAAGAGCTTATGAGGGCCAAGGATTGCCATTCCATTTCAACCAAATATGGCACGACGTGCTACGAAGGGGCATGACTCATGACTCTACAAGTGAGAGCACCAAACAGGGAGGCAAACAGAGGAAGTATCCAATAAGGGTTCCCTTAAATTCTACGGTGCAGGATTTTTTGTTCGGGGTTGAATTTTGATGATCCAAACCGTTAGATGTGTTTAAAATATGTTTTTAAGGTCTAACGCGAGAATTCGTAAAAAAAATACCCGGAAGAGCTTGATCCAAGCCGTTTTCGATAAAATGTGTATATGTACATTTTTATGGGGGAAGTGCCCAATACGGGAGCTTGCTTCTGGCCCACCTCATGCGTTGCCTTGGTATTGAACTACTTCCTCGGCTTGGAACCCCACTGAAATTTAGTCCCAAATTATTTTTTTAAGGCCCAGTAGGCCCAAATTTATTGATGTTAACAGTTGGTTACCAGGGTAGAGGCCACAACCCACTTTTTTTTTCATCATTTGACTTTCCTAGGTTCGAATTGAAGATAGGACCCCTTTCTAATGTTTGTACATTTGTAAAAAAAAGAAGCTAGACCCCCCTTATTATTGTAAAAACCTATAAAGTTAGGCTTGTACTTTTATTATTAACTTGTCTAAAGTGCTCTCTCTCTCTCTCTCTCTCTCTCTCTCTCTCTCAATAGAAAAGAGGGTAATGTTCACCCTCTTTCAAGGAGGATGAACAAAATTGCACTCCTTTTTAACTCGGAATGGTCACAGTTGGACTTATATCTAACTACTGGTTTTATTCTAGGAGTGGAAGATGGCGCTAGCAACAAATGGGGAAGCCAAATGAACTCTTTAGGGTATTACTGCAGGGAGCAAGTCTACGCGGGAAATTGGTGATTGACGGGCACTGTACGAGACAAAGATATATATGTACAAAACTAAAAATGATGCTAAATTTGGAGATGAACTCAAAACAATGCTGATTTTTATGTACACCTGATCCTTTTATAGAACACAAAAATCCTTAATGTCCAAATAAATCCTTGATGTCCAAACTCAATACACAAAAATAGTGTGCACGTCAAGAACTCTAAAAACCACGGACCTGGGTAGTTGTTTTCCTCAAGGCTCCATAATGGGTCCTACTTGAAACCAAAACAAAATGTCAACTGAATTGTTCATCGTCTAGAGTTTATTGAGTGGATTTTTGTTGTAAGAAATTAAGTTAATTAGACATCACCAACCCTACGATAGTAGTATCACATTTGTCTTTAAAGTTGATTTAATATCATAGTTACCCTAATCATTATCTACTTAACAAACTCTATTAAGTGAATGATTTATATAACTTTTTTTTTTTTACTTGGAACGAACCATTTTGAAAGCAGGTGGTGGTGATTTTGGGCAATCTGAAGAAGGATTCGATGCACCTTTTGCTTTTTCTGATGACTTCTGCATTACCCTTATATAAGCAAACCTAACAAAACAACACTTTGGAGTGACTTCCTGTTCAGTGTTGTTAATGTCCAGTCCTCTCAAGTTTTTGGTCTTTTTTTTTTGTCCATTTCGGACCCAAGGTAATGATTGGAGTTTTTTATTTTGTAGAGCTCCTTGAGAAGAATATACATGAGGAAAATTAGCTTGATAGGACTTCATTTGCTTCTCCTTTTTTTTTTTTTGTGGGAAAAGCACCTTATAATGCAAATTGCGCAGCCCAATGGCCTAAAAAAGCAACATGTACAATAAACGACCCATTTCCAAACGAAAACAAAAAATAATAATAATAAAAAGACAAAACAAGTCGGAATGAAAAGCCGCCCAAAAATTCCAGTTGTGATGCTGGAGACTATCTTCTTGTCTATGGGGTTGGAGCGAGTTAGAAGAATCACATCTGCGTTGAAGCACATCGACCCTTCGACCTACCGCAATTGCTGCTGTTTTGGTACCTCCACTGCTATTGTTATAGAACCCACACATATGTTGCCTAGGCTGATCAGATTTGAGGGCCAAACCCAGATCTTGATCACCACCGTTAAAAAATGATACCACCGTTAAAAAATGATAGGGTGAGTTGGAGAACTTCACCGAGGACGAGCATCTCATTCACCTCGTAACCATACAGGAGGAAGAGGAGGAAGGAGAGTTGCTGGGAAATGGTGCAGCTGCCAGGGAGGGGGGAAAAGAAAGGCGGAAATTCATCTAAATGTTTTTTTTCCAAATCAGCCCAATGATGGCAAAAAAACTTAATCCAATTTTTTGGTTTTTTCGTTTTGTCCTTATTCAAATGCAAAAAAAAAATTTGAATAAAGACAATAAATAATCCAATAATCCGGATTATGGATTATTTGCCAAAGAAGCCATGTTGGCTTGAGTAATAACGGATCACCTTTCCTGGAAACTCCTTGTAAAAACTTCACGCACTTATCGACCTCCTAGGGTTCTATCTCCTGCACTAGGCCCCCTTTACTAGGATCAGAATCATCAGATGCAGTTGAACAAGTCCCCCTCCAACAAAGCAATTGATATCTGCAACAAACCTTCTGATATAAACTTTAAGGAGACAAGATTAGAGAAAATTTCATAGTTTGGTTGATTTAGAATTGAAAAGTGTTTCAGCACATCTTTTTCAAAAAAAAAAAAAAAAAAAAAAAACCATTGTTGAACAGACTCTCGTCGTGTTATTGATCTTATCTTAACACGAAAATGGTTTTTGAGAATTAGAAAACATCTTTTTTTGAGTTTTTTCATAAAAGTAGGTTTTTTTCCAAAACTATTCTTGTTAAAAGTTTTAAAACCCCGTAAACCAAACGGGTCTTGTGAAAAAATGTTGTAAAAACTGATTCTGCAAAACAGAAGCACACACAAGTTGCCTCAGACAATGAGTGAAACCTGATCAAAACAATTAGGACTATCCATCAAAGTCAATATATTTTATGTTCGGAGAGCCAAAATAGGACATGCTACCCGATGCCTGCAATCTTATGCAGGTAACTTGAGAACAATGTGAATGACTTCTCTGTGGCAAAGATATTGATGCCACAACTTTTTATTCCTCGAAAATAGAAAATGACAAAAACAAGTCATCTCACCTTCAATATTGATGCCACGACTTTCTATTCCTTCAATGTATAGTATTGAGGAGCCAGCTCAGGTAACCACAAGTAATCAATTCTAGAAACATTCCGGATGTAATTATGATTTGTTCGTACTAGTTCATCAAAAATTAAGCAGTCTGCTTTTGTCCGGAATAACACGGAAGAGGGGTGGATCTGCACTGCCTGACCACTTGACAAAACCCTGCCATATGAAAAGTAAAATGTGAGATGTCTTACAAAGGGGAGAGGAAGACCGTTTCCAAATAAATAGCACAAACAAGATACAAAAATAGAAATTGAGGGCATTGTTTTTGGGAGGATTACGGATTCTCCAACGTATATTGTTTGGCAAACATTTTTTTGAAGGGACTAAGGGATTATCCAATAGTGATTTTCTCCGGTTCTTTCACGCATTTTGGATTGTGGAGTTAAAAAGACCACCTTGCCCCCAAAAACTTATAATGAATTTACCGCCAACCATCTTCCACCCAACAGTGGAACCACAAATTTCTGTTTTCTCACACTTAAAACACAAACCATATTAAAAAAATCCAATCTCTCCAAAACACACTTTAGCATCTGATTAAAATCCCAAATATAAAATCCAAACCACCTTAAAAATTCTCTCCAAAACAACCTTGAAGTTGGCTAGTAAAAGTGGGTAAAGGAAACATCATTTGGAAATAACGGGGAACAATATACGCCATCCTTTTGAGAGTAGTTCTAGCTGGAACCAAGCAGCACCTGCTAGATGAAAAGTGCTACTCATAATGCAGTGTACTTAGGTACCTGTATGTACCATCAGGCTGCTTCAAAGCTGCATTGAGGAAAAATGCAGCAGCAAGGCAACGGCGAAATTGAAGCATATCGTCTCCACATGAAGCAATATGCAGACCCATCCGTTCAACATTTTCCCGAATTTGCCTGAAAGAAAGCACAAGAGATTAATATAGGAATGCATACCTGGAGAGACTATCATTAAAGCATATCGTCTCCACATCAAATTAATGACTTTACAATTGAAACAAACAGGAAATCAATCATATTTTTTTGGCTTTAAACCCAAGAAAGAGAATATAGCTTACCTGTGAATGTCTCGAGCATGCCTTATGGAGCGGCTATTGATAAAATTTTCTTTGCACCATTTTCTCAGACTTTTTTCAGCTTTATCTTTGCTGTTGCCTATCTTGCTCTTCTCGAATAACTCATCACAGGCACGGTATACATTAACCAATGTCAGATGGTCTCCCTCTAGACTAGAGAAGCACTTTGCTGCAGTCCTAGCCTGGCCAAAAGGGGGGAAACCAGTTGGAAAGGCTTGAGTTGCAAATTGATTCATTAGCACGCCATTACTAGCAAACTTCCAAATTTCCCTCCCTTTCTCTCTCACAGACACACACACACACTTTATGTAAAACCTAACAGCTGCAAGTACCCAAGCTACATGCATTTGAAATAAATTATCAACAGATACCTCCTCTAACTTCTCACGAGGCGCATAGAAAATAGATTCCACTGAGAGCATTGCAACAGTTATCAACATTTCCTCCAAGCAATTAAACTGACTAGCCAAGATAAGTGCCTTGGCATGAGTTGGATCTAACGGCAGCCGGGCCATTTGATGTCCAACTGGATCCGACAATCTGTATTCTTCTGTTAGGGCACCTAGCAAGGCCAGTAACTCCAATGATTTGACAACAGCTTCCCTGCTCAAAGATAAAACCAACGGTGATAAATTTCTCCCAAGGATAAATTAATCAAATTCCGCAAGAATAGGTATAAGATTCAGTAAATGTTAAATGCCAATAGTTTTCTGGTTTACATAGCACAGAGCAGTTTTTTGAGTGATTGAAGACTGTGTCATGTGTAACCCTCAGCTAATGCCAAAGGGATTTTCTCTCTTTTCTTTTTGGTGGGGATGGCATAGAATTGAGATATCAATGTCTCCACTTCTTTGAATTTTCCGGTATACCAAACCCGGATGCATACACTTTATAAGACTTAAGCCAATTGTAGTGTGAAAAATAGTAGAAATAGAACCCCATAATAATAAACCCAGACGAACTTCCTGCAGAAAGGAGTAATTTAATTAAATTTATCAAAGCACATCCAACCAAAAAAATGCTTTAAATCCAACCCTTACCAATAAGTTCTATACAACTTTTCCGCACTAAATTTCATAAACCTCAAAAGCCAAATTTCTGCATGAAATTAGGCACAGAACCCCATATCTATGTACAGAAAGGAATAGAGGGCTCTATTCCTATTTGTCTTTCCTTTCCCGAAAAAAAAGAGAGGTGGACAATCAAGGATACAAGGATATAGAGCGAATAAGCAAAACGATGACCCAAAAAAGTTAAATTGGGGCTCAGTAAAGTTAACAATCAGGAATCATTAGAGTACATGAACCAATGGCCAAACCTGCAACGTTGAGCAAAGTGATAAACAAACTCACAGTTTTATTTCCTCTACCTTAATGGTTTTTCCATGAAGTCAAAGCCAATAATATCATCGACGCCAAGAGCCTTGAGTTGCAAAATGACTTTTGAAAGGTTGCATCGCTTAATCTCTGGAACTGTGGAATCACTGAGTTTCTCAAATTCCCTCTCTGGATAGAGGCGGAAGCACTTGCCAGGTCCTTCACGGCCTGCACGTCCGCTGTAATAAACATTCCAGGCACAAGATTAAAAAATCATTTGTCTTTAGTAAATGAAAGGGGTGTGAAAAAGTAGGGGAGGAATATGAAGTTACTTAACAAGATGCATACAGTTTGGACTGTTTATGCAGATAAGTTTCTAAACTGATGGTTCAGCCCAAAAAGTCAGATGGTTCAGGGCACTGCTAGATGGTCATGTTTTCACCTTCGTATTCTATGTAGGAGGCTGTGATGAATAACAAAATTACTAATACTAAGAAATGAAATAAAAACAAAAACCGATGCATTTAGCCATGCGTATAGAACCCAGCGTGCTGTATGCCTACCTCCTTTGAAGAGCCTGTGCTTTTGAAGTTGGAACCACCACCAACGATTCCATTCCTGTACGAGCAGAGTAGGTGCGTGCTTTCACCAATCCAGGATCTATCACATACTTAATTCCAGGTATAGTCACGGATGTCTCAGCAATATTGGTTGCCAGTATTACCTAAACAGAAAATATGAGGATATTAAAGTCGTTAGAATAGTGCATAAGCACAACAAAATGATGCCCAAAATGCAAGTACACTTAGCAAATTTAAGTGAATAAACAGGAATGTGTACACTATTCATAATAACGAAGGTGAAATACAAAAGCGGAATATTCGTACTCATGACTCGACATCTTAGAGGATTAATGAACCCTAAAGTACATGACAGCATCTACAGGGACATCATATAACTATATGCTGTGATCTATCCAGTAAATACACCTGTAAAAGTCCACAGAATTCAACAGAAAACCATGTTTCTGATGCACTTGCCTGTACCCTTTTGATGCTCTATTAAGCTTCAAGTAGTAACAAGCCTACCACATAAGTGAAGTAAGTAGATTGCAGCCCTCACCAAAATTATAGTCCGGTATAACTATTCAGTACACTGGACGTGCAACAGATAATTAAGGATATTGCCACTGTTGACATTCATGTAATGTGGTTCAGAATTATGTTCTATATCTCTTTGTTAAATTTCATCAACTATTTTCCTCTATATCTATCTTCAGACAAGCAAAAGTTCAAAATCATATTAAACATAATAATGTTTGCTATAGGCACTAACACTTGTACCAACAATTGCGCAAACTCTCTCACATAGGACATATCCTATGTGAGAGAGTTGGTGCAATTGTTGGTGCAAAGTGTTAGTGTCTATAATCTTTTCTCTCATAATTATATGTCAATTTGGACGTTATTGTGCAGAATTTCTTACGAAGTGTGGGCCTCAGTAGCCAGTAAACTCATTCTTAAAGAATCTGCTTCAACCAAGAGAGGACACTCCTGGGAACAGAATCAACAGATGTTCATTTCACAAATACAATGTCATTCAGGACAGTCATAAAAAAGAGTCATTACTAATTTCTTTCCTAAATTACAGTGTAAAAGGTATAAGATATTAATATCTAAGACATGTCTGAAAGCATACACATCCAAATGCATCCAGATCATACACTACCAAAAAGAAAACGAACATTGATCAAAATCAACCTTGCGAAATCCAGTTGGAGCTGGCATGAAGACCTGCATCTGCTTTTCGGATGGAAGAGATGAGTATATTGGCAAAACTTTTAACGTCTGATTTTCTTCACAGGTAACTGTCGAAGTTTTTCTAGAACAAGCCTCTCCACAGATTCAATCTCCTCTTGGCCAGTAAGGAACACAAGTATATCACCAGGACCATCTTCCAAATGTATCTACCGATATGAAAATTGGGCAAATAAAGTCATAACAACATATTTAATGACGACAGATAACGTCTACTACCAAAACAATTGCACGGCCAACTTGATTTAGGTCAAGACCAAGATACACATAGGTTTCAGAAGGCCCTCGAGATGTACTTGGAAAATAACTGGAAAATTGAGTCCTCCCTTCTCAAAAGAAAGGGGATAAAAAGGAATACTAGGCAAAACATCCCAAAGAGTCTTTAAAGAAACCACGACGCAGGCAGCTAAGAAAAAAAGAGCCAAACCTCCGAAGTGTATTCAGCTCAAGATAGGACTCGAGTACAATCAAGATAGCTCTATGCCCTATTCCATTTCCTAGAGAAGATCCGTTTGATATTCGTATATAAAGAGATTCCGATTCCCCTCAGTAACTCCCCTAAACACCATGATTTGTAGCCTTCGGCAAATCCCCCCCTTAGCTGAGAATTGGTTTTCGGAAGGTATGCCTGCCTTGGCTTTAAAAACTGTTTGTTTCAATGAATTACTAAGTCACCCAAAATGAAATATAATACTGGGTCACTAGAGAGGCTCAATGAACAACCTGAAATATAGTTATTAAAGTGGCATCAAGGTAATCTGTCTCAGGAGCACTTGTGTAGAATATATCAACAGGAAACTGTCGCCCTTGAACATGAACAGCTCTTGCACCACCGAAGTACTCAGAAAAACCACGTGCATCCAGACTGGCAGACATGATGATTAACTTCAATGGATTGAGCTTCAGACCTTGGCATCGATTGAGACTACCACCACGTTGAGAATCATTTTCTCTGTCTCCATTGTTTGCCTTTGTATGGTCAATATTAAGGCGTTGATTGATGGGTTCCGACCTAGCTTTCTGTACACTTTTCAATATGCCCAACAAGACATCAGTGTCGACAGTTCTCTCATGAGCCTCATCAACAATAATAACAGAGTACCTAGAGAGATATTTATCCAATAACGCTTCCCTGCAAGCATATTCAACCTTGCATTAGTTTTTACCAAAACGATATGATGAAGCACCAGTTAGTAAGCAGCCTATAATCAGTTCACTGACTTTTCCAAAACGAAATCTAAAACTCCTACACCTTAATTGGAACCATTAAGATCCCCATGCAAATTGCGTCGGGGGACTTAACACACCGCTGGGTCTGGTGCCGTCACATCACACATCCACCATTGCTCTAATTGTATTCAAATCTACGTCCCTCTCACATTTTAACTTGGTTCCTTATTTGTGTTTAAATCCATTTCACCCAGAGTAACTGAGTTGACCTAGCAAAGTCTTCTAGTTATGCACTCGCACCGGACCGATAATCTCCAACATAATCATACTGGCAAGATAAATAGAATAGAACCAAAAAAAAAACAAGCATTCATCCTTGGACAATGTGGTCACATACTTTTGCTGCCATTTAAAACCACCCCCTGAGTGAAGAAACAAACCAAGAAGCCAAAAAGAGTATGAAACCTTTTCCAGAATGTGCTACAATTGAACTAAAACAAGCAAAATTTGGAATTTAGTTGACTTGACATGATGCGATTAAGTCATAGATTTTTACCTCAATAACAACCCATCTGTCATGTATTTGATCCGTGTTGAACTAGAAGTCATGTCATCAAATCTAATAGAATACCCAACTCTTTGGCCCATTTCAACACCACATTCCTCAGCTACCCGTTTTGCAACACTAACAGCCGCAACACGTCTAGGTTGAGTGATCCCAATGATCTTCCCATCATGGCAGAATCCCGCATTAAATAGATATTGCGGCAACTCTACCCAAAATAATAGTGAACATACAAGGAAAGAAGATTAGACGAAGGTAAGGTACTAAGGTGTGCAGAGGCAAAATATCAGGTGAGTAGAGGTAACATGTTTTTTCCTTTTGTCAAGCATATGGTGGATCTAGAAAAGAAGAAGAGCTTTGTTGTAGTTTTGGATAGATCCTTTCATCAATCAAGTTTATTACAGTGGGCAAATTCAATACTTGGAGGAGTCAAAGGTCCTTGCAGAAACTAAAGGGGAAATTGAGTAGGTAGCAAATCAGAAATATAAGTACCATTATATGTTAAAATACAAGGCATAAATTAGAGCAGAATTAAGCACATATTACCAAATAAACATGTATATGAATTCCATTAAATCACCAGACAGTCAGAATAGGATAAACGTCATTCTTTCTTCAAAACAAAGGCGCATGAGAGAATAAATATCTCGAAGGAGCCATTCTTCATATGTGTTATTTTTCTGAAGTGACATGCACTTCTACTGTCTACACTGAGAAGTTTATTAGTAATGTCTGTTCTGCCTTTATTTTAGTTTATTTTTTATATATGTTCATTTACCTGTTAGTATTAGTAGTAATAGACTGTTACTACTAATACACAAAGACACCAACTAACCATTGCATACAACAACTTAATCCCAGTGCATTGTTGTGGATTAGAAAAAATAAGCAGTAATCTACGACAGAAATACACACACAAAAAAAATCATGTTTCCATTTGCCAAGTACCAAGGAACTATATACGATGCCTAAGATTGATAGCAATAAGGAATACCATACAGCATGCTCCACTAGAAACAATCTTCAATCCCTCAGCAACCATAAGACCAAATAGCCCAAACAGAAAGGAAATTAAAACTAATAACCAAAAATTTATAGGGACAAAAAAAGAAAACTTACGTGTTGTTTTTCCACTTCCAGTTTCACCAACAATTATAAGAATGTCATGACTCCTGACCTCATCCACAAGTCGTTTTTCAACTAGGAAAATCATCAAGGATTGTGGAATTTCATATTAAACCATAAGAAAGAGGACAAAGTTACAAGCATACAACACATACTGATTATGCAACCTGATAAAATATTTGTTAATCCAACTTCACATAAAACATAAACAATTTTACCTCCATTATTTTTCTAGTATTCCTTTGCCTATGTCAGCAAAAATATGAAGAATAGATCACATGAAGGTCTAAAGTCTAAACTACTAACTTCAGGAACTAGAGTTACATTAAAACACTATAAGAGATGATTTTGAATAAATGTAACGGGAAATGAAATCTCTCTCAGGTGATGTCATTGTCTTGGATTTTATTCAACAAAAGACGGACAACATATCATGTGATTTCATCATGAAAATGACCAAATTTCATATATATGTTCCTACTTCCTTCATTAAGTAAAAAGGTTGTACTCAATCTGAGTGAAACAAGGAAAGGTAAAGATTATTGACAGTTCCAAGGAGTGCTAGGAGAATGATATGGCATCAGAGTTTGTCAATTACAACCTAGGTAACACGACACTTCAATACTCATGTCTCCTTATTACTATTAACGGAGTAGCATATTAGAGACAGGTCCAGAGACATGCCCCCACCGTCTTGACTACCAACCAAAATTACACCATCAAGTTAACAAATCAGACGGCCCTAGTTTTTGCCTGGGGAGTAAGAAAACGGAAATATGGAAGGACAAATGCACCACAAAGATCCAACAGTGTACCTCACTTGCAAGGAACTACTATCCGTCCATACTATTTTACAGGCCAACAGGGACGCACTTGAAACTTTTTGAAAGTGTTTGCTTTTTCTTAAACTATTTGTGAGCAATTTTTTTGGCAATTAGTCATGGGTATCCTCTACTTTCACAGGAAAACGGGTCACCCACAAAGGAACACCTCAGACTAACTTATTTCAAAATGGATATCGTAACTTTGGAAATCTGAGAGATAAGTTGATCTCTAACCCTTACTCAAATCTTGAAGCTTGTTTTAATACTCGTAAAACCTCCGAAATCCTTCTCTATAGTATTACTTTAACTGATATCAAAATCAGATCAACGCTTCTTTTTTTAGTCTAACCATATTATCATGGGAGACTCTAATCCTTACTCAAAATTTCCAAGAATACTTTGTGGCTTTCAAATTTACTAACTCTGTCATTACTGAAGCTTTTACTCAAGTTTTATGCTTAAACCTGGGTTTGCCTAACAGAAGGAAATCAACATATCAGAATAATAATCAAAAGGAACTATGGAATTAGAAAGAAGACGATAACTAGAGCAGCAACAAGTACAAGTGTGCACCAGCATCAAATCATAACATTGGGGGGGGGGGGAAGCACCTGAAGCAATCGGCAGGGATTTTCGCTGCTGCGCAATCCTTTGCTTCCTGTGTGTGTTTTACAATGAGAACCATCATCATCGTATTGCAATAGTGCATATAACCACGCATACATACATAGAATGAAAAAATCAATAGGGATGGAGACTGTATGAGACCTAGAGAAGAAGTCGGCTTTGGTGGAGTTTTGGCTTCCGGCGGGGTCCATTGACGGCATCTTACGAAGGTAAAGAAGATATATAGTATATATATCTTATATCTACGTATGTGTGCTGATTGTCGCTGTGTGAGAACTGGTTGCAAATATGGAGAGAGAGACCGCCGCAGTCGGTGGTCGTTGAGGGGGTGGGCAGCTTGTTTGGCTGGGGAACGGGGGACCTCTGCTCGTACTGGTGGCGCCGTTTCGGGCAAGTTACCACAAGAATTTAGGCTTTGTTTGAAAATTGGTAAAGGGAAGGGGAAAAAAAGAATTAAGGCCCCATTTTTGTGATGTTACGATAAAATGTGTTGTTAAAGTAAAAAGTGTTACAATGGTATTGTTATAATGTTGTTACAATATAAAAAGTACACAAATATATGTATTGATATTGATATAGGTGAGGCAGAGCGGAGGAGGGGAGGCTGTCGTGCAAGGATTGCACAGCAGCTGCTGTGCAGCTAACAAACGGCACCGTTTTGTGCCAATTCAATTGGTTTGTAAAATGCAATCTTGTGGGACCCACCTTCGGTTCCCACACAAATGATCCGAACCGTTAAATAATTTTAAAATAATTATTCAAGTGGTATTAAAAAAAATCAGGCCCGTTGGATATTTTTACGTAATTGATCTAATTCGTTTGATTTTCATTCAGAATTCAGGACCCTACAGTTTGAAAGAATTTTCAAGAATACAATTCTGCGTTTAGTAATCCATTGATCTGAACCATACGTGTTGTAGGGCTCGTTAAGAAGAGCATCCAGTAAAAAAATTATCATGTTCGGACATCAATAGGTATAAAAAAAACTCATATTTTTAATTTTTTGATACCTACCGATGTCCGAACAGGATAATTTTTTTATTGGATGCTCTTCTCAAGATGCCCTACAATACGTATGGTTCAGATCAATGGATTACCAAACGTACAATTATATAACTTATCTTGAAGATTCTTTCAAGCTGTAGGGTCCTGAATTCTGAATGAAAATCAAAAAAATTAGATCAATTACGTAAAAATATCCAACGGGCCTGATTTTTTTCAAGACCACCTGAATAGTTATTTTAAAATTATTTAACGGTTCGGATCATTTGTGTGGGACCCGAAGGTGGGCCCCACAAAATTGCATTTTACAAACCAATTGAATTGGCACAAAACGGTGTCGTTTGTTAGCTGCACAGCAGCTACTGTGTAATCCTTGCACAACAGCCTCCCCTCCTCCAGGCAGAGCCCCAAACTGTTTGAGCAATGCTAAAAACACTAATTAGTGTACCAACTATTATAGATGCAAACATGACATTACCCCTTCAATGCACTATTCAATATATTGATAGATTCATCCACTAAAAAAGTGTCACATGGACAATTAGTGTAATACTTGGTACACTAGTTAGTGCCTATAGCATTTCCCAAACCCTTTTTTTTCTGTCTCTCCCCTCTGTCAAAGTCGCCTGAGACACTCTGTCTCTCTCCCCTTCAACTCTCTCTCTCTCTCTCTCTCTCTCTCTCTCTCTCTCCCTTGAAGAACTTACCGTACCATTGCAATTGTGAAGGTCAGTAGTGCTACACTAACTTTTGCACAAATATTCATGCACTAGCTACACTATAACTACACTATTGGGAAGCAAAAAATGAAAAATGTTTGTTAATTACACTAATTTTTACACAAGTTATACACCTGGAGATGCCCTTAGAACAATTATTGGGGAGAACATATCTACTACTTTTTGTATAGGAGCCGGTTTTGTTCACACAATATTTGACATAAAAAATGTTAGGAGTCCCACGCTAATAATCAGAGTCGTTTAATTTGTTTAAACCTGTTTTCAAGAGAACTCATAAAAAATAAACTCATTCGGATATTCGGTAAGGGCTTGATCAATTCACTCATTTTTTGTCATGACAGTTTTGAGAACAAATACTAATCGAGCCCTTGCTGGTATCCGAATGAGCTTATTGTTTACGGAAACTCTTAAAATATGTTTTATTTAAAAATACGTTTTAAACAAATTGAATGGCTCGGATCATTTGCGTGGGACTTCGAAATGAGTGATTTATATTTTTTATGTCAAAAGTTGCGTTAAATGTTATGTGAGGGAAATCGGACCCTTTTATGTGTGTGTATCTTGTCTTTAGTTCTTTTTTCCCCTCTCTCAGTTTTACGCTCGAGAGAACTTTTCAAGGGTAAAAGTTATCTAACTTGGTTTCTGTCGTTAGTAATATTATCAATTTTTGGATTTAAAATTTTTCATCTCAAGTGAAGAATAAAAAAAATAACAAAAAACTATGAAATTTAGAATAAGAAAAAAACTAAAATATTCAAAATATTAGATACTAGAATATTCATCTTTTACATTCCTTTGTGTTAAACACATTAAGCTGGAGTTTCTGGAACTAGCTCAAAAATCTTAGATACTAGAATTATGTGGACTTTTTAGCTTTAGAGTTAGTTTTCCCAACCGCCTATTTTATTAAAAAAATAATATAAAATAAAAATAAAAAATTAAATTGTTTGTGCTTTTGAGGTTTGAAAATCAAATAATAAGTCTGTCTTTAAACCTCCAGCCTAATGCAGCCAACATTGTTGGCCCAATTGATAACTTGCCTTGTTGATGTCTTATTTATTGGAGTGTTTATTTTGTAATTTGGATTGCCGGAAACAATACATTGGATACTTTTAGGAAAACCCAAAACGTGAGAAATTGAGCTGAATAAGTCTTTTTTTTTCTTCTTTTTTTTTTCACTTTAAAATGGAGAGGAGACGATTTTCTGTTGCCAAACACGAATTCCATTGAGCTTTCTTTCCAGATTAGCCAAGGTTTTCCTTTCAAATGGTATCCCTAACTCAAGTTTAATTGAATTGTGGATATTAATAACTTAAATTCTCGAATCTGATATTCATTGATTTCCAATTTCCGACCAACGTGATTTCTCGCATAGATGATCAACACATCAAGGGGTACAAATGAAAGACTTGGGTTGCCGATGGGATCGCAGTGGATTCCTTTTTGTATCACAAGGACACTAGGAATCATCACATGAGAGAATTCTGATCTTTGATTCCTATTAAGACAAATCATGCAAAATCTTTGACTTCATTCAAAAGCGACGAAATGCCAAGCAAAACCGGAGCCAGAAGCAACGTTAATTCATCATGGTAGGCCCTTCCACAAGTAAAGGTAACAGCTTCGGCTTCCCAAAAGCTTTGCAGTGGACTATATTCAACAATGAGGAACGAGAACGAAGATCAAGGCTAACGAGAAATTTCAAATAACATGGAGCTAATATATTAATGCATCAAATCTGTGTCGGAGCTTCTCTCTCAGTGCAGCAACTAGGAGTTCCAGATAATCCCGGAGAACTTTCGAGAGTGGTCCATCAAGAGCGGTCCAAATCAAGGAGCTTTCCCTTTGATAGTGATCATTCAGAAACTACCGAATTAGTATTTCTCCATATCATTTTATAATAGATTCAGTTCTTGATAACGTAACAAAGAAAACTGAAACGGAGAGCTTGATTTCTGTCAAAGCAGTGTTCTGGAAAGATTTCTGAAATATGCTCTACTCCTAAGGAAACACTTGGATATTTTCTCAATTAACAGAAACTGGTTTACACTTTACAGAAAACTATACGATATCCAAGGATATTTTTTAACTTCTCATAATTTTGGTTCTCGAAAACATCAAAGCAAAACATCAAGCATGAAAATAATATCTATCAGACTAAATTCCCCATAAAAGAGCTCTTCTTAGTGTAAATCTCTTGAGAACAAAAGCTAGTGGAACATCTACATAAAACTACAGTAGTAGTGTTTTTTGAAAGCATAATTTTTTCTTATCAGGCACACAATCGTGACAAGACTATGGTTAGAGAGATTTAGACCACAGAGAGAGAGAGAGAGAGAGTTACCAGTCATGGAGGGCACTAGGGCAGCATTGATAAATTCATGTAGTAGCTAGTTCATCTTGCAAACGTCTAGTGTGCATGAAAAAGTACTTGGCACCAGCAAGCAAAAGAAAGCTTATCAGGCCAATTGAAACGGGACCCACCAAACTCTTATTGTGCTCGCTGCTCTCTCTACCACTGGATTTGATAGAGCCGGAAGATATTAGAGACGGGTTCTTCATGAACGAAGAATACGCATTGACTTCTTCTATTGTTAGAGCTGGCTTCAATGATTTCCTTACAGTCTGGAAGTGACGATTACAGACAATAGTGGCAGATATGTCCTCTCTCAGAGCAACAATTCCAGCTTCCCTGCATAATCCCTCAAGCTCTGCCCCCGTGAAAAGCTCAGTATCTTCTGCTATTTGTCTCAGATCAACATCATTGTCCACTTTCATTTCACGTGTATGTACATTGAGTATCTCGTATCGAGCTTCTAAATCTGGTGGTGGCACATAAAGAACCTATAATTTTATAGCAAAGAAATTAGCAGCCTCCGGGAAGGAATTAAGACATTTATATGTCTTGCTCACTTGACTTGGATGCAAAAATAAACAAGAAAAGAAGAATGTCAGAAAAGGTTGTAGACTTGCAAAAAATCAATGCCAGTAAAAATAAAAAGCAAGACACCAGAAAAGGAAAACCTTGAACAAACCACAAAGATATCCAAGAATTCTACAAATACTGACCTAGTTCGCGGGAAGCGATTGCTTTAAGTCACCACAATATTAGCCAAACATTCTTTATTATTACGTGTGTTAATGGGCATGTCAAGATTCTCCTTGGATTACCAATTCGGGAAAGTCAGGTGGTCAAGGAGCAGATTCGTTTTCTTTCGTGGGAATTAACACGATAGTATATCACTAAAAGGAAAAGAAACAATGGACGAGCTCTGAGACAAAATTCTTACAAGATCAAAGCGTCCAGGTCGCATAAGTGCGGCATCAATAGCATGAGGGCGATTTGTAGCAGCCAAAACAAGAATTCCCTACGAACGTAATCAGCAAAAATTAAAACGCTTATTAAATCTCATCCGTAATTTCCAAAAGGTGATGAAATGAACTGGTATCAAAGTCATTTATGAAGTTTTATGCTTACTTTTGCCTGTTCTAAACCATCCATTTCAGTAAGCAGAGTAGATAAAAGCCTCTCTCCCACTGCAATGTTGCTGCTTGATTTCCCTCCTCTGTCAATGAAAGGAAAGAGAGCAACAAAAGAAAACAAACATGTAAAAACGATATGAAATAAAACGCCCCATTCCAACGGTTGAGAAATTGGCTAAACAAACAAACACACAAATCACAAAAAACAATCCAGCAAGAAAACAGAGAATGCAAGACATTGCAGACAAAGATATTTACATGGTTCCCCAACTGTGTAGTTAAGTACATCCACGACTCTCACCAGTTTTCACTACATTGAATTAAGAGAGTACAAGAGTTACATTGGCTGCCACGTATATCCAGCATTCATACCCTAGGCTTACATCACCAATTACCGTAATACCCCTGTCTAGGAATCCCGAATAGCCAATGAAATGCAGGCCAAACCGAATCAGGCTTCACAAGCCAACACAAACAAGTAGAGGAGGACAACTAAACAAGGACCAACTATATCATAAATGAATTTGCCCCACCCTCTCTCTCCCTCTCGCTCTCTCACAATGAATTTTCCTACCAGGTTGTTTGTCAATTTTTCAGAAAAGGGAAGTATAAGGCTATAAGGAGGAAAGACATGTGAAGCAAAAGTAGTTATTAGGTAGCACATGCACGCAAGTATTACATCATAAAACCATCCATTTATTTGAACATACTAAAATTGACACTTAGATGAACTTTAAAAAGGAAGGAAGGCTGTCCTTAATAACCTTTTGGCAGCAACAACATCTGCCTCATCAAAGAATATTATGCTTGGTGCTGCAAGGCGAGCTCTCCGAAACAAATTCCGCAACAATGCTTCACCCTCTCCAACATACATTGAATATAATTCTGCACCACTGATCCATCATTCGTGAATATTCATGACATGCTATACAACTGTAATCAGAAATTTTAAAAATAACCCTAGTAGTCCTTAGCTAAAAGCAAGTAGCATTCTAAATCCACATGGATGGAAATTTACTATTATCCTGATGCTTATGTAGAAAAGCATGTACAAGGGTGAGAAGAGGGGCCAATAACAGTAAAGGGTAACAACACAGTTTCTCAAAGGTATTGTTTCAACCAAAAAAAATCGGGAAAGGAGAAGTTAATGTCTCCAAGACATTTAAGGTATTGACAAACAATGAACTTTTAAAATCAGACCTAGTATCCAATCATTGAGCAAACTCGGACAACAAAGAGAGGAAACACATTCATAGTAAAACGTTATACAGCCTAAACTCACTCCATTGCCAACCACATCAACTGCATGCCTACCGTCAGTTTGACTTTGACTTTGACCTTCCTAACAGATAGCCCTGCTCTGACTCATTTCTAGTTCAACAAGTGAAACTTAGAAAGGTGGGATACTGGCCTAAACTTCCAGATTGTGCACCAAAAAAATTGGCCAACTAATTGGCTGAGACACGGTCCAGCTGCCAAGCTGAGGCAGCTGCACAGTCATGCGTTGAGGTTATATTTGACTATTGATACAATGCTGCCCCAAAGCAATCGGTGAGCATATTTATAGGAAGCAGTAAGAAGCATGAAATTCAAACTAGTAGGAGATCTACTACCATAAGGTTAATGTAAGCAAAGGAACAATACACAACACCTACCACTTGGAAATCATTTCGGAGATCACCTCTCATCCATAAAACTTCTATTAAATTTTCAGTACACACGCACAGTCTTCAAAACTACTACTAGCACTAAGATACTTCACACTAAATAGGACCTCTTCAGAGCATACACCTAACAAGGAATGGGAACATCCTGAAATTTAATTGGCTGTTCCAACCAAAAATGAAAAGGCTAAGATACTATAATCTAATACTTCACCCCGAAATTTAATAGGATGTTCCATCATTTGAACCACCCCCATCTATTGGTTAAATTTTGGGCTGCTAACTATAATACTATATCTAGCTGAAGAGAATAAAAGATGATCAAACCTCAAGGAAAAAAAAGAAGCTTGTGCAGCATGAGCTGCAGCTTTGGCAAGGGTAGTTTTTGAGCAGCCTGGAGGTCCATGAAGAAGGATCCCACGGACAGGTGAAACTCCCAGCCTTGAAAATGCAGCAGAATGTTTTAAAGGCCACTCAACAGCTTGCTGGAGCTTTTTCTGTTCCACGTAAAGAGACATTGTCAGAGGTCAGTTAGAGTTTCACATCAAATACATTTTCATTATTTGTTGATCGGCAACTCTTAATTTATAGCTTCTTTTTTCTGTCTTACTTCGGTCTTTCTTTACCTTGAAGGCTAAGACCTCTCAATCACTCACACAAACTTCAACAAATGTTCCTATCCTAATTTCTCTGTATAGAAAAGATGCGTTTAGAATCTTTTTTAACCCTAGGTAAAAAATTCTTACTTCTCTATTTTGTCTCGAACAAAAAATATAAACCAAATGGACTCCCTAAAGACAAAAATAAGACAATGTTGACTGGCTTATTTGCAGATTTGGTCCATAAGTGTTGACTTTCTTAGTTTCTCTCATCCCTACCAATCAATAACCATAAAATATTGACTAAAAGCGAAGAAAAGTTCACTACAAACAAAAATAAGGAAAAGAAAGAGTAAAAAAACCAAGGCATCCCAGACATTTAACGACCACATACCTTCAAATCTTTGAGTCCTCCAATATCCTCCCAAGAAACCTTGGGAATTTCCATAGTAACACCCCTCGTTATGCTTGGGCCCACAACAGATCTTGCATGCTTCCAATCATCCATTGTTAAGCTACGCATACCAGCTTCCTCTTTTGCATCTGAAGATATTTGCATGGCACGCATGGCAGCCTCACGACACAAAGCTTCTAAATCAGCCCCAACGTAGCCATTGCAAGAGGCAGCGATGGTTCGCAAGTCAACACTGGCATGCAATGGAATCTTCCTTGTATAAAGCTGCAAAATGCAATAGAGGGGAAACAAGTATTGCCTTCAATTCCACAAGAACCTTATTCAGCATTAGGCCGTGTAACAGTTAAGTTTTTTAGATGAGCAACCATTGGTTAAGCAGCTGGTGGGCAACACAGAATAATTTCCATAAACAAACTCTTAAAAAGTTTAGATCTCACCTTAAGTATCTGAAAGCGTTCCTCTTCATTAGGTGTAGTAACTTCTATTTCAGCATCAAAACGCCCTGACCTTCTGAGAGCAGGGTCAATTGAATCCACTCTGTGTACATCAAAACCAGACCAAGAATAAATTTCATGGTATACATAAAATTCAAAGCAACTATATTAGCATAAGCAATAAGACGTACAATGACACCAGTGCTTAAGTTTGGACTATTAAAGGAGCTAGTTATGGTCTCTCTCCAAATCAGCTTGGAAATTCAAACATACATGGTAGATGGCACTATGGTAGATATACAACTATATGTGAGAAATTTACCCATACTAAACATTCTTTACAAGATTTTATATGCTCCACTTGCGCAAAAATAAGTAAGAGAAAAACTGGTTTCTTACCTAGTCATGTGATTCCTTTTGAAGCCCTCTAATGATACATTAGCTTTGAGCTTAAGTACAACTACAATATACCAGATATATCCAAATAACTATGAAAAGGATTTTTTTTTTTTTTTTTTCCCTTTATCGTAGTTGGCTACAACCTCAGGGGCGGGGTAAAAGGCAAAGGGACAGATCGCGGAAAAGAAGCTTTACTCAGAAAGAGATTAAATTGGGAGACAAAAAACAAAATGTTATTATTGCGCTGAGTAATTTTGTAGGGAAGAAATCCACCTCCTAGAAACTCAAAATTATGGCATTGTAGGACATCCTACGTTGTGGCATTGTAGGACATCCGACGGACAATACTACCTTCTAATCATCAATCCATCTGCTCAAGCAGTTAACCAGAATACAGACGAAAACAAAATATAAGTACAAAAGGAAGTCCTCAAAAATTGATGCATTGATTGGTGAGGAATCATATTGATGAAAAAGTCTAGTCAGATGAAGATGTTTCCCATGATACGGACAAAATAAAAAATTACCCCTTATTGGCTAAAAAAAAGGATCATGAGCCAACAGTTGCTATTTTAAATTGCAAGACAACAATGAAACCCTTTGCAGCATTACTTCAAAGAAACCTTAGTACATAGCTTTTGAGGTTTATAGTACAATGAAAGAATGGCCAAATGCATGGTTGAATTTACATGGAACATGCGTGCACAAAACAACAAGTTTCAATATCCAGCAAGAAGGTGGGCCTTCGGCAAAAAAGAGTACAACATAAACCTGTTTGTAGATGCCACCACAACCACTTGCGGCATGGATCTTGATGATGGCTTGTTGGAGTCCATCAGCATAAAAAGTTGAGATGCTACACGAATATCTTGCTCTCTTCTGCATTTCAAGAGAGAATGAATTGTGTAAGGAGGTGCACGTAGATCACATCATATTTCCCTACTCGGAACACTTTTTCCCTCTCACTTCTCTAAGTATTTTCGCCCATATATCAAGAGAATAAAGAAATGGTCTGCTTATCAAGAGAAAATACTTTGTCACCCAACTCATCTGCTTATCAAGAGAAAATACTTTGTTACCCAACTCATCATAATCAGCAAGTATGACTAATAGAATGTATACTAATGAAGAGATAATTTAGAGTTGGCTCAAGCTCAGTCAGTTGTCACGTGCCTAGAATCACGGCGAGGACAAAGTGCATCAATTTCATCAATGAAGATAACCGATGGCTTGCCCAACTTTGCATGAGACGATGCTTCAGCAAAAGCGTCACGCAAAATGCTCTCACTTTCTCCAGCATGTGCCCTGTGAACAGAATGGGGACTGCAAGATACACCCCCATAAACCATAATAACACAAATTAGCAACCAACACGAAATAACTCAGCGGAAGACTGGACATTCCAAAGTGAATATAAGGACTCTATTTTATTTTCCACCATTTGAAGGCCTGAAACATATATCTGAATGATGTCATTGACAATGCAAGAATAGTAACTAAAAGATATTGCAAAGACAAATGGACCTACTGCAGTTGTCGTTGCTACAAATCCTCAATTTTTTTTATAACATGTCCACCACAAATCCCGGGAGACCAATTCCACCGTCCTCAATATCTACTTCCAAAATGATTGCCATTTCATGTAGGTTATGTTTGACTCGCTGGACAAAAATGGGATTGGACACAAATCCAAGGACACTGCATCTCCGGGATTATAACATAGAGAGGGGATTTTTACATATCCTGTCATAACCATCCCAAGAAACTTGGAATAAGTACTACAGTACCTTGGGGTAATCTGCTCACTATTAGTCCAGTGTGATAACTACACATGGCCTCATCGTCAGTCCAGTAAAACATCTACATAATGTCCATATTAAGAATGATCTAAATGCCTGAAAGATTCGATACACAAAACCATCAGATGATTCAATCTTCATGTGCCAATCAAATAACCCTAAAAGACCCCAAGAAATTAAACAATGCAAAAGGAATGAAGCGATAGCAACTAGACAAAACCATTCTACAATTATCAGAACATCTCAAAGCTAAAACTGTATGAGAGTCAAAGGAAACAAAATGTGCAAAGACAAAGAATCCAGTACCTGATAACAATCAAATGTGCACCACATTCACGCACCACTGCTCGAACCAAGCTTGTCTGCAAAAATTCAAAGGACCGGGGTATTAAAAAAAATTGCAAAAATCAACAACCTAAATTTTTAGCTAATCATCAAGCTGATATTTTCACCAGTTAGCAATAGAGAGAGAGAGATAAGTCACATAGGATTCAAGCGTGGGTTGGGCCAAGAATAACATTTAGTTTGGCCGGGATTCCGGGAACCTATGTAGTTGTAAAAAAAATTAAAAATTATAGAAAAATTTGAAACTTGGGTAACGAAGCTAACCCGCCCTTGCGTCAGTTCATACACGTGTATGTAGTTATGTATATAAAGAAGATACCTTTCCGGTGCCAGGGGGACCGTAGAGCAGCAAACCACGAGGCCACTGAAGAAAAGACGCGAATTTATAAGTGATACCATATCATCCAATTATAACTGTGAGAGAGAGAGAGAGAGAGAGAGAGAGAGAGAGAGAGAGACTCTAAGGCCGAGCTTTCGGGACTCGCGGGAGTAGAGAAGAGGGAAGATGATGAGTTCCCTAAGGGCTTGAATTGCTTCAGCGTTGCCACCAATTGCCTCTTCTGCTCTAAACTCGCCGCTTTCGCCGTTGGTGCTGCTGCCGCTGCTGCTAGCTTCTTCCATGTTTGTGCGCATGGTTGTATGTAACAGAGTGAGCAGAATAGATTTTAGGCTTATGGTAGAGCACTATTTGTAGGAGCATGTCCCCTCCTTGCCCAAATTTTACTCAAATTTCAGTAAAAATTTGGGGGAAAAACTTGATTTGGTTGGACTTCTTTTCAACTCTTACGCAAATTGTACATGGAGATTTAATCTACAGCATTGAATGAAAGGGTAAGTAGCAGTGTAACATAAGAGTCTTAAAAATTTGGTTAAAAATTTGGTTCACATCAGATTTGGTGAAATATTTGAGTAAAACTCAAATTTGGTATAGATTTGGGTAAAGAGTGGAGGAAGGTTTGGATAATTTTTACTCAAATTTGAGTTTGAGTCTAAATTTGAGTAAGGAGTAGAGAATTAGAGATGCTCTAGGTAATTATCGAATGCAAAAGTACGGTTAATTATCAAATTGTGTCTTCATTGTCTGGTTTTGAGTTTTTGCCTTGGGATCCTACAGTGCTTATCCGAGCCGTCTATCTCCGCAAACAATGGTTCAGATTTGCAGAAGCACTCTTAGAGTTAATAAACATATATGAACCATTAATTATCAAGATTGACGATTAGAATGGGGGCGATGAAGGGACCCTGAATTTCCCACAAATGGAAAATGCAAAATTTACGATGCGAAAAAAGGAGGCTCCCAAATGGCCACCCTGAGACTGAGAGAGGGAGGTGGGGGTGTGTGTTAATGTAGCTTTTGATTACTGGAGTTTAATTTTGTTCACTCTCATTAAAAGAGGGTGAACATTACTCTCACTTTTACTATTTTAGATATAGTGCAGATATCACCAAAAAATAATTTCATTCTTACCAAAAAGTGTATTGCAAGAGTGAGATTTACATTAGTTCAATCAATAAGAATGAGGGTAATTTTCACCTTCATTTAATGAGGGTGAAGGTGAACAAAATGACATTCCAATTACTGTGAGAAAATTGGGTAAGAAATAAAAAAGTGAGCCTAACAAATGCAAATTTGACCAAGAAATGTGAGGCGACGATAGCCAAATTGGCCCAATTATATAACCAATGTGGTTAGCCCAGTGAGCATTTAAAAGAAAGGCCTCAAGACTCTAAATTTTGAAATTCTAAATAGTAGACCGATAGTTAGATACAAAAGTGGGTAGGCCCTTTCTTTGTTAGAATAGATATATGTTCACATAGGTAGATCAAGGACTTGTGCTGTGGTGAGTCTGGTGACACAAATACACATAAAAAAAAAATTTATTTTAAGCCTATCATATTTAAATTACATAATGCACTTGTGTGTGAACATGTTGGAGCACGAGCCTGAAAGCCTTTTTTTTTTAATCATACTTCTAACTACTATAATCCGCGAGAGCGAGGATTGAGTGCACAAGTGTACGACATTTTGAATGTTCATGTGACTGAGTGACACATACTACTTATTCGATTAATTTGATTTTTTAAACCTCCAAATGGTAATATGAGAGGCTAGTGAGCATGAGAGGCTAGTGAGCCTTGTGGTTAGGCATTTCAATCGTTATTATTCCCACACATTAACAGTAAGCATTTGAATTCCTTGGTCAATGTTAATTCCTTGGTCAATGTTTAACTTCGAACCTAGATAACCTCTTGATGAAAGAAAACATTCTCTTTTGCACTCGTCACACGCTTGAAACCAAACATTCTTTTCTGCGCTCGTAACACGCTTAAAATACACACCCTCTTTTGCATGCATAACATGCTTGAACCTTGACATAGTTTTGAAAACACTCTCTTTTGATTTTGGTTACCGAACTGTTATGGAAAATCTTTTTATCAGTTGGACGTGAAGCAGCGATGCAGAATACAACTTTTGTTGAGAAAGTGGGCTGCACAATTGCTCTCCATGCGTCCAACTCCATGCATAATTGTCTTTATCCATGTATTTGTTCGATCATCTTGCCATGTTGAGGCAATTATGCATGGAGTCAGACAGGGCAATTGTGCAACCCACTTTCTCGACAAAAGTTGTATTCTGCATCGCTGCCTCACGTCCAATCGATACAAGATTTTCCATAACAGTTCATTGGATAACTACAATCAAGAACATATACAATCAGATGAAGTACGTAGCACAACTACCACCATGCAAAAAAGTCATCAAATTACAGATACTTAGCAAAACAACACCAGCACAACTTTTAGGAAAGAAAAAAAAACCCGAAACCAACAATTATTTACCCGAACTACCTCCATCTATTCTCCGTTATTCATTTAGACCCCTTTTGTTAGGGATTTGTCAACCTTCGGCCATTTTCTTGCCCAAATTGCTCTACTTTTCTATTTAGAGGACAAAAATACCCCTTTTCAAACATATATCTGCTCCAACCGCACTTTATAGAAAACAATAAACTGGTCTAAAATACTAGAAACAAAACAAGAATTGTCTACAATCCTCGACAGAATAAAAGATAGTAAAATGCGTATTCATCTTCACAACCCCAAACAGAGTTTCAAACAAAGTCTCAAATTACTCCTAATCCCATGGGATTTTTTGGCAACTCAATCAACTGTACTACAAGGTCTGAGAGAGTAACATCAACTTGCAACTTGCTTAAGAATTCCACCACCAGTCTTGAAAGGGTAGATTGTAAACAATGATTGGCAGCACAACAATACTTATGTATATATCCTTCCGTCCCTCGTCACTAATCACCAAAATGGACACGATGAGATCACATTAAAAAGTTCAGCAATATGGTAAACAACATTTATTCTACAGCAGGGACCACAAGAAAGATGTCCCCCCAAAACCCAATTCCCCAATCACAATGCCCTGCAAACTGCATGATATAGCAGGAATATCGAAACAAACAGATCTCAAGGGACAATCATGTGGCTAGGATTGCACTTGAACATGGAGACTGGGCTTCGGAAAAAAAATCCTGTGTGTAGGGTGCGCGTTTCCAACAAATGAAAAACTGGTGGCATTTCTCCACTTCCATGGTTCCTCAACAGTTTATAGGTCTGTGGTCACCGTTGAACAAGGTTCATTAGCTCATGACTCCACCTGGAGAAAAGATTGAAGGGAAGACAAGCAATTAGAATAAGAAAGGGGATAGTAACCAGTCTACGGAGCTTCCCTCCCATCAGTATGCGTTAGTCTTTACTTTGTTAGCTTGTTTGTCCATGTTTCAATGTCATTTTCTCATCAATGAAACTTACCGTTTGGACAATTTTACCATTGCTCTTGTAGTTAGCTATATTATTGCTTTCTTGATGTTTTACTGACATACAATGCTTGCCCACTTGCTTGCAAGGTGCCTGGAGTACTTACAAGCGTGTTTTGGTAGCCACATGGTGTCTCTTGTACATAATCTTGCCATAATTGCCACCCTGTGACACTATGTATACGTAGGATTTTATTTAAAATCCTAATCATGTTCCGAAAGTTGATTGTGTGGTGGGGGTATCCTACTCAGTATTCAATTGGTTCTTGTTTTGGATATTTTTGTGTTGGGAATTTGGAAGGATACAACCAACTGTAATGCAAGAAACTTAATTGTCAAAGCCATCGCTTATGGGGAATTTTTGTCCCCATATTGTTTTCAGTTGCTAGCAACATATAACTTCCTCACATGTAAGGTTGATATCTATGTCTATGTTTAGTCTGTTTGCCCCTCATTTGTGCCTCTTCATTTTTGTTTCAAGCACATATCATAATTTTGAGTCATGTATTGGCAGTAGTTATTAGATGTTACAGTTGATGGGGTTCTACCTGTTGGATTCGATTTTGCGATTTTTCTATTCTAGGCTATGACAATGAAGTGCAATTGCAATTTGTTCACTCGCTTAGGAAGTGGGTGCACATTATTCATTCTGTGTGGGGGCTTGCACGAGATTTACCATGATCATATTTGGTAAATATTCAAGTCTCCTGAGTAAAACTCAATTGAGTGGGTTTGGGAAAGTTTTACTAGAATTTTGAGTTTGAGTAAAAAAGGGTAAGGGGCGGAGATGCTCTAAATGATTATACTTGAACTTATTTGTGTGTATCTGTGAAACATAGATACGGGTATGTGGTACAGGTATAGTATGGGATACGTTGAAAACTAGGGGTCTAAACGAGCCAAGTCGAGCTGAGCTTTGTGTTGCTCGGGCTCGAGCTCGAATCGAGCTAAGAAAATTGTGCTCGAGCTCGGCTTCAGAGGCTCAATAGCGAAAGAGCTCACGCAACACGTGAAGGGAATGTGGATGCTGGGTTCTATATTTTATAAGGGATCCATTGGCGATGTGGGAGTGGGACTAACAAACACAAGCAGCCTTCACCGTTTCACTCCTTCATGCATTCCACTACTCTTCAGTTTGTCCCACATCGAAAAATGAAATTCA
This sequence comes from Vaccinium myrtillus, assembly GCA_016920895.1. NCBI lineage: Eukaryota > Viridiplantae > Streptophyta > Magnoliopsida > Ericales > Ericaceae > Vaccinium > Vaccinium myrtillus. Next base: position 14,303,867 of record CM029281.1, on the reverse strand, counting down.
AGAGGCAAGTATACCACCCTATTTAATGGTTCAACACTTCAAGTATGTTCTTGCATGTATTGAATGTATCTATACCTGTATACAAGGTTAGAAACACGTATATATTCATATGTATGTCAGCTCGTGAGCTCATCCGAGCCAAGCATCTCTTGGCTTGTGCTCAGCTCGTTTATTTAACGAGCTGAAAATTATGGCCGGTGCGACAGGCCGACTGGGTATAGCTAAATTTTTTTAATGTGTACTTTAAGATTTATTTCATTGCATGTAAAAGCAAAAAACTTACTTTTATCCATAAAACATTTATGTATTTGATATTTATTTCAAACCTATCCAAAGGGATCCCCAAATAATTCAAACAAAGACGCAGCAGGAGATTCTTGAGGTACCTTGAGTTTTTCAAAAGCTGGATTTATAAGCACCCTTTTGAACCAAAAAGCCTTCATCTTTCTTCCATTTGATCCAAAAATTTCCCATGCCTACTTCTTGCATCACTTGACTCTTCGAAGACACTCAAGCATAGGACAGGACTCACAGTCCCAGAACAAGGAGTAAGAATGTAGCCAGTGGAAGTGATACGAATGGATGCACTTCATGGCAGGCGAGGTTGTGAGGTTCCTGATCAACGGAAGAAAGCCAGCTCATAACAGAGCTACCCCTGGAACTGACAGATCTTTCATTGTTGATTGCGTGAGCGCCGGACCTGCTATAGATGGAAGGGCACCTTCTTATTCTACATCACTCGAGCTTTCATACATATTGCATTGAGATAAGTATATTGCTTGTTTGCATGCTGGATCCAGTCTGCAAGATGAACAGGGAGTTTCTCAGATACAGCTTTCTCGCTTAACCACAACACTTCTTGTATTTGCCTTCAATGCAGCCCTTCTATTGGCTTGAATTTGGCGCACATATTCTGCCACTATGATATGAAATTTGGGAGGAAGCTTGCTAGATGAGGAGATATGAAGACCTGCCTTCTTCATGGCACGATGAGCTTTTTGGAGGTGAACATTGCAAAATGCAGGAACCCTAGCTCGTAATATAGGCCTGCCACAGGTTATTGGTCCTGCCTGTGCACTAGAAAAAAAGATAATGCAATTAGCAAAGAAACAATCTCCCGCATCCACAGACAACAGAAATGCACAATTTGAGCAAGGTACTGAAATCAAACTTTCATATGAAGTCTACACATAATTGAGGTTCCTAATATAGATAGTCTGGATTAGCAATTTGCAAAGAAATCTCCCCATCCATGATTTTTTATCTAGGGCAATAGCAATACTAAAAATCAAGAAAATGAATTTCTTGAACGATGCATACTAACAGCCGCATCATATTTGGGTAGTTTTTTCTCAACTGTTTCAGAATCCTGGCTATAGAGCTACCAAGCAACCCCAAAAACAACCAATTTTTGGATTTTGTAGAAGCTCTGGAGTGAGTTTTGTCTTGGGTTGCACTATATGTAAAACCTTTGGCCTTTTCTTTTATATACAGGTTGCACCCCCTCAATCCATATTGTCGGATGGTAATAGCAGTTTTATGTCATTCTGGTTGCATACTGAATATCCTACACCTAAGCCTAAACCCTTAGAAACAAGCTATGTAGCACGGATACTCTATTTTGGCCTCCTTATCAATATTGTACGCATATCGGATACGGCTCTCGTAATTGTTGGCAATATTTTGGGTGGACAAGGCCAATCTTTTAACTTTTGATGATGTTAAATGCTCTTTTGTTTTTGCTCGGCATGTGAAATGGTGAACTTGAGTAATGGAATTTTAGGAATTAAAAAATTGTATATATATAATATATTTAATTATTTATTTTTATAATTTATACTCAACGTATCCCCCAACGTATCGTATTCGACTTTTTGGAAAATCACATATCTGCATGTCCGTATCGTATCGTATCGTATCTGTGCTTCATAGGAAACAAGGAACCGAATTTTAACATGAAATGCAGATTTGCAATGGTGCCCATTTACACAAGCTGGCCAATCAGGTATAAATATCCATTTTAAGCTGCTAACAGGTGTTATTTCATTATAAACTGAAGCTAAACCAAGAACCAACTATTCTACGAGTAAAACCATACCACCAAAAACCCACGAATGAATGATGCAAAGTCGAGACCACAAGCTACAACACAAACTTTATCGTCATCGTCTTTTCCAACCTCTTAATTTGCAAAGGAAATCAAGATCAAGATGGAACAGCCTAGAGAAAGTATAAACCAAACCAAACCAAACCAAACCAAACCAAACCGAGCCTTATGTCCTAATCAATTGGGGTCGGCTACATGAATCTTTTTCCTCCATTGAGCTCTGTCAAGAGCTGTTTGCTCATTTAAACCTAATAGACTCAAATCTATGCGCACTACCGCATCTAAAGTCAGTTTGGGTCTTCCCCTCCCCGGAGCGCTTCTATCCAAAGCTATCTTATCCGCTCTCTTAACTACAGCATCTGCTGGTCTACGGTAGATATGCCCAAACCACCTTAGCCTATTCTCTCTCAACTTTTCCTTTATAGGTGCTACACCTGCCATCTCGCGAACTGTTTCATTTCTAATCTTGTCTCGTCTAGTCTTACCACACATCCAGCTCAACATTCTCATTTCCGCAACACTTGTTCACATGTTGTTTCTTAATAGGCCAGCATTTTGTCCCGTAAAGCATCGCTGGTCTTATGGCAGTCCTATAGAATTTTCCCTTCAATTTTGTGGGTACCCTCTTGTCACACAATACACCAGTAGCGCTTCTCCACTTGAGTTATCCCACTTGGATCCTATGAGTCACATCATCTGCAATATCTCCATCTTGACTAATAATATAGCCTAAATACCTAAAATGGTCACTCTTTGGTATCTCCTGATCCTGAATCATCACTCTTTCTTCATACGCACTTCTGGTATCACTAAACTTGCAAACCATGTACTCCGTTTTACTCCTACTTATCCGAAAGCCCTTAGACTCCAATGCTTCCCGCCACATTTCTAATTTAGTGTTAAAACCACTAGCAGTTTCATCTACAAGGACAATATCATCTGCAAACATCATACACCATGGAATATCCTCCTGAATCTGCTTAGTGAATTCATCCATAACTAACGCGAAAAGGTACGGGCTCAAGGCTGACCCTTGGTGCAATCCTACGGTGATGGAAAATTCACTCGTTTCCCCCGCTTGTGATCTAATGGCAGTGACGGCACCTTCATACATGTCTCTAACCACATCAATATACCCTTTGGTCACTCCCTTTCTCTCCAAAACCCACCATATAATGTCTCTAGGCACCCTATCATAAGCCTTTTCGAGGTCTATGAAAACCATATGGAGATCTTTCTTCGTTGCCATGTATTTTTCCACCAACCTCCTAAGTAGATAGATAGCTTCCATGTTCGATCTTCTAGGCATGAACCCAAACTGTTTCTCTGATACCATAGTCAACATCCTCAATCGATGCTCAATAACTCTTTCCCACAACTTCATCGTATGACTCATCAACTTAATACCCCTATAGTTGTTGCTACTTTGGATATCCCCCTTATTCTTGTAGATAGGTACTAAGGTGCTCCTCCTCCATTCGTCGGGCATTCTTCTAGATAAAATAATCTTGTTGAACAATTTTGTCAACCAAGTCATCCCCAAGTCACCTAGGCTTCGCCAAACTTCAATGGGGATACCATCTGGCCTTAAGGCCCGACCCAGTTTCATCCTCTTCAAGGCCTTAGCCACTTCAGACTTTTGTATCCTGCGATAGAACTCCTATTCTATGTTCTCACTAGGGGCAGCAGCTCCCTCCTCACCAAAGCTAGCCTAGAGAAAGTATAAGACTACATAATTGGAATCCAATTTTGAACATGCACAGGTATCATAGTGATGAACAGATATGATACTAGACCAAAAGTCATTCAACATCCACAAACCCCATGCAAAAAAAACTAAGATACTCTCCAATCTGACTAAATTGTCAACTAGGTAAACTAGAGCTAAATTCAACAAAACAAGGAGAGAATATCGGCAGCAAGACCAGAAAGGCGGAAACTAATCCAACAGCATCAACAAAGGCTAGTTAAACCGATAGTCAATCATCAGCACCCAAAAGTCCTAAACAAATAGTGAATACGTTTGTAACAAAAAGGGCATACTAATGCTCAAAGAGGTTCCAAAAAAACTCTCTATATGCATTGCACATGAATCTAAAGGCAGCAACACAGCCGGAGCAGCAACACAGCCAACTCTACCTAAAATTCATTTCTCATGAAAAATTTAGCTGATTTAGCATCACTAGAAAGACGTTATGAACCCATATTACTTTCTTGTCATTAGTAAAACTACCAATGTAGTGCTTTGTTATTTGTTAACTAAAGTGCCCCATCGCAAAATGTAAAAACTGCACTAGTACCCCTATTTGGGGCTTAACTATTTTACCGAGATAAAGTACCTTGGTGTTTTCAAAATTACATAGTAACCTTAATTTGTTGTGCACTTTAGTCTAAAAACTACGACGAGTTAATTGGTTATTTCCCAATGACAATTAATTCATGTGCACATCATTTAAAACAATAAGGAGGTAAAGAAAAGTTCTTTGTAGTTTTAATATAGAGATATTTACTTTTGTTTAGGATTTGAGAATTACGAAATAATTTATCCAATGTGTTGGACATGGGTGATACCTTATAAAGTTATAAGTACATCTGCCGAAAATTCCCGGAAGCACCGTTGAAAGCCAAATAGCAAAATTTAATAAGACACAATAGGTATGAATAATGACTTTTATTATATTAGGAACTAAAGACCTGTTAGCATAAACCGGCAACCAATTATTCACCCATAGTATTACAAACTATGTTACATGGATCCTTCACTTTGGCTGAAGTAGCCGTTTCGATGTGTCTGACACGTGTGTCCATTTTGGACACTCGGATCCTCTAATTGTCATGATATTTACAGAAAAATAATAGAAAATTTGGTAGAAAAGCGATATTTCTAGTCTCACATGGGCATAAAATAGCAAAATCATATTTTTCTTAACCCCTTCTTATTTAAATACACCCTCCGTCCCAATTTGATAGTCCACCATTAAATCACGTGCAATTTTCAAACTAAAAAATAATGCACTTGCAAAAAATAAATTTTTCGCCAATATGGATCTAGTTTGATAGATCTCATTGATTACTTTTATACCGTGCAAAAAAAAAATTCAAAAATTATTTCGATAAATAATTAAATACATTATTTTTTAGTTTGAAAATTGCACGTAGTTTCGTAGTGGACTATCAAATTGGGACGGAGGGAGTACATTTTACGATACATAATCTGAAAAAATTATGCAATATGTATGACAAGTGTTTACGGTGTGTCCCCGGATCCACACCCAATTACGGGACACATATCCTAGCATCCTAAGATTTAAGTTTAGGAAGGTGTGACGCTTAGACTCGCACCCGCACCGAGGGCCGGCCCTGGGCCAAAGCCCACCAAACGGTGGCTTAGGGCCCCCAAAAAGGGCCCCCTCCTATTATGGGTATATATAGTGGACTAGGAGTTTTTTAAGCCCAAGTAAAACAAAATAGGGCCCCAACTAACTTAAATAAGTGAGGCCCATTCCAAAAAAACAAGGGCCCAAATTTTTATGGGTGCCTAATACTTATTACTGAAGTATTTAAAGGAAAAAAAATAAAAAACCAAAAGGAAAACAAAGGACAGAACGGCAACCTGTTTCTCGATTCTCTCTCTTCTCCATTTTTATATTCTCAAAGCTGTTAAGTTTGCCCTAACCCCCAAGCCCCGAATTGAAAATCAAATAAAAACAACCGTAATATTGCAAGGAAGTAGAAGATGCTGCCGAGTGCCAATCACGTATTACACGTATTAGAAGTAATATTGAGTATTACGATTGTCGGCCGATCACCTCCAACTCTCTAAGGTATGCATTTTTTTTTAATGGACTAGTACTTTTATCTTTTGCAAGCATAATATTGGGCATTAATGATTTGTTTAATACTTTGGGAACGATTTGTTTGTTTAATTGTTCACTGACTGCTTTGTGAAAGATAGAATGGATTAGCAATGTTATCCATTGAAAATTATTTTGCATCAAAACTAGATTATACTAGTTTGATTTATTTATTTGCTTCTAAAAATGCAAGAAGAGTGAGGTTCAAGTGATACTTATTAGTAAATGTAATGTTAAGCACTTTTTGTGACTTCCACATTCAAAATCTTGTAAGTTTTTTATTTGGGACGATTTGTATCTTTTGAAATGTAGTGTTTCTTTAAATAAGAAGGGCCCCAAATTGATTTGAGCTTAGGGCCCCGGAAATCTCAGGGCCGGGCCTGCCCGCACCCGATAGTTGCACCCGAGTCCATTGCAACATAGATTACAGATCACTAAGATATTGTGGATGGAGTTTATTGGCTAGATGAAGAGAATCCCGAGTAGGTGTACGTTACTAATTTGGATGATAGGGTTCTGTTTTCGGCTCGTGATTGCTCATATTCGCTTTCAACCAGAGATTCCAATTAGTGAGATTCTATGTATTGGGAAATTGTGGTCGACTCAAACTACATGGGAACAGATCATTCTTCCTCTGAATCGAGAGTTTCTAAAATTTCCACTGATGAGCTTTCCCATTAAGACTTAAGAGCATGAATTCCCCTTCCCAACAGCAAGCACCCCACCCCATATGGTTAAGTTGTGCGTATCTAATGCATAACTCTAAAATACTGGATACCAATACTTCAACGATTCCACTTCCTCATACAACATTCTAAAGCAAATGACCCTATAAATGACCTAAGAAAGTGAAATGGAGTGAGAATAGAAACCAACCTCTTAATGACATATTCACAAGGCTTATACAACACTTGCTTCGAGTCGGAAAGAATATGCAGATGACAGAACTTCGTCAAAGCCATTGCCTTCAACGTACACCCATTAAACGCGCACAGCGCAGTTGTATTATTCACCTCCAAACCATTACCCCTCTCTTCATCATCATCAGCAGCCCCACCACAACCTCCTTCCTTGTACGGACTCAGCCCGTGTTTCCAAACGTACTCTTTAAACTTCCCCTTGAGTTCTTCCATCATGGCCCAGTAATGGTCTTTGTAAACCCTAGCGAGCTGCCGCAGGTTGTGGGCCCGGCGAGCGAGGAGTTCTTGGCGCGTGAGGTGGGTGGAGGCGGAGAGGTAAACGTCTACTTGAGGAGGAGGCGGTGTAATGGCGGCGGGATAAGGGTTTTGAATGGGGTTGGCGTTGGAGCTAGGGTTTTGGAGGAGGTTGGGATGGGGGTAAGGTGGAGGAAGGGTGAGATTGGGTGGAAAGGAGGAGGAGGTGGAGGGTGCCGATGGTAAAGGGGTGTAGGGATGACGGTGGAAGCGAGAGGAAGCCATTTTAGAGAGAGAGAGAGAGAGAGAGAGTGTGTGCGTGCGTGTGTGAAAAGCGCAGCGGAGTGGAGAAAGGAAGAGTTTTTTTTACTCCACCCGTCCCAAAAAGTTTAATCTACTTTCTTTTTTTAACTGTCCCAAAACATAGGGTCAATTTAAAATTTTCAACAAAATAAAGTTGGTAAATTCCATTTCTATCATTGATATGCTTTTAACAATAAAAAAAATGAGACAAAAAAAAAATTTAAAATTTTTAAAGTTTAAAGTGCGTTTTAAAATTTTGAAAAAAATCTCTAATTATATTGGTGGCAAGATTTTTCGCTTTATGGAAAACAATTTAAATTCAAAACTTGATTAACTCCTATTTTATTAGAGTCAACTAATGAAAGAAACTTGAAAAGCTATAATTTTTCGGTAACAATGTGTATTGTACATAAAATTTAGAAATTTGTAAGTAGGCCAAACTTTTTTGGACGGAGGGAGTATGAAAATAACGTTGTTTTTTAAACTATTTAGGAATCTACCATTGTTTTCAAACTATTTATAAACTACCGTTGTTTTGTATTTCTCATTTTCAATTTGAGATCTTTAACCACTTCTCATTCTCAACCTTAGAAGTCTCTTAAAATTTCATCCCGTGTCCATATATATACTTCTCATGTCTAAAATGAGAAGTCTTTAAATATCTCGTTTTGGACCTGAGAAGTATATGAAATTTATAGTGTACTAATTTAGAACATACTTCTCGTATTGGACCTGAGAAGTACTTTAACTCTCCTTTTTTTCCCTTCTCGAACAAAAACATTACGTCATTCAAATTTTCTCAACTAGCGTCCTAAGGATCTGAAGAAGAGAAGAACGTGGAGCTTCTTCCTCACTGATCTTGCTCCTCTCTCTTCCACCAAGGTACGCAGTACGTGTGTCTCTCTCTCAGTGCGTCTCTCTCTCTCTCTCTCTCTCTTTCTCCCTCTCTCTATAAATCTCTTTCATACCTCTTGAAAGGGGTATGGGTTGGATTGATTTAGGGTTTCTGATTAGGGTTAGGCTAGTTAGGTTTGTGGTTAGGGATTGGAGATTTAGGGTTCTCTTTAGTTAATTAAAGTATTGTATTGTAACTAATGATGTTTGTATCACGTTATTTCCTGTTTTTAGTTCATGCAAAGTATCAAATAGTGAAATACAGAGTTGAACCTACTCGGGTCTGATTCATTTTCCATTCAAACCAGGTAGACAAAAGTTTGCATGGTGTGCCACTACAATAGTTGAAACTCTAACTGGTCTCCCATAATATTGAACTTTCGTTAAAATATATGGGGAGGATGGACTATAACTGGCCTGAGGAGTGCGACAGGTTACTTGGGGAGGAAGCCCATTGTTGTTCTTTGGTTGGTTTCTATTTTTAATGAAGTATTGTTGTTATGTTCAATTGCAACATTGTTGGTTTTCTTGTTTATAGATTCAAGAAGAGAAAGTAACAATTAGTAACGAATATACATAATATAGTACCAAGCCATAACTCTTGAGAAAGAGAAAAGGAAAAGAGGGGGAGAGAGGATCGACACGTTACATTTACAAAATATTCAACAATTTGATGTCACATTTAACTGTAAAGTTACATCTACAAAAGCACATTACAGCTTTGTCGAAGCTCCAACATTGCTTTCTCAAAGGATGCGTTCGCAATGTTCCTTTCTGCTTCCCTCTGAGGACACTGATTTCTTTGCTTCTTCAGTCTCATTAAATACAACTTGAAGATTTAACTCCAACTGTAATTTTCTGTGGTTTAGCTAAGCAAGCATCAAGCTCCATTTGCTCCTCTACAAGAAGAAGCATATAATCCACACATAAAATGCCAATTAAATATGTAATCCACACTTATTTATTTATTTTTACTAGAGGGAAAACGAAACAACGAGTTTTTCTTATAAATAAATATTTGGTCTCGTTTTTTATTTCTTGTTAAAAAACTTTACATTTATTTTGTTACTAACGTAATTGGTGGATGGAGCACATTTATTTTGTATGGGTAACAAAGTGGCAGACAATGTCTGTGAGATAGGGTTGAGATTCAAATTGATTGCTAGGGGCATGTAAAGAAAACAAAATGTACAAAACATTTTAGGACATTTAAAAGTAGTAGTATATATTGAAAAGATTTCAAAACATTTATCACGTTTTCAAAATATTTAAGGGATTTTTTTTTATACAAAAAAGTTGCATATTAATTAGGGCCACTTAGCCAAAAATCCAAAACATTTGACATTTTTAAAGGGAAAGACAAGAAACTTTTGCAATCGAATATAATGACAAAAAAAATTAGTGAAATGTCACTAATTTTTAAAAGTTCTAATTTCGTACAAAAAAATCAAAGAAATCAATTCTGCCTTCTGGCCGACCAACACCCCATCTCCGGCCAACCAATTCCGGCGACCCAAAAAATTAGTGACATGTCACTAATTTTTAAAAAATCTAATTTTGCACAAAAAAAAAATTCAAAAAATCAACTTCGGCCTTCTGGCCGACCACCAACCCATCCCCGGCCAACCACTTATGGCGACGTGAAAAATTAGTGACATGTTACTAATTTTTAAAAATTCTAATTTCTTACAAAAAATCAACTCCTGCCTCCTGGCCGACCACCACCGCACCTCCAATTGACCACTTTCGGTGGCCCAAAAAATTAGTGACATGTCATTAATTTTTACAAAATTCTAATTTTACACAAACAATTCAGAAAAAATCAATTCCCACCTCCTGGCCGACCATTTCTTTACTAATGTCAGGCTGGCGAACTCATATAATCGTAACAATTTTCAGAAAAACAGAAGTACGAATAAATTTTGAAACTTGGTAAGACAGACTAGGCTCATCCGCTCCTCCTTCTGTGCTTGATTAAAAATCAAACACATTCAACATCTAGCATCCACCAATTTATAATAGAAATATCCAACAGGATTACCAAGACGTATAGATTAAGCCGTTCAAAAATATCTTCGTACAGTTTAACCAACACCATATATTAGACAGTCTATTACAATGACACTCGAGCTAACAAAATTGAACTAGCCACTGCTGATCGTGCGATGGCGGTTTAGGAACATAGCCAGTATAATCTTCTTGTGATGCAAATCACGTAATAGTCAGCACTTTTCTGAAACATTTGCGCACAAAGTATCGCAAATTCATTCATACCAAGTCAGCAAACCCTCATTTTTTCTATACAATGCCAACAAATTTGCAGCAAAACACAAAAAGAAACCTCAAATTCCATGAAGGGTGATGTAGACACCCCAATTTTGAACCCGAGATGCGCTCGAGCATTTCCAATGATGAAACAGACCAATCATGATTACCTGGAACTTGTGAGTTTGACTTGAATTTGATCAAAATCAACCAAACAGTAAACACCACCCCAAGCAACCAAAACAGCTCAAACTAACCCAAGCACTGTTAAACCAAGCCAAGCCAGCAAATTGCCATCAAGCACCTTGAGCGCTCAAACCCATAGCCTTGAGCGCTCAACCCTGGGAAAGCACCTTGAGCGCTCAAGCCCACAGCCTTGAGCGCTCAACTCTGATCCAGTCAGCAACTTGCAGAGTATCTAATCATGAGATTTTCTGCATGAGAGCGTCTGGGGATGATTTGCTACGATCTCTATACGTACATTATACTCCCCTAACTCCAAAAATACACCAAAAATACCCCTGAAATACAAAACCCACTCTTCCTCTCTCATCTCTTCCCTCCCACTCACTCTATAAAATCCACCCTCCACCCCTGGTTTTGGGGTTAACAACTCTCACACTCCAGCTCTCAAAATCCTCCAGAAAATCAATCATCTCTCTCTCTCTCTCTACAAAACCACCCTTTCACCATTAAAACCACTGATAAAACCACTCATCAAGTCTAGAAATTCTGTTCTTGATCATCAACCAACCACATACATTGTCCAATTCGTCTACAATATAAGCCAAAACATCCACAATCATCCATTCTAAAGCCCAGAATCAAGTTCAAACTGCAAGCATTTCTTAAAGGTAGTAAAACATGTGATGAATTCACTGTTTTGGTTCATCTGAGGAAGACCAGTGAGTTCAAGCAAGTTATTTGTACTTGCATTGAACTCACAAAGGTCTAAAAATCGTTTAAAAGAGTTTTCAAATTTGCCCCATTAATCCAACAGGGGGCGCGCTCAACCAAACTCCATCAAAGTTTTGAGCGCTCAAGCCTTTGTTGCTTTGTAAACTCAAAACAGTTCCTTTTGTTGATTTTCGTCCATTTCTTTTGGTTTTGATCATCATTTAATGTTTATCAATGTTCATGGATTTCTCCAAACAGCTTATTTGTGACATAAAACCATATGCATGAACATTGTTTAATCATTTTATGATGATCAAAAATCAAAACCTTTGCAAATCGTATCTTTAGGTGCAAAGGAGTGACTGAAATCATGTTCATATGCTTCTGTTTATATTCCAGAAGGTCCTGAGAATCGTCAATCATCCCTTTTTAAGTCAGAAATTGGTAAGCCAGTTTATGGCTTGAGCGCTCAAGGTCATTAACTTGAGCGCTCGAGTTGTTCTTGGGCATTTTGTTGATTATTTGTTGTTTCGATGATGGACCATGGTCTGGCATGCTAATAGTGTGCGTGAGTTATTATCATAGTGGTTAGAGTCTGGATTTCTCTTTTACTTCTCCATTCAAAAATATTTTCTTATTAATCTATGGGGATTCTACTCTCTTCCCATTCTTTTAAGGATCAATTCGTCTATTTATTTGATTTCCTTTGGAAAATGTTTGATCAACGTGGATCTTGAAAAGAATGAGAAGAGAAGCTGTAAGAAAGAGAGTAAAATCATAGAAGCTTGGAATTGGCTTGAGCGCTTAATCCATGGGCCTTGAGCGCTCAAGCTGGTTTGAAGGGTTTGAGCGCTCAAGCCTTTGTCTTTGAGCGCTCAACCCCCATCTAGGGATCCAGTTTGTAAAATAGTTTGTTTGGGTCTCATGTTTGCACTTTCTGGGGTTGTTGTATATATTCTGTAATTCCTCATTTCTTGTAAATATTTGTAATAATTCCACTTGTTATCATCATTATCATTCATGTAGATCATGCGCACAAGCATCCACTTTAAATTTATATTTTCATGTTTTCTCGTTGTTTACGTGATTCCCATCCCCGTTTCCTTATTTTCGTGAACAAATCAAATTTCAAATATTTTCAGAATCCCACAAAATGTTGAGTAGAGACCGGTTCACGGACCTGGCGAGTGGGGTGCCGTAAAACCCTTCCTCTCTCGTAACCAAACCCCCGAATCCGAGGAATCTTTGGTTTTTTCAAGATCAGTGAAACCTTTCCCTTTTTCTTTTAAATGGGCAAATGAGTCATATTTTCATCGGTTTCTCGGGTTCGGACCTAAAATCCGGGTGGCGACTCAAACAATCACAATCTTTTCGAACACAAATCGCACCGAAACTCGGTGGGCCGTCCACAGGTGATAAACCAGATAAAAAAAAAGAAATGACTGATAGTCGATTAATTTCTATTTCAAATGAAATCACTACAAAATAGAAATAGACGATTACAATTTGAATGTAATACAAATGGACGAGGATGAGAACGAAAACGAGAGATGTCAAATAAGACCTTTTGAACCTGTTTGGCATTGCAATAAAAACATGCCAAAGACCAGATTCATTTATCCCAACTTCAAAAGAAATTATAGAACAATGTAGACAGATAAACTCATATGAATTCATTTAGCCCTCATTTTTTTGTGTTTTGCTGCAAATTTGTTGTCATTGTATAGAAAAAATGAGGGCTTGCTGGCTTGGTATGAATGAATTTGCAATACTTTGTGTGCAAATGTTTCAGAAAAATGCTGACTATTACGTGATTTGCATCACAAGAAGATTATACTGGCTATGTTCCTAAACCGCCATCACACGATTAGCAGTGGCTAGTTCAATTTTGTTAGCTTGAGTGTCATTGTAATAGACTGTCTAATATATGGTGTTGGTTAACCTGTACGAAGATATTTTTGATCGGCTTAACCTATACTTCTTGGTAATCATGTTGGATATTTATGCTAAAAATTGGTGGATGCTAGATGTTGCATGTGTTTGATTTTTAAAGTCAAAGAGAGGCCTTGAAATGTTTGAGAAACACAAAGAACCTCCATTGATTGGTTGAATGAGGAGAGAAATGGAGAGCAATTTGGTTTTGTTGTTTATGAAAAACTACTGTTTTATTTTGAGCCAAGATTTGAGTTAGGCGATGCCCATTAGGGCATGCCACTAATCAAGCACGGAAGGAGGAACGGATGAGCCTAGTCTGTCTTACCAAGTTTCAAAATTTATTCGTACTTGTGTTTTTTCTGAAAATTGTTACGATTATATGAGTTCGCGGGCCTGACATTAGTAAAGAAAATCGAACACCCGCGTATCCAAGAAATTTTTGAAAAGTTGAATGATCGTTCTCTTAAGATTGTATGTACTATAACGTTTTTTTTTTTATTGGCTTGGCAAACTAAACGTTGGAGTAATCATTCCATTGTAGTTCTCCAATGGAAAGCTAACCATGAGAAATTTAACAAAAAAAAGGTGCAATTATCTTCAAAATTAAATACGAGTACCAGTATGTCGTTACAAGCACATCACAATGGCGGTGATGTTATGAGGTGCAGCTTTGGCGGTCTTGGCCCCCTCCCTCCCTCCCTCCCTTCCTCCCTCTATCCTCCATCCCCTCTCTACTTGGGTTTCTCTTCTTCCTCCTTTGGTACGGATCGGCGTGGGCTGCAATGTTGATTGCGCCCTTCTCTGCCTAACGCCTAACGACCCATCGATCCAGCTGCCATCACTTCGGTTCCTTTGGTTTCCGACTCTCTGTCTTTCGGCTTGTGTTGTGCGGCATTTGAAGTTGGAAGACGAGTTTTGGGTGTGTTGGTGGTGGTCGGGTACGGGCGGTGGTGGCGGGTTTCCCTCTCATGTCCATCGGTTGATGGCTCTTGGGCTTCTCCGGTTATTTACTTAACGGCTAAATGCTCTGATGTGTTTTGGGGTGCTCTGGGCTTGCTGATGGTGTTTATTTGATGGCGTTTGGCAGCGACATAAGGCTGGTTGGCGGCGCATGAATGGTTGGCGGCACTTGGCTGGGCTTGGCGGCAGTTTGCTCTATGATGCCTTAGGGTTTTGCTGGGTCTTTAATTCTTTCTATTTTGGGCATTGTGGCCCATTGGGTGTGGGCTTTGCCCAATAGGTGTGGGCTTCGGCCTTATGGGTTTTCCTTGATTGGTTCCTTGCTAATCTTGGTTTGGGTCTCGGTCTAGGCATTATTGTTTTCACCTTGTTCCTATTAGTCATTGTATCTTTTTGATGATTAATGAAATTTTTTTTGCCGTGCAAAAAAAAAAAAGTTTTCAATTAATTTGTTGGAGAGAGAGAGAGAGAGAGAGAGAGAGAGTTTTGAAATTAATTCCGAAATGTAGTTTAGGGAACCAAATATGGGATTGACCGAAACATGAGCTATCCCATATTAATCTTGTATGAGAAAATCGAACGGGTATCCAAGAGGTTTTTGAAAAGTTGAATGATTTTCTCTTAAGATTGTTTGACAATCGGAACGTCTTTTTTTTTATTGGCTCGCAAGCACTACAAACGTATTAAAAATCATTCCGGATTCGTTAGTTCTCCAATGGAAAGCTGAACACAAATAAGTTGTAAAAAATTGGAACACACATGTCTTTGAAACATTAAATGAAAACCATTGAAACCATTTTTCAAAATTAAATACGAGGGCCAGTATGTCATTACAAGCACATCACAATGTTTTCAATTAATTTGTTGGGGGGAGAGAGAGAAGAGACGGGGGGGAGAGTTTTGATCGTTAATCCAGAAATGTAGCCGGCGAAGCCGGAGATTGATCAAAACAGGATATCCCAATAATAATTTTTTGTTTAATCAAAGGGGATTTATGTGAGATTGATCTTAAATTAAGTCCAGGACAGATAGTTCACCTGTTTAAGTCCGCGAATCAAATAGGCTAAGAGTACTGCTCCCGCATCCAATCACGGCTCATCCTCCCAGAACCTTCCAGAACCCACTAACCTTCCGCCCCCAGCCCTAGAATTCTCTCGTCTTCCACAACCACCGCTCTCTTATAAACCCCGCCCCACTCTCTCTCTCTCCGTCTCTGCAATTTCATCTCTCTCCACAACACTCTAGAACACTCCAATCCACATACATATGGCCGACGAAGCCAAGGCCAAAGGCAACGCCGCCTTCTCAGCCGGCAACTACGACGACGCCATCCGCCACTTCACCACCGCCATCGAACTCTCCCCAGACAACCACGTCCTCTACTCCAACCGATCCGCCGCCTACGCCTCTCTCAACCAGTTCACCGAGGCCCTATCCGACGCCCAAAAAACCGTCGAGCTCAAGCCCGACTGGCCCAAGGGCTACTCCCGCCTCGGCGCCGCCCACTTAGGCCTCCACAACTACAGCGACGCCGTTTCAGCTTACAAGAAGGGACTCGAGCTTGACCCTAACAACGAGGGCTTACAATCTGGGCTTAAAGATGCTCGATCTGCTGCTTCTAAATCACGCGGTCCACCGTCGTCGTCGCCGTTTGGGGACATGTTTTCTGGGCCTGAGATGTGGGCCAAGCTGACGGCAGATCCGAGTACAAGGCCGTATTTGCAACAGCCGGATTTCGTGTCGATGATGCAGGATATCCAGAAAAACCCTAGCAATTTGAATTTGTACATGAAGGACCAGAGAGTGATGCAAGCATTAGGTGCTTTGTTGAATGTCAAGATACAGACGAGGAGTCCGGGTGAGGATATGGACATACCAGATGCTCAGCCGTCGGCTTCGGATAGGAAGAGGCCGGCCGAGGCGGAACCGGTGAAAGAAAAGGAGAAGGAGCCGGAGCCGGAGCCGATGGAGATTCCTGAGGAGGAGAGAGAACGTAGAGAGAGGAAGGCGAGGGCGCAGAAGGAGAAGGAGGCGGGGAATGCGGCTTACAAGAAGAAGGATTTCGATACCGCGATCGACCATTACTCGAAGGCGATTGAGCTGGACGATGAGGATATTTCATTCCTGACTAACAGGGCTGCTGTGTACTTGGAAATGGGAAAGGTATATTAGCGTTATTGTTATTTCGTTTAATTTCTTAATTTAAATTTTGGTGAATTTGCTATGAAGAAGATCATTTGATTGTTTTGCATAGTAGTTAGGGTCGTTACTACTAGAATTTGATGGTCGGTGCTTTGATATGCTACATTTGGATTGGTGCGCGACTATTATATGTCATTCACTCGAGAAGGGTAACACTTGAATAGATTTATGCGTGATTAGTTTAGCTTGCTTTGTTCTTAATCATTCCTGGTGCAAACTGAATTTGGCAAGTATGGAATCTTGTTGTAAATTGAATTGGCCCTATTTTTGGTATAATGAAGTTTTTGGGGTTTGACTCGAACGTATCCCTCTATTACGCTTATTGGGTCTAAGACTATGCTTTAGAGAAATAAACAATGAAAGAAAGAGAGAAGATAGGATCATAGTAAAATACTCTCTTCTCATGATTGGTTGCCTCAGGAAAAGGAAGCAAGTTCTAGAGGAATTAAGTGGAAGATGCTTTGGTTGTGTTTGACCTAGCTTTTATTGTATTGTGTTGTTAGGTTTGTCCTATCAGAATTTTGTTAGGCTCGTGGTAAATTTTTTGATTTAATCAATCATCTGAATTTGTTAATAAAGTCATTGGCTACAACAAATACTAATTTTGGCAAAATTTACCCTTATTTGCACGCTATTTTTCTCCATTTTTTTCTTTACCTATCATTATTTGTTAGTAATTGCTATGATTACTAATTTTTTTGGTCTTCGTTTTAAAAATAAACAAGAAAAAATCTTTGTCTGCTCATTTCCTTTTTTCTTGTTTGCAAAGCCAGACAAATGATTATAACAAACTCTCTCTTGTATAATATACTTCTTCTAGTGACTTTATCTTATTCTCACTCTTTTCACAAGTTTCAAATACATCCGAAGTATTATGTGCAAGAACCTCAAGGGGTGAGGAAGTTGAAAGTAGCCATTGGTCCATCCTTCTGTTTCGAACCTGTTTCAAACCTGAGTCCTATTGAAATAGAAGTTCTAAATTCTGGTTGCTTAGCTGACCTGACACCATTGGTGTATTTTTTTCCTCGAATCTTTTGACTTAATATTGTTGAGTCCGTGTGATTTTTTGTATTGTTGAATCATGTATGCTTTAATACTTGTATTATGAATTTATTTTTACTCTGCTTTTGTTCTTTCTATTGCTTTGTTTGAGTGCGATTTTCTGGAATGCTCTTAAGAAAGCTTGTGTCTTAATGTCTTTAGCTAATAAGTTGATATAGTTTTACTAAAATAAGGATCTTCTGGATAAATTTACTATTCCTCGAGTGGAAGTGTGATGCTATATTTGGATTCATGGGAAGAAACAATGTTGTACTAGCAGATGACTTCATTATCCAGTTTGCAGAATTAGCAGTAGAGTTGATTTACTTGTTTGTAACTTTAGTTTATCTCAGTTAGTCCTTACAGAA
This sequence comes from Vaccinium myrtillus, assembly GCA_016920895.1. Taxonomy (NCBI): domain Eukaryota; kingdom Viridiplantae; phylum Streptophyta; class Magnoliopsida; order Ericales; family Ericaceae; genus Vaccinium; species Vaccinium myrtillus. The sequence goes on along the minus strand of CM029281.1, from coordinate 14,285,887 downwards.
TTATGTTGTTGTTGGTGGTGGCAAACTAAGAGAGGGTTGTTTGTTTTTGAGTGAAATGTGAACCCATAGAAATTTGGCTGATTATGTAAAGCTTGGGGTGAGGATATGAAGCGCAAGACGTGTTTGGCCAGGGATTTAGAATGGGTAGGGGTTCTCGGGAACTCTGACCATGTCTCGATAGTGGATGAGGTAATATGTTATTGTTGTAATGGTGCTGAAGCTGAAATTGTTGCCATGCTAGAAGAGAAAGGGAGGAATTACTATTGTCAGGGGTCCATTAGCTCATGGGTGCTTGATATGACCCTTAGAGTAGCATATTTGCAGCAGCTAATGTGGTTGATGCCACTGTCGTGACTGCTGATGGGAATGGATGGTTCCTGGGTGGTTGTCGGATTTTTCTTGCCTTGGCACACCTTTGGACCTGTGAATAGCTCCTCCAGTTATTCCTACGAAATATGTCCTCAACTTAAAAAAGAAAAATAAAGGCAGAATAAAGGCAGACAGTATTGCTATAGGCTATAAAAAGTCAATTGTACAAATGCAGCTGGTGTTGTATTCTGGACCAATTTTTGGACTTGCAAAAAGTTACAATTTGAAAGCTAGGAGGAGGATATAGAAATTTAGACACAGTGTATGTCACTAGTTGTAGGATTCAGGATCAAAGGAAATTTGTTACAGGAAATGTTTTGATGTTGGTCCTTGTGATGCTATCCCAGAAATGTGTATCTGCTGCTTTTCTTCATGCGGTATACTGCCAGCTCTCTTCACCATTTGATGTATTTTATGCTTTTGCTCTAATAGCAATGTTTCTGAAGTTGGTTGCTGGAGTAGATTTGTTTATAAGGACTTTGTAGATAACTTTTTTCCCCCCCTTGTGTGGTCAAACATATTTTCTTGATGCATAATTCAAACGTGGATTCACTGAATCTCCGTTGAAGGTTTGTGTCCTCAATTGTCTGCTATCCTATTTGCTGAAGCATAACTGCAGTGAGTTCCCACTATCCTCGTGAGATTCATCTTTTATAATCTGTTGTCTTTCAGTACGAGGAATGTATTCAAGATTGTGATAAAGCTGTTGAGAGGGGAAGAGAGCTTAGGTCAGATTTTAAGATGGTTGCCAGGGCCTTGACAAGAAAAGGAACTGCACTAGTGAAGCTGGCAAAATGTTCAAAGGACTTTGAACCTGCTATTGAGGCATTCCAGAAAGCCCTTACAGAGCATCGCAACCCAGACACATTGAAAAAACTTAATGATGCTGAAAAAGCAAAGAAGGAACTAGAACAAGAAGAGTATTTTGATCCAAAACTCGCCGATGAGGAGCGTGAGAAAGGTAACTTATTTTTCTTTTGCGGCTTCCCTCTCCATCTCTCTCTACACACTAACGTGCCTGACATCATTATGCTGTGGTGCAGGAAATGAGTTTTTCAAAGAGCAAAAGTATCCAGAGGCTGTGAGGCACTACACAGAAGCCTTGCGGAGAAATCCGAAAGACCCCAGGGTAATTTGGGTTTTCTGCTTAAGTTTTAAAACTAGAATAACAGTTCCACATGCATATATACCAGTAGAAGTAGTTTAAATTTTGTTCCCGATCTAAATGTAAAGTTTGTGCCATATGTTGCTGTCTCTAGGTGTACAGTAACAGGGCTGCATGCTACACAAAACTTACTGCAATGCCGGAGGCACTGAAGGATGCAGAGAAATGCATTGAGCTTGATCCAACCTTCGTCAAGGGATATAGTAGGAAGGGTGCAGTTCAGTTCTTCATGAAAGAGTACGATAAAGCTTTGGAAACTTACCAAGAAGGATTGAAGCATGAGCCGCGCAACCAGGAATTGCTTGATGGTGTAAGGAGGTATGACCTGAATACGTAGTTCTATAGTTCTTGAAATAGTTTCCAGATCGTGAATCAGAATTTTTTGTGCTGAAGTGTAAATTGGATTGTGTATTGTATGATTTGCCAACAGTGGTTCTTGATTTGTTGGCCTAGGCTGATCACTTTTAGCATTTGCATAATGAAGGCTTTCGTTTCGATACTGTTTGCAGATGCGTGGAACAAAATAACAAGGCAAGCCGTGGTGATTTGACTCCTGACGAACTTAAGGAGAGACAGGTACCTCTAGTTTTAGTATGTTTGGTCTAGCAAAGTTGAATTATATTTGGTCTAACAAAGTTTTAAGTAGTTCTAACTCCCAAATCTGGGCTATTTTGCAGTCTAAGGGTATGCAGGATCCAGAAATTCAGAACATCCTCACAGATCCAGTTATGAGACAGGTATGGTGTATGAATGATGCATACTTTCTCTTACAGTATTAGTTATGTTTTCAGATTTTGTTTTCTAGCACAAGTCAATCTTTTCTCAAAGAATTGGCTTGGCTGACCGATAGCGGTTCTTCTTTGTAAGGGGTGGAAAGGAACCAACTTTACTCATAATTACTAGAAAGATGTTTTTGGTTTCCTGGAAACCATTTTCAGTTGAAACTAAACGTTGAATACCTTTAGAAACCGTTAAGACAAAGTGCTTGTCTTTCCACAAACTGTTTTCTGAAACATCCAAACATTGAATTGGTATGGCAGGTGTTGATGGACTTCAGGAGAATCCCAAGGCAGCTCAGGAACATTCAAGGAACCCTGAAGTGATGAGCAAGATTCAGAAGCTAGTCAGTGCAGGGATTGTCCAGATCAAGTGAGCGTGAAAGGGGGATGCGGTTGCATGAACAAAGCCTCATCAGTTTGATTGCTTTCTCCTTGTGTATTCCCGTGGATCAGTTGATAGAAACTAATTTTGCTCTTGATAATCTTATGATGTTGGGTTCCTTTTTACAGCGTAGTCCACAGATTCCTCATTTGTTTTTAGTTTTGTGTACTGTTTTGATAATGACGAATTGAGAGATCAAGCTTAAATTGATATCAACTATGATTTTTGATCCGGGGAACAGTGGATATAAAATCAATTTTCTCAGTGAAGTAGATTCTTGATATTGCTCAAGTTGGGTTCTTCAAGTCCTGTTAATGTGGCATGCTTAAAGTAGGATTCTCAAAAGAAATCAATAGCACATGATGCATTTCAGCCCATTTAGTTGGACAGATACCGGTGTCCCTAAGTTTGCAAGGGATTCAATGCATACCGGTGTCCTGATTTATTAATTATGAGGCTCTTACAGCTTCCTGGTTTGAGAGCCTCTTTAACCAGGCTGTGTGGATCAAGGATGGATTGATTTATGACGCAGAAATGTAAGATGAATTGATGCTAAATTTACTTCCGCCTTCCCTGTTATTTTCAATTCTCAAGATAATACCTTTCGTAAGCACAAGATCCAAACACAGCTCAAGATTAGTGTCAGTTCATGGCTTAACATCTCTTCCTTCCTACGTCAAATTTGGCCCAGCTTGAATCAAATCTCGATATCTGGGTTCATTGGGGTCAATCACCCACCTTCACCTCCAGCAAAGGATTCAAAAACTATCTTTGCGATCGCTCAAGTGTTGGGGTAAATTCATAAACTAGTGAATCATCATCAAATCGAGTGTCGCATCACTTTTTCCTTGATGTTTTCTTGCATTACATTTATGAACTGGGTACAGAAAGAATTAGTTTCCCGGATTTCAATAGTAAGAAAAAAAAAAACCTTTTAAGGTCCTTACAAAGTTACAAGTATAGGTGCTTGAAATCAGGTAAGCCAAATTAGGCGGTAACCTCTTCCTCTTTCTGTGATAGCTGGTTCTGGATGTGTTGAGGGACAACGTCGAATTTGGCTAATTGCATAGAGTAGGAAGCACGACCTTTTGTCATTCCTCGGAGCGTACTCACATACTGAAACATCTCTCCTAGTGGAACCAAGGAATCAACCACCTATATAGATTGGAAAGAGACACCAAAACCACATTCAGCTTAAACAAACAGAAGGAAAAGGAGAAATCTAAAGAGCAGTTTCACATAAGCATCGCGAGTAAAACACTAGCAGCCAAATAACACGACTGATCCTAATGCTTCATAACAGATTAGATTTAATATGATTGGAGAGGCTCTAAGGTGGGGAAGAGGGGAAGGAATCTTTGGCAAGTGATTCCTATTTCTACAGTTTAGGAGGAACATACGAAAAACAAGATAATGCTACCATTAAACCGTCATCAATATAGCTCTATCTACTCCACAAATAACAATGCAGTTACTTCTTAGGGCTTAGTCAGTGCGGTAATTGATCTTTTCGCTATGCACTTGTAAAGGAGATTGGTGTAGGTACAAAGAACAAGGTAACGAACAAAGAAGTACAAGTGGAAAATACCTTGAGACCACCAGGTTTGTCGCCAAAGCTGTTGATCTGTCCTCTCCTAGAGTTAAGATCACCAATCACATCTCCCAAATGTTCCTCAGGGGTTACAACTTCAACTCTCATTATGGGCTCTAACATCCTGGGCCCAGCTTTCCTAATACCTTCCCTGAATGCTCCTCTGGCTGCAAGCTGGAATGCCAAGACACTTGAATCCACGTCGTGGTATGTACCATCCACTAGAACGGCACGGACATCAACAACGGGGTATCCTGCGAGCACTCCATTGCTCATGCACTCTTCGATTCCTTTCATCACTCCTGGGACATATTCTTTTGGCACTGTACCTCCCTTGATCTCACTCTTGAACTCGTATCCGCCACCGGATTCCATGGGCTCAAACCTCATAGTGATGTCAGCAAACTGCCCTTGCCCACCTGATTGTTTCTTGTGAACGTATCTCACTTGAGAAGTTTTAGAAATGCTTTCGCGGTAGTTCACTTGTGGTGCGCCGACATTAGCTTCCACCTATGAGTGGCAAGCGAACCAGTTTATTATCACAACTCAGACAAGGACATCCAAAGCACTTCTCAGGAAACATAATTTTTGCACATAATAGAATTATAACGATCTCTCAACCCTCAAATAATCCATTTCATTGCACATTAAAAGAAAAAAACTGATTAATTTCTTTTGCAACTTGTTACACAATTCACAACAGAGAAAGAATCAGCTTGGAAGCTACATAAGGTTCCCCACCCCCTGGCTTCCGGACAGCGGTAATGAGTTTGTGTCTTTGAGCAAACTGATGCCTCACAAGTGTCGCAGGTAAAAATATCGGCTTGCTTATTATATATCTGTACTTTATAGTGTGAGTGTGTGTGTGTGTGTGTGAGAGAGAGAGAGAGAGAGAGAGAGAGAGAGAGAGAGAGAGAGAGAGAGAATTTAAGCAGAGAACATAATGGCACAGAGAGAGAGAGAAGGAAAAACACAGCCAACGATTTAACTGGATCAACAGATGCAAAAAGAAGAAGATATGAACCTTATATTCCCTCTTGAGCCGGTCAACAATAATCTCGAGATGCAATTCACCCATTCCCTCGATAACTGTTTGGTTGACCTCTGCATCCCGTGAGAAGTGGAAAGACGGATCCTCTTGAGCAAGCTTGAATAACCCAATTGCCATCTTGTCAACATCGGCTTTAGTCTTGGGCTCAATAGCAACCTTTATTACAGGATCAGGGAAGTCCATCCTATCAAGCACAATAGGATTCTCAGGATCACACAATGTTTCTCCTGTAATGGTATCTTTCAAACCCGCAAGAGCAATAATATCGCCAGCTAAAGCTACCTTCACGTCCTCTCTACTGTTGGCATGCATTTCTAGAAGTCTACCTATCCTCTCTCTCTTCCCCTTGTTAGAATTCAGCACATAAGATCCCGCCGTAAGCTTCCCAGAATATATTCTTACAAAAGTAAGGGAACCCACAAATGAGTCACTCATGATTTTGAAAGCTAGCCCAGAAAATGGTTCTTCATCGCTTGCAGCCCTTTCGAATATCACTTCTGGGTTCTCAGGGTCTGTGCCTTTCATTGGTGGCACATCTAGGGGTGAAGGCAAGTAATCCACAACTGCATCAAGTAAGGGCTGAACTCCCTTGTTTTTAAAAGCTGAACCACATAGAACTGGCACAAAACTGCCTGCAATCGTACCTTTCCTAATTAATTTTTTTATTGTTTCCTCATTAGGCTCAACTCCTTCTAAGTACCCTTCCATAGCTTCATCATCTAACTCAACTATGTTCTCTATCAACTGTGCCTTGTAGTCCTCAGCCAACTCTTGAAGATCTGCTGGAATATCTTGATACTCAAATTTTGCACCCAATTCTTCACCTGACCAGACAATGGCTTTCATCTTCAAAAGATCGACAACTCCTTGGAAACTGTCCTCTGCACCAATTGGGATCTGAAGCACAAGCGGTTTGGCACCTAAATTCGTTACTATCATGTCTCTCGTTCGGAAAAAGTTTGCCCCAAGGCGGTCCATTTTGTTGACGAAACAAATTCTTGGTACTCCATATTTATCAGCTTGTCTCCATACAGTTTCAGACTGTGGTTCCACACCGGCAACACTGTCAAACAAACATATAGCACCATCCAAAACCCTGAGAGCCCGCTCAACTTCAAGAGTGAAGTCAACATGGCCAGGTGTGTCAATTATGTTAATTCGATGCTTGTCCCAAAATGTCGTAGTTGCTGCAGAAGTTATGGTGATGCCTCTTTCTTGTTCTTGCTCCATCCAGTCCATGGTAGCTGTTCCTTCGTGTACCTCACCAATTTTGTAATTTCTACCAGTATAGTATAAAACGCGTTCAGTTGTAGTCGTCTTTCCTGCATCTATGTGAGCCATGATTCCAATATTGCGATAATCCTCCAAGGGCACTGCACGCTTGCTCTCTGCTGAATGACAAAAAAAATGTCTGATGTGTCAGATTGTAGGTAGACATTTGCATGTGTCAACAGTAAATCAAGATACTTACATCTGAACCACGAAAACTTTTGGCCAATAACGTTAGCATTAAACTGTCTAACATTTCAATGACACAACAGCATTTCCAACTGTTGCAGCCAAATTATCAATACCAAAGTTATCTGTTAGTCAGCTAAAGTGTTATTTATCCGTTTTAGGCAGAGTTACTCCAACGAAACCAAATCAATCCATTTGGACGCTACTAATTAGCCCTTAGATGATAGCTCTTGAATCTGATCACAACATTCACACCATTCTAGGTGACATGGCAACAATTTTGTGGCTTTTGCCAACTTGCAAGTCTTATACATATTTGATTCGAGATTTGGCAAGCTGTTGGAGATGGCAAACCCAAATCCAAAACCAGTGGCAAGGGAAATCGCAAACCCTTGCAAGTGTAACTCATATAGATTGATTGAAAGTGGCCAGAATCTTCAAGGTGGCATATGCCTATTTTTCACTAGGATTCCATCACTAGCACTTGCTAGAGAACATTTTTAAGGGGCTTAATAAAGACAGAGAATTGATAATATCTTGCATGTGCATGTTCAGCACACAACAGTCGTTCACAGTTATCTGATATATCCCATTTATGAATGTTCGATATCTAAAGCCATATAAGAAAGGAGATGAGGAACAACTAATGTTCACAAAATATGAACATATATGATACCCACAATCATGCACCATCCTTCCAACTGAATACCAGGATCATGTCATTATCTATCAAACAATCTATGTGCCACGGCAGCATATGCATCCAAATTGTGCATAAATACTTCAGATGCCACTGCGCATCAGCACTAGTAGCCAACTTATGTAATAAATATTCCAGAACACAATGCGATTAGGTTCAATCATTTAAACATTCTTTGAAAAATCAACACAAAAAGATTGGTATCATAGTATCTCAACAATTTTCAAGTCCTGAAATAGCATTAGAATATAAACTCCATTCTGAACAATTCACCAGGCATTCGAGTCATGTAAAATTTTTCAAGAATCTCACAAGAATACGAGGTCCAAAATCAATTCACTAATGTCTGCAAGACAAACATATATTCAGATATCTCCACACAACCAGGGGTTTAAATGTCCATGGATAAGGAAAATACCATAGCTTTCATTTTTCCGAAGTACCAAAAAAAAAAAAAAAATACCATAGCTTTCTTATGTAGCATTAGTTCATCTCTTTAACATCACTTTACATGTTGTACATTCTTGGAAACGCGAATTCTAATAATGCCATCTATAAATAATTATACAATGGTGCAAATTAAAATGAAATGGCCATCCAATTTAAAAGCACGTACAATTTTTTGTCTACACAACACTTGAGCAAAACTGATCTTCTTACTTCATTTAGTGTCAAATTTTACCAAACTTCGGAAATATCGTCAGAAATAAGACCCTAATAACATAAACAGTGGACAATGCACAAAAAATTCCTAAAAAGTTAGAGTTCAATACATCTTTCACACTAATCACTCCTCACTCGACTGTGATTACCATTTCCTAAATCAACACATCTAAAAGTCCAAGAAAAGTTGAACTTTCAAATCTTTTCACTAAACATATGAACCATTAAAGAGTACCAATTTTAGAACAAATCCAATTCAACTAAAACCAATCAGTTGAGAGAGAGAGAGAGAGAGAGAGAGAGAGAGAGAGAGAGCTTCAATTCAATTCAATACAAAACGAAAAATTCAAGCAACACAATCACAGACATACATTCAAAATTTCCCAAATCGACTGCCCAACACAGAAAACACATAATTCCATAACTCCACAAACATAGATGTGCATACCGTCAGCGGCCATGGCAAATACGGAGAAGTTCCTGTGCCGTTGTTCCTTGCGTAGAGTTGATGAGAGCTTGGAAGGAGTGGCGGGATTGAGACGGACGCCACCCAAAAATTTAGAGAGAGAAGAATAAGAAGAAGAAGAGGTGAGAGAGTGAGTACGGGTACGGCGGAGGGCGTTGTTGAGAACGAGGAGGCGGCGAGGAGAGAGAGGGAGTGGCCTCCGGGAGCCATCGCTCAAGTTGTTGCAGAGTGAAGAAGCTGCCGTCGACATTTTTATCGACTCTGCCGCCATTTTCTTTTCCCGGCTTTCTCTCTGTGTGTCTGTGAGTGTCCTTCTGGTTTTGTATGTTGGGATAACGAAAACCAGTATGAGGTTGAGGCTTTAGGAGATTGGGCTTTTTTCGTTTCGGTTATTCCGGGCTAGAGATATGATCATATGAGGAGTAATTTATGTGGTCTCGATTTTTTTTCCCTATTTGAAATTGTTGCCTTGTTGGCAGGGGAGTGTTGTTTTTGTGAAAAACTGCCCCGATCAAGCCCTTCCGGGTATTTTTTTTTGCCAAATCTTCGCGTTGGACCTTAAAAACACGTTTTAAACACATCTAACGGTTCGGATTTTCAAAAAAAATTGGGAAGGTGGAGGTCCGGACGTTTTAAAATCCAGGAGTTTGGATTGGAAGTTTATTGTACTTAGTCCTATACTATAAACAAAACACACTGCAATTCAAGTGATTTGTAAGATAGACATCTTAATGACAAAAAAATGGAGAGGCAAAAATATCTATTGGTATCGTTATGGTGTAGTTTTTCTTAGAGCAGACAATCCAAAAATAAAAACATATGTTTAAAAAGATCCGTGCAAATGTATTCGCTACATAATTTTCCTAAAAAAAAAAAAAACATATTTATGCCCCTGTTTGATTTTGCTTTGGTAAAAATATTAAAAAAAAACTGAAAACAACTACAACGTTTTACGTGTTTTTGTATTTTTGAGGTCGCATTATACACACTAGTATATGAAGTTTTGTGAAGATACGACTAATTGGTTAAGCTAGTAGAGTTAAAAGTAATTTCTGAACACCCTGTTAAAAATTCCTGGAGCCGCCACTGATTTTCTGGGTGAATTTATCGGAAACTTTTCATGTACTGTACCAGACCTCGTGGTGCAAATGAGCATAGCAAAGCTGAGCTGAGTTTGTAGTGATGAATTTGACACGTTTATTAAACGAGCTTAAAATTCGAGCACGAACTCAAACTTGGCTCGTTTGTAGCTTTGAACAAGTCGAGCCCAATTATTTACTAAACGAGCTGAGCCTATACAAATTAGTCTAGTTTTAGAGTGTTGAACTCGGCTCGTTTATTAAACGAGCCTAGAACTCAAACTCGAGCCCCGATCACTAAACGAGTCAAGCTGAGCTCTTAATTAGTCGAGTTGCGAGCTGCTCAATTCGTTTGTAGCTCTATTTGTTGGCATTGAATTTAGCCTGTGCTATGTACGACTTTAATTTGGAGCATCCGTCCGAACGAGGCTGGCAGATGTCCAGAGAAACATAAGCGACTTTAAAAATAAGAGGTCTCAAGATCTACTGTACGGACGGTGTCCGAACCGAGAAGCAACAATATGTATTTGTGTTTTGTCCATTTTTAGGATTTATAATCTCTTTTTTAAGTGAGAGAAATCCAAAAAAAAAAAAAAAATCAGAGAGACACAATTAAGAGGAGATAAGAGAGCAGATACATAGCCTGTGCCTCGAACCACGTAATTGTGTCCCTCGTCTTTGTGCTTGTTTCTTGCTAGTCTTGATTTTGTTCATCTTTTATATTTCATGTGATAGATCGATTCGTTGTGTCTTCCACGTCATCACAACAACCCAGCTAAGATGTTTCAAAATCAGCCTCCAACTCGTCTCAAACTCACAATTCGAAAGCAAAAATATTGAACATAGCAAGATATCGATTGGTTTACTTGCGAGAAAAGATCAACGCCTGTGATGCCTTATTTCATTCTTCAATCCAAGTATGTATCTTTCTAGGCATAGATGTCTAAACGGATCTGTGAGGGGTACTTTCCCGAGCAATACAATGTCACGTGCACGGCGTTAATACCACGTGAGGGTATAGTATTTCGGCAGTACCACGGGAAAGGTCCCTAAGGCAATACCGAGCTAATTGGGCCATGTGTATGGCTGGGCCGAACTGTAACATCACGAGAGGATGTAAGTGTAGTAGTGCCGAGCTACTAATGGCTCGGCACCATGATGTGCTAGTAGATGAGTGCTTTGCCACGCAGATTGTAGCTCGGGCAGTTAGACCACCCCAGAGGATAGCTCGGCATGGCTATCTGGAAGGTTCTAGAGAGGTCCTTTACGTAATAAAAGACGAATCCCGAGTTTAAAGGGATCGGGATGGAGATTCCATAATGGCACGAAGAGTCCAATATGGAATTAAGTCCTAAGACGATGCGAGGTCTTGTATAAGGAAACATTGTTGACCAATTAGGGACGAATCCTAATTGGAAAGGTCTCCCAACGCAATAAGGAAATCTTTGGCACGAGAGGCCTAGAGGAATACAATGACCAGAGTCTATAAATAAGACGTTCAACCTATGATAAAGGGTACGCTGTAATTCGTATTTACAGGCTTTGTGTGCTTTGGCTTATTTTAGTACGTGATACTGACTTAAGCATCGGAGGGCTCACCGCCGACGAGAGGCGTGGGTGCTTCTCACCGTTTATTGTCTTGCAGGGCTAGGTTTCCGGCGAAGGATGAATATTGTTGATCTCATAGAGCGTGGAAGATGTATACCCGGATTTTTCCCCTCTACAATTGGCGCCGTCTGTGGGAAACGAAATCTGAAGAAGATCAACAATATTGGATCAAAGCACAAACTGACAAACACCACGTGAAGGTGACGATAGTGACAAAACGCCGTGTGCGCTTAATGCTACGAAGAAAGCAACGCTAGATGCGCACAATCGAAAGTGTGCGACAAGGAGGAAATTGTTTCAGATGTCTATGTACTACCTCCGCTGCAAGTTAAGTACATAAAGAAGGTGGATTTTTTTTTAAAAGATTCCGATTGTCCCGTATCATGTTTGGGAATCAAGATATGATTTATGTGGTTATGCCTAATAAAGATGATGTTTTTGTTTTTATGGCTTTACCCCTAATATTATTACGTCTTTCTCATGGTAGACAGGCGATTAGAAAATGTTAAATCTATATTAGAAAGAGTGCAAACTCAAGATTACGAGAAAAGTCTTGAGCGAATGGAAAAATTATCGGCCGAATGAATAATCGCGAAAGAGAGATCAAACGAAAGATGCATACAAGGGTGCGGGATAGAATATCTTGCTTTTTTGAATGAATAATCGCAGACAAGACCAAAAAAATCTCTCTAAAAAGGAAGTGTTAGGTTATGGGCGTGTCTTTCTCGATCGGAAAGAATTTAAGTTTATGGGTTCAGTCACATGGATTCGTTGAAATCAAACCCAAAAAGATCCATAAACGATCAATACAAAGACAGGATGTTACAAAATTGCCTGAATCGTCGTGATGGAAGTACGGCAGTAGTACTACAAAAGTGCTAATTTCTCAGAAAATCGCCAAGGGTCCAACGGGTGTTTCCTGATTCTTACGTGGATGTTAGGAATGAAGTTGATGTTTATGGAGAGAACTGATGGAGTGTCATGAATGAGCAGCAATAATTATACTGCTACAAACTGCCGTGTTTTTGTTGTGATCGAGAAAAAGGGGTCAATGGATTCGAGGGCTAAAGTTCCAGTGTTCGTGAATACTAATCTGGACACCCATATTGCAATCGATGTATCTCCACATTCTATTGCTGGTTATCTCAAGACGAGGCAACTCTCTTATACAAGACAAGCAACAATTAAAAAGAAAATATAGAAAAGGAGATTAAGGTTCCTGGGAAGAGGACCACGCACCACAGCACCCGCGTTGCGACAAAAAAACCCCACGAGTTCAGCTTCAAGACCGGAGGCCACGGCTGGAACAAATTAAACAAAAAAAAAAGGTCAGAACCATCTTTAACGTATCTTTTGTTTTAGTTTATTTTATTTTTTACTTCTAGAGATGGATCAAAGTCCATGGCGAGAAGTGTTCGGGACTATGAAAAAAGTCACAGGGACAAAGGATGAGACTTTGAAGGAACTCACTCAGCTCATGAGAAAGAGTGAGCGCGAGATCTAAGCGCTGAAACTATGGCTCGACACGAAAGGTCGGGAAATAGAAAAAGTACTGGTAAAACTTGCACCTTACCAGGAGCAATTAAAAGGTACAACAGGGAGGTGCACCGACGGGAGTCCGGCATTGAAGAAGTTACTTCAATAAAGGTCAGATAGCGAAATTGCTTGGTTATCTTAAAATATTCAAGTAAAGTGTTAATGTTCAACGTTTTTTTTTTTTTTTTTTGAGCTAAGATTTGCCTTCATAGAATTATGAGTAAAATTCTGTCTTGCCTGAAATAAAATATGTCGAGTATATGTTATACTTGGTTGGTCTTGGCAAAAGCTAAGATAAACCTGGACCAAAAGAACTTTGCCTCCATATTGTGGAGCAAATAGCGTTGACGAAAGCCCGGGTAAACTTGAAAATCTGGCTAAGTACGCATGAACTTAAGCCATAGCAATGAATAATGGCTGGAATTCTACTAAGTATGGAAAACTAAAGGGCTGAGTATGAATACACTTAAGCCAATAGCAACGAATAATGCTAAGAAAAGCCAAGTACGAGAACACTTGGGCTGTTCCCTAAGCACGAATAAACTTAGTTAATTCGCTAAGCACGAATAGGTTCGAAGAGCATGTGTGAATAAATGCTCTGCTAGGTATGAAGAAATCTAGCAATGAAAAAGATTTAGACGAATAGCAATGAATAATGCTAAAAGCCTTCTAGCAATGAATAATGCTAGAAGGCGTTTTGCGAAAGTACGAATAAACTTATGTTGTAGCAATGATTAGTGCTAAGAAATTGCTAACTATGGGATGACTTAGGCTTGCCGCTATGTTTGAACAAAATTATCAAAGTACAAAAGATTTGGTAAAAAATAAAAAAAAGATAGAAGCAGTACTATCTCAGAGATGGTATCGAGGAAGAGGATCAAGAAATTCCCCCGAGACGGGAAGGAGAATTCTTCAAGAGACGTCGAAGTCTCCAAATGAATAAAATTGTGTGCATCAGAGACTGCAGACGCCTCCCTCCATGAGAAAGGAGGAGAAAATCTAGATCAAAAAATAAAATTCCAAACTACGAAAAAATGTTTTGAGCGGAAGGAGTGTGAAGCTAAAAGAACCTGTTCGGCAAGATAATAGAGGTGAGAGGGATAGACCATATACGATAGTCCGTAAATTGGAGCTGAACAGCTTGCAGACTTAGATGGTGTTCCTGTCCCAAGGCCATGAAAGATTCAGAATTTGATGAAGTTCTGTCAGTGAACAGCTAAAGTAATTACCCTTTGTCGAGTTATAATAAAACTTCTTTGCCGATCAAAAAGAATATAGTTAATTAATTATGCTTACTATGAATTACGAATAAATTCGCATATTTTATTTTTGAGTAACGAACTACGAATATAGTCCTCCGTTTTCTTTTGTGGGCCACGTGAAAGGTTCAAAATTTTTAATGATAAGAACTCATGTGGTATGTCTTAATATGAACTACGTGTAAAGTTTCATGTTTTGTGCTAGTAAGAGCGATAAATAAAGTTTTGAGTTTTATATGATTTTGCATTTTAGTTTTTTATTTGATTGAAGGAAATTACGAGAAAAAATTCTGTTGCATGCTTGAAACACTTGATTGATTTGAATATAGAACCAAAAACGAGGAATTTTGATTCCATATTGGGGAGCAGTAAGTGTATGTGGGTCGTGATTGAAATTTTTTAGGACAAGTACGATTACTTGGGTCTGAGCAACGAATTGCTAAAACTGGAAATATTTCTTAGTACGAATAAACTTAGGAGAAAGATTAAGTACGAATACACTTAGGCAAGCAAATTTAAGTACGAATAAACTTAGATTAGGACAAGTACGAATACATGGGCCTGAGCTACAAATTGCTCGAACTTGATAAATTCTACGTATGATTAAACTGCTAAAAAAAGGTTAAGTACGAATATACTTAGGCTTGTAAGTTTGAGTATGAATATACTTGTGACTAAGTGCGGAGAAATTCAGAAGTATTTAAGCAGAAGTAAATTCGGATTTACATGAATGAGTACGAATAGACACATCCAAATAAGAGCTAAGGCTTTTTGAAGCTTGGCTGAATGAAATCAGTCAAATGTGAGCAAACTCAAGAAAATCCCACAAATGGGAAGCTTCGCCCGAACACGGAAGGCCATGCAAAATTATAGAGATAGCCCGGATTGAAGCTTATTGCCTAAAAGAATTGGATGGGAACCAGTGCCAATACCATGGAATATACAGATAAGTATAGAATTACTTTTTGCAGTTTATATTTTGAATATTTAGATGCGAATGGTTGTAATGGAATTATGAACAAAATTCCATAGAAAATATTGGCTATTGCCCTCATTCAGCTACGAGTTACTTTGTGATGGAGTTAAGAATAAAATTCCATCTTGCAAAAGTTATGTTTAAAGTTATGTTTATAAGCTAAATTGGTCTAATTACGAATAAGCTAAATATGGACTTTCGCTTAAGCAATGAATATTGCTTGAAAAGCAGAGGGTAGGAGCCAAGTATGAAAAAAAAACTTTGGCTTTGAATATTGCTTGAAAAGCAATGAATATTGCTTGAAAATTGCTTAAGCAATGAATACCGCTTGAGGGGAGCCAAGTATGAAAAAACTTTAGCTTAAGCAACGAATATTGCTTGAAAATTGCTTAAGCAATGAATACTGCTTGAGGAGAGCCAAGTATGAAAAAACTTTGGCTTAAGCAACGAATATTGCTTGAAAATTGCTTAAGCAATGAATACTGCTTGAGGAGAGCCAAGTATGAAAAAACTTTGGCTTAAGCAACGAATATTGCTTGAAAATTGCTTAAGCAATGAGGGAATACTGCTTGAGGGGAGCCAAGTATGAAAAAACTTTGGCTTAAGCAACGAATATTGCTTGAAAATTGCTTAAGCAATGAATACTGCTTGAGGGAGCCAAGTATGAAAAAACTTTGGCTTAAGCAACGAATATTGCTTGAAAATTGCTTAAGCAATGAATACTGCTTGAGGGGAGCCAAGTATGAAAAAACTTTGGCTTAAGCAACGAATATTGCTTGAAAATTGCTTAAGCAATGAATACTGCTTGAGGGGAGCCAAGTATGAAAAAACTTTGGCTTAAGCAACGAATATTGCTTGAAAATTGCTTAAGCAATGAATACTGCTTGAGTCGAGCCAAGTATGAAAAAACTTTGGCTTAAGCAACGAATATTGCTTGAAAATTGCTTAAGCAATGAATACTGATTGAGGGGAGCCAAGTATGAAAAAACTTTGGCTTAAGCAACGAATATTGCTTGAAAATTGCTTAAGCAATGAATACTGCTTGAGGAGAGCCAAGTATGAAAAAACTTTGGCTTAAGCAACGAATATTGCTTGAAAATTGCTTAAGCAACGAATATTGCTTGAAAATTACCAAGCACGAAAATACTTGGGCAATAAGCTGCGAAAATTGCTTGAGAGTTGTTAAGTACGAAAAAACTTAAGTTTTAGCAACCAATGTTGCTTGAAACTTGCCAAGTGCGAATATACTTGGGCAATAAGCAGTGAGTATTGCTTGTAAATGGTTGAATATGAGGATTTAAGCCCAAGAAACATGGATTGCTCAAAAACACTTAAATTATGAGCAACGAGTAATGTTTGAAGTCTACCAAGTTCAGAAGTACGAAGATGCTTAGGCATATCACTAGGGGAGCAACACTCCGGTGGCAATTTGAATTTTGCCTTTATGACCAGCAGCCATGGCATCTCCAGAAATACGAGTGTTAGGTCGGCATTTGCTTAGCCCAACGGGGCTAAGTGGAGGAGTGAGGCCGAGTGGAAACATGCATCTCCGCCTACTCTTGGATTGTAATTGCCAGGATTCTATAGAACGAAAGAGCTCTCATAGTTAGCATAGTCTTAAAATCAGCTTCGGGAAAACCACAAGGGAGTGGGTAAAATCCAATTACCCTTGGGAAGGGCGTAACCCGTGTGCCCTTATTAACTACCACGTGAGGGTAGTTAGCTCGGTGTTATTATATAGGGGCTCCCTAACCCTATGCCAAGTTTGTGTTTACCACGAGTAGGGTCATGATAACAGATCAAGTACCAAGTGAAGGTATACTAGCTCGGCAGTAACCACAAAGGGGTGTCCTAGGACATAGCCAAGCTTGTTAAGGCAATAAATATAGCTAAGGCTATATTCTGGTATACATGGTTCAGCCTGGTGCCAGCTCGGCACGAATGGGCAGAGCTATGTACGAGTTATGCCGAGCTATGTGGAAGCACGACACCGCTTTAATATATATATGGCGGTGAGACATTCCAGAATGTTTTAAAATCTATTTCTTATGTGATAAGGAGCAATCCCGTGAATAAAGGGATTGATATAAGCAATCTTAATAATATAAGGAATACACGGCATACAAGAAGGAATCCTATATGGAAAAGATCACTATTGCAAGACGAGATCTTGCAGAATGAGGAAGCATTATTCCTAATAGGAAGAGCCCTATTAGGAGGGGTTTCCTAATGCAAACAGGAAACAGAGGCAAACGTGATGCCCTCATCAATAGAGATCCCCACCTATGAATAAAGCATAACACCCATAGAGAAAGATTTAGGGTTCTGGAGAAGAAGCACATGATCAAGACTTTACGCGGACTTAATCCCCGTACAGAATGTGAAGATACTTAAAGCCGAAAGGCAATGAGTGATGCCAAGTACGAATACTCTTTTATTGAAAGAAGTGAACAATGTTGATGCTAAGTGCGAACAGACTTAGCAAATGGGAGTATATATCACGAGTAACGCAAGAGAGATCTTTTGCCAAGCATGAAAACGCTTAGCCGAAGCTTGATCACAACGGAAAGGGCTGAATGGATGGAGCTGAGCAGAACACGCATAGCTTTACTTGATGCTGGACCATGAATTCTAGGGATCACATTATATGGAAGAGCTCTCTTGGTTAGTGTTTCTGTTTACGAACAAAGACAAACGCTAAATCGACCTGAAATACTGCTCACGAAAGGCCGCATGATAGTAAAATCTGCTAAAATGGGGAGCCAAACACATGAGGGAAGTCAAAAAATTGCTCTACTGATCAAATTCGTCTCGGAATTTGAAATTTTCCGTGACTATGAGAAAGTCACCGTCATCCCATCAAGCAATGTAAGGCCTATCTTCGCGCCCAGAAACGAACAACACCAAACAGGGGCCAATGGGCAGATCAATTGAGCTGCAACGTGCATACCGACCAAAGGAATGTGTAACAACATACAAACATGCAAAGGTAGCAAGAGGAGTACATGGAGCTTTAGCCGTTATCCCCGAGCATAAGATAACAACTAAAGCTGGGGAGCAATTGTGAGGGGTACTTTCCCGAGCA
Organism: Vaccinium myrtillus; assembly: GCA_016920895.1. NCBI lineage: Eukaryota > Viridiplantae > Streptophyta > Magnoliopsida > Ericales > Ericaceae > Vaccinium > Vaccinium myrtillus. Next base: position 14,267,720 of record CM029281.1, on the reverse strand, counting down.
ATACAATGTCACGTGCACGGCGTTAATACCACGTGAGGGTATAGTATTTCGGCAGTACCACGGAAAAGGTCCCTAAGGCAATACCGAGCTAATTGGGCCATGTGTATGGCTGGGCCGAACTGTAACATCACGAGAGGATGTAAGTGTAGTAGTGCCGAGCTACTAATGGCTCGGCACCATGATGTGCTAGTAGATGAGTGCTTTGCCACGCAGATTGTAGCTCGGGCAGTTAGACCACCCCAGAGGATAGCTCGGCATGGCTATCTGGAAGGTTCTAGAGAGGTCCTTTACGTAATAAAAGACGAATCCCGAGTTTAAAGGGATCGGGATGGAGATTCCATAATGGCACGAAGAGTCCAATATGGAATTAAGTCCTAAGACGATGCGAGGTCTTGTATAAGGAAACATTGTTGACCAATTAGGGACGAATCCTAATTGGAAAGGTCTCCCAACGCAATAAGGAAATCTTTGGCACGAGAGGCCTAGAGGAATACAATGACCAGAGTCTATAAATAAGACGTTCAACCTATGATAAAGGGTACGCTGTAATTCGTATTTACAGGCTTTGTGTGCTTTGGCTTATTTTAGTACGTGATACTGACTTAAGCATCGGAGGGCTCACCGCCGACGAGAGGCGTGGGTGCTTCTCACCGTTTATTGTCTTGCAGGGCTAGGTTTCCGGCGAAGGATGAATATTGTTGATCTCATAGAGCGTGGAAGATGTATACCCGGATTTTTCCCCTCTACAGGATCTTTAAGAATCTATAAGATTTATTGAGATTGTATGAATGTCCAATAAGTCCGATTTTTGTTAGAGATAATGTACACATTGAGACCTATAAAATGAACGGATCACAAGACATGTCATCTATCTTTCCTTTGGTTCGGTCTGCTGGCACATCCGATCTGTTTGCGTCTTGTAGCATGTGTTAGGGAGCCTGAGGCTCATGTCTAAATGATTGAAAGAGCTCTCTTGCTTTGCTGGGTTGTTTCCTTTTACTAGATTTTTATCAGTGTATTTTAGATAGAGTCACTGTAAGTACCGCTGGGCTTTTAATGAAATTTTAAAATTGTCATAAAAAAATAAAAAATAAAATAATAATCTTTCCTTTCATCTTGAGTGAACATAAACCCTAATTAAATTGTTATTCACACTTCAGCTCGGAGCAATGAACTCTTCTGGAGATTCAACTAGCACTTTTAACTTGTGAGGAGAATTAAGGATACACATTTATTAATGAAAGATACCTTACCAGTACGATGAGGATAGAGGATCGATGTTCTTCAATTTGCTTTAATTTTTTTTTCGTAAAAGGATTTTCATTCATCAAATTCCTTAAAAAGTGCAATTTATTAAACTTAATACTCAACCTGAATACCTGATTGAATTTTAATTGGTCATTTTGTACTTGTACAAAAGACTTCGTGGCGTTCTTGTGGATTGTCTAACAATAACTGTGTTTGGTTGAGAGTTTTGAGAAGAATATTTTGAGAAATATTTTTGGGATAGTGTTTGGATGAGTTTTTGGAAAAAGTACTCCCTCCGTCCCTTTTTAAGTGTTCCATTTGGGAAACGTGTATTTTTGCGGACGTTTAAAAATGTACTTTCGCATATCGTTTTTAAATTTTTTTTGCACCAAATTAAAAAGTTATATAGAGAAATATGTTTTTTGAGGGTTTGAAATTGCATGTATTCCCGTATGAATCACTTAAAAAGGGACGGATGGAGTAATATTAGATAGATGTGTAATAATTGGAGAGAGATAAAGAGATAAATGAGAATAATGATTAGAGATAGGAGTATGAGTAGAGAGAGAAATGTGATTAATGATTGGAGTGATGAGAGATGGGGAAAGAATTTTTTGAATTTTTTTTTGGAAATGTGAAGTGAACAAAGCGATACATGTGTTTCAATACTTAATAAATACTTGCAGTTCACAAGATTGTAATACTATAGTTTTTTTAGCAGAAGTGTAATAACTTCATTCATAAATAAATTACAATCTACCGAGTTCAAACAATAAGACTGAAAAAAAATGCATACAAAAAAGGCAAAAAAAAAAAAACCCCAACAAAATCACATGAGGGATACATCTAGCGATATATTGATCCAGTGGTCAATTGTTGGAGTTCCGCATGGATAAAGTCGATATTCAACTGTGATGGTAGTTCCATTATTAATGAAGCTTCCTAGCAGAAACTGATCGAAACCAACCAAGTGACTCAATAACACCCATACTTAGGCTTATTTTGGCCTAAAAAGTTAAGTATGATTTTTGCTTTTTTGAGTTTCAAAAAGTCATTTGTTTTGGATTAATAAGAATTTCCTACAACATTTTAGGCCAAAATAAGTTAAACAAGCTGTTTGCTTCTCCCCCTAATAAGTCAAAAAGCAAAAAGAATACAACATACTTAACTTTTTAGGTCAAAATAAGCCTAAAATGGTTTTGGTAAAGTAAATGTCAAGTGTCAATAAAGTACGGACATTTTGGTTTGTTCCTTTTTATTCTTCAGATCATCCATTATTTAACAACACAAAAAATAGGCCTTTTTTTTTTTTTTTTTTCTCATTTCCTTGATTCCTTCTTTTAAGACGGACGGCTGCAGAGATGCCACATATATACAAATTTATATCCTGTCATGAGGAGTGGAAAAGAGCAAGCCATAGCTTTGGTGGTTGCAGTGGGCTGAACGTCCCACTAGGCCCACGGTGGACACGGGGTGGCTGCTGTGCAGCCACCGCACAGCAGGAAGTCTTTACAGCATCCATCCAGCCGCCGTCCGATTCTGGCTCGGATGGATGGCCCAAATTTCACCTCAACACATTTGCATTCGAACCGTTCGTTGCAGCGCATGCAAGATGAAATCTGGGCCGTCCATCCGAGCAACGGAGGGCTCGGATGGGTGCACAACACCTGCTGTGCGGTGGGTGCACAGCAGGCACCCCAAATCCGCCCACGGTGCGACATGGCTTCACCCATGCCAGGAGACTCAACACTATCCGGCTCGTTATTGGACGGATAAAATTTTAGGTAGATAAAAAATATTGTACATAAGAAAGGGATATATTATGAGGGGAGATTAGTTAATGATGGAAATTGGCTTATTAATTGGTTTGAGTAGTAGTTGATATGGGTGCATAAGATTGGGTAATCTGAGAAATTACTTTGTTGCCCTTGCTAAATGATTGCAATTAGAATATGAAAAAGTTTTGAGGGGTAATTTGGTCTTTTTGTTCACCCAGATTAGCTAATCCTAGGGGGGATGGATTTAGCTAAGACCTTTGCAAAAAGATAAGTTATACACCTCTCCCTTAGAGCAAGTGCAAGAGAATGTGTAAAATTTGAGCCAAAACACCCGGTGAATAGTGCATATTTAATTCACATCCCTTTCAATACTCCAACAATATCATCTATTAAAATATTATTTTTCTATTTTTTAAATACTACAATATATACACTATATACATGTATATATACACAATCTGGGCTGTACTCCATCTTGCTCCTCCATAGCCTCCTCCGCTTACTCCTCCACCGTGCTCCTCCATAGCCGGGCTACACCAATCTGGGCCGAGAAATACATATCAGAACTCCATAGCCGCCGCCGTTGCCGATCGGAACTCCATAGCCGTTGCCTCCTCCACCGTACTCCTCCATAGCCGATGCCTCCTCCACCGCTGTCGTCGCCGAAGAAGAAGAAGGCAGAGAGAGGGAGAAGGAAAGGCATAGAAAATAGTATTTAATAACATAGCAGTTGAACAGTGGTAAGGTGTATTTGGCTAAGTACTGTAGCAAATTTAGGAATAGCCAAGCTAATAGCTAACCTGTTGGAGCTTTGATTTTGGGTTCCACTTAGCCATTTTACCTAAAAATGGCATATGCCTAAGCTGTTGGTGATGCTCTTATCACCCTAATAAACACGCTTCTTCCTTATCCCACCCCCTCTCTTATCCCCTCAACAAACGGGCTTGGTGCTACGAGTCCAAGATTGGAGGCCCAAACCCATATCTAGTCACAAAATTTTCACTCTCATTGCAAGAGTTGTTCTTTATGTTTCGAGTAAAAGACTGTAAAACTCAACTGGAATCTTGAGAGCTATGGATTTGTTACTTTTAATTCTAATGAATGAGTATAACAAATTTTTTGATCCATGTTCTTCTTCACATGAATCACATCCGTGTTTTTTTTTATTTCTTACTCCGATTCTCAATCTTTCCAATATTTTCTTTTGCTGATTTTGAGCGGCGAAAATTAACTTTGAAATCACTTTGCTGGCATTTAATGTTTCTTTAAAATTTTGTTTAATTAAAAAGGTACCATGAATACGTTCACCTAGAGATGAAACTAAAGACGTTCACCTAGAGATGAAACTAAGGCTCCGTTTGTTTGGACGTAAAACATTTTCCTCAAAACATTTTAACCATTTTTCGATGTTTGGTTGGATGAATGGCAAGTAAAATAATTTTACTTGTAAATTATTTTGCTTGATTCGCTGTAAAATAACTTACGCCAGAAACGGTGGTAAGTTATTTTTCGAACGACTTGATCGTCCCTTAGCCGCTAGTCGGGCCACAAGTCGAATTCCAGTACTCAGTTTCCCACCGACAAAAATTCTCTCTCTCTCTCACTCAATATTTAACTTCTCTCTCTACAATCACAAGTTCTTTCTCCCCTTAAATATACTACCAACAGAGTCAAATGGATTTGTCGGATTCGCATGGATCTTTCCGAAATCTGATCCAGATCGAGTAAAAACTCAATGATTCGGGTTTTTGTTGGGATTTATGATGGTTTCTGAACAACACCATTGGGTTTTGAAAAATATTTTTATTATGTGCCAACCAAAAACCGGAAAATAAAAATAAAAATAAAAAAGTTTATTTTTGGCAAAAGCATTTTGCATCGAAACAAACGGAGCCTAAAGGTTAGCTGTGGAGGGCCAGGGCCACCCTCAATTTGAAAGAACCAAAAATTATCCCAATTTGAAAAAACCGAAAATTACGTAGTGTACTATTTAGTTTTATATATATATATATATATATATATAGAGTCCGGTTCTAGTCCGGGAGTCCCGGATCCGGGACTCCACTTCCCGATATTTTTTTGACGATCCGATCCGTCCAATGTGTTCAGAAGGTGTTTTCCAAGGTCCACGCGGAAAATCTTCAAAAAAAAATACCGGGAAGGGCTTGATCCAAGCAGTTTTCGCAAAAACTTTATATTTACGCTTTTGCAAAAACTACTTGGATCAAGCCCTTCCCGATATTTTTTTGAAGATTTCCTCGTGGACCTTGGAAAACACCTTTGAAGACATTGACGGACTCGATTTCCCAAAAACAATTTTTAAAAGCATCAAAACACCAAAAACCCTTCAATGGGAAATCCGGGATCCTTGACAGAGGTGTATATATATATATATTAGTAACTATCCGGTCCGGGAGAATCCGGGACTCCACCTTCCCGATATTTTTCAAATCGAACCGTCCAATGTGTTCAAAAGGTGTTTTCCAAGGTCCACGCGGGAAATCTTCAAAAAAATACCGGGAAGGGCTTGATCCAAGAAGTTTTTCGCAAAATCGTGTATTTACAATTTTGCGAAAAACGCCGGATCAAGCCCTTCCCATTTTTTTTTGAAGATTTCAGCGTGGACCCTTGAAAACACCTTTTGAACACATTGGACGGCTCGAATTTTCAAAAAAATATCGGGAAGGTGGAGTCCTGGATCCGGGATTCCCGGATTAGATCGGGACTCATATATATATATATATACCCCAAGCTTCTTATCCGGGCCCCCGGATTGAAGCTCTTGGGGTATTTTTTTGTGTTGCCAATTGTTTTGGAAAAATATGATCCGTCCAATGTGTTCAGAAGGTGTTTTCCAAGGTCCACGCGGGAAATCTTCAAAAAACAAATACCGGGAAGGGCATGATCCAAGCAGTTTTTCGCAAAACTGTATATCCAAGGGCTAAATCTCAGCCTTTAAGTAGTTTCTTGGCAATCTGAGCCCTTGAATTAAGATCCAAGGGTAAAAAATATAGGAATTCAAACATTGAGCTCCCTTATTATATAGATCATTTTGCGCTACGGGGCTTTTGCTGCTTTAAGCTTTCATTTGGATGCTTTCTGGGGGTTTGATGCGGATGATGTACTTGGGTCGAAAACACCAGCAATACTCGGTTATGTTGGGCCTTGGCTAATACCAGGTACTACCAATGAAACACCATTCTCTTTTTCGGGTCTTTTTGCACAATAAAATGGTATCAAAACGGTATCTGTAAACCCATATTAGATCTGAACGTTAGGGAGAAAAAAATGTCTGACTGTTGCTCATTGATGGCTGTAAAATTGAGTACGAGATATAATAGTTTCTCAGATTTAAAAAGTTGTTAGATAAACAATGGTGATGACACATAGACAAGTGTTGTCAAGAGGGGAAACTTTTTTGCATCCAAGAAAAAAGAATATCAAGTGTAATTTGGAGGAGAAAAGGGCTTGATGATTTTAACTATGATAAAGTCCTATTAGATTCATTTGTAGAATTGACATTAGGTGCATAAGAAAGCTGTGTAATTTGGGTAATTCTTTTGGTAATGGATATGTACTGAACTTTTTATTTGCACATACATTTTCATTGTGATAGATTGCTAAGTGTATGTTTCGGCGCACAAGGTTTTCATAGAATGGGGTTTGGACGATATAGCGTATCCACACCTGTTAACTCACTACCGAATGCTGCACTTTTTATTTGTGGAACTCTTATAATACAGGCATACAAACATGCATGCTAACTACACTGGCCTAGGATTTGATATGTTGTGGTATTGACACGATCAAGAATAAACCAGATGACATGCGGATTATTCTTTTAGCTTGGAATCCTTCTGATCTCAAGCTGATGGCACTTCCCCCTTGCCACATGTTGGACCAGGTTAGTACTCAAGAAATTAATCCGTTTGAAAAACAAAATTGATTTATGTGCGCTAATTGTTTGAGTCGTGCCTTTAGACACGGGCATTTGCTAGTATATATATATATGTATACGTCACGGATCCTATCAAGGATCCCGGATTGAGGGTTTTTCGGTATTTTGATGCTTTTAAAAATTGTTTTTGGGAAATCCGAGCCGTCCAATGTGTTCAAAAGGTGTTTTCAAGGGTCCACGCGGAAAATCTTCAAAAAATAAATACCGGGAAGGGTTTGATCCAAGCAGTTTTTCGCAAAAACTGTAATATACATTACTGTCAAAGGAATTGGACATTACAACATTTTTACGCACATGCAAACTTGAAATTTCAAATTCTTGTTGCTATTATGGCCATCCCGTTTATGAAATCCTGATTCCGTCCCTGCATTTACCTCTAGGATTCTAAATTACACCTATACTATCATGCAATTGCACTTCGTGTAAGAGGTCTAAGGTTCAAATCTTAGCGGATGGAGCGGGAAATTCCACTCCTCCCTCCCGTTTACCTTGCCCAACTTTAAGAATTTCTTTATTTCTTTTTTTGGTACATCGGAAATTCAAGCCAAGTTTAAAATGGAAACAACAACAGAGGAAATAAAAACAGTCATAATACAAACAGACATTAGGCTATCAGAATCTAACTTCTGAGTTGGTCCGTTCCAACAGTCTTCCATATGGATCTAGCAGATAGTGGGATTTCCGTTGCGAAAATGTTAGGATGCATGAAAAGTTTCTTTGAATTGGTCTGAACCATTGATTTCTTTTTCCTGAATTAATTTAGAGAAACTTTTCATGTATCCTACTAGTACTCTTTCCGTTGCTGTTGTGAAACGTGATCCCCCGCTTGCTCAGCTCCTAGTCTTGCCAAATGGCCTTGGAGCTGATCGACAAAACCGAATCCAAAGTATCAAAAATTTTCTTGTTACGATTATATGCAAGGAAAGGATTGCAGGGAATCATGCAGGGAAGGCCCTGCGGGCCCCAGTATTGATCCCGAACGACTAATCCGAGCCGCTCAAGAATTTTAGAAACACATTTCGAGTGAGCTTGTTAAAAACCAGCTCCATCCGATATGTTTAGATGCTCGATCCAAACTTTCATTTTTTCTTTTTTCATCCGAGTCATTCAAAAATGAAAGTTTGGATCAAGCATCTACACATTTCGGATGGAGCTTGTTTCTCGCAAGGCCACTCCAAATGTGTTTTTAAAATTTTTGAGCGGTTCGGATCAGCCGTTTGGGATCCGTACTGGGCCCCATAGGGCCTTCCTTGCGTGATTCCTTGCAAATCTTCCTTGTACATATAATTTTTGTTAGATTTGAGATTGGATGAAATTCAATCAAGCACGGGGCATTCAAGCCGGCTTCAATCACCATATGAAAATAGACGACTTGTGGAAAACACCATTTAAGTAATGGACATATGCAGGGCCGTCCCTCACATTTTGGCGGCTTAAGACAATTTCGAAAAAGGAGGTCCTTAATAGATTATCTACACTTAGACCTGGAAGAAAAATAAGGAAAAATTTGTTTTGCCAAGTAGCTTCACGTAGGACTTGAACCAGGGAACTATGAATGTATTGAGGTGGCTTGCCCCGCTGATGCAGAGGTCAAAATTCACTTATATATAAAATATATTCATGTCTTATATGGAATATGGGATCCTATTTTTTACTCATTTGGGGACTTAAGACGCCGGCCTCATGGGGCTTTAGCCCAGAACCGACCTTGGGCGTATGCCAATGGTGCAGGGGCGGATTTAGACCGGAAATCGAAACGAAAGAAGGAAAGAATGTTAGTACTTTATTAACTAGGTTGGCACTTGGCCGGCCCTAAAACACACCAACACCATTGAAGAAGTGAAGAACCCATTCTGCAATTCACCGATTCACGCTGCAAACCCATTCACCGATTCACGCGGCAAACCATAATCAGTCAGTACTCCGATTCACGCTGCAAACCAAAGAACCCATTCACGCTGCAAACCAGGTTTAATTTCGCCGGCCATTCGGTTAAATTTCGTCGTTGAGTACTCCGGCCAATTGGTTCAGTCAGTACTCCGGAGTCCGGCCGATTGGTACTGGTACACCTCCAGCGGCAGCCTCCAGGTTTCTCTCTCTCTCTCTCTCTCTTCTCTCTCACCATATTTGTAAATTGCAACTTTGCAAGTATATTATATAAATTGGAAGAAGTTGTCGGTCATTGGTGTTTGTGAATTGTGTGAATCAGGAAAGTCAATACAATATAGAATATGGAGTTTTTTAGAATATGAATATGATATACAATATACAATATTTGTGGCTTCTCTGGAATTGTTATTATAGAATATGATTGAAGTATGTTTGTGGCTTCTCTGGAACTGTTATTATGGAGTTTTTTTTTTATTGTAGATTAGAATCTAATCTAGGTTTAATACATAGTTTACTTAGTTGTTAAATTGGGACTTTTTAACCTCTGTGACTACATTAAATAACCTCTGGAACTGTCTTTGTTCAACATGTTGAAATATTTCAAACGAAAATCCCCTGAAAGTGGAGAGGGCAATTCTCAGCCGTCGAAACAATGTCGTGTGGAAATCAATGCGGCAAACATGAACCCTTCTGTGGTAATTAATGTTGCAGACATTCCTACAAGCCCGATTCATGTGGAAATTAATATGGCAGGCCTTCCTTCAAACCCTACTCGTGAGGAAATCAACTTGGCAGACCTTCCATCAGATCCTGGACTAAGATGTTGCATCTTGGATTACCATCCTAATGATCGAGATCAAGTTCGTAGAGCATATTTGCAAAAAGGTCCATGTCAGCCGCGTGATCACCAATTTCCACAAACACAATTTGGACCAAAACTACGACGATTTAATAAGAATTGGTTTAGAAAATTTCCTACATGGTTGGAGTACAGTGTAGAAAAAAATGCTGCATATTGCCTATGCTGTTATCTTTTCAAGCCGGAAGTTGGAGATCAATCGGGTGGTGAGTCTTTTGTTGGCGAGGGATTCTCAAATTGGAAGAAGAATGATAGGATTCAAGTTCATGTGGGAGGTCCCAATAGTGCTCATAATCAAACTTGGGGCAAATGTCAAGACTTGGTAAATCAAAGGCAACATATTCAGACAATCTTTGACAACCAATCAAACCAAACTCGAACCATGTATCGAATCCGCTTGAATGCCTCGATCGATTGTATACGATTTCTACTCAAACAAGGGCTTTCGTTTCGTGGTCATGATGAATCCAAAGATTCAAGTAAGAAAGGAAATTTTCTTGAAATTTTAAAGTTTCTTGCCGACCACAATGAAGAAGTCAAAGGTGTTACATTAATAAAAGCTCCAGGAAATGATAAGTTGGTTGCTCCCAAAATCCAAAAGGACATTGTAAGTGCGGCGGCTTATGAAACTGTCAAAGCAATTGTGGAAGATCTTGATGATGCACTTTTTTCTGTTCTAGTTGATGAAGCTCGTGATATATCAATCAAGGAGCAAATGGCAATTGCAATAAGATATGTGGACAAAAAAGGGAATGTCATTGAGTGTTTTTTGGGAATCGAGCATGTTGCCAATACTGATGCTCTCTCACTTAAGAAAGCAATGGAGAATCTATTTTGCAGACTTGGATTGAGCACATCTAGATTGAGAGGACAAGGGTACGATGGAGCTAGCAATATGCAAGGTGAGTTCAATGGCCTTAAAAGTCTAATACTAATGGAGAATCCTTGTGCGGTATAATGTTCATTGTTTTGCCCATCAATTGCAATTGGCTCTTGTGGCTGTGGCGAAAAATCATGAGAAGATTGGGGTTCTTTTTTATTTTGTTAATAAAGTGGTGAATATTGTTGGTGCATCTTGTAAACGTCGTGACATTCTTAGAGAGAAACAACTGGAGAAAATTAATGAGGCACTTGGCATTGGGGAGCTTTCAAGTGGGCAAGGTTTACTTCAAGAAACCAATCTCAAACGTGACGGTGATACACGTTGGGGCTCACACTATGGCACTTTATGTAGGTTGATGCTTATGTTTTCTGCAGTAATTGATGTTCTTGAGATAATCTCGGAGGATGGTTCAATCCAAGAGCAAAAATCAGAGGCAAATGTTTTGTTGGAGAATTTGCAGTCTTTTGAATTTGTATTCAGTTTGCATTTGATGAGAGCAATATTGGCCATCACATCGAAATTATCACTTGCGCTGCAAAGAAAAGATCAAGATATTGTGAATGCTATTGGTTTGGTTAAACTATCCAAGAAAAGGCTCCAAACAATGAGGGACATTGGATGGGATTCTTTGCTTAATGATGTTTCCTCTTTTTGTGAGAAACATGAAATTGATATTCCCAATATGAATGATAACTTTGTAGCTCGTGGACGAGGAAGACGAAATGTTGAACAGAGGACAAATTTGCATTACTATCGGGCCGAGTTATTCTACACTGTTATTGACATGCAACTTCAAGAATTGAATGCTCGTTTTACCGAGGCAAACAGTGAGTTACTACTTTGTGTCACATGCTTGAATCCGTACAACTCCTTTGCTAGCTTTGACAAGAAAAAGTTGATTTGCCTTGCCGAATTTTATCCAAGAGAATTCTCTCCAATAGAGCTTATGGTACTTCATGATCAACTTGACACTTATATTTGTGATATGCTATCTGATAATAGGTTCTTAGAGTTGAATGGAGTTACTGACCTTTGTAAAAAAATGGTCGAGACCGGAAAAGATAAGGTATATCCTTTGGTTTACTTGCTCTTGACTTTGGCATTACTTCTGTCGGTTGCAACTGCTACAGTCGAACGGGTATTTTCAGCCATGAACATTGTCAAGAATCGTTTGCGTAACAGGATGACTGATCAATGGTTGAATGCTAGCTTGGTTGTATACATAGAGAGAGATATTTTTGCTGGCATTGATAATGAAACTATAATGCGGTACTTCCAGAATATGCAAACCCGACGAGGTCAATTGTGATAGTGCACGTCAACAACATTAGTGAGAAATGATTAGCTTTTTGTGCTTTTGTTTAGGAACTTTTGAAAGCATATATCATAAATGCTTTTTTACATATGGTGTAAGTTTACATTTCCCTTTTTATTTATAAATGCCGAAGTTTAATTATAATTATAATTGCATTTGATTGTGAATTCCTGTTTAGCCTTGTGAATAATTTTGTGGAGGATCAAATATCAATGGATCATTGTGCTAAGCTCCTACTTATATGGATTTTGCTTGTTTCCGGTAAATAAAAAAATTTTGTGCCCCCACTGTAGCAAATTCCTGGGTCCGCCACTGCAATGGTGGTGGTGCGACACCCGATAGGACCCATTGCAAAGTGAATAACCAGGGCGGAGGGAACTGTAGGATCAAGTGGAGTCGCCAAACCCCGCTCAATTTCTAAAATTTGTGGTGGTGTTAAGAGGTATGAATTACTTGCCCAAGCATTAATTCCATCCAAGTCAAAAGGAAAACATTTTCTACTATAAATGGGTGCCGGGAGGATACCATTGGCACATCCGACAATGTTTTGGACAGTTCGGATTTCAAATAACTCTTCCCTAAAAGACTTTATTTAAAATCCGCATCAGTTCTTACTGAAATGGACGGCTGTGATAAGACTTACGAGTACCACGTGGTACCCGCTCGGCATTGAGAAAATTCTCGTAAATGATGATTAAAAATAGTGAATCTAATAGACTAATACCTGGTTTTAATTTTTTTTTTATTTTTTCGCAAGGCTGTTGACACCCTGGGTTTTCAAATGACTAGCTAAGATAATGGATGTTGTTGTTATGATGTGTTGGAATTTTGGTTACTTTAATTAGAGAACGAATATCTAGTTAGACAGCTAAACAACCACCGTGAACTCATAGACAGGGGCGGAGCCAGCCTAGGGCTGGGTGGGCCCTGGCCCCCCCGCAGTTTAAAAAATGCACTGAAAAAATTTTAAAATTTAAATATAATTTTTTTTTGTTGCTATTTTCAGCGCATGGTTACTCGTTTGAAATTAAAATAAAATTTTCCAACAAAATTTGAACCAAATTGTTATAGTCATAACAAAACAAAACAAACATGGCCCACTTATGAAAGCCTATATATAATAAACATATAAGGATAATAGTTGTCTGACATTAGGTTTAATGTGGAAACACAAAAAAATTGAAAAGAATTAGACGACTTCTTTGCATACAGCTTTCATCATAAATACGCTGTGCATTTTTGTCAGTGCTAGATGAAAATCCTAGAGACGCCCTTGAACTCGGCCCTCCCGGATTCTCAATCCTGGCTCCGCCACTGCTCATAGATACATCAAAACAATTAGGGCTAATCTCTAAATCATCCCGGCCGGCGGCTTCAACAACAAAATGTCTGACCGATCGCAGACAATAAGCTCTTCATTTTTCGTTCCGCTCCGAGTCATGCCAAGTCGTGTTACGAACTCTGATTTGCTTGTCGGTAAATGTGCTATGACGTGCAATTTGTACGTGTTAGCTTTTATGTGGCTCGCATAGGGTTCACACGCCACATCAATTCTAATTACACGGCCTTTATCGAGATGGGTGATACTAGCCCGCTCACTTGGTCTAATGGCGTTATTCAGAAGAGTTGCAAGAAGATTGCTTAATTAAGGGATCGCGATAATTTAGTTGAATAAATTTACCATTTCATCATCCCTGTTTTAAACGGAAACGAAATTTTTTTTGGTGCCGAGTGGTGGGTATTTGTCATCTGGTACCCAAGCATGATCTGAGCCGTCCAAATGTATTTTGGGTGGCCCAGATTGATTCCCTCTCTCTCCTCTCGCGCAACCACTCTTTCTCTTCTTTTTCTCTCTATAATTCGGACCATCGGATCGCGCCGTGGACGGCTGAGATTGCCAAGCGGGTACAACATGTGCAATACCCACCCGACACTGAAAAATTTCTCAAAGGAAACAATCAAACCTCCTTAAATCAATCCTGTGCATGGTAGAATCGGTCAACTATGTAATAGTACATTTAAAGGATTAAATCTTACTCCATAATACTAATAAATTTTACGAAAATCTAGGTGGGATCTCTACTTAGGACCATGATTAATATAAATTTATCGATAAAGGAACAAAATGCATTCATATTATTTTAAGATCGGGCTGTCACTTGTGAAATCAAACAGGGTTAGATTCGGTCTTCCCATGACGAAGAAATTCAACGTTGCACCCTCCAAAACTGATAAAATACACCGCCTGCAAATAGTATTTTACGTCGTAAGAGCATCCTCATCAGTCTCAACAAAAATTGAGCCAAATTTAACCTCAAAAATACCTTTTATAAATTAACAAGTCACTTTTTAAAAAACTCACAAAACCAGATTCTCTATTCAGGAAGTCAGGAGAGAGAATTGCTTTAACCTGTGAATAGTGCCTCAAAGAATTTACCGAGTTACTGTAGCAAAGTTATAACTTTTGCAGATTTACAAAAAAATTGTTGAGTCTGATTTTGGGGGAGTTTTTCTCCTTTCACTCAACAACTTAGCCATCACGGGGATTTGCCTCCCTTGATGAGGATGCTCTAACCCCGCTCATTGCGCCCTCTCTCTCTCTCTCTCTCTCTCTCTCCCATTTTTCCTAATGCTACTTAAATACACGAATATGAAAAACCTGCTAGAGCATTGTAGCCCTGAAATAAGAAAATTTTGGTAAATATGCGATTATGTATATTTACACTATATCGTCTTCTTTTCAGAAATAGGAAGTAACAATATTTATATCACAGACTATATTACATGTGAACGGTGGGGAAGCAGAATTTGTACTTAGCGGGGGATGTGAATTTGTTCTTATTTGAAGCTTTGGACCTCATTAGAGAAAACGACCCAAGCATGATACCATTTACTGTCCAAGAGGACCAAGAAAAACCCAAAACTAGATACAGAACCTTAGTTAAACAAGTTGTGCAAAAGCAACAACATAAGGCAAACTAAACAAGCAAAGGGGTGATCAATTACCCTTAGCAGGAGCCTTATGCATGCTGCGCTACAAACCGGTTAACTAGCGCGAGCGCATTGCTAGTGACTTGCGTAGCATCCAGGACTCTGCTCGTAATACCATCCTTCACATCTCCATTCATGTCCTGGCTTGAAAACCCATCGATGCATGTGTTTTCGTTGGTCAGGGCGGCGCTAACCCACGTCTGCACGTTGCTAGCATGCATCATGGAGACCTCGTCCGCCTGCCCGCTGATCTGGTCAAGCTCGTGGACTGATTTCTTGACCTGGCTAGCGGAATCACGCATGGTCGTGGCGCAGTCTTTCACGGCCTGGTACTCTCTGGGAGGGAGACCTGAGACACTAGTCATTGTTGAGATGTAGTCTGAGGTGGACTGAATCCTGTCCAGGCTCACAGACAAGGCGGCTTGAGCCAGTTTTTTCGGACTTATTTGGATTGTTGTGGCGTAACCGGAGAGGCACTGGATGCACTGGGTGGGGTAGAGAGTGGCTTGGCATGAGGATGTGATGAAGTTTGTGGCAGCAGTAGGATCTGGATCAGTAGTAGACTGTGAAATGGTGGATATGATCAACAGGGAAGAGAATAGCAGCAGCAAGTAAAGGCTAAGTTTTGCCATGTCTTTGGAAGAGAAAGAGAGGGGTTGTCTTTGGAAGAGAAAGAGAGGGGTTGTGAATAAGAGAGCTTAGAGGGTATTTTATACATACATATAAACATGTATATGTTTGCAAAACTACTTGGATCAAGCCATTTGCGGTTTTTTGTTGTTGTTGATTTCTCGCGGGGACCCTTAAAAACATGTTTTAAACACATTGAACGGTTCGGATCATCAAAATTCAAAGCAATGTGCGTGATCCCTTATTTGATCCTTGGTGTAATACATGCATATATATATACGCCACGGATCCTATCAAGGATCCCGGATTGAGGGTTTTTCGGTGTTTGGATGCTTTTAAAAATTGTTTTTGGGAAATCCGAGCCTTCCAATGTGTTCAAAAGGTGTTTTCAAGGGTCCTCGCGGAAAATCTTAAAAGAAAATACCGGGAAGGGCTTGATCCAATGTCGCAAAGCAGATTTTCAAAAAATATCGGGAAGGTGGAGTCCCGGATCCGGGATTCCCGGACTAGATAGTTACTATATATATATATATATATACACTCCTTATCTAGTCCGGGAGTCCCGGATCCGGGGACTCTTACCTTCCCGATTTTTGATTCCAATCAAGCCGTCAATGTGTTCAAAGGTGTTTTCCAAGGTCACGCTGGGAAATCTTCAAAAAATAATACGGGAAGGGCTTGATCCAAGCGGTTTTCGCAAAATCAGTAAATATGCGTTTTTTGCGAAAAACCGCTTGGATCTTCCGGTATTTTTTTTTGAAGATTTCCGGACCTTGGAAAACACCTTTTGAACACATTGGAGCTATTTCCCAAAACAATCGTTAAAAGCATCAAAACACGAAAAAAGCTATCCGGGATTTCGGGATCCTTGACAGGATCGCCGGTGTATATATATATATATATATATATATATATATATATATATAGAGAGAGAGAGAGAGAGAGAGAGAGAGAGGTCAATCTGTCCTCTTTTTAAGGGAACAGACAATCCTAAAAGTAAATAATGTTGATAACCGTAGCTGTTGTCATTATACTGATTCAAGAACATATGGTGATATGTGTCAAGCCACATAAATTACTTTCTTTATGTTCTTGATTGATACACCATCATCATGATGTGTGCTTGTGTTTGGTTCATTCCCTTTTATATACCACCAAGCTCTCCATTCAGTGAGGTGTTTACCTGCCTCTCTCTCTCTCGTATCCCAGAAGATCCATAGATATATTGGGCCTCATGTGATACGAGCGAGGCGGGTTACATCACCTAGGCATACCCTATATCTCAAAAAACTGTGTTAGCAATTAAGTACAAATACTGTTACTTATCGAAAAAAAAAAAGTACAAATACTGTTAACATTCGATTGAAATAGCCCTATCTAAGCCACTCTGTAACAAAATAAGTAGACTGTAAGCAATTATGTACTAGTTTATTAATTTAGCAATCAGAAGCACTAATGGCCTTAAGCTAATCTCTTAATTAACAGACTGTAAGTATAAAGACAAGCAATTTAGTAGGGGTTTAAGGAGTAAATACCGATACAGGTCGGTGTGATTCTCTGCAGCGTTTCTCATAAACTAAAACCCTACTGTTTGAAACTAGTCTTAATTAACAGACTGTAAGTATAAAGACAAGCAATTTAGTAGGGGTTTAAGGAGTAAATACCGATACAGGTCGGTGTGATTCTCTGCAGCGTTTCTCATAAACTAAAACCCTACTGTTTGAAACTAGAATTCATACATCCTGGTTATTTGCACCTCAAAGTCACCAAATATAACAGAGTATTAGAAGCAAGATTAACATATGCGTACCACCTATGATGCACGGACACGGACACAGGGACACAGGAATTCTTAAAAAATGGGGATACAGACACGGCAGGGGACACACCACATGTATATTTATTTATATATAATATAATATATAATTTTTTTAAAGAAAATATAAACAAAACAAGAGGAGAAAAACTTCTATACATATGACAGAAATTATATGAAGAAATTACACTTTTTTTACCCCAAGTATTGATTAATTATAAATTTACCCCAAAAAGTTTGAAAAAAATTTAGTTTGACCCCTGCCGTGTCCCATCCGTGTCCCCCCGTGTCCCCCTCAAAAATTCAAATTAGCCGTGTCCCCATCCACGTGGCGTGTCGGGACACGTGTCCCACCGTGTCCCCGTGTCGGGACACTGCGATACGGGGACCCCTAGAGGTGTCGGTGCTTCGTAGCGTACCACAAACATATGTATGTGTGTGTGTCTTTGTAACACAATTAAATGCCTTAATTAGCCCTACAAATTATATGAGAATATGTGAGATGTGTCTTTGTAAAAAGAACAATTAAATGAATTTTCAACAAATTAGCCCTACGGAGATAATAATTTGTATGAGAATCAAGTAGGAGGAGATGTTGGTATCAATTGTAAAAAGAACACATTTTAAAATGATTTTTCAACAAATCTTTAGCTCTGGAGCACGGAGACTCTAAAAATGGTCCTCAACTAATACTAACTTTAAAAAGTTTTAGGTTTTTTTTTTTTTTTTGCATAAGACACCTGCCAGACGAAATAATCTAGAACTTATTTTTCAAAGAAAACTTTGAGGGTTATGGGCTGCACAACTTGAACGGGCTAATAAAAAAAAAAAAAAAAAAGAAAAAGAAAAAGAAAAAAGGGAACCTCTCATCTTGGTTATTTGCATCTCAAAGTCACAAAATATAACAGAGTATTATAGGCTAGACTAACAATCTAACATTACTAGCAAAGGCTAATGGTACACATACCCCAAATATTGTTGGATAACTTGATATACATTGTTGAGTCTGTTTCCTAATAGTTTAAGCTTTTGGAAGAGTTGGTAACTTAACATGTATGTGTGTGCGCGGCTGTGTAACACAATTAAATGCCTTACATGGTACTTCCAAGTTATTTGTGCGAGAGTCAAGTAGGGGACATCAGATGTCGGTATCAATTATAACAAGAACATGTTTTAAGAATATTTTTCATCAAATCTTTAGCTATTGAGAACAGAGACTCTAAAAATGGTCCTCAACTAAAACGAATTTAAGTATTTTTTTGTTTTGGTTTTGGCATAAGATGCCTAGCAGGCTAACGAATCTAGAACTTATTTTACAGAGAAAACTTTGAGGGTTATATAGGCTACACAACTTGAAGGGGCTCATAATGTTACCTCTCATCCTAAATTCAATTGTCACAGCCTTTGGGCTCAAATAGGTTTCAAATGGGAGGTCAGACGGCGGTAACGTGCTACAAATATCATTGCCCTGGAACTATGTATGTTTACCTTCTCTAGGCTCAAATCCTGGCTCCATCCCTAATAGTTATATATATGGATTATCTGTTGCCTTGAACTTAAGACCGGAATATAGGCAACAATCATTCAATAATCAACAGTTACCTCTAATAAAAACTAGCCTTTTTTATCAGCTCGATTTCTCACCAGGTCAGTCACGCTTAAAAATGTAGTCACGTAGATCAAAGTAAACACCAGAAGTGTCGCCAGCTCAATTTGATCAAAATGATAGGTAAGTATCTATATCCCACGTAAATGAACCATTCTGTAGTGTAGTATGTCTCAAATGAAAGAAGGACATCTCAATTTTTTGTTTCCTAATTTTCTGTAATATACCTGGAGGTAGTCAACTTCATAACATGTAGAAACATCACTGCTCTTGTTAAATGAAGTATCACTGAATCTTTTTTTGAATCTTTTTCCTTTTTTCCTTAACGAACAAATCTCATCAATAGCAGCTGGTCCGAATACAATAGCCAATTTCTTGCTTTCTAAATATGATAATACAACTGTACTAATCAGATGCAGTGTAGCAGAATAGTAAACAACGGAATAGAACTCTCCCTCTCTCTCTCTCTCTCTCTCTCTCAATAATGGAAAGCTAACAAAATATTTACCGCCTGAATCTTTAAACAGTCATGTACTTCAGCATAGCCCCACGAAGCTTTTCCATGAATGCTACTGCTTGTTTCTGCATGAAGGAAATCAACATTAGGCTAGGTTAGGAGATCCATTTTGCTAGAGGAGCATTATCTTTTTCCGTTAAGTTGAACATAGGAGCAATTTCAGTGCCCAGATAAGCAGATTACAGCAATGCATGGGACCACGGTAATATAACAAGTATCTGTCTTTTCAATACATGTTGAAGAGGAAACTTTTAACAGGCTCCGTGGTTAACAAGCCTACTCTCATACGTACAACTGTATTGTGAGAGTCTTAATCCCCATGAAGCTTATTAAAGTATTTCCTAGTCATGTTTCCTACAAAGGTTCTGCAGTTGGCAGAGTGGCAATCTTCCGGATCTACCATGAGTGGCACTTATATGGAGACGGAACGCTTTTGGAAAATCAAAGCTAAGCGCGACAAGATTATATTCAAATTATTACACCTTCGATTCAAAGTTTTAGTGGGAAAAGTACTGGAAACCTATACCTAGAAGAAATACAAGGCAGTTATTGGTATTGTATTTTACAATCTAGAAGGTGACTGCCCTGAAGATTAAATAGAGAAAAAGTTCAACAAAACAAAAGAGGAAATGTTGCGATATTGACATGAGAAAACTGAAAGTCTGTATTATGCTGTACAAGTATAACAGAAACAGATTTGCCACTTCCACTGGTATACAGGTATTCAGCCACCATTAGATGCTTTCAAGTTGGTCAGTAAGGCACTAGAGTAACTCATTTCTATGTGACAGGTTTGAACTGCAGACTGCAGTCATCATTGACGGCTTGACGCTAAGTAGGAGCCGCTTGGATGAGCTTTTGAGAACTGTTAATACATTATTGGACAGTATGGTGGCAGTATCAGAGAACTGAGGTTTTTTTACTCCCTTCAGCCAAAAGAGTTTCAAAAAGGCATCATCTATGTGCTTTTCTTTTGGGGGGCCAAAGTTAAACCAATATATTTTCTATGTGTTTTTCTTTTGTGCTATTCTTTTCTTCTGTTTTGGTTATACTTAATGCAGCATCATGAGGTGTGCACTACGTACATTATGTCGATACAAAATAGAGCCACGACATATTTGAAGTGCAGAATTAAATGAAATTTCAGAAAGTCTCTCACCTGGCCATCCTGTTGCGCACTTACTATGTTCTCATCAAGAAGTGTCAATAAGGGCCGGTTCAACTCATTTCGCTCAACCATCTCTAGTAACTGCATAATGAGCAATAGAATGATTTCAGAAGAACAATTCAAGAACAATATATTGAATGTGAAGGTTTCGAGTATAACGCCTAGTAGATACCGTTGCTTTTACATCCTTCGATGTTAAAATCTTGGTGAGGCTTTCCTTTGCCTTAAAGAGGTCAGCTTGCAATTTATCATAAGCTTCTGTTCAAATATGAAAAAGAAACCATAATGAATTGAAAGAATACAAGAGAGAATACAAATCCTTCCACGCTAATATTTGCGCTCTTTAACGAACCTGTTCCTTCCGTCAAAGCCTTTTGCAATGCTTCTAGCTCAAACAATCTGTCTTCCGTATTCTACAAAATCCGTCAGCATATAGATATTGAGTTCTGCTCATATATTCTGCTAGGAATCAAGTCCAAATACATAGCTTAAAGACAAACCTCAGTTTTTGAAACAGCAAACCGGAGTTGTCCTAGTTCAAATTTCAAGTGTGTGAAGAATTCCTCATTCAGTCTGCAAAATTTTGAGATATTACCACTCTTCTCCTTTTGAAACAAAATTAAGGTCTGGAGTTGAAAACTTAAGTATGCATCGGGTGCATGCATGGGAAAGTTAAGGAATGGTGTGTGCACTAGCTGTATGTGCCTTGCATATATCTGCAGGACATTCTACACCATAATCACAATTCCCAAAATTGAAAGGAAACAATTTTCGATAAGGTAAATTATCACCTCGCGTATTACGAATTTTCCATTTTCATTTATTGTCATATTGCATCACTTTATGAAATAGGGACATTTGTTCAATTTCGGACAGCGATCACAAATCGGAGGTACCAATTAATTAGACAATTAGGGAGAGCTTGTAGTTCCTGCTCCACTGAACTACCTCTAACAAGTGAGCAATTCATCGATTATGAGAAAATGAACCAGCAAATAAAAGAAGTTGCAATATTGTTCGAATAGAAGCCAATATCAGGAATTCCATAGAAATTTCAACCACAATCCAAACTCATTAATGGTTTCTATTCATCAAATCAGGAATTGTATGGTATGAACTGGAAAACTCCGAATTTGTGCTTATAAATTAATGAATGAGATAAACTAACAGGAAGGACAAAAATAAATTTGATCACAACGTGAAAGGAGCAGCATCTCATACACAATCTACAAGAGCTTTCTTCATACTGCAAGAGGCATAAAAATTGAATCACTAACCGAGGCCTCAATCTCGCAAGCTCAAACTCCATCTCCTGAGCTTCAGTATCAAGAAAGTACTCGATCAACTCCCCCGGAGTATCCGGAACAACTCGAGCCTACAGTTAAAAATCATCCGAACAGCAGTCACGATTTCAATATCAGTGAGCGAGTGCAATGACTAGATTCCCCAATCCAAAAAAAAAAAAAAAAGAGTTCTATCTTGAAATTCATAATGCTATGCAGAATTGGTAATCACATTTATGCAATACAGTGGGGTAGCAAAGGACACAGGCGCGGTGCACCATAGAGACATCAACCATATTATGAGGAACTCATGATGGTTCCAACATAGCCACCATAATTGGAGTATGACCCTTTGCTTAATAGTGTCTGACTGCATATATTTCTCATTAGCAAGCAATAACGAAAACCTATGACAGAGAAAATTGTTTGGTTACACTTCTTATTCATTAACAGGCCAAGTTGCAGATGAGCCCATTGACCGCCCTACCCAAATTTCAAATTTTAAAATGCCCATCCAATATTTTCTTTTAAACCATAACACCAGCCGATCCTATTTCCATTATTAAATACGTTTTAGATCATAAAAGAGCGTTTCTTTTAGAATAGACATGGATACACAACATGAATTAATGTAGTTATATGCTATCATAGTTTTGTAAGTGTATATGTTGATAAAAACAATACACATGATAATAGTTTCGATAGTATCTTACCATTTGTAATGGCATAATTGACACCGTCTTTTGTTTGTTCAAACCTTTTTATTGTAACATTCGCCCATCAAACGCTAGAATATTGCGTCTGTCCCTATTATTATTTACTTCGATTATTGGTTATTTATAAGATTGATAAGAAATAAGCAAGGGGTGTACCAAACGAGACCTATGTAAGCTGCCACATGGGATGGTAAATGTGAATTTGGTGCATAAAAGTGGTCGGAATAACATAATTGATAAGAATTACTTGTCGAAGAGCTCGGCGACGCTCTTTCTCTTGGCGGATTTGGCGTTCGTAGGCTTCCCTGGCGTCGGCATCACTCTCCATCCGTCTTTGAAACTCGCGCCTCGCGATGTGGCCTGTTTGGGGAGGCCCGAGCAAGCCTTCCGGGTCCTTCCTTCACCATAACAAAGATTCAACAGTCAAATTCAAGTTTGGTGCTGTGAGCAATCAATTATTCTCCATACATAAACAATATTAATCAAGAGAGGGAGAGAGACCCATCCAATGCAGCGGATAAGGGTGGCGGAACGCCTTGGTTTAGAGAAGTTGGAAGTGCGGCGGAGAGCGACGGTGGCGTAGGGTGTGGTGAGATAGGAGGCCATGGACCTGCTGCGCTTTTTGAGTGCGCTGTGGATGAGTTGTTATCCGTTCTCTGGGGAACGATTTTATCCGTCGTTCTTCTATTTATTTATTTATTTATTTTTCAATGGTAAAATGAGATAGGGAGATTATTTACACCGAAACTAAGAGATTCAGAAGTGAATTCACCGGGATTATGAGATTCAGAAGAGAATTCTTTCTTGTGTCTGATCCCAAGAATCGAATCCAAATTAATTTTATGAAAAATATACCCAGTAACCAACCGAATTAACTATCAGTTGATTTTATCCATTTTTAATACCGCAACTGAAGATGTGGCTTATAGCCCATCTAGTTGTATCATTTTCTTGTCATCTAGTTGTATCATTTTCTTGTCGGGGGAAGGTTTTGGGATTTGAGTTTATGGAGAGATATCAAAACTCTTTTTTGTTTTACCCACTAATTAACTTCCCCAATAACCCCGTATATTGTATGACCAAAAAAAAAAAAAAAATACCGCAACCGAGACCGAGAGTAGCATTTCCCCTTTTTTCTTGCCGAAATTTTGGAGAGTTAAAATAGCAATGGGCCTCTGCACCTTGCTATGGCAAGACTACTGGGTAGCATATGAGCCCAAAGCAATGGGCCATCATTGTTGGACACAACTTGTGATGAATGACCCAGGACTCCACCTCAAGCGGTCAATGAGTGGGGCCTTATTAGTAGTTAGTACACATGATAAAGATTTTAGGTTCAATAAGTCTATATACATACCCTTCCATTCACACCCATGCTCACACACACCCTATTGTATGGGACCTACCTCGGGGTTTCACACTAAAGATCGGAGCTCGGAGCCGCTCAATTTGTTTAGAATATTTTTTTAAAGGCTCTTGTAAAAAATCAACTCAGTTAGAAATCAGTAAAAGCTTGATAAGTTTGTTAAAGTTTCGCAAGCTATTCGCGCGGATAGTTTGTTTGAAATCCAGGTCGTCCATCCAAGCAACGGATGTCCCAAATCATGCATAACAACTTGTGCACAACAGCCACCCAAATCCCATAAAACTAAGCAAAGGTTCAAAGCCACATCAAGAGTACAGTCAAGGTAATAGATTATACAGACCCATGATTGATTAATCTAGAATCTGCCTCCTAGGCAGTCCCTAATCATGAATTCGCAAGAGAAATTGACATATCATCAACCAAAACCAGATTTTCCTCTTACTCCGCACCCATCTTTGCTAGGAGATCTGTGCATTCATTAGCATCCCTGAAAATGTGGATCACAGTAGCTTCGGTACGGATTAACAAGGCTTTTGCATTAGTGATGATGTTGCTGTGAGGGTGGTTCCCTGGACTCCCTTTATCAATGACGACTCCAGAAACTTCGATTAGTGGTGTCATTCAAAAATTTCGCAGCAAAGTGAAACTTGTTAATTATGTCCTTGTCTACTTATAGTATAGCTAAAAAATAAATCTGTACTTGCCAATTTAGAAGGAAAATGTATGCAGTACAAAATATATATATATATATTGGGTCTTGTTAACTTGTGCCCAATGGGCACACTTTAAACACATACAAACGAAAAAACACACACTCCAATACATTTTTTACGTTTTTTAATACACTTTCATATATTCTTATACATTTTTTATAAGTTTTAATATACTTTTTAAATCTTAACGTGTGCCTATTTGTCACATGTTAGCATTTTCCAAAAAATAAAAAGAACTTTATTGAACTATTTGACAAGGTGGTTTTGTTATTTTATGAAGAAATTGAGGTTAATCTTATCCTTTGAGTATATAATAGTTGTGTTATAGGCTTATAGCTATCCACTGAGAACTTTGAAAGGAAAGAAGTACAACTAGGAGTCAGATTTTGGACAGAAGTGCTAAACTTACGAAGGAGTTTGCAGCATTTCCATGGCCTATGTGGGGTCAATGGCATTTTTAAGTGGTGTCAAGTGCCTATTTGACATTCATACAAAAAAAATACTACTCGGTAGTTTTTGACAAATTTCTATTGACTGGGTTCAATTGACCCCAGTCCTCCTATGCTGGCGTCGCCCCTGCTCTTCATTGATCAAGTTCACCACCACGCTTGAGTCCGATTCGATAGTCACCTTGGGCATGTTTTTCTCGAAGATAATGGTTAAGCCCTTATAAATTGCCCATAGCTCCATTTCTAGACTTGTCACCGCTTCCGATTTCCCATAGAAACCGAGCGACCACATTCCTTGTGGGTCTCTAAAGAGGCCTCCAAACCCTGCCTTCGTGCTTGTCAAGTATCGACAACCATCCGTGTTAAGCTTAATTGTACCTACAAGAGGGTATCCAATGAATTAGTAATGTGTTTCTCAAGCCCTTGGAAGTAAAAGATTGAAAAGCCCCACTTATCTCTCGAGCATAGGCGATGATAGATTTGAAGCTCATTGTCATAGGAAATTCCACATCTTCAATACTTATTCTATTTCGTCTTTTCAGATTTTCCATAACGTAACTATGATTATTATAAGACAAAGGTAGAACCGAACCAGGATTTTAAATTTTTTGAATTGCTAACCAATTAATAATTTTTTTTCTTTTCTTGTTTTATCATTTTACAAGAAAAAAAAATTAGGAGTACTACAAAAATAAATGTTTTGTACGTATGGCCCACCTTTGGACCAGAAAAGATTTGAGGGTGGTTCTACTTCTATCGAAGGAGGAAGAAATGACATGTGTAAACCAAAAAAAACTCAATAGTTAAAAAGCAATGATTTGAATTGTTAATTACTACCTTCTTTGAGCATGCACAGTGGATAATTTCCCCAAAGAAACCTTCCTAGGAAATGAATGTGGATTATACTAGAACAATGATACATACACTTCCTTCCAGCCACTCCCCACCACTCCCCCTCTCACATGTGGTGGGACCCACCACATGTGGGACCCACGGTAAGTCCCACCACATGTGAGAGGAGGAATGACTGGGGAAGGAGTGTATCTATCATTTTTGTTATACTAAGGCCTCGTTTGATTCGGGTATTGGGCACCTGGGATTGGAGTAAATGTGTCCAATCCCACTTAATCCCTTGTTTGGTTCCCGCAAAAGCGTCTGGGATTACTAGTCCCAGGACGAAAATTATCCTTGTATGGGGGTATTGTGCAATCCCATGGGGGGCGTGGGACTAATTATCCCGGATAAAACTTCTCGCGTCTTTGTCGGCCACATATTACAAATTTGCCATCGAAATGATTTTCCTCCAAAAAACGATCGTCTTCTTCCTGGTTATTCATTCCGTTGCGGCGCTGCCAAATCGATTTCTTCCTCTTCTCGAGTCCTCGTCGGCCAGAGTTCATCGTCTCTCTTTCTCTCTTGTCCTCGTCGGCCAGAGTTCTTCTTGGTACTTCATCGTCTCTCTTTCTCTCTTGTTCTCTCTGTTGTCTCTCTCTCGTTCTCGCACTCTCTCTCTCGTTTTCGTTTATGAACAAACCCAAATTTCGTTTTGTTGAACAAACCCAGATCGATTTTGTCTATGAACAAACCCAGATTTCGTTTATGAACAAACCCATATCGATTTCGTTTATGAACAAAACTGGGTTTATGAACAAGATCTCGTCCTTATTGAACAAAATGTAACAGAACGAGATGCTTGATTGGGGTTATTCAAGAATTTAAGACTGGGTTTATGAACAAGATCTCTCTGGTTTGCTAATTCCCAAATGGGGAGCTTGATTGAAGTAGATAAATTTAGTTATTTTATTTGTAATTTGTAACAGAAGTCGAAAATGAGAAAGAATTTCAATTGGTTTGAGAGATGGGGAGAGAGAGAGAGAGAGAGAGAGAGATAATCCTTATGTTAATTCCGAAATTTAGTTTAGGGAACCAAACATGGGATTAGCCAAAAAACATGGGATATCCCGATGTTAATCCTGCAAGAATCAAACATGGGATTGTATGAGATTCAAGACTAAATTATCCCAGGACAAATAGTCCAGAATTACTAGTCCCAGGACTATCAATCCTGCCAATTTTAGTCCACGAATCAAACGAGGCCTAAACGTCTTCAAAACTTAAACCAATAGGAGTAGGAAAAAAATTAAACCAGTGTTTACCATTTTTTGTTTCTTCCTTTGTTTACACTTTTCAATTATTATTATCGGACTTTATATGTAGTTACATCGTACAGTTAAATTAAAGAAGAGGCAATTGTAATTGAACCAGAAAAGGAATTATGTTCGAGTTGACCGAGAAAAACCGATGGTAACGGCGGTGTTAGTATGGTGTTATAATTTTTTATTACGTGGAATCTATCAGATTACATTGCATAAGGGGGTGTCCCACTAATAAAAAATAGTTTTTTTCTATAAGTCAAGACATGTCATTCTCTCACAATACATCACATAAAAAATCGTAAAAAACCAATTTATTGTAAAAACTGGCTTAGTGGAACACCCCCTAAATATGGGAAAGTATGAATAACATATTTGGTATGATATTTTTTTATACTATTGTTTATTGTCCAAAAACAATAATGCAATGCACAAGCGATATAATCCGGGAGTTTTTGTACATAATTTTTTTAATCAAAATTTGCCTTACACATGCGTCGCATGTGCCCGTGCCTCTAGTAAATATATATAAATACAAACATAAAACATAGAGAGAAACACAAACCAAACCGATACAAACATAAAACATAGAGAGAAACACAAACCAAACCAGTGATGGGTATTTCCAAGTTTCCGGCGGTACTGATTTTCGCGGTGGTGGTGATGACGGTGACATCCAGAGTGGCGGAGGCTCAAACACCGTCGTGCCTCAGTAGCCTGACACCATGCGCTGCCTACCTCAGCGGCACCGGGCACGCAGCCAGCATCGTGCTGTACCCCGCTGAAAGAGGCCATGATGAATCAGTTCCCATGCCTCTGCAATCTGTACGCTACCCCTTCGGTTGTAAGAATTTAGAACTATAAATATATTATTACGGTTGTGAACTGTAATTGCGATCGTTATGGTTGATTAATTTATGTTTGTGATACTATGCTTTAGAAAAATAAATGGGCTTGGGAATGGACAAATCTCGTTGGGTTGGGTTTGGGAAAATTAAATGAAGCCCGATTATAAATGGGCCGGGCTTGGGAATGGACAAATCTCGTTACAATCTACTATAAGCCCGGCCCAGCCCGGTGTATGTGCACCCCTAGGTAGAAGGCATCACATTCTCATTCCCCTTTGAGATTAATGCCATTCAAACCGAGCCTAAGCGAGTGCCTTGCCTTAGGGACGGGTGACAATCTGCGTTCTTATCTCTTTTTTTTTTTCAATACCACTTCTATTGGTGACTAGCGACGGGTGACTAGCGATCCACGAGTGAGACAGGCAGGAGAAAAAACCCATACTGAGTGTTTTCTCTTTTTTTTTGCGCATGTGTTCAGAGTAATTTCACTTATGACCATGTTTTTGCGTTGGGAGATACGTTTGTGGGTAATGGACTGAAATTCATTTCATTGTCTTCTACAGCTCTGACTCCGACTCTGACTCCGACCCCGACCTCCTCCGTGCCACCTCCTACTCCTCCTCCTCTCGGTACAAACTTAGCTTCGTGTCATTCACTAACCCTTCCCCATTGCAGTTCTTATTTTGCCACTAAAAGAAGCCATGCCACTATTTTTCTCTCGATTGATGTTGCGTCTGATTCATCCTATGAATTCGTTAAACGTACCCTATGTCTGGTAATTTTAGTCCACTATTCCACGTTTGGATGAGCCATAATACTTAAGTATCGATTGAATAAGTTGTTAATGTGTAACTATCCTAACTCATGTGTTTCGGGAATCAATTGCTTTGAAGAGTGATTTCTTTGAGACGACTAAGCAATCTTTAGTAATGCCATCCAAGATTTTGACGAAAGATGTAGCAATGTGTGGTCTATTGAGAATTTTTCTATTAAGATACTTGTGGGTTCCACAACTTTTCTGCTAATAGAACATGTTAAAAATGCAGGAAAATTAAACATTCTCGTAGTTTTTTCCTTTTCTTGCTACTGAACGAGGCCTTAAGAGGAACATAATGATCGTTTATTAACTTTTCAATTTTGCCTTTTGAGGGTTGTTTCTTATATCTTAAAAGAGTGATTCTATTTCAACCTGAAAATATTTTATCTCTCTAACCCCAAATTTCTTTTACACCCATTTAAGAGCATCCTCATCAGGATTGCTAAAATAGTTTTTTTTGGCTAAAATAGAGAGCCAAACCCCTAAAAACCTCCAAAAATCAGGCTCTCTATTCTACCTCATCAAATTATTTTTGCTACAGTACCGCACAAAATTTTTGCTACAGTGCGGTACTGTTCACGCACAAGAATTTTTTATCATTTTCGGTTGCAGTCTGGTCAGGAACGGGGGGGTGTGGACACGTGGCGGGATTTGTGTGGGGCAGAGAAATGTTTATGGTTGAGGGGGGTGGGAGTCCTGACACATTACTTGACTTTTGTACCGAGATATCCCCAAGCGGAGGAAATTAGGGAGGATTTTTTTTTTTAAATTTGAGGGGAATAATTTAATATAGTAAAGTTAAAATAGAGAGTTTGATTTTGTGAGTTTTTGATAAAGTGACTTGCTAATTTATAAAATGTGTTTTTGAAGTTAAATTTAGTGAAAATTTTGGGTAGGCTAATAAGGATGCTCTAAGAGCATCTCCACTCTTGGAGCAAATCCTTCACCAAATTTAAATTTGAGTAAAAATGACCAAAAATCCCACTCCACCCCCTTCACCAAATCCATCACCAAATTTGCTCAACACCAAATTTGCTCAAATTTTTCACCAAATTTGATCAACACCAAATCTTTCACCAAATATTCAAACGGCTCTATTTGTTCCAAATACGCAACGACTCAACACCAAATTTGCAGAGGGCAACGGATGAAAAGGAATTGACAAAATGGAAAAAAAAACGAAAAAAAAAACTGTTTTTGACAAAATGGCGGGAAAGTTTTGGGGCCAAAATGAACAAAAAAACAGTTTTTGACAAAATTTTAACTAGAATTTGGTCAAAAAAGTGGTTTTCCATTGGAAGGGGTGTTATCAAATCAAGTTTTTTACCAAATTTTTACTCAAATTTGAGTAAAAATTTGGTGTAGGAGTGGAGATGCTCTAAGTAAATTAATTTGATCCCAAAAATTCCATTGTCTAGTCTAGTCTAAATGTCTCACCTAACCAAAAACCTAGTAACTTTATTTCACTCATCTGCCCGCCGCCACCATTGCCGACGCCCTAGCTAGCCCTCTATGCACCTACACTTTCTTACTTTGATTTTGTTTAAGGGGATTCGTTTATGTGCTTGTAATGATACAGTCCGGTTCCAATCCGGGATAGCCACGGTCCGGGAATGTCCGGACAAGGCATTTCCCGATCAAATTTTGATGATCGGATCCGTCCAATGTGTTTAAAACGTGTTTTTAAGGGTCCCCACGAGAAATCATCAAAAAAAAATACCGGGAAGGGCTTCATCCGGGCAGTTTTCGATTAAATACAGTTTTATCGAAAACTGCCCGGATGAAGCCCTTCCCGGTATTTTTTTTTGATGATTTCTCGTGGGGACCCTTAAAAACACGTTTTAAACACATTGGACGGTTCGGATCATCAAAATTTGATCGGGAATTGAAAAGTGTGGATGGTGTGGATGGTAAGAGTAGTGGATGGGAACATTGGTACATGATATAACTTTCCAAAATAAAATTGGTTTTTTCATAAAGGCTTGACATCAACATTGGGTCAGTGGAATTCTTGTTTGAGATTTCAATAAGCTGAGACTGTTTTCTTGAAGAGGTAAATGGATGACTGTCAATATATAAAATCTTAAAATGAGTGATTTTATGAAGAAGAATTTAGCATCACATGAACATCCAAAAGTTAACAAGGAGTAATTTTTTTGAAACAAAAGTATTTCCAACAGCCATGGAGGTAGACAAGGCTGGTGGTGGTGAAGAAAACATGGGTTTAGAATTCAGTAGAAGATGATCGTATATTTTAATTCTTTAAATTATTGAACATAGAAAATGAGGTTGTTTTTTTGTCATTCGTCATTCCTAATCTATTACACGGGAGAGGGGGGATGAGACTTGATCCCAAGAGCAGTGTGGAGCATCTAAGAGCTCTACCGCATGAGCTAGCTACCTCTTGCATAGAAAATGAGGTTGGAGAGATGTTATCTAGATTCAAATTACAAACACTCTTCTTAAAATCCTAACTTATTACATCTTGTGTCCCAAACTGCTAGTCCATTCAGAGAAACCGTGGATGTTTTACATAGAAAATGATGTACGAGGATGAGTTTTTTCCAAAAAATTTCAACCCAAATTTATCGATCCAATTGGGAAGAAAAAATTGATGTAAAAAATTCTCATAAATATAAGTATTATTTTTGTGTGCAAAATACATGATTTTTTTTTTAATGACAAGCAATTTGGAACCGAAGATCTACATTTTTGAGAACTTTTCAATCTGAATAATATTCCAAAACAGATTAATAGAATACTTGACTATCTATGCGAACGAGAAGAGTATTTTGTTTTGACATCTCAATGGTATATTATATTCATACCTATGTGTTCTTTTTGTCCGGGGATGAATTCAGAGGGGAGCCAACAGGGGCGGTTACTCTTTACAAGAAAAAAAAAACCTCTATTATTATACAGGAAAGAAAAATTTCCTATGAATTCAGAGGGGAGGCAATAGGTACTCTCCTCGACGGCGGTTGCGTGCGGTACTCTCCTCGACAGCTCGGTACTCTCCTCGACAGCGGTTGCGTGGAAAAAGCAGAACAAATCACCACAACCCATTTTCGTGTCCTCTCGACTCCGGTGTAGAGAGAGGAAAAAAAGAACCCAAGAGAGAGATATAAATATATAAATAGTACAAACATAAACACACACAGAGAGAGAAACCCAAATCAAATCAGTGATGGGTATTTCCAAGTTTCCGGCGGTGTTGATTTTCGCGTTGGTGGTGGTGACGGTGACGTCCAGAGTCGCGGAGGCTCAAGTGACGTCGTGCGCCAGTAGCCTGGCACCATGCGCCAACTACAGCAACGGCACCGGCATGCCGCCGGCGTCGTGCTGTACCCCGCTGAAAGAGGCCTTGAAAGATATCGTGGTGTTCCAATGCCTCTGCAATCTGTACGCTAACATCACCCAGGCCACTGACCTCCCTTCCCGATGCCAAATCTACCTTCTCTGCCCCTCAGGTCATACCCACATTCCATTACATATACATAGATTAATTATATATAAATGTTTGCGAGTATGTACCAAGGTTTTGCTACCTTTGAAATATTGGGGAAATCTGTGAGTCAATTCGGAAATCTGGCAGATTCTGTTGATCCTGAATTTTTGGGGCGAGCTCGTAGAATGGGAGTCATGGGACTCTATATATACTTTATAAGTTTTTAATTCCGTTATTAAAGATATTTCATTAAAATCCAACAAGATTTGAGTCATCCACTCGCCGCTTCTTCAAATGCTTCGAAAAAGGTCAGCAATCACCGATTCACCGGTGAGAACTAATTCCATACCATACAAGAACTTTTAACACATAATATGTGCATTTTACTTTTACTAATTTGGGGGTAGTTCCCGGTAAAAAATTTGTTGCCCGAAGCGAGCGCCTTGCCTCAGGGATGGGTGACGATCTGCCTTCTTATACTTTTTTTTTTATTTCAAAAATAATACCACTTCTATTGATGACTAGCGAGGCACACGCGATGCGTGCTCTCCCTTGATAGATAGAATCATAGAATAGATAGATAACTAGAAACAAAAACATTCCTCGACTCCAAGTTGCACAAAAATTTGAATTTGTTTTATACCACGTGTATGAGACTTCACTTCACCGGTTATGATTATTGGCTAAGTTGGTATTTTTTTGTCTTTAAGTTGATGAATTAATGTCATGTGTGACGTATCAACGTTAGGTAAGCATGTTATACTAAACATCAATGAATTGGTGTCACGCGACCATGTTGTACAACTTGTATAGAGTCTCTCTCAGTAATTCACAGGCCACAGCCATTGATAAGTAGCTGTACTTGAGAAGCCCCCATTCCCCACTCAAAAGAAGTGTTCATCCGTAAGTAAAGGATTGGATAGGCAACTAGGAGGATAGGCTTCCCAAGTACAGCTACTTATCCCACCTCCTCCTCTCTTCGCAGTGGGCAACCCCTATGGGCGTGCCCCTCCGTTGTCAGCCTCTCTGCAAGCTGGCTGGCTTCCCCGAAGTGGGTAGCCTGTCCTAACCTCTACTCAAACCGGGGTAAGCCAATTTCCCGCCCGTGCGCCTACCTCTCCATTGGCCGTGTAGCCGGCAGAGTTGTAGCTTCGCCAAAGGGTTAAGACTTTGCTACCTGTTATTCAACCTAGGGTAACCCCATTGACATTTTGTGGAACAAACCTAAACTTACACCCAAGGAAACACAACTGAAACCTCTGTATGTCTTCAATTATATCTACACATTTTGGTAAATTTGATTCTTCTTTATTGATCATCTTGTTGTTTTTCTGCGAATCTCCTCCCAATTGGAACCCATTTTCATC
Source organism: Vaccinium myrtillus (assembly GCA_016920895.1). Taxonomy (NCBI): domain Eukaryota; kingdom Viridiplantae; phylum Streptophyta; class Magnoliopsida; order Ericales; family Ericaceae; genus Vaccinium; species Vaccinium myrtillus. The sequence continues at coordinate 14,233,901 of CM029281.1, read as the reverse complement.
GCAAAGGTCAAAACTTCCATTGCAGTCATTGCTTGTATTATTTTATGGTTTTTTTTTTGTAAGAGAGATAAGAACGTAAAGACTAACTTGTTGGGGGGTTAGGAACGGGAGGGGAGCAGTACAAAGATTGTAAGTTATTGCACAAAACTGGCATCAGTAATTTTCCAAAACTGGTATCATTATAATACTATTGTCTAGCCCAGCTTATTCAAATTGTTTCTCACATTTGAGTAAAAACTTCACTCAAATGAAAAAACAAATGCTCAAACCTTCGCATACGTTTGTGTGAAACTTCATTAATTGTGTAGTTGGAAATTTTCTACTTTGTTTCGGATGTGTTCAGAGTAATTTCACTTATGACCATGTTATTGCGTTGGGAAATATGTTTGGGGTAATGGACTGAAATTCATTTCATTGTCTTCTACAGCTCCGCCTCCGACTTCAACCTCCTCTGTGCCATCTCCTCCACGTCCTCCGGGTACAATTCCTCCTCCTCCTCCTCTTTTGGTAATTTTAGTCCATTATTCCACTTTTGGATGAGCCATAGACTAGTACATAAGAACTGATTGAATACTTTGTCAATGCGTGACTATCCTAACTCGTGTGTTTTGGGAATCAATTGCTTTGAAGAGTGATTTCTCTGAGATGACTGAGCAACTCTTTAGTAATGCCATACAAGATTTTGACAAAAGATGTAGCAATGATGATCTGGTTAAGAAAGGCAAGTAAGAGATTCAGTGAAAGAGCATAACAAACAAGAGTCAAGAAAGGCAATTCTTCCCCTTAGAAGGGACTGAAAGACTTGTATCAGATTATTGGATTTGTTTCCTTTTGAGAACAACGCTTTGGTGTAATCTGACGATCTTAATTGTTAATTCTACAGTCTTCAATCGTTTCCTTATTGCTAAGGTCTCATTTTCAAGAGAGTGCCCGTTAGAGTGTCGCAAGTCGCCTTATTGCTAGATGTGTTCTTATTTTTCCAGTAAACCACTTATGATTTGGTCAGCATTTCATATATAGTTCTGCTATTTTAACAATGTTGATGAGATCAATTTGTTATTTCTGACTGGGATCTGTTTTACAGGAGTGGGCAGGATTGCATGGGCTGGACTGCCCAGCTTACTCTTCTTTTGGGCTTCCATGATGCTCTATTAGAGGCGACTCCAAATCTTTGGGAAACAGAATTATTCAGCATCTTGTAGTGGAGAATTGCATACCTCGACGCTTTGTGAGGGATTATATGGAGAGATTATTCTTTTCTCTCGGAGTAAGGGCATGTGGTAGTTCATACGTGTTGTAATTATTAAATCTTGTGGACCGATGACTTTTGTGTTTACCGCGTTGGTAAATAATGTGACAAAATTACATGTGGGGTTTTGTGACTGGTTTGGATCATTGCTCCAAGTGCACTCAATATTCAATAACCTCTCGGTTATGGTTATTTGTATGTAGCTGATATCCATGTGAATCCATTTTTGGATTGACCACCATCAATATGTAGTGGACGGCAACAGCCATGTCAGGTTTTTCAAACACCACTTCCGTGAGGGCACTGGTTTCCAACACCGAAACTTCTTTTTCGGTGGCTTTTATTTTTTGTACTTAGTTTAGTTTTTGTTCAAATCTTTGGATATTGTTTTTCTCTTTTTGTTGTTGCTGTTGTTGTTGTTCTAATCAGACCCTATTCCACCAACAACTTTTGACTTAAAATATGAGCCATAAGTCAAGTTGTTCCACTTAAATACCAGACTACACATTAAAAAAAGCCACAAGTCAAATTATTTCACTATCAAACTTCCCAAACAAGCTCTACTTTCAGGTAAAAAGACAAAATTGTCCCTCCCCACTTTTTTTCCACAAATATTGATCCCCGATGGGGTGATGCGGATGACCAAGGTGGACAACCTCAGGACGCCCATAATGATTTTCGAATGGAAAATTTATGGGATGTCATAAAATTGAAATTGAAAAAATGACCGAGTCAGATGTCGTAGAGAACCATAACACGGATGATCCGTACCATTTATTCATCTTAGAATGATTTTTCAAGGGGCACCACGAGAAATCAGCTGGATCCGACGTCCGCAAGTGATTGATCCAAAATCCCCCCATTTTCATTTTAAGATGAATGAATGGTTTGGATCATCAGTGTGGGACCTAAGCTCCATACATCTTCTGCACTTGATCCTTCTGTACGCCTAGCATCCTCCATTAATGAAGTTCTTGCTCTTTCTTTCAAAAAAAAAAGAAAAAAAAGGGAGAATTGGTCTCAGGTCCACTATACCATTTTCCTAACCTCTCCGATCCTCATAATAATTCAATAAGCTCCCCAGTCCACTCGCATTGCCAAAAGACATTGCTGTCCTCGTTAAAACTCTCCGATGGCGGCGTTACCTTTTTAGCGGCTTCGAGGGCTTATTCCACTTGGAAGAGGTGGCCGTCGGGAGAGAACACCGTTATTGGTCCCAGGTCCATTATACCATTTTCCGAAACGCATACGGCCGTTCCATCTCTCTCTCTCTCTCCAAACCTTTTGCAGACATGGTCCTTGATACGTTAGACTATCTATACACCCAGTATTGCTGCCATCAGAACTCGATGGCGTTCGAAGGGATTATGCGTATGTGACCGCAACCGAACTAATTTTGCAAGTGATTAATTTCTCTCAACTTTTTTTGATTATTTTACAGATCTACAATAATTACTGTTGTTAAGGTTCACTATGCACGGGTTGAGAGGTTGGAATTCTAGAAAGTGCTGATGTGCGCTCCTTTTCTCCGATTTCAGCATCATCAAAACCCACTACTCAATTAGTTTTTTCTACATATTAAGCTTCTTGCGAAGAAAGTTCTGTACTCCATAGGATCTAATGGTTTTCACTGGCCCAAGTTTATGAGGGTTTTGATCCCTTAGAAAATGGAGACAGGAAAATGGAAATGGTTGTCTCATAGTGTGCTTGTTTTTAGCTACTCCTATTTTCTTTCTGTTTGAAATTTAATCTCTCAAATATTGTTAGATCAAGTTTAGTTGCAAGCCAAATGTCCAGCCATTCCCAAAATAAGGCTGGATTTGCAAAAACTCCTACCACAATGGCCAGCCATCTAGTCGTACCCCATATGTTCGACAAAATGACTAGGCGAAAAGAGTCTATTGAAAGCACTGTTAAACACATCTCCATCGTCCTAAATGTTTTGATTGTGCTACTGTGTCTTGTTTTAGAAGGAAAAAAAAACGAGAGAACTACAATCTTGGCCAATACTTGCTTTCCAGTAACATGTTTTCTCCATTTTGACAGTTCTTTTGGAAAATCAATGGTTCTCATTGCCTTTTTCCTTGCCATTATATTCTTGTTTCTAATTTCTAATAAAATTATGTAGTCTGTCTGCTCCCTTGGATCTCGTCTCCAAGAGACAAGATTCTATGGTAAGCACAAATATATTGATTGAATGATAAGATGAAACAGCTCATTTCTTTTTTCTATGTATTTGCTGCTAATACCAAGCTCATTTCGAATGTTCTGTTGTTCAAGTTTTATTAGATCTGACAGTTGGGTTACTTTGTAGTTTCTACTGCAAATGGAAATTACTTCTTATGTCTCCTTAAACAATTAGCTGCACATAGTTCATTTGCTATAATGAGCAAAAGGAAGTAAAGAAATGAGCTAAAAGCAATCCTCATTACAACAATGGTGTTTGGGTGGATGAGGTTTTGATCACCAGTAGGCTTTTAAAAAAAAAGTTGTAGTCCAGATAACCACAATTTATGAGTTTAGATAACCACAATTTATGAGTTTAGATAACCACCTCTTTTGAGTTTAGATAACCACCTCTTTTGAGTCCAGATAACCACCTCCATTTTGAAAAAGTGATTTTTTTGTTTTATTCAATTTTCAGTAAAATTTTTATGTTAAAAGCAGAGGGTTTGTGTTGCTACCTTGTAGTGCTTGGGTGGTTAAGGACTTGATCCCAAGTAAGTTTTTTAAACAAAAATATGCCCAGATAACCACATCTCGTGAGTACAGATAACCACCTCTTGCGAGTCAAGATAACCACATCTGATCCTAAGTAGGTTTTTTAAAAAAATGACATAGTTTAGATAACCACATCTGCGCCGGTCACTTTTCTGGCGAAGTCTAATTTTCCGGCGACTTTTCCAGCACTGACAGAATTTCCGGCAACTTTTCCGGCACCTGTATAATTTTCCGGCGAACTTTTCCGGCGCCGGTGGAATTCCGACGAACTTTTCCGGCGCCGACGACTTTCCGGCAAAGGTATATTATGTATTAAATTTAATGTAAGGGTACATTTGTCTAGTAAAAAAATAGAATGTACCTAAGAGAATATAAAAAAAATGATTTGGTGGATTAGAGGTGTTATGAAAACATTAGGTGGACTAGAGGTGTTATAAAAAGCTATAATGGACCATATAACAATTAATTAAAAAAAGAAACCCATTAACTAATTGGTTGGAATGGTGTGGGGTCCATGAAATCAATACATTTTTTGGTAAGTATGACATCACTTTGTGGTGGGATCCACACCATTTTTGGTGGACCCCGCACCATTTCAACCAATCAGGGTGAGGGTTTTGTTCACCCTCTTTTGGTGAGGGTGAACAAATTTTTTTCCGAGAAAGGGAATGGAGCGGGCGAGCCGGCATAGCGACCTGCCCCTAGTCATGACCATATATAGAACCAGGGGCGGACCCACATGGGGGCACGTGTCCCCACTCAAAATTAGAAAATCTCACTTGTGTCCCTATATATTTTGTGTAATTGTATAAATAATACCCAAAATTGAAATTAATATACCATTTATATATAAATTGAAAATAATTAGATTTATCTCATTTCATGCATCAATTTTCTTCCATAATGTTGTTTGATTTACAATTGTCAATTTATAAATTGCTAGTGTGGTTAGGGTATAAAATTCTTACTCATTGTTATTTATCACAAAGGCTCTTGCTAACATCTGCCCATCAGGCAGAAGGTAATATGACAAACAAGTTCAGATATCAATATACTTTCACTAATATCAATACAAGTTTCTCGGATATCAGTATATTTTCTCCACATTATCCTCTACCCTAAGGGTTAATGTTAGCATTTTCCTATTAGGAAACAAATTTTCTCGACATGGTCAATCGAATGCCCCCACTACATTAAATTTATGGGTCCGCCACTGTATAGAACCTCTAAACCCATAACGAGTCGCCAAGAGGAGATCAAAACCCAAAGATGTGCACTGCTCCACCTGGGGCCAGAGCGATTCGCAAGGGGTAGAGTCAAAGGGGTCCAAAGACACGAGTAGTAAGGCCACCCCCAGGGTTCAAGGGGGCATCGATGGCATCCGTTGAAGCCACGACATCCCATCAAATAACCTGTGGACCGCTAGGCCAACTGTAAGACCTGGCCCGATCTTAACATGCAGTAGCACTGCCGCACTTCAAGGGAATGGCTATATCTTAGCCTAGATAACTCGGAATTTCATTCTGCTTGATTTGTTAGAAACTTTGTTAGAATTTAGACAATGGATAAAATTTCTAATTATTTAATAAGTTATAACAAATTTCAGTTGGGAAAAAAATCCGTTTTGATGAATTTACTGCGGCATTTAGTCTATTTGTTGTCTATTTCAAAATAGCTACTTTGCTAGGACAATTCTAAAATTTTAATATAATCCTTCTATAAATGTGTAGGGTTTGTGGTAAAAATTTCGGGACAATTGGATGTGTAGAATAATTCTAGAAATTAATAGACCACAAAGGCTAGCTGTTGGGTTACATAATGCTTTTTTATGCATCTCATGGGCATTTGCGCATAAACATTGAATGTGAACCTTCTGGATGCTGCATAAATCATACTTTAGGCGAGGATAATATAAGGACTGTTACGTTGACGTCTTTGGAACGTAGGAAGTAGAGTCACTACAGGAAAAAATGTTTACAGTGAGGATTGAGTTTCCTCGTCAAAGCACCAAATTTCCTTGCTAAAGGACTTGGCGAGGAAAACTTTTCTCGCCAAAAGGTCGTCGCAAAAGGTATTCTAGCGAGGAAAAATAAATTTCCTCGCCTAATCTGCCAATTGGCGAGGAAATTTTTTGTCGCCTATTCTGACCATTTGGCGAGGAAATATTTCCTCACCTATTCTGACCATTTGGTGAGGAATTGTTTCCTCGCCAAAACTCTTGAAAAGAAGGAATCCAATTTCAGCTTCTCTGGCTCCACTAGGAATCGAACCAACGACCTCCTCTCAAGCAACACGTGCCCCATCCACCACACCAACTTCCATTTCAATGCAAAGTTCAACAACTTTTAATATATAACCTTTTGTAGTTCTTTTCACCTCACTATTTTTAAAAAAATCTTTTTGTCTAATTTTAGTCTCTTTGTAGTGTTTCTTTAAACTTCCGGGTATTAGCTATATTGCAGAATATACAAGTACTTTAGGGTTGGCCTCGATGTTTGAGTAGCCCAAACTCGACCAAACATGGTTGCCCACATACTATAAGTTATATGCACAAAATAAAAAGACTTAATTTACCTTCTGGGTTGATTTTTTTGGTAGCTAATTCGTTTTTACATTATTAGTCATCTCTTATAAAGAGAAAAAGCAAGCTTTTGTTCGCTTATTAGTGTCACATTATTAGAATTTTCAGAGTCAAGCTGTTTCAATAGATTGTGCTCTAGTATACCCAAAGCCTATGTGGTACCCGAACTTTGCACCCGGGTTGTCCAAAAGTGTATTGGACGGCTCAGATCGAAACCTTCTCTCTCTCCCTTTTCTCTTTTCAAATCCGGACCGTCCAAATCCGAAATGGACAGCTAGATGTGCACGTGCAGGTACCACGTGATCCCCGCTCGGCACTGAAAACTTGTTCATATGTTCATACACTTATATAAGTACATTTTTTCCACATTTCAATACAACCTTAACGACAGCCTACTAGACTGATTTTAAAATTTTCCTAATATGTGTACGAAGTGATACTGATTTCATATCTAAGCAATAATGTGATACTGATTCCCTAATAATTTGTCCGGTTGGGAGTAGATAGGAAACAACTTAATTTATATTAAAAAAAATTCACAAAAAGAGTTTTTAAGAAGCCCGGCCAATAAATTCTAACTTTCTAAGAAAACAAATTAATGGGATTGTACTTATAAAAAAAAAAAATTAATGGTATTGTCCTTACCATGAGAACAACCGCGCCTGTGGTTTTGATGTTCATTTCTTTTTTTTTTGAACTGCAAAAAAGGGTGCTCTTGTGGGGACTTCACTGCACCCTGTGGTTTTGATGTTCGTTTCAAGCAAAGATCTTTTTGTCATTTGAAGAATTAAGCATTGAAATTTGTAACCACTTGCATATCAACCTTGGGTAAATTCTTTTCCATTTATTTTGGCGCCATCCATCCACTTTTTAGCTAAAGCTAAGGAAAAGGCTTAGAATAATGTGTGATGCACCAAAAGAACAAAATATTTTACATTATACATGAATATATGTATATGTCGGCAAGATTGTCTTTTTATAAAGTTTGTTGCAGTTATAGGACACAATATAGGCATTTCCAATTAGTCATACTTCAATAAAATGCTCTCTACTCAATGGTTCTTAATCTTACAAGGCTAATAAATTTATGCGGACAACCCCTAAACTATCGGTTGGTATCACTTACGACTCCTAAACTACAAAGTGGACAAACATTCCCCTTAGTCTACACACATTAGGTAAGTTCACGCCTTCTGTTAAGGAAACATTACAAATCCTATTTGTGTAGTGAGAGAGTAGTAATACGTGTGCAAGTCGAATTTTGATTGAAACAACCAAATAAGACATACATGACTTGAAAAGTTATCAAAAATTGACTTGCACACGCATCGCGTGTGCCCCACCTCTAGCATGTGGAAAACCCCAATACGGGTAAAAATCATGGTTCAATTTTTTTGTGAGGAAACATTTATTTCCTCACCAAATCTTAGCTTTTTGGCGAGGAAAGATAATTTTTGTCGCCAAATGGGTTCTCTTTAGGGAGGAAATATTCATTTCCTCACCAAATCTTAGCTTTTTTACTAGGAAAAATAATTTCGCCGCCAATCTTAGCTTTTTAGCGAGGACAGATAAATTTCGTCGCCAAATGGGTGCCCTTTAGCGAGGAAAGATAATTTCATCGCCAATCTTAGCTTTTTGGCAAGGAAAGTTTAATTTCGTCGCCAAATCTTTGTTTTTTGGCGACGAAATCAATTTCCTCGCCATAGAGACCCATTTGGCAAGGAAATTTGAATTTCCTCACCACATTTCGTCGCCATAGGTAATTTTTCTTGTAGTGAGTTCGTGGCGGAGACAGCCTTTTTGGAAGGTGAGAATGTACAATTTCAATAAATATTGTTAATTTTCTAATTGTTCAATTGCCGCGTGGTTATTACTGTTTGAGACCTCTTCTTGTGCTTTGAGAATATTTTGGAGTTATTCATTGCTTAGATGGATCAAATGATGTTTGACGAGTTGAAAGGTAATTTTTATGCCTTTTGTACCAATGTGTTAGTTTGCAAACTTGGTCGTTGTTTGCATTCAATTGTTGAGCAGGCTTGGTTGTTGCTTGCATTCAGTATGTGGATTGGCAAACTTCGTGGGCGTTCGCCAGTAAGCTTGGTTGTTGCTTACCTTACTGGTTGATTACTAATTTAACTTGCTAGCACCTCGTCACCACCATTTTATGTGAGCCGTCCTGTGAATGAGGTAACGGTACTGTATTAACTCCTGGTCGTGAGGTAGACGACTCATTGGCACATTTAGTAAACCTATATGCTATCATTTTAGAGTGTGGATGAAAACGTAATTATTTGCAATCCTTTTGGTATAAGCTATTGAAATAAGTTTGCGGGCTGAGGAAATTTATTGAAATATTAGAGATATTCGCTTCGTTGTGTGTTCTATTGTTTTTATAAAATTGTTGTTGGCTTGATGCTTAAACCATGATCCATCTAAAGTGTTTAAGTATTTTTTTTATTATGTTCCTAATGTACATTCTCCTGTAACCTTTTTGGTTGCAGATTCCCAATCGAGCTGGATGTTGATCCACTACAGTCTACAGTCCTAAATGGGTCTGTAAGATCAAGACTTATTCTGATGGTTCTGTCAAACGCTATAAAGTCCATTTGGTTGCCAAGTGTCCAAGAGTATGGGATTGATTATGAGGAGTTGTAAATTTTGCCAGTCAGTTGGTACTTTGTAAATATTGGTTGGCGGGGTTGGTGTGATTGAGTACAAGATAAGTACTTGTAAAGTTTTCAAGGAGTTGTGAACACCCAGTTTAAGATGGTGTAATTTGGTGAAATAATATATTCTATTTGATTCCGCTAAGAGTTACTGTTGATTTTTATCTTATCTCATGTGATAGTCCTGACAGGTGTACAGGTGGTGACAGATGTCCTGTCACTGTCCACAGACTAAGTCTTGCCAAAGTGGGGTGTGACGCCAACACCCTGAGTGGTAAAAAAACATATTTCAAAACATGATAGAGATGCCTAGCATTGTATTTGGAAGGAAAAAAAAATTCCATATGCTAATTAAAATAATATGCATTGACAATAGTGTTGAGATAAAAATAACACAACTATTATGGGAAAAATATTATTAATGGTGCTTTCAACTATCTAAAATTATTTAAAATGTTTTAGAATTTTTGTCAAAGTACAAAAATTATTAAAAATGTTTTACCAGTCTGCTGTTAGATGAAACCAGATATAGATAGCACTGCCGCATTTCAAGGAAACGGCTATATCTTAGCATAGATAACCCGGAATTTCATTCCCCTTGATTTGTTAGAAACTATACACATAGAGATTTCAAAATTTATCAGCTACGTATGCTAATTATTTCTGAGTTATAACAGATTTCAGTTTGAAGTTGGTAAAAATTTTGTTTCGAGGAATTTACTGGGAGCATTCAGTCAGTTTATTGTCTATTTCAAAATAGCTACTTTGCTCAGACAATTCTAAAATTTTAATATAGTCCTATATATGTGTAGGGTTTGTGGAATTTTTTTTGAGATAATTGGATGAGTAGGAAGTAGAGTTGGTGGCGGAGACGGCCTTTTAGGAAGGTGAAAATGTACAACTTCAATAATGAATTGAGAAATGTTACTTTTCTAATTGTTCAATTGCCGTGTGGTTAGTACTATTTGAGAACTCTTCTTATGCTTTGAGAATATTTTGGAGTTGTTCATCGCTTAAATGGATCAAATGATATTTGATGGGTTGAAAGGTAATTAATTTTTATGCCTTGTGTACCAATGTGATAGTTTGCAAGCTCGGTCGTTGCTTGCATTTGGTTGTTGGAGCAAGCTTGGTTGTTGCTTGTATTTGGTATGTGGATTGGGAAACTTGGTGGGTGTTTGACAGTAAGCTTGGTTGTTGCTTACCTTACTGGTTGATTTCTAATTTAACTTGCGAGCACCTCGTCACCGCCATTTTATATGAGCCGGCTTGTGAATGAGGTAACAATACCATCTTAATTAACTCCTAGTCGTGAGGTAGACGACTCGTTGGCACACTTGGTAAACGTATATGCTATTATTTTAGAGTGTGGATGAAAACGTGATTATTTGCAATCCCTTTGGGATAAGCTATTGAAATAAGTTTGTGGGTTGAGGAAATTTATTGAAATATTAGAGATATTCATTTCGCTAGGGGTTTTATTGTTTTTATAAAATTGTTGTTGGCTTGATGTTTAAATCTTGATCCATCTAAAGTGTTTAAGTATTTCTTTTTATTATGTTCCTATTATACATTCTCCGGTACCTTTTTGGTTGTTGAATCCCAGTCGAGCTTGACATCGATCCACTACAATCCCAGTCAGGTGCTCATAGAGGTTGCTCTTGTAAATTTTGCTAGCTGGTACTTTGTAAATATTGGTTGGCGGGGTTGGTGTGTTAGTATAAGACAAGTACTTGTAAAGTTTTCAAGGAGTTGTAAACACCCAGTTTAAGATGGTGTAATTTGGTGAAATAATATCTTCTATTTGTTTCCGCTACGAGTTGCTGTTGGTTTTTATCTTATTTCATGTGATAGTCTCGACAGGTGTAGAGGTGATGACAGATGTTCTGTCACTTTCCACAGACTAAGTCCTGCCACAGTGGGGTGTGAAACTACAGACTAAGTCCTAAGGATTAAAAAAACATATTTCAAAACATGATAGAGATGCCTAACGATTGTATTTAGAAGCAAAAAAAAAAAAAAAAACCCATATGCTAATTAAGATAATATGTATTGACAATAGTGTTGATATAAAAATAACGCCACTTTTATGAAAAAAAAATATTATTAATGGTGCTTTCAACTAGTAGTAAGCATAGATGAGGTCGGATATAGCTACAAGAAATCTGTAATTTTTTTTTTTTAAAATCTCTTTTTTGTGATTGGCAAAAGTGTAGCAATGATGATGACGGCGGATCACATGAGATGACAATTAGTAATTGATTTGTTGACTACATATTTTATAGTTTCAAATAATCGTGTGCATTGTACATGTTCTAATAGAAACACCACAAATCGATATTTCAATCTCAATACGAATTACGAAGAGCCCCAAGCATGACATTGACTTTCAGAAATGAAGTATGAGAACAATTTCCTACCGACTAACTTTTTATTTTTTTATTTCATTTTTATCTTTTTCTAAACTTGTACTATTGATTTTATGAGTTTATATACATTGTTTGTCTCCCCCAACTTTTAAAAAAAGACCACATTTCGGAATATATATTTGAAACTAATACGTAAAAATATAAATACTAAGTATGTTGATTTTTTTTTTTTTAAAATCTCGCGACCTACTTCAACATTTAGCACTTCCTTTTCTTTGTTCTCTACTTTGCGCCGAGTACATGTGCGGTTTTCGAGAAGAACTCGAGAGAGTTGAAAGGCTAGGAAAATGGAGGTAGTGGAATAAAAAGTTAAGGAATTAATGTAGTACTCCCTCCGTCCAAAAATAGATGTCCAAAATTATTATTCACGTCTCTCAAAAAATCATCAATATTTTTTAAGCTATGATGAATTATATATGCAATAGGGATCTAATTTAATAAATCTTGCTTATTTTACTAATTTTTTTTTAAATCATAAAATATATTATAAAATAAGAAATATAGATAATTTTTTGTGAGGTATGAATGGTTTTGGACATCCATTTTGGGACGGAGGGAGTAAAAGGATATTATGGTCTTAGAAGAAACACGTTTTTAAGGGTTTTGCTAACATGCAGGCACATGATAATGTCCATTAAATGAGCCTAATTAAATGATGTAGGCTAATATTCTTATTCTACAAATATAGGAATTATATTTTATTAGTAGCACCATTTTATTTTAATCAAGATTTTCTAGAAATATTTAGTTTCCTAATTTGTTTTAATCTAGTATTCCTTATTATAAGTTGCTTGGTTAAAAAGAATTAGGATTTCTTTTTGTTATTTGTTTCCTAGTTGGGTTAGGATTTCTTTTTGTTATTCGTTTCCTAGTTGGATTAGGATTCTTAGCACTATAAGTATCATTGTAAGCCTAATGGCAGAAGTTAGTTGGTTATTATTGAATGAAAGAACGAGTTTTACTCATATCTTGATCGTTTAAGGAGGGAGTACCTCTGGGTCGATCTTATTGTTCGTGTTTCTCTTGCACGACTGATTCCGTTCCATAGGCTGCGCTGCATCAGTTGGTATCAGAGCACATGTTGCAATCCTGTCATGGCGGCGAGACGCGGTGTAGGACGTGCAAGAGGGGGTGGTCGAACCGCTGGTATCGACGAAATCTATGAACGAGATGATGCTGCTCGGGATGCTCGGATGGAGGAGGGTTTTGCTGAACTCAGAGCCATGTTTGGGAATATCGTCCAGCGCATGGATGCTTTAGAGATCGCTGACCCAACTCGCCGTCGTCCTGTTAGACCTAACCCTCCGATAGAGGATGGTTTTTCAGACGATGAAGATATCAAACCTTTTGGTGGCGGAAACTACCATGGGGGGCGGTATAGAGACGTTGCGGCTAGAACCCGTGGCTCTCATTTTGCGCTGCGTCCATGAAAAAGTTTTTCCCATCATTTAATGATGTTTCTCTGTATTGGTTGGGGTTGGTGGGTGTTGGGGGTTGACTCTTCAAATGTGAAATGCCCAATTCTTATTTCATTCCTATGACACCCTAGATGCTTAAAGTTTGGCATGACTTCCTTTTCATTCTGGCTCTTTGTTCTTACATTTAAAAAAATAAATAAAAAACTCTTCGTTCTAAAAAAAAAAACAAAAACAAAAGAGAGCAGAAAAAATGGACCATTTCTGGAATTTTGACTTTTCCTGTGAATGCAACCCGGTCAATGATCAAGGTCCCAGCCGGCCATTTTGTCAATTATACCTTTTTTTATTTTTGGTAATTCGGAAATCAATCGATTCAATGACTAGTCTCTTGTCCCTTTCACAAACTTAGCTCTCATTGTGTCATGAATTAAAGGACAGTACAATAGATAAAGGAGCCTTGGATTGTTTCAAATATCGCAAAAATTATGTGTTTGAACTGTATGACATTTCGCAAAAACTACGCGCATAGATCGCTCCGTGGGATTAATTTCGAGGTCCGTCCTTTTCCCAAACTTGGCTGTCATTTTGTCATGAATTAAGACAGTACAACAGATATAGCCTTGGATTGTTTGAGATTTCGCAGCGTTTGGATTGTTTGACACTTAGCAAAAACTATGCGCACAAATCACTCTGTGAGATTAATTTCGGGGTCTGTCCTTTTCACAAACTTAGCTTTCATTTTATCATCATGAATTAAGATAGTACAACAGATATAGGAGCCTTGGATTATTTTAAATTCCAAAGCGTTTGGATTGTCTGACATTTTCGCAAAAACTATGCGCATAGATCGCTCTGTGGGATTAATTTCGGGGTCTATCCTTTTCACAAACTTGGCTATCATTTTATCATGAATTAAGACAGTACAACAGATTTAGGAGCCTTGGATTGTTTGAAATTTCACAGCGTTTGGATTGTTTGACATTTCGCAAAAACTATGCGCATAGATCTGTGCGCACAGATCGCTCTGTGGGATTAATTTTGGGGTCTTACATAAATATCCAAGCCATTTATTGACTTTATAATACATTTTCGTGTGCCCTCGTAAAAAAATCAGGTGAATCGGATAACTCTAAATACTTATTCCAATCTTATAATTTTTAATAACTCTAAACACCGAACAAAAATTAAATTATTTGGATCAAGTAGTTAGAGTTATTATAGTATGAGCCGATTTTTATAGGGCCACTTGAAAACATAGTCTAAAATTAATAAACGGATCGAATTGTTCGTATGAAACACCAAAATGAGCTCCAAGAAATGATCTCTGTCCACAGATCTGTGCAAATAGCAAACCTCTTGGAATTTTGGAGTCCCCGTTTGAATACTCGGGCATATGAGAATCTCCAACCAGGTTTCATTTTCTATTTTAGTTTTTTTAAGTTTCAATTTTTAAATTATGGTCAAATCATATACTGCATTTGGATTCCTAAAAAATAGATAAACCATTAGTTTTATCTCGATGAAAGTCAATATTGTTAATCATAGTTAATGAGGTCTGAACATTAATCAAATAAGAGTTTATAGAATTACTTGTAAAATGGAGAAAGTACTGTTGATTGGAGTACATTGGAGAACAAAGAATATTTGGATCTAAATTTTAATTTCGGAACGAGTCCCTTATTAAAGGCACAACATTCTGTTTCTTTTTCTTTTTTATTTCAATCGATAGAAAGAGATTAATTACAACACATATGAAGTACAAAGTACAAATCCGGGACACTATATCAATTATGAGAGTCTACGAAACAATCAAGTCCGTCAACTTAACAACACAAGAAATAAGCCCGTTACGTACAGGATAGAAACAAAGAAAGGAAAAGCCCTTGCACACATGTAGGGATATTCGAATTTCTAACCTTCTAGTGAGATGGAAAAAAAACCAAAAAAAAAAAAACAAAAACTCAATAGTTAAAAAGCAATGATTTGAATTGTTAATTACCTTCTTTGAGCATGCACAGTGGATAATTTCCCCAAAGAAACCTTCCTAGGAAATGAACGTGGATTATACCTAAACGTCTTCAAAACTAAAACCAATAGGAGTAGGAAAAAAAATACTCCAGTGTTTACCATTTTTTGTTTCTTCCTTTGTTTACACTTTTCAATTATTATTATCGGACTTCATATATGCAGTTACATTGTACAGTTAAATTAAAGAAGAGGCATATGTAATTGAACCAGAAAAAGGAATTATGTTCGAGTTGACCGAGAAAAACTGATGGCAACGGCGGTGTTCGTATGGTGTTATAATTTTTTATTACGTGGAATCTGTCAGATTACATTGTATAAGGGGGTGTTCCACTAATAAAAAACAGATTTTTCCAAAAGTCAAGACATGTCATTCTCACGATGCATCACATAAAAAATCGTGAAAAATCAATTTATTCTAAAAACTGGCTTAGTGGAACACCCCCTAAATATGGTAAAGTATAAATAACATCTTTGGTATGATATTTTTTTTATACTATTGTTTATTGTCCAAAAACAATAATGCAATGCACAAACGATATAATCCGGGAGTTTTTGTACATAATTTTTTTAATCAAAATTTGACTTACACGTGCGTCGCATGTGCCCATGCCTCTAGTAAAAATATATAAATACAAACATAAAACATAGAGAGAAACACAAACCAAACCAAACCAATACAAACATAAAACATAGAGAGAAACACAAACCAAACCAGTGATGGGTATTTCCAAGTTTCCGGCGGTACTGATTTTCGCGGTGGTGGTGGTGGTGACGACGGTGACATCCAGAGTGGCGGAGGCTCAAACGCCGTCGTGCCTCAGTAGCCTGACACCATGCGCCGCCTACCTCAGCGGCACCGGCACGCCGCCGGCATCGTGTTGTACCCCTCTGAAAGAGGCCGTGACGAATCAGTTCCAATGCCTCTGCAATCTGTACGCTACCCCTTCGGTGTTGCAGAATCTCGGCATCAACGTCACTCAGGCCACTGCCCTCCCTGCCCGATGCAATATCGCCACCGGCTCCTGCTCCACAGGTCATACCTACATTCCATTACCTATACATATATTAATTATATATACATGTTCATGAATATGTATGAGTGGCGGCCGAATTCTATGATCAATTAGGCTGGTCAATGTTTCGGAGACCCAAACAACTTTTAAATGATATCATTTAAAAGCTATCACATTTAAAAGCTGTTTGGGCCTCCGAGACTTCGACCGGCCCAATTAATCATAGAATTCGGCCATCAAATTCAGTATAGTGTTTCACCACGAGAGTGATAATCTGGCAGATTCTGTCCCCTTGAAGTTGATCCTGACTTTTTGGGGCGAGCTCGTAGAATGGGTGTCATGGGACCCTATATATACTTTATAATGGCAATTTCTGGTAACTGCAAAATGCATGATAACGTTACTTAGAAATTATATGTTGTGTACTTCTGTTGATTCATATCTAAGCAATTAAGTTTTTAATTCCGTTATTAAAGATTCATATTCAATCATTTCGATATTTCATGAAAATCCTAACAAGATTTGAGTCATCCACTTGCCGCTTCTTCAAATGCTTGTAAAATGTCAGCTATCACCAATGAGACAACAATTGATTTCATACCATACAAGACTAAATTTTAATACATAATATGTGTATAATAATTTGTTGCCCTAAGTCTGTGTTTAGATGACCAAGATCTTCAGTAAGAATACGAATATGATTATCGGAAATCAAATTCCTGAAAATTTTTTTGGGTAGGAATAGGAATATGATTATTGTGAATCAAATTCTTAGGAATTGTTCTAGGTGTTTCACCCTTTGTAGATGTTTGGGTCCTGATGTTCCTGGTTTATTTTGTTTTGATCTCCTAGTTTGTTAGGAGTTTGCTTTGTATTGTTGGGCTGGATATTCCATATGTTTCGAGTTTGTTTGCTTCAATATACTGGTTAATTTACCAGAAAAAAAAATTCTTAGGAATTCAATACCAGGAGGAATTGTATTTCGGTGTTTGGATTAATTCAGTAATCTTATGCGGGAAACAATTATTTTGAAAATTTATTAAAGTCAACGTTTTTTTTTCTTAATGAATGAGCCAGGAATTCGAGATTCTCATGGAGGGATCCAATTCCCACTCAGTCTGGGAATGAGATTCCTAATTGAATATGTCATCACGAATCACATGCATTCCTATTCCTATCTCTGCCAAACGTCAGAATCAGAAATGCTTGGCATCACATTCCCATTCCTGTCTCTTCCAAACGTTGGAATCATGGGTAAAAGTACGGGTGCACACTGGCCTGGTAGCCCGCCCAACCCAGCCCGATTTTTTTAGGGCTTGGGGTAAATATTCAGGCCCATAGGGCTAGGTTGGGTTGAGATTTTAAGCTTGTTTACTAAATGGGCTGGGTTTGAGAAATTCCTTTGAAGCCCAGCCCGGCTCAGCCTGGCCCGATTTAAATAATATTTTATTTTCATACTATGTATAGAGATTGATAGATGTTGGAGAGTTCCATCTTTTTGAGTATTTTAATTACATTTTAATTTATAGGTATATTTTAGTAATATTTTTGTAAGAATTTAGAACTATAAATATATTATTACGGTTGTGAACTGTAATTGCGATCGTTATGGTTGATTAATTTATGTTTGTGATACTATGCTTTAGAAAAATAAATGGGCTTCCTGGACAGGTTTTGGAAATTCAAATTTTATTTGGGTTGGGTTTGGGAAAATTAAATTAAGCCCGATTATAAATAGGCCGGGCTTGGAAATGGACAAATCTCGTTACAATCTACTATAAGCCGGGCTCGAACCCTACCCAGCCCGGTGTATGTGCACCCCTTGGTAGAAGGCATCACATTTCCATTCCCCCTTGAAATTACTGCCATTCAAACTGAGTCTAAGCGAGTGCCTTGCCTTAGGGGCGGGTGACAATCTGCGTTCTTATATCTTTTTTTTTTCAATACCACTTCTATTGGTGACTAGCGACGGGTGACTAGCGATCCACAAGCGACGCGTGTGCAATTCTTTTGTAATTTGGAGATACAAAATCTCAAGCATCCAGTGGTTGGAGAGGCTTATGATAGCCCATGTAAATTGGAAGTCACGAAAGAGGACAGATACGGGTGGATACAGGGGGGATAAACCGTCGAGTGTTTTCTCATTTTTTTTTCGCATGTGTTCAGAGTAATTTTCACTTATGACCATGTTTTTGCGTTGGGAGATATGTTTGTGGGTAATGGACTGAAATTCATTTCATTGTCTTCTACAGCTCCGACTCCGACTCCGACTCCGACCCCGACCCCGACCCCGACCCCGACCTCCTCCGTGCCACCTCCTCTTACTCCTCCTCCTCTCGGTACAAACTTAGCTTCGTGTCATTCACTAACCCTTCCCCGTTGCAATTCTTATTTTGCCACTAAAAGAAGTCATGCCACTATTTTTCTCTCGATTGATGTTGGCATGTTGCGTCTGATAGATCCTATGAATTCATTAAACGTACCCTATGTCCCGTAATTTTAGTTCACTATTCCACGTTTGAATGAGCCATAATACATAAGTATTGATTGAATAAGTTGTTAATGCTTGACTATCCTAACTCATGTGTTTTGGGAATCAATTGCTTTGAAGAGTGATTTCTCTGAGATGACAAAGCAACTCATTAGTAATGCCATTCAAGATTTTGACGAAAGGTGTAGCAATGTCTCGTCTATTGAGAATTTTCTATTAAGATACTTGTGGGTTCCACAACTTTTCTGTTAATAGTTAATGTTAAAAATGCAGAAAAATTAAACATTCCCGTAGTTTTTTTTTTCCTTTTCTTGCGACTGAACGAGGCCTTTTGATGGTTGTTTCTTATATCTTAAAAGAGTGATTCTATTTGAACCTGAAAATATTAATCTCTCTAACCCCAAATTGTTTTTTACACCCATTTAAGTAATTTAATTTGATCCCAAAAATTCCATTGTCTAGTCTAGTCCTTAGACTGATCTAAATGTTTAACCTAACCAAAAACCTAATTTTATTTCACTCATCTGCCAGCCGCCACCATTGCCGCCGCCCTAGCTAGCCCTCTATGCACCTACACTTTCTTACTTTGATTTTGTTCAAGGGGATTCCTTTTTATGTGCTTGTAATTATATAATTTCCTAAAATTAAATTGGTTTTTTCATAAAGGCTTGACATCAACATTGGGTCAGTGGAATTTCTTGTTTGAGATTTCAATAAGCTGAGACTTGAAGAGGTAAATGGATGACTGTCAATATATAAAATCTTAAAATGAGTGATTTTATGAAGAAGAATTTAGCATCACATGAACATCCAAAAGTTAACAACGTAATTTTTTTTGAAACAAAAGTATTTCCAACAGCCATGGAGGTAGACAAGGCTGGTGGTGGTGAAGAAAACATGGGTTTAGAATTCAGTAGAAGATGATCGTATATTTTAATTCTTTAAATTATTGAACATAGAAAATGAGGTTGTTTTTTTGTCATTCGTCATTCCTAATATATTACACGGGGAGGGGGGAATGAGACTCGATCCCGAGATGCAGTGTGAGATATCCAAGAGCTCTATCGCATGAGCTAGCCACCACTTGCATAGAAAATGAGGTTGGAGAGATGTTATCTAGATTCAAATTACAAACACTCTTCTTCAAATCCTAACTTATTACTTCTTGTGTCCCAAATTGCTAGCCCATTCAGAGAAACCGTGGATGTTTTACATAGAAAATGATGTACGAGGATGAGTTTTTTCCAAAAAATTTCAACCCAAATTTATCGATCCAATAGGGAAGAAAAAACTGATGTATAAAATTCTCATAAATATAAGTATTATTTTTGCGTGCAAAATACATGATTTTTTTTTTTAATGACGAGCAATTTGGAACCGAAGATCTACATTTTTGTGAACTTTTCAATCTGAATAATATTCCAAAACAGATTAATAGAATACTTGAATATCTATGCGAACGAGAAGAGTATTTTGTTTTGACATCTCAATGGTATATTATATTCATACCTATGTGTTCTTTTCGTCCGGGGATGGAATCAGAGGGGAGCCGGTAGGGGCGGTCACCCTTACAAGAAAAAAAAACCTCTATTATTATATGGGAAAGAAAAATTTCTTATGAATTATATAAGCTCGCTCCTACAAAGTATTTTGAGAAAAAAATTCGCTCATGCGTAATGAATTTCTGGTTATTTTCGTATTTTTCTATTGTCCGCGGAGTATTTGACTTCAGTCTACGCAAAACCCGTAGTCTTCGCAAACAAAACCCGGAAAAAAGCATCATTCGGAGGAGCGTGGTTGGAACATTCCACCAAGTCGCGTGGGCACCAACAGAGTTTTCCCTCCGCGGTACTCTCCTCGACAGCGGTTGCGTGGAAAAAGCAGAACAAACCAACCACCACCCATTTCGTGTCCTCTCGACTCCGGTGTAGAGAGAGAAAAACAGAACCCAAGAGAGAGATATAAATATATACTCCTAAATACAAACATAAACACACACACACAGAGAAACCCAAACCAAATCAGTGATGGGTATTTCCAAGTTTCCGGCGGTGTTGATTTTCGCGGTGGTGGTGGTGACGGTGACGTCCAGAGTCGCGGAGGCTCAAGTGCCGGCGTGCGCCAGTAGCCTGTCACCATGCGCCAACTACATCAACGGCACCGGCACGCCGCCGCCGGCGTGCTGTACCCCGCTGAAAGAGGCCTTGACGAATCAGTTCCAATGCATCTGCAATCTGTACGCTAACCCTGCGGTGTTGCAGGCTTTAGGCATCAACATAACCCAGGCCATTGGCCTCCCTGCCCGATGCAATATCACCGCCAGCACCTGCCCCTCAGGTCATACCCACATTACATTACATATACATAGATTAGTTATATATAAATGTTAGTGAATATGAACCGAGGGTTTGTTACCTTTGAAATATTGGGGAAATCTGTGAGTCAATTCGGAAATCTGGCAGAATCTGTCCCCTTGAAGTTGATCCTGAATTTTTGGGGCGAGCTCGTAGAATGGGAGTCATGGGACCCTATATATACTTTATAATGGCAATTTATGGTAACTGCAGAATGATGACGTTAATTAGAAATTATATGTTGCGTATTTCTGTTGCTTCGTTTGTAAGCAATTAAGTTTTTAATTCCATTATTAAAGATTCATCTTCAATCATTTCGATATTTCATTTAAATCCAACAAGATTTGAGTCATCCACTCGCGGCTTCTTCAAATGCTTCGAAAAAGGTCAGCAATCACCGATTCACCAGTGAGACAACAACTAATTCCATACCATACAAGAAATTTTAACACATAATTTGTGCATTTTACTTTTACTAATTTGGGGGTAGTTCCCGGTATAAAATTTGTTGCCTGAAGCGAGCGCCTTGCCTCAGGGATGGGTGACGATCTGCCTTCTTATTCGTTTTTTTTTTATTCCGAAAATAATACCACTTCTATTGATGACTAGCGAGGCACACGCGATGCGTGTTCAAATTCTTTGGAGATACGTAATCTCAAGTACCCAGTGGTTGGAGAGGCTTATGATAGCCCATTGAAATTGGAAAACACGGAAGAGGAGAAATACGGGTGGATACAGAGGAAAAAAACCATCGACGGACACAGGCAGTAGGAAAAACCCATTGTGGGAATTAAAGCGGTTGAAACCGCTTGGAGACTTCTTGTTTTCCGTTATTACCCTTTTTGAATGCAAACTTTGGAGTTAGAATTTCTAGTTTACAGGATATTTAAGGAAATAAAATTGTCTGCCGCCCCTCAAAAGGAAATCCACACCAAATAGTGCTCTCTCCCTTAATAGATAGAATAGATAGATAACTAGAAACAAAAACATTCCTCAACTCCAAGTTGCACAAAAATTTGAATTTGTTTTATACGTGTATGAGACATCACTTCCCTGGTTATGATTATTGGCTAAGTTGGTATTTTTTTGTCTTTAAGTTGATGAATTAATGTCATGTATGACGTATCAACGTTTAGTAAGCATGTTATACTAAACGTCAATGAATTGGTGTCACGCGACCATGTTGTACAAACATGTATAGAGTTTCTCTCTCAGTAATTCACAGGCCACAGCCATTGATGAAAGATTCCTTACCCAAAGCAAATTATTCAACCTTTTGATCCAACGGAAGCCCCCATTCCCCACTCAAAAGAAGTGTTCATCCGTAAGTAAAGGATTGGATAGGCAACTAGGAGAATAGGCTTCCCAAGTACAGCTACTTATCCCACCTCCTCCTCTCTTCGCAGTGGGCAACCCCTATGGGCGGGCCCCTCCATTGTCAGCCTCTCTGCAAGCTGGCTGGCTTCCCCGAAGTGGGTAGCCTTTCCTAACCTCTACTCAAACCGGGGTAAGCCAATTTCCCGCCCGTGTGCCTACCTCTCCATTGGCCTTGTAGCCGGCAGAGTTGTAGCTTCGCCAAAGGGTTAAGACTTTGCTACCTGTTATTCAACCTAGGGTAACCCCATTGACATTTTGTGGAACAAACCTAAACTTACACCCAAGGAAACACAACTGAAACCTTTATATGTCTGCAATTATATCTACACGTTTTGGTAAATTTGATTCTTCTTTATTGATCATCTTGTTGTTTTTCTGCGAATCTCCTCCCAATTGGAACCCATTTTCGTTGCAAAGGTCAAAACTTCCATGGCAGTCATTGCTTGTATTATTTTATGGTTTTTTTTTTTGGTAAGAGAGATAAGAACGTAAAGACTAACTTGTTGGGGGGTTAGGAACGGGAGGGGAGCAGTACCAAGATTGTAAGTTATTGCACAAAACTGGCATCAGTAATTTTCCAAAACCAGTATCATTATAATACTATCGTCAAGCCCAGCTTATTCAAATTGTTTCTCAAATTTGAGTAAAAACGTCACTCAAATGAAAAAACAAATGCTTAAACCTTCACATACGTTTGTGTGAAACTTCATTAATTGTGTAGTTGTAAATTAATGATAAACATAATGACCTTCAAAAGCCCAAGTAAAGATTTGAGAAAAAAAACCCAGTTATACAGGTATGACTGTTAGGGTGTACAATGACTAGGAATTTAGGGGGTGGATATTCAATTTGAGATCGGATGGAGATTTAAGCAAGAGCTGGAGATACTGTAAACAATGATTTGTGATTGATAGTGAGCTTGGATTGGAAATTTTTTACTTTGTTTCGGATGTGTTCAGAGTAATTTCACTTATGACCATGTTATTGCGTTGGGAAATATGTTTGGGGTAATGGACTGAAATTCATTTCGTTGTCTTCTACAGCTTCGGCTCCGCCTCCGACCTCCTCTGTGCCGTCTCCTCCACCTCCTCCAGGTACAACTCCTCCTCCTCCTCCAGGTACATACTTAGCTTCGTGTCATTAACTAACCCTTTCCCATTGCAGTTTTTATTTTTCCACTAAAAGAAGTCATGCGACTATTTTTCTCTCGATTGCTGTTGCGTCTGATAGATGCTATGAATTCATTAAATGTATCCAATGTCTGGTAATTTTAGTCCACTATTCCACTTTTGGATGAGCCATAATACATAAGAACTGATTGAATACTTTGTCAATGCGTGACTATCCTAACTCATGTGTTTTGGGAATCAATTGCTTTGAAGAGTGATTTCTCTGAGACGACTGAGCAACTCTTTAGTAATGACATACAAGATTTTGACAAAAGATGTAGCAATGATGATCTGGTTAAGAAAGGCAAGTAAGAGATTCAGTGAAAGAGCATAACAAACAAGAGTCAAGAAAGGCAATTCTTCCCCTTAGAAGGGACTGAAAGACTTGTGTAAACAATCTAAGCAAAATCTTTCGGTGGATATTCCATAGTTTAGAGATAATTATCATAAGAAGATATTCCATTATTTCTATAGTTCACAGATGCTATGGTTAAGCGAGTAATATTTTACAGAAGCAAATTGGGGAACACCTAATCCCGACATCAAAACAGATTTTAGCTTGGACAACATCTGGAGAGCATAAAATTTGGAACCCTCTCTAGGAGTTTTTAATGAGTTGGTACTTCATTAGCAATCTTACTAGGTCATCTTAGGTGTGTTTTTGTTTTTCCCTATGTTTGGCTAGTAAGGTAGCAGTGTTGACAGTTGAGAAGGAATTGGGAAGGAACCATTTACAGAATAATCGAAATGGTATCGTATTATTGAATTTGTTTTCTTTTGAGAACAACGCTTAAGTGTAATCTGATGATCTTAATTGCTAATTCTACAGTCTTCAATCGTTTCCTCTTAAAATACCCAGTTCTTTTCATGCTTATGTGGTGTGTGAGGTGAAGTGTTCATTCAGCCATTAGTGTTTCGTTTTCACAATAACAGCAGCCATCTTTGCGTAAGAGAAGCACTGGAGATTTTCGCTACTCTCGTTTTCTGCTGAGGAATGTGGCTTTTGATGTTTAGGACTCATAACCATATAAGTTCATGTGCTCAAGCTAGGCATGCTTTTGTAGTCAATCACGAGCTCGTGTGCCTTTTAAGGTCTCATTTTTAAGAGAGTGCCCCTTAAGAGTGTCGCAAGTCGCCTTATTGCTAGATGTGTTCTTATTTTTCCAGTAAACCGATTATGATTTGGTCTGCATTTCATATATGTTTCTGCTATTTTAACAATGTTGATGAGATCAATTTGTTATTTCTAACTGGGATCTATTTTACAGGAAGTGGAGTGAGCAGGATTGCATGGGCTGGACTGCCCAGCTTACTCTTCTTTTGGGCTTCCATGGTGCTCTATTAAGCCCAGAATTATTCAGCATCTTGTAGTGGAGATTTGCATACCTCGACGCTTTCCTACTCTGCTTTTTTTTTTTTTTTTTTCCCGCCCCACGGTACTATATCGATTTAATTAGCGTTACGGTAAATCTGTTGTGTGGTTGACTGTTTGTCATTATTATTCAGTTTGTGAGGGATTATATGGAGAGATTATTCTTTGCTCTCGGAGTAAGGGCATGTGGTAGTTCACACGTGTTGTAATTCGTAAATCTTGTGGACCGATGACTTTTGTGTTTACCGCGTTGGTAAATAATGTGACGAAATTACATGTGGGGTTTTGTGACTGGTTTGGATCATTGCTCCAAGAGCGCTCAATAACCTCTCGGGTTATTTGTATGGAGCCGATTTCGATGTGAATCCATTTCTTGACGTGGAAATGTTTTGCAAAATACATTATGCGATCTCTTGCTATGGTGAGGACCAACGATATGCTCCTTTTTGTAACACCCTTTTTGAGTTCTTTCTTTCACCTTATGGGCTTGCAAGTGAAATTCTGGTGGTGTAAAAGAAATTGGAATGTAATGATATTTATATTTAAAAAATACCCATATTTTTATAGATTATTAAGTTGTGAAGAATAAACTTATACGAATGAATATCTTCTTTTATTTATTTTGGAAAATTATTTGAGATTATCTTACGTTGGATATCTTCTGCTACACACAAACATTTATCTGTTCGGATCTTTATTTCAATATAACGGCAATTGTGCAAAATATATCTCAATATTCATGAAATATGCAAAGAAATTTGCAAGCGTCTATTCTTAATTGAAAGTGTGTATTGAAATTGGAGTACTTTTTAAGCATTCACTTTTTGTGTTATCTACACTAATTAATCAATGTTTAGTGAAATTCTAGTCTTCAAAAGAGTGGAAATTCACAATTTTAGCGGAATAATTTTATTAATTGAGGAATTTCGTTAAAATTGAGGGGTCAAATTCACAAAATGTAGTAGGATTTTAACCAAATTATTAATGCATAAATGTGGAAGTCAATTAGGTCACATAACCCGAGAAAATTTTCAATACAACGGTTATTTGCAATGCCTCTCTGACATAGAATGTGACCTACACATACATGAGATCCACATCATGTGAGAGAGCGTTATAAATAACTATTGCATTAAAAAAAATTCAACGTAATCCCACTTGCCTAGGTGGAGAAAATATGGGAGGTTTAGAGAGAGAGTGCAAATCAACATTTTTCTCCATCTTGGTTTTTCCAAAATCCACCGCCGCACTTCCCCTTCCCCAGCTACCCCCTCCCCCTTCTCTTCTTCTCCTATCCTCTCTCACTACCTCTTGTGGGTTGAGATGAAATCTCCTTTAATGCCTTGCATTTTTGGATTGACCACCATCAATATGTAGTGGACGGCAACAGCCATGTCGTGTTTTTCAAACACCACTTCCGTGAGGGCACTGGTTTCCAACACCGAAACTTCTTTTTCGGCGGCTTTTATTTTTTGTACTTAGTTTAGTTTTTGTTCAAATCTTTGGATATTGTTTTTCTCTTGTTGTTGTTGTTGTTGTTGTTGTTCTAGTCAGGCCCTATTCCACTAACAACTTTTGACTTAAAATATGAGCCATAAGTCAAGTTCTTCCACTTAAATACCAGACTACACTTTAAAAAAAGCTACAAGTCAAATTGTTTCACTATCAAACTTCCCAAACAAGCTCTACTTTCAGGTAAAAAGACAAAGTTGTCCCTCCCCACTTTTTTTCCACAAATATTGATCCTCGATGGGGTGATGTGGATGACCAAGGTGGACAACCTCAGAACGCCGATAATGATTTTCGAATGGAAAATTTCTGGGATGTCATAAAATTGCAATTGAAAAAATGACCGAGTCAGATGTCGTAGAGAACCATAACACGGTGGATCCGTACCGTTCATTCATCTTAGAATGATTTTTCAAGGGGCATCGCGAGAAATCAGCTCGATCCGACGTTCGTAAGTGATTGATCCAAAATCCCCCCATTTTCATTTTAAGATGAATGAACGGTTTGGATCATTAGTGTGGGACCCAAGCTCCATACATCTTCTGCACTTGGTCCTTTTGTACGCCTAGCATCCTCCATTAATGAAGTTCTTGCTCTTTCTTTGGAAAAAAAAAAACCCCACTAGCTAAGGGTACACTTCCTACGGATACGTACCTGGTACTTTGCGAAAAGTGTGGTGCATTTACTTTAAGGTCCATACCATTGTGTCATTCTAAGTTTAGGTCGATTTCAAAAAGAGTAAATCACCTAGACAACCCCTATATTATACCTCTTTTACCCAGACACCCCCTGAACTAAATTAACCTACGACGACACCCCCTCAACTATCGAAAAGGTTTAAAAGCCCTAACTCCGTTAAAAAAAAGGAGGTGAAAGACATTTATGCCCTTCATTATATATCTCCCCCCTACAGCACTCCAATCGACCCCTCCACTTTACTTCCAAAACAACAAAGGCTCCACCACGTCGTGTCGGATCGACTCGAATCTCGGGTTCCCAAAATGGTGCATCACGTTTTCCTTCCGACTCGTAAGAAATGATCCACTACGGTCACACCATCTCCTCTAGCAATCAGATGGTCCACCTGGTGGCTCCCCAAGAACCTAGCCCAATGACCACGACCCTCAGCCCCTTCGTCTTCAGTCCCAACGGTATCTTCGTGCCCGCATGAATTGACCCGAAACCGCATTGGCTCTCGCAAAAGACCCAGTGAGTTGAATCGGAGGATGGGAAGTGGGAGTCGAAGATCGGGTTATAGATGCGGTGGGGGTTAGGAGAGGAGGAGGCGTGTAGGAGAGGGCGGGTAAAGAACCATTGAGTAGTGTATTGCTTGCCAAATTCACAATCTCCAGTGCATTTACCTGCTGGAAAATGTTCTCTGGAAATGTTCCGTACAAGTTCGAAGAACTAAGAATCAAATTCTGGAATTTTACAAAGAAATCCAGTAAATCCACGGCTTAGTAAATCCACGGCTTTTGGGGTTTGAATGTGTACAAGGCTGATGTGGGTTGGGTGTCGTGACCTCTGTAGATCAACACTGCCCCCATATCTCTCTCTCTCTCTCTCTCTATATATATATATATATATATACACCACACTTCCAGTCCAAGATCCCGGATTTTAAAAAAAAATCCACACCTCATTGATCCCGATCGAATTTCGACGATCCGAACCATCCAATGTGTTTAAAAGGTGTTTTCAAGGGTCTCCGTGAGAAATCATAAAAAAAATACCGGGAAGGGAAGGGCTTTGAAAACACCTTTTAAACACATTGGACGGTTCGGATCGTCGAAATTCGATCGGGAAAGTGGTGGTCCGGATTTTTTTAAAATCGGGGCTCACTGACCGGAAGTGGACTCTATATATATATATATATTGGATTTACATTAAGGGAAATTAGATCGAATAAAAGTAGCCTAACCGGAAATTGCAGTGGTCTTCTTCTTTGACGGGTGGGGTGTTGGACTAAAAAAAATTTTATTTCGCAGGGCGAGGGCAAGTTTGGAAAAAAAAATATTTATCTCACCAAAAAAATTAACGGAACTGGACGGATTGCTAACGGAAGGGGTGTCGGGGATAACGTTAAATAGTAGAGGGGGTGTCGTCGCAGGTTAATTTAGTTTAGGGGGTGTCTCGGTAAAAGAGGTATAATACAGGGGGTGTCTAGGTGATTTACTCTTTCAAAAATCTAAAAATTTCTGGTGGATACTTACAACATCTCTAATAGTTCCAAGGCTTTTTGGCTTTGCGTAAGAAAAATGCTAATTTCTACTTTGGCCAGTCACAAAATGGAAGAAGTACCCAACAATCGAACGACCTAGGCTTTATACTTTCCGATACAATAAAAAATGACATATACACACTCCCGTACATACCTGCGAATGGAAACCCATCGTCGCCGGAAAACCACCCACCCTCAACGGGAATTCACTGTCGTTGGAAACCCACTGATTTCAATCCCTCGCCAACCGATCTCAAACCCTCGCCAGAAACCCACCAATTGTAAATCCTCTCCGGTTATCCACCGATTTCAAACCCTTAATTTCAACACTCTAGAGAGAGAGAGAGAGAGAGAGAGAGGGCGGAGCCGTAGTGGGGCCGAAGGGGGCCATGCCTTCCTGTTTTTATTTTTACAAAGTTATTGTTTAATCTAGGTTAAATTTAAATAATTTTGTTACATCACTTAAGGAAGTTTTATGAATTACAAACAAGAAATACGTACATGTGTAATTCAGTTACTGAACAAAGTGTAATAAATTCAATTACTTCTTGACGTGTTGAACCAAGATGACAAACTATAAAGTGTATAAACAAAAAAATGTGTTAATGAAGCTTATATTGTTGCAAATGAAAAATTATTTCCTCATCTAGACCCTTTTAATTGAAATCTTGGCTCTTGCACGAGCAGCAAGTCCTACAATGACTCACTGCTGTGGGTGAGCCACTGTATCAGAAGAGAAGCTCGCGACATAGAAGGCATGAAAAGAAACTGAAAAAGCTTTTGACCATATTCCGAAAATATTGGTACTTGTATAAAACAGGAAATATATCTTGGGTTTGCTCTTGGATGGTGGAATCATATATACTCCCTCCGTTGCAACATGTTTATCCGGTCTGTAAAATAAGGACCTAAAAATAATAAGTCTTTTTAAAGAAAAATTGCAAACTTTTTTCATAAGTTAAACGTACTCATTGATATCTAGTAAATTTCTAAAAAAAATCTTCAATTTTTTTTACAATTTTTAATATTATTTTCAAGTTCTCGTTTTGCGGAGCGGACAAACAATATGTGACGAAAGAACCATCAAGAATGACAATTGGATTTCTCTTCAACTTATTTTTCTACTAATAATATCAAGTTTTTAAATGGTAAATATTACTACCTATATTACAAAGAAAGAGGAAGATTTTCATAATTTAATTTTTTTTTTTGTTCACATAATTAAAACGAAATTGAAGATTGGGAAAGCACTAGAAAAAGAGAGAAACGGCAAAAATAATAAGGAAAGAAAAAGAAAATGTTCAACGAAACCATTTAGAAGCTTCTAGAATCTAGAAAATCCAGTTCCTGTACAGAGTAAAGCATAAGTATTATCCTCGCTCTTCTTCCATTTCGACTCAAACCCTAAAACCCTCAGTCGATCGAGAGCCATGGACGCCGCAAGCTTGACCCAACTGAAGCTATTCATCGACCAGTGCAAGTCCAAACCCTCAATTCTCGCCGATCCTTCTCTCTCCTTCTTCAGAGACTACCTCGAAAGGTAATGCCCATATACTGATACGCACACACTATACCTTTTTATATTCTGATGTGAGAATGCCTTATTACTGTTGGATTCGCTGTTGGTGTATTTTTGTTTTGATTTTGATGCTTAATTTGTTTTAGCCTCGGGTGTAAGCTTCCTTCGTCTGCTTTTGAAGAGTCTCCTCATACCAAATCGGTACTTCCATAACCATCTACTTTGCTATTTGTTTGTTTTCTTTAATACTGTTGGGACGCTGCATATACGTGTGGGGGAAATTCTTGCTAAAACCCCACTTACTGAAACTAATTCTGGGTGGTAACTTTATTTGTGATCTTTTTTATGTGTGAGTGTGCTCGTGGATTTGGGACGACACTTGAAAGTTCTGTGTCAAATTCTCATTATTTGTGAGCTTTTGTGGGTGTGAGTGTGCTCGGGGATTCAGGACGACACTTGAAAGTTCTGTGTCGAATTCTCAAGTAATAATCTAAATGTGCTAAGTTTATGGCTCCTTGAGGTTGGATTGGATTTCAAATGAAGGGATTTTGATGTTCATTTTAAACATAAGTTCAATAGGAACAGAAGAATATATTTGGATGGCATTGGAATCCAGATTTAATAGTTATTTATCTGGTTCACACATTCATGACCTCAAGTGCTGGTTGTTCAGTATTCAAAATACTTCTTCTATGGAGGTACCGAGCTAGTATTAGGCGGCTTATGAAACTAGAGCGGAATATGAACTAGAAGGTATATGTGTAATTTGTGTGATGAATAAAGTAAATCCTTAATATGAAGGATTTTAAAATGACTCGTATAAAATAGATATTACAAATGCATCAAGATATAGATCTCAAACTAAATTCAAAAGCTGTACGTGAACTATCAAATATGAATTTGGGCTGTTGTTGTTGCATAATAATGTCAAATCCTTTCATTTGCCATCCACAGCTATCCAATGGAGGATATTATCCGTAAACGCTATTATACCTGCATAATAGGGTCTATGGTTGGGATCTTAGGTTCTCTCTTGTGACCTGGGAACTGTATACCAATTTACAGGCCCTTTGGATTTTGAGAAAAGAAGAATAAAGAAAGGACTATCGTTTCTGACCAAAACCCACCAAAAGTGATGAGATTTCGTTAGAATCAAAATCAACCAATAAATCTTTTATCGTAATTTCTCATCCTTCCTCCCGATTTGCTCTAGCTCTTAGATATCCAAATATGGGAAAAAGATTCCCCCCTTTTTTGTCTCCCTCACCCTTGCACCTTCCAAAACGACTGTCGATTTTTTTCTCCCCTTTCTTTTGTATAAGGGTCGGTGGATTTTAACGTTCTGAATATTTTTGTTGGAACTTGGATTACGGAAGGCTTATGTTGTGGACGAGAGTGATGAGGACGTGGAGGACATTGAGGAGGAACATCGACCACGAGAAACTGCTGTTGAAGAGGAAGAGGATGAGATAGTTGAATCTGATGTCGAGCTCGAAGGTGAAACAGTGGAACCTGACAATGATGCCCCTCAGAAGGTTTTGTGGACTCTCATTGCCCCTCTTGTTCAGCTTGATTTTGGAGTTTGATATTGTTCACATGATATATGTTGTCAATGACTCAATGTTAAATATTGCAGATGGGAGACCCTACTGTCGAGGTCACAGACGAAAATCGTGATGCTTCCCAGGAGGCAAAGGCACAGGCCATGGAAGCAATTTCTGAAGGTATTGTGGTCTGTTTTTTTTCCCTTCCTGAAGGTTGTATGTAAACAGCAGTTTTCATTATCTGACTGCTCTGGGTTATTCAGGAAAGCTAGAGCAAGCAATAGAGCATCTAACACAAGCGATTATGCTCAACCCAACCTCAGCAATTATGTATGCAACCAGAGGTAAAACTTGCATCTCTTCCCAATTCTTTATACCCTCTCATATGCCTTTCCATGCTTGTGTTTATGTACTTTTATGCAATCATATCTATTTGATTTCTGACAGCTACTGTATACATCAAAATGAAGAAACCGAATGCTGCTATCCGAGATTCCAATGCTGCTTTGGAGGTTTGTTTTCCTTGATTAGCAGAGAAGTATATTTGCGGACATTTTTATTTGTTCACATTTGAAAATGTACTAATGCTTATATCCTTTTAATACCTGTGATTGAACATGTTGTGAGAGGAAGTTTATTCTAAGTTTTGTAGAGGTTGAAGTGAAACTGGAGAGTTATAGGTTTTCGATGATCAGATGGTAGGGATGGCAGTAATGCAATGATGTCAGTCGTTTAAGGTGGTAAAAGAATTTATCCTATGTAAAACTTAGCTTTAAATCTCAGTCTATTTGGTATAGGAGACGAGTTTGTTATTTCTATTGTAAATGTGGAAATAAGATGTGTCAAATAAGTCATCTTTTGAATTGGTGGATGAGACTGATTTATTGCTCGAGGAGGAGACCTGTCCTTACTTCGATAGTCCTCCATACTTGGCCTCAAAGCCATGTCATTTCAGCATTCCTGCTCAAGGTTCTAAAAGACGCTAGTCAGTCCCAGGTCGGTCGGCTGCCAACTAGCGGCTTTTGGCCGACTAATCGCCTACTTGACCAACTAATCGCCGACTTTTGGCCGACTCGTCGGGTTTCGATCAAGTTGGGGGACCTCTGACTAGCGACTTGTGGCTGACTAGCTGACTTGACCAATTTTTAGAACACTGTTCCTTCTAAAACCACAACCCAATATGCACATGATAATTTGATTACATACCAGGCTTTGAGGAGCTCTCCCAGTCTTGCCAGCCAATCTGGGTAAACGTAAGTCTAGATAGGGAAGGTGACTTTTGCACATGTGTAGTCTAATATGTCGTATCCAATTTGGCCCTTCGTAATGCCTTTCTCTATGAAACCTTAAATACACTTCAGCAATTAGGTGATCATACTGGAAGGAATTATTTTGAGGGCACACGTGCTTCATTCCTATGAGTCATACATTTTGTCCCTGATGTGTGCGACATTGACTAGCCTGACTCACTTGTGCAGGACTCACTTAGCAGTCTTATACTTACCATACACGTAGTGGGGACATTTCTTGTTCTCTGAGTGGTGTGCCTCTTGGCTTCTCTAGTTGCCATGCCAGAGAGGTGGCTCTAGTTTGAAGAATTAGAAGTTGAAAATAGAATTAGTCTTTGGGGCTTTGAGCTGAATGATCAGCCGACCAGTGCCTGTTAAGAAGTTTATCGAGGGAAAAGGAAGACTGATTCTGGAAATCTGCAGAATCTCAAATGACTAATCTACTGTTTCCTAGACCTAGAATCACTTGTGAACCCTTATGGCCCGATGAAGGTCTAATCGGTAAACATTCGTGGAGAGACTGACCTCAAAGTGCTAGGTCGATAAGCAAGAGATATTACTGTTCTTGATATCGGGCCACTTGATCCTCATAGCCAGTAGACCATAGCACTGTCTAGAAACCACAACATGATCCATGTTTCAATCCTCCCCAGTCTACCAGGCTTGACATTGGTCTTGCTATGTGAGGGGACTCCTCCATGAAGTCTCATCTATCTTGAGGCCAGACCGTTGTCTCGGTTGTGCTTTATTGTTGTTTTCTTCCTGAAATGTAGAGGTCTGTCGGCCTTTACAAGATTAGATCATGCATTTGTATATTCTATTGTATGGAATCACATGCCCTTGTGTGTTCTTACTTCTTAGCCTCCCCTAAAGAAGTGTACTTTGTGTTAATAGCATGTCCTTGGGCTTTACTCGTTTAATTTTTTGGACAGGATGCATATCCATGAGAATTGGATATTTGCTTTGAATTAGATTCCTCTAAAGGGTTTTGCAGACAGTTGGAATCTCTGACGAGTTATCTTTCTAAGGGTGGGGTTCACAATTTCCTGTAATCTTTGTTGCAGATCAATCCAGATTCTGCTAAAGGATACAAATCCCGTGGCATGGCACGTGCAATGCTTGGTCAATGGGAAGAGGCTGCTAAGGATCTTCACCTGGCATCAAAGCTGGACTATGATGAGGAAATAAGTGCCGTGCTGAAGAAGGTTTGGATTTTTTGTGTCTGATGCTTTGAATCAACAAATATATGTATAGTAGGGTAATATATTGCCCCCAGCTGGTAAATTGTGCCTGGTGTACCTTCCTGTTATTATAATGGTTTTTGTTTGGGGTATGGGAGGGGGGTTGTCCGACTGAGCTAGTAGGGGTTGGAAATGTGTCAACATGGGAAATCTCATTGTAAGGGATGTACATAAGAACACGGTCATTGCATTAGTCTTAATGTGTGTTGGGCCTGCTGACATCTCACTTTATTTTGTGGTCCACTCAGGTCGAACCCAATGCACACAAACTTGAGGAACACCGTAGGAAGTATGATAGGTTGCATAAAGAGTGGGCGGACAGAAAGACCGAGCGAGAGAGACAACGTCGCCGTGCTGAAGCTCAGGTGATTATCTGCTTATTCTTAAGGAAGTTCCCTGTTACTAAAAGTCCTTTATATGACTTCATTGCGCATTCTGTTGAAGGCTGCATATGAGAAGGCTAAGAAACAAGAACAGTCATCTTCAAGTAGAAGAGCTGGAGGGATGCCCGGTGGATTTCCTGGTGGGATGCCTGGTGGGTTTCCTGGTGGAATGCCTGGTGGGTTTCCTGGTGGAATGCCTGGGGGAATGCCTGGAAGCTTTCCTGGGGGTATGCCAGGTGGTTCCCCTGGTGGCATGCCAGGAGGAATGCCTAACATGGACTACAGCAACATATTGAATGTAAGATGACAACTTTCTATGGCTCTTGGTTGGCATTGTTGGTTCACTGGAATGAATTAGGAATGGGATGATCATTGCCTTGGAATGCTAATTCCAACTTTTGTTCGCTGAAAAATGACAATGGAATCACAATTCACCAATTTAGGTGAATGGCATTCCATTGAAACGCCAGGGATGGCCATCCCATTACTTTCCAATTCCATTCCGGCGTACCAAAACACTATCTTTGAGTTTCTATATTTTATACTTCAACTCGTGTGATATTAGCATTCCCATTTCGCAATGCCAACTGTTTCGCGTGGATTGCCACTGCTATTTGGAACTTGGTTTCATGTTTTAACACTGTCTTATGTGATATTAGCATTCCTTTTTCGCGATTTCAAATGTTCCACATGGATTGCCACTGACGTTTGATACTTGGTGCTTATGTTTTAATACTGTCTGTTGGAGTTGGTGGACGTTCTTGTTATTGATACAACTTATTTGGATCAGGACCCTGAATTGATGGCAGCATTCAGTGATCCAGAAGTTATGGCTGCTCTTCAAGATGGTACTTCTTCTTTACATTCTAACATAGTATGCTGTTTTCATCAGTTGTCCATGTTTTTCTTCATAATTTGCTATTTTAGCTGTTGCATTCATGCACTGTCATCTTAATGATTAGCTAGTGCAGTAGGTCGAGACTTTCAAAGTCTCTAGTTTTTGTAGACAGCTATTAATGGGCATCCATTGAATACATTATCTATACTCGTTACGGAATGGCGAAACAGGCAGCATTCGCATGTTGACCTAGTCTAATTAGAAGTTTGCTTCTTCGCGAGGGTTATCTTTTTGTTCACATGTTTCTGTCACCCTCACCCTAGCCCCCTTTTTTTTTGTTAGTACTGAAGCTAACATTTGCTCTGTACAAAATGTGGCATTCTTAGTTGTCTCTTTTTTTTTCTCCTTATGCCGCTCAATTATTTTGCAGTGATGAAGAATCCAGCTAATCTTGCAAACCATCAGTCAAATCCCAAGGTGGCTCCCATAATTGCAAAAATGATGGGAAAATTCGGCGGGCCAAAATAGAATACTTTTTTTCCCTTTCTTTCCCGAGAGTGAAAAATTGTTTTTGTGATCAGGCTTCCTTGGTTTGACATCGATATCAGAGTTTTGCTTTTAAGATTCAAACCAAAGACTTCTCAAACTTATGTCTTTATACAAGGGTGTATGAACCGTCTTTTTTCTTAGGAGCGTGCCTTCTGTTCGGTGTATTTGATAGTTTCCATTTTATGCAAAGCATGTTATGGAAGTAAGCGTAATTGCTTCTCTCTATATGATCTGCTGTACGTATATGTCAATGAAAGTTTGGGAGTTCTTCAGCTCTAATAAGCGTAATTGCTAATCTCTTCTTGCTGTGTTATTCGTGATATCATTTGCGCTTTCCGTTCCATAAGTTATGGTCCTCTTTGGTTTGTGTTAGAACTGTGGATTTATGCAGGAAAATGTTATGGATAAAGAAATCTTTTGGTTTCTATTTAATTTTGATTTTGCAAATTTCTCGGTCAAAATTCCTAATTTTTGTGTGTTTTTTTTTACCATAATCATCCATAATAATTGTTACCATAATATGATGGTGTATCAAATTTACCATAATTCCTGACGCATATGTATCAAATTTTTATGGTGTGTACATTGGAACCAAAACCAAACCAGGGTTCACTGATCATTAAATAAGTTTGGC
Source organism: Vaccinium myrtillus (assembly GCA_016920895.1). Taxonomy (NCBI): domain Eukaryota; kingdom Viridiplantae; phylum Streptophyta; class Magnoliopsida; order Ericales; family Ericaceae; genus Vaccinium; species Vaccinium myrtillus. The sequence continues at coordinate 14,197,306 of CM029281.1, read as the reverse complement.
CAAATAGCTGCCGCACGGGCCCAAACAAATAATGGCATGATTCTTGAAATCCAAAATTGGGTGGCCATCCAAAACTAAAATTTAAACTCCAAATTGGCATAATTCAAGGCATGATTTGGGATTTCAAAAAAGAAACCCTGTACCTAGATTATGTTAAAATTAAAATTATTAATTTCCATTGGAAGTTGGAAAATACTAAAATTACGATAAATGCAATAAAATTTATTACGCCGTGCATAGTCACCGGTTCTCGGTTGGAATAGAGCCCTTCTCACAAAAAGTTAGGGATATCTAATCTTCTAAGGCCTGGTGTGAGACATGGAATCATTTTTTTTTCTGCATGAAAACAACAATGTTTCTTTCTTCCCCCTTGTTCGTTTCTCCATGTCTTTCTCATTCTCTTTCAATCATATGTTTGTTTGTTTCAGGATTTTTATTTACATGTGTAAGACTCACGTTATTCTTAAACATACAGTTTATATACACATTAAATTGTGACATATCCCGAGGGTGTTAGGGTACTCTATTCTACAAAGCTTTGAAAACTGTTACAAAAACTAAACAAATACAGATAACTCAGGTAACCGAGCTGGCTTACGCGAACCTCAACCAATTCTAGGAGGCCAATCCTATTTTAGGAACCTGGGGGGGTGTTGTGCACCCCAATGCACAGCACCGTGCTGTGCAGCCTCATGGCGCGATCGCATCTTTGACATCTTTCCGACGATCGGAGCGTTCATCGCGTAAAGCTCATTGTCAAACAAGTGGTTTTGAAGTACTACAAGTGTGCCAAAAATCAAATCGATCGAATATCTTTAAATGTCTCATTGGAACACAAACAACTTAAAAAGTGGTTTTGATCCCGTGTTTGTATCCATTTGTGTTCCATTTCTTTTTAAGTTATTTGTGTTCCGATGAGGCACTTAAAGATATCCGATCGAATTGATTTTTGGTACACTTGTAGTCTCCTATTTTAATAGCTCACGCAATGAACTTCTCCGATCTTAGAAGGTAACAAAACAAACTCGATGCATTCTCTTTCAATCATATGTTTGTTTGTTTCAGGATTTTTATGGCTCACGTTATTCTTAAACACATTAAATTGTGACATACCAGGGTGTTAGGGTGTTGTGCATCCCATCACCCCCCCAAGGTCCCCTATTTTAATAGCACCTGAGAAGTTTCGAACCGTAGACCTTAGAAGGTAACAAAACAAACTCCTTGTTCGTTTCTCCATGTCTTTCTCATTCTCTTTCAATCATATGTTTGTTTGTTTCAGGATTTTTATTTACATGTGTAAGGCTCACGTTATTCTTAAACATACAGTTTATATACACATTAAATTGTGACATATCCCGAGGGTGTTAGGGTACTCTATTCTACAAAGCTTTGAAAACTGTTACAAAAACTAAACAAATACAGATAACTCAGGTAAACATACAGTTTATGTACACATTAAATTGTGACATATCCCGAGGGTGTTAGGGTACTTACGCTTTGAACTTCAACCAATTCTAGGAGGCCAATCCTATTTTAATAGCACCTGAGAAGTTTCGAACCGTAGACCTTAGAAGGTAACAAAACAAACTCCTTGTTCGTTTCTCCATGTCTTTCTCATTCTCTTTCAATCATATGTTTGTTTGTTTCAGGATTTTTATTTACATGTGTAAGGCTCCCGTTAGTCTTAAACATACAGTTTATATACACATTAAATTGTGACATATCCCGAGGGTGTTAGGGTACTCTATTCTACAAAGCTTTGAAAACTGTTACAAAAACTAAACACATACAGATAACTCAGGTAACCGTAACAAAACAAACTCCTTGTTCGTTTCTCCATGCGAACTTCAACCAATTCTGAGGCCAATCCTATTTTAATAAGATTCTTAAACATAAGTTTGAACCGTAGACCTATTCTACAAAGAAGGTAACAAAACAAACTCCTTGTTCATTTCTCCATGTCTTTCTCATTCTCTTTCAATCATATGTTTGTTTGTTTCAGGATTTTTATTTACATGTGTAAGGCTCACGTTATTCTTAAACATACAGTTTATATACACATTAAATTGTGACATATCCCGAGGGTGTTAGGGTACTCTATTCTACAAAGCTTTGAAAACTGTTACAAAAACTAAACAAATACAGATAACTCAGGTAACCGAGCCGGCTTACGCGAACCTCAACCAATTCTAGGAGGCCAATCCTATTTTAATAGCACCTGAGAAGTTTCGAACCGTAGACCTTAGAAGGTAACAAAACAAACTCCTTGTTCGTTTCTCCATGTCTTTCTCATTCTCTTTCAATCATATGTTTGTTTGTTTCAGGATTTTTATTTACATGTGTAAGGCTCACGTTATTCTTAAACATACAGTTTATATACACATTAAATTGTGACATATCCCGAGGGTGTTAGGGTACTCTATTCTACAAAGCTTTGAAAACTGTTACAAAAACTAAACAAATACAGATAACTCGTTCAGGTAATTCTACAAAGCTTTGAAACTTACGCGAACTTCAACCAATTCTAGGAGGCCAATCCTATTTTAATAGCACCTGAGAAGTTTCGAACCGTAGACCTTAGAAGGTAACAAAACAAACTCCTTGTTCGTTTCTCCATGTCTTTCTCATTCTCTTTCAATCATATGTTTGTTTGTTTCAGGATTTTTATTTACATGTGTAAGGCTCACGTTATTCTTAAACATACAGTTTTATACACATTAAATTGTGACATATCCCGAGGGTGTTAGGGTACTCTATTCTACAAAGCTTTGAAAACTGTTATAAAAACTAAACAAATACAGATAACTCAGGTAACCGAGCTGGCTTACGCGAACCTCAACCAATTCTAGGAGGCCAATCCTATTTTAATAGCACCTGAGAAGTTTCGAACCGTAGACCTTAGAAGGTAACAAAACAAACTCCTTGTTCGTTTCTCCATGTCTTTCTCATTCTCTTTCAATCATATGTTTGTTTGTTTCAGGATTTTTATTTACATGTGTAAGGCTCACGTTATTCTTAAACATACAGTTTATATACACATTAAATTGTGACATATCCCGAGGGTGTTAGGGTACTCTATTCTACAAAGCTTTGAAAACTGTTACAAAAACTAAACAAATACAGATAACTCAGGTAACCGAGCCGGCTTACGCGAACTTCAACCAATTCTAGGAGGCCAATCCTATTTTAATAGCACCTGAGAAGTTTCGAACCGTAGACCTTAGAAGGTAACAAACTCCTAAATTTCATGTCTTGACTACTCGGCCAACTTGGGTAAAGAACAAGGCACCTTGATGCATTTGTTCTTTTGATCAATTGATTTTTTCATTACATTTTCTTTTCTCTTCTTCCCAGTTGTACACTAAAATGAAGCTCAACATTTGTCTTTATAAATAAAAAAATTAAAAGGGTTTGAATTGCCTTCGGTACTTATTTTTGATTTAATAATAATTTAGATGTATATCTCAACAATCGACCGTAAAAATTTGTTGATAGTTTCTTAACGATGAGAAACAAGCAACAAATGCAAACGCAAACGATCGATTGTTTAGATAGACAACCGAGATTTTAGACTATCCGGTTTCTTCCTAACTCAACACCGAAGAATATTCAATTCCAATAGAATTAAAGAAGATATAAAACACCCACTTTTAGGGGAGTAGACCTCAAATTATTCTATTTAGGAGAATCTCACCTCGTGTTCTTCAATACTAGAACATAATTCACAACATTTAAATATATAAACACTTTCATTCATTGAATACTATTGTACTACATATCATATCATAACTCATCTCTATAAAATAAGGAACCACTAGCATCACTATCACTCTACTACTACAAATTTTAAAAAGTAAATAGTAATTAAACACAAAATACCTACATTTTTTTTTCCCACCATTTCTTCCTCCTTTTCAATCGCAAGTCAAAACTTTGCGGTCATCCCAAAAAGATATGCTTTTTGTTTCTTATTTTGAGGAAATGCTTACGTTTTAGGGTTATGTTTCCATCCCGAGATTAATAAAAACCCTATATTGCCCTTTATATGTGTGTATACAGTTATATTCTATTGAGGGATCCCTCACGGATTTGGGACGAATTCTTCATATATGAGCTAGGAAAAATGGGACTGTTTTAAAAGTTTGGGGGTCCTTGTAATTTCGGGATTAGGACAGAAATCAAGCAACGTTCTTCTTCGTCATTTTGTTTTATGAAACCCAGACTAGAAATAGGGAAATCTCCCAAATCAGGCCCACTATCATCTTCTTCCTCTCAAACCGTAGACCACAAAAATTGTTTTTCTGATCGTTTGGGACAAAACCCAATGGGTCCAAAATCGACTCGTTCATTGAATCATTGTTACTTGTTACATTGAATCATAACTCGTTCATACTTTTTGTTTTACCATAATCATTCCTAATTTTTGTGTGTTTTTTTTTTTTTACCATAATCATCCATAATAATTGTTACCATAATATGATGGTGTATCAAATTTACCATAATTCCTGACGCATATGTATCAAATTTTTTATGGTGTGTACATTGGAACCAAAACCAAACCAGGGTTCACTGATCATTAAATAAGTTTGGCCAAATAGCTGCCGCACGGGCCCAAAAAAATAATGGCATGATTCTTGAAATCCAAAATTGGGTGGCCATCCAAAACTAAAATTTAAACTCCAAATTGGCATAATTCAAGGCATGATTTGGGATTTCAAAAAAGAAACCCTGTACCTAGATTATATGTTAAAATTAAAATTATTAATTTCCATTGGAAGTTTAAAAATACTAAAATTACGATAAATGCAATAAAATTTATTACGCCTTTCATAGTCACGGGTTCACAGTTGGAATTAGAGCCCTTCTCACAAAAAATCATAAGTCGAGTAACCAACCTATGGAATATTTAAAAAAGTTACAAAATTAGATTGAAGATTTTGTAAGAGTGTAGAAAGATAATAAGTAACAAACATATAAAATATAATAAAGCTAGCGATTTTGTTAGGGCCGATTTCTTGTGAACTTTTGTGGTCTTACTGTTTTTTTTGGAAAAATCTCCATTGGGTTTTCTACCTACCAACTTGTCTTTTCACTCTCCTTTTTTATATCCAACTTTTCTTTTTCCCGTTATTGATAGAATTTTACTGTATTATTGTTTCATTGGTTCAAATTTTGACACCCCAAATTCACACGCGCAGAGGAAAAAAAACAGTGCACATGGTAAAAACGGAGCAAGGAAATCGGGTCCGGGGTCCCTGTAGTGAGCCCATCTAGTCATCCATCTCGATAATGAACGTTTGAATTTTAATCCAAACAATGAACGGCTCGGCGTATCATTTGGAGTTTGGATTAAATCCGAACAGTCGGTGCGGAGATAGACGGCCGAATTGGCCTCGCTACAACCCTGTAGTGAGTTCCCTCACTACGGCGCCCCAAATCCAAGGAAATCACTACCAAATTTGCATATTCTGTATGAACTGAAATCACTACCAAATTTGCATACTCTGTATGAACCTTTACCCTGAACTTCTCACTGCAAGTCAAATTATTGGCCCCACTAAGAACTTGGGGACACTTCAAGGTGGTTCCAAAGATTCTAATCATCACACATCAGCTTCACACTCACAAAAAAAATTGAAAAAAGAAGAAGAAAACTAGAAAAGTAGTGTTATGAGGTTCCTTTTCCTCTGTTTGGTGGCAGGTCTTAATTAGCTTAGGGGGGGACTGAAGTGAGCACTTGATCTTAGACAATAGTTCTTTTTTGTGGTTTTAGTGGTTTGGCTACACGATAATACGTCGGTTAGTGCAGATCGTTATGAATGGTATCAAAGTCTACAGTAACCGGAATTGTGGGGTGATCAGTCCCGTGAGGAGACATAGATGCTTGGGCAGGAGCTTAAGGTGCTTGGCTTGCTAGGGCATGTCCCACATGAGATGAGATTGGAGGCTTGACGTGCTTAAGCGAGTACTTGTCTCACATCACTTGATAGGTGAATGTTGTTGGACGATAAGGCAAAATGAGAACGTTGTGATCGTAAGTGAGAGAGATTACAACATATAAGGTGATGTTTACAAGCTATTGTTAACCTGAGTTATAACTTTTAAACTACGTGGTCAGGGTAATGGTTAATAAATCAGCTAGTGCTGGTCGTTAATGCCCCTTTCAATTTTTTTTGCACTTTATGCTCAGCGAATCAAAGGTCCAAATAACATAGCAATACAAAGAAATCCAAAGGTCAGCCGGACTAACTCTCAAAATTCCAAGATTTACAAATCTAAGTACCAAAGCTCTCATCACAAAGTAAACGAAGGTATAATTGATATCTGCCAAACAATGTAAACGAAAATTAAGTCAAAGACTCAAAAACATTTTTCAATAAATCTTTGCCTACTTGTATTGAATTTTGGATTGAAAATTAGATTCAAGCCCAAAGCTTAATTCACTTCCAACTAAGTACACCCTACTGATCACCTCATCACACCCTGTTTTCCTCACCAACCCCACCAATCCCTTAATATTTCACCATCACACAAAGAGGAACAATGTCTGACCTAAACCATACCTATATAATGAAATTCCATGATAGAAAAAGTTGTCATTGGACCACTAATTGCGCAGTTGATCAACTGAACCTTTCAGTTTTTTCTAGCATCAATGACGATTAACTGACATTTTAAGTGTTTTTTTTTTCTCCGCTAGCATTGGTACATAAGTATAGGGGTTAGAGGGAAATTAGACGGTTTACAACTAAAGAGGTTCAATGTCTCTCTATAGACTCGAATCCCGAACCATCCTTTTGGAAGCCAATGGTTACTACCAAACAGATAAGGTTAAGAGCCACATATGACCTTTTAAGTGTCTAATGATCCTAGAAAATGGTAGGGGTTGAGACAGTTAAATTTCCATTGCTGGTAAGTCTCTCTGAGAATAGCGAAAGGCGAGTGTCTGAAAAACATCTGGCGGGGGAGATCTTAGAAGAACCGCTCCGGTAAGGCACGCGCTATAGGTTCAACTCCACCGAGACGCCAGATTTTCTAGCTATACTGTATAATCGTATAGAAATATCCTTCTGTTGTCAGCCTATTGGGCTGACAATAAGACATGAATCTTGCATTACCACTTTTTGAAGACTCTTACACGGAAGAGTTAACTCTTGCACGCAAGAGTTCTCTCTTTTCAAACCTTAACGACACCCCAGTGGGCTGATTGTAGAATTTTCCTAGAAATATAACTTCTCTCGTAGCCAGTGGCGAATCTACTAAGGGTACAAGGGGGTCACGTGACACCCCTGCAATTCCAAAAACTTTTATTTATTTATTTATTTTTTTTTTGTGTTTGTAATCAATAACCTTAATTTTTGGATTGGTCTTGTAGAAAATCAGCTCAATCGGAAAATCATCTCAATCGGAGAATAATAGGTACTTGATCGAAGCTTTCAATTTCTCATTCAGAATTTAGGACCCTAAGTACTGAATGAATTTTGGAAAAAAAGGTTAATAATAATGTGCCCGGTATGATGGTGATTTGATCCGTAGATATTGTATGATTTATTGAGAAGAGTATTAATTAGAAGAGTTAACTTGATATTTAGTTTATATTTAATTTAGAGGTTTTGCAACTTATTATTTTACTGCATGATTTGTAGATACCATAAACAAAATAAGACTCTACTTTTTTTTTTTTGTTTTTTTTTTATTTCCAAGTATCATAAGCACAATATGTATGAAATCTTTAATAATGGTTTAAGTTAATTTGAATTTTTTTGGCTGAATAATGTTCAAACATTTTATCTTCTCGTCATATTAGTCTTGGTCTGTGATTTTTTCCCCTTCAAAGTTATGCTTCAAAAGTGATACCCTTGTGTCGAATTCCTGGATCTGTTGTCACTGCTTGTAGCCATCTCAGTGTCTCAGTGCGATCACTTATAAACTGAGACAAAGCGAGGGAAGGACCACTAGGGTACATTCAAAAGTACTAGCACTCATCGTGTATACCCTTTTGTTGGAAAATTGTAGGGAGGTCTTCGGTGCTTTGGGACACCATAAGTGGAAGAGTCAGAATTTTAAACTGATGGGGCCGACTTAATAAAAGCAATTTTGACCAAAAATGTACTCAACGTCGTGTAGCTTGTGAAGTACATTGTTTTGTTTTTTGGTCGATAATTACAATATCCATGTGTAATTATTCGTCTATGAAAGGAATTTAGAAAAATTTACATGCTCAAGAGCACCGCCATCTAGTACTTCAAGACCACTGAATAATTACTCTGGCACATAAGCCATGGTGAACAGTCACAGTTATTCAGATTTTAGAATATGGGTGATCGTAATGGAATCAAGAAGTCAATTTGCCTATAGCCATATAGATTGTTTATTGATGGACAATATGCTTTACATTGTTTATGATAATGTTGGTTACATTTTACTTGGCGAATTTTTTTTTCATAATCAGGTATCCGGACCAATTGACGTACACTTCAACTAACTCTAGAAACAACAACCGTCAACTAGTGCGGGCCCAATTAAAGGCGGGGCGAAACCCTGTATGGGCTGCCCCCCAAAAATTGATTATACATTGAAGGTTTCGTATCTTAAAGTCCTAGGCCTTGATTACCAGGCCAATCCCTTGTTTTGTATTTTTATTTTTATTTGCTATGTTATGTTGTCTCTAATGACGATGGCATTACTCACAAGTGATATCATTAGGCTCCCTAATTGGTATCAATTAATTTTTGACCTTTTACTTAAAAAAAAATCCTATCTTTTTGTTGCCTTTTGGCAAAATAGTATTTTCAACGTTTATGAAATGTGATTTGTCAGCTCAAGAGTCGCTTTAAGATGTGCTTTAATGGTGTTTGGAACCATAATGATGCAATGAGAACTTTTGATGCTCATTATAAACACAAGTGGGATAGAGATCGATGCGACATTCCTCTTATTTTGGAGTATATTTATATGGATTAATTAAAGCTAATGAGATGGATTTATTTATTTATTTTTTTGAAGAGCAAGATGGATTAAATGTTAATTATAACTACTTACAATCAGGGACGGAGTTAGGATTTTTGTGTAGCGGGGGTGTGCTATATACGTGGAGGAGGGGCGGAGTGTTATAATTTGATAATGTATATATTTTTTTCATGTAACAGTAAGGTTTTTATAAAGTTGTAGCAGGGGCGACGGCCCCTATTAGCGACCCTCTGGCTCCATCAGTTACAATACTGTGTGATTAAAGCAACTTTGTCTTTAATTTTCCAACTCTTTAAGCAAAAGAAGGCTGAAATTGCGATATCTGTACAGTGACATGAAATTAATGTGTGAGCAATGAAAAGTAAATGGTGGTTAGAAGTAAACTAGTAGTTGATAACTTTTAAGCAAACTTTCAGTTTCACTTTTTTTTTATACCTGTTTTGGGTATGTACCGACACAGCACGAAACCCAAATCTATAACCTTTTCTCCCTAGGGATGGCAACGGGTAGGGTATGGATCGGGGGACACTATTTCATACCCGATCTCCGATTGGAGGATCTTTCACCATCCCCGCCCCCATCTCCATTGGGGATAATAGATGAAAAACCAAACCCACCTTCCGATGGAGATCGGGGTTTCCCCGAACATACCCATATCCAAACAAAAAAATAAATAAGTGAAGAATGAAATAAATTGATATTTATATTTAAAAAATATAATCTTAATTGATATTTTTGAATATTAAGTAGTCTAGGATATGTAGTACGTAATTGATAAGATTTTCTAATTAAAAAAGTAATTGTTTACATATGTAACTATACTCAAGATTTATACGTATGTTCCTATTTATATGTACATATATTATATTAGTATATGGTATATGTAGTATTTATAACCGGGTACGGGGAGGGTATGGAGCGGGTACGGGGATTTGGGGATGGGGATTAGAAAATTATACCCGCTCCATACCCGAGCGGATTTTCTTGATATCCTACCATACCCGCTACTATTAGGGAAAATTCTGGGTTATCTTCGCCTCCATATGGGCGGGGGCGGGGCGGGTATCCATTGGATATGGGGAAGTTGCCATCCCTATAATTCTCCCTCAATAAAGAGGTTTGATATGCGCACAGATCGTTCTGTGGGACCCACTTCGAATTCTAATACGAATAATCCGAACCTTTTATTAATTTTGAAATACGTTTTTGAGTGGCTTAATAAAAAAATCAGCTCAATCGAATAACTCTATGTATTTTATCCAAATATTTTGTTTTTGATTAAGTGTTTAGAGTTATCAAAAATTAAATTCAAGGAATAAGAAGAATCAAGGAAGAAGTTGAGGGCATATTAGACTTTTCACTGTTTCCATTAACGGTGTAAGGTGGATTCTGTATTATTATTATTATTATTATTATTATTATTATTATTATTATTATTATTATTATTTTGATTACCGGATGTCCGGGCCAACTTACGCTCACCTTGACTAATTCCGAGTTCTGTATGTAACAACTGTACGTAACCTCCAGTGACCCCAAGGTTTTAGGACGATTGGCCTCTGTGGGAATGGATATATTAAAGTATAAGGAATGTTCCTTATACTTTGGGGTGAATGGATATTTACACCGACAGTATAAGGAATGTTCTCCCATTTGATAACTCAGCATCATCGAATGTAAAAATATTCTAAATGTTTGGCAGATAAAGGAGAAAAACTTGGGTGCGTGTAGAGTATGGTCACGTGTACCCGACCACTCATCTTGGTCGTCCAAAAATGTTTTGGACGGTCCAGATTTATTCCTCCTCTGTCTCTCATTGCAATCTGAGCCATTCAAAATACGTCTAGATGGCCGAGATGTGTGATCGAGCACCTGATCATACCCTAGACTCACCCAAGTTTTTCTCCAGATAAAGGGTATAAGCTGAAAATTGTCTTGGAGTGATATTCTTGGTCTAATGGTTATTATTCCACTTGGCACATTACTCCCATCCTTAGAGATTCTCTCAAGGCCAATCGAGCTGGAGAAACTAGACAGACGTCAAATATCAAAAGATATGTAGTGGGAACCGGGTGTCAGGATCGTGAATTTTTAAACTTGTTTTTTTGGCGCCAAAGCACCTGAACTGGCCGTAGCGGTCATGTAGGGCCCGAAAAATCGGATAAAAACCGATATGTAGCGGGAATATCGGCCGATACAAGTGTGAATTTTGGATAGTACCGAAACAGCGGGGTGTAGCAGTACCGGAGAACCGTAAAACCGCTACGTAGTGGTTGATATTTAAATCATTGACACATGTATCTATCTAGAAACCTTACTTAGGAAACATGAATAAAAGAAAATACAGTTGTTATAAGAATGATTTTGGCACTCCATTTTTTTATAATGACACTCTAGAATTTGTCTTTTTTTGTAAAAAAATATGTACAACAAAAGTATTAAAAAACAAAATTTGAAATACCATTATAAGGACAATGCTAGGCGTACAGAACGCCTATGTACAGAAAATGTACAGAGCCGTTAAGGGACCCACTTGTGGGTTCCACACGGAAGATCCGAACCGTTCATTCATCTTAGAATAATTTTCCAAAGGACCCCGCGAGAAATCAGCTTGATCCGACGTTTGTAAGTGATTGATCCAAAGTCCCCTCATTTCAGTTCGGATCTTCCGTGTGGGATTCAAAAATAGGTCCCCTAACGGCTCTGTACATTTTCTGTACATAAGCATTCTGTACCCTTAGGTTTTCCGCCATTATAAGGACGTGATGGGTCAAAATTATCATCTTACACATATTGTGACTAGTAATTCATACTATAATCTTGTTTTGTGGTTTATCGTGGTGGCATTTTATTTGAGTGTGAGAAGTCGTACGTGGCTAACTATGAAGTCACATGATCCAATGGACATAACAAGAACCTTACGTGGGTGATTACGAGTGAATTCATTTGTTGGGGGACTGTGAGGGGAAAGCATGTGTACTGACTTGTACCCATATACAACACTTCACACAATAATCAAGTAAGTGAAATATCCCATCACTTGTACTTTCCTTACGGGCAAAGTATTTTTGATTGAATGCATAAACCCTACATTTTACAAGCACGGAACCCATACTATGCACGAAACACGAAAAAATCAATCAATTAGATGTAATGACGTTTATTTCTCATCGATTCGCGCTTTAAAATTAAATTTAGGTATTTTGTGAGGGGAGTTTGAAAGGAACCCGGGGGCCTGCTGTCCGTGGGAGTCGGCAGGCCCTGCCAACCCCCATCCGCTCCGCCCGTTTCGCGCATCAACGGCTCCGATTGCATCAAACAATGGACGGCTCGGATACACTTTGGAGAGGTAAAATCTAAGTCGTTGATGAGCGAAAAGGACAGCTCGGATGGGGTCGGCAGGGGCCTGCCGACCCCCACGGACAACAAAGCCCCCATTTCGTTTGAAAGACTTTTTTTTTTGGTTTTATTTTTTTGTGGGGGAGAACATATTAAAGGCTGGGGGTGCATTTGTGTGGAATTTTTGTAAGTTTTTCCATTGAAGAGAAGTGTAATGTGTGCCTCACTGTGCCATATATGTGTGCACGTGGTCAGTATGAATTATAGATTATAGATTATTGATCTGTTACTCCCTTTGTATATCCTTACATGTTGCTTCTTGTTTACTCCATCGTAGCACTTTTCATATTTTGATCTTTCCTTTATTATTATATTATTTTTTTGGGTAATAGAGAGAAAATTCATTATCTGTAGAATCGCCAGTACAGATTGCCGCCGGCGATAGACGAAGACCTTGACGAAGCTAAGCTGTCACGACGAAGCTTCGACCTACACAACAAAAACACAGATACTTCAAACAGATTAAAATCACAAAACTAAACAAAACAGCCTCCATCGAAAACTCCCACCACCACCATCACCGTCACCACGCAATGTACATCCGCCCCATTAAGAAGACTACCACCGCCATCACCACACAACGTCCAACAAGCACAGTATTAACCTTACTTCTATTCTATGCTCAAACAAACACGACAATAATCTTATTCCCATCTGTTGCTCAAACCTACAAAAAGAACTAGAAAATCGCAAGCATTGAGCCAAAAAAAATGCCGATCTGAAATATGAAAACCCAAAGTGAAGGCCTATTGTTAAAAGCAGTTAAAATAATTTTTGAAAACCCATTTAAAAAAAGTGCTTTGATCGGCCTGCTCGATGCATGCAACGACGAATATCTGGTAAGGTAGGGGTACGTGCCAAAGGATTTGTGGTGATTTTTGTAGGTACGAAACCCAAAGACCTAGAAACGGCCGAGCTAAGGACCGGAGGATACCCTTCAAATGTTTAGGAAAATCCTCATTGTCTTTTCCTATTACGGTAAATAATATCAGAATTACTTTAGGGTAAAAGAGTAAACTCATCAACCTCCTCAATTATTTTCGAATAGGAACAATCTTTCTAGGTGAATAAATGCTAGCTAGGTAAGAGCATCTGTAGCCCTTTGTCAAACTCAGAATCAAATTTTAAATTTGGATAAAAACACCTAAAATCCCACTCTAGTCCTAGAATCAAACCCGTATCAATTTGAGTTCTATTCAAATTCTTTTACCCAAATCAAGGGAGGCCCAAATTCTTACCCAAATTTCCAACTGCTAGTTTTGAATGGCGGCTGGTGGTCGAGGGTGGTGGTCATCACTTGTTTTTGGTGGTCTTGTGGTCTGCATTGTTCCTGGTGGCCGCAGGAGTACACAAATGTCTGAGAGAACTCAAATCTAGGGTTTACGGGGGAGAAAGAGGAGGGGGAGAGGGAGGAAGTGATTGTGGGGCTATGGCGACAGTGAACTTAGTGGTGGGTTGCGGCAGTGTTGGTGCACTGGAGTAATTGTCGATGACCATAGGGGTGGGTTTTCAAAATTTGGGTATAGGGGTGGACAAAGTTAAATGAAATAGAGCTTTTACTCGAATTTGTACTCAAATTTGAGTAAATTTTTTAGTAAGGTTTGGAGATTTTCTAACACATCCCTATTTAGATCTATATAGTTTTCAACTCTTGAATTGCCTTAAATTCACAATACTAATTTGCATAGAAATTCATAGCACTTTCTAACAATTCAAAACATTTGTATAAAAATTCACAATATTTGCTGATCATAAATGAGTCTTGCCAACTTTCACCCAATAGGTGGAGAATAATATATATATATATATATAGGGTTAGCTTCTAATCCGAACCTCCCGTTTTCGGACCTCCATGATCAAAACATTTTTTTAACGATCTGATCCGTCCAATGTGTTCAGAAGGTGTTTTCAAGGGTCCACGTGGGAAATCTTCAAAAAAAATATCGGGAAGGGCTTGATCCAAGCAGTTTTCGCAAAAACTTTATATTTACAATTTTTGCGAAAACTGCTTGGATCAAGCCCTTCCCGATATTTTTTTTTGAAGATTTCCTACTTGGACCCTTGAAAACACCTTTTGAACACATTGGACGGCTCGGATTTTCCAAAAATAATTTGCAACACAAAAAAAATCATTTTTTTCTTATTTTCGGGAGGTTTGGACTAGAAGTTTTACCTATATACAAGAAGTTGCCTATGAGGGCTCCCTCACAAAAAAAGTGCTGGAAAACAGTTGTGAGCCGTTGGATCGCATGAAGGGCATAGGATCTAACGGCTCACAGCTGTTTTCCCGCATTTTTTTGTGAGGGAGCCCCTCACAGGAAACTTCTTATATATATATATATATATACAGTCCCGATCCCTTAAGGGATCCCTTAAATGGGATTCCGTGCGGACTTGGCCCTTTTTCAACTTTCCGAGCCAAATTTTGACGATCCGAACCGCTCAATGTTTTTAAAATGCATTTTTAAGGGTATATGTACAGTTTTACCGAAAACTGTGTGGATCAAGCCCTTCCGGGTATTTTTTTTTGAAGATTTTCCGCGTGGGCCTTGGAAAATGCATTTTAAAAACATTGAGCGGTTCGGATCGTCAAAATTTGGCTCGGAAAGGTGAGGTCCGCACGGAATCCCATTTAAGGGATCCCTTATTAGATCATTGGTGTATATATATATATATATATATATATCGGGGCGGTTCCATGGACACAACGAATAACACAATATTTGACACAACAATAATCGGAGCTCCACGCTTACAATCGGACTCGTTCAAGTTGTTCAAAATATGTTTTTAGGATTACCTGTAAAAAATCAACTCATTTGGATATCGGTAAAGGCTTGATCGGTTCATTCAAATTTATCCTGTAAAATCTGACAGGAATCAACTAAATGAATTGATCAAGCTCTTACCAATATTAAAATTAGTTGATTTTTTCCAGGTAATCTTAAAAACATATTTTAAATAAATTGAACGGCTCCGATCATTAGCGTGGGGTTCACAAAAAAAAATTTGTGTCAAATGTTGTGTTATTCGTTGTGTCAACGGAACCGCCCCTATATATATATATATATATATATACGTATACAATCCCGTTTTATTGTGGACACTCCCTCAAACACCCCATTTGCGATCTTCTAACAGGAGCCATTGGATCTAATCCAACGGCCAGGAAATAAACTTCAACGCGCGGGTCAGAGAGGGTCCTGAACCGGCTAAAAAATGGCTGAACCGTCCGGGTTACTTGGTAAAACCCCTTTCCTCTTTTCATATTCACGTAGTCTCACATTTTAGAGAGAGATAGAGACCACAGACGGCGATTAGGAGAAGAAGACGATCGAATCAATCGAATCAACAGACGGCGGATTTCGATCTCTCTCTCTCTCTCTCTCTCTCTCTCCGATTTTCAGTCTTTTTGAAACCCTAGGTCGAAGTCATCCCATTGAAGCTCGAATCGAACAACCCTTGGTCGAAGTCATCGAAGCTCGAATCCGAAGGTCTGCTCTCTCTCTCTCTCTCGTTTTCTCGTTTGATTACTCTCTCTGTCTCTCATTGGCATGTTTCTCTGCTGTGAAAAGGGCTTCAAGTGCAACCATTTAGTCTATTATTCAACAGTTTGTTCGTGGATCTTGGGGGCTATTTTGCTTAGTCATTTGAAGGGTTATGATTCAACTATGTTGATGAGATCTTTTCCCGTACTTGCGTTGTAAATTGTGGGATGCGCTTTAGGATTTTGTGAGCTATCTGTAAATACCTGCAACCATTGGCCATAGTGGAAATTCCGAACCATGTAAATCTTTTTGTGCTTGCTTGTGTGATTGTGTTTGGTTGATTTGTGTTTGTGTGTGGTGGTGTGTATGCCTTGATTTCCAACAAACAAAGAACCAAGATGAGAAGATTAAGCTAACAAAACACAGAACTAGCCCAAACTAATAAAAAATAAAAACTAGGAGATCATACATGCTTGATTGTTCATGATCTAGACCATGGCTGAAGGTGATTCCACCATGTTTTCAACCCACAAGACCAGAATGAGTTCCAATATGGAATTTTCCTTGGTTGTATTGAGCATGTCTCCTAGATGGATTAGCCCACTTTACAAAATGAAATACTTATCTATCGAAATTTGACAGTATGAAAAAATCACTTTACTAACATTTCTACATGCTTGATGTTTTCTAATTACATGGTTGTTTGGAATAGATTACTCGATGACTAGAAAAAATGCATACTGGGTTGTATATGTTAGGCGTAAACCTGGGATTTATACGACTTGGAAGGAAGCTCAAGACCAAGTTGATGGATATCCAAACAACAAGCACGAAAGGTTCAAGTTGTTTGACGAAGCCCAAGAGCCGTCCTTTTTTTCTTTTTAAATTTAGAATTTCAGATAAGTTGTTCCAAAAATGGCAATGTAATACAATTTCTGTGCCCACCAATTATTGGAACCATTTTCTTCCCATGTCTGCATTTGGGTATGCACATCTGTGATGTTCTACTTTGATCAATCTCAGGACTTAAGGTTATGTAACAACTAACAAAGACCAGAAATGTGGTAAAAATTTGGAATTTCACACAGAGAGGCCAATGCTTGGAGAGGCAGAATGATCAAACACAGAGAGGCAAAATGCTTGGAATTTCACAAATACGGCCACGTGAAGTGAAAACCCATGCTTTGATGTGGTCAAAATTTGTATCACCACCACCACCACCAAACAAAACGTCACTGCCATTGCAGTTTACAGATCCACAATTTGAAAAAAATAACAACACAATTGTCCCCCGTGGTCTACGGGATTGTACATAAACGTCAAGGTCTACAGGATTGTACCATTCCATTACATTAACTTAAGTTTGATGAAACCAAAGTACATGTAAATAAGCCCAAAGAACTCCACTGCGCGTCTCCAAATCCAGCTTCCAAGTCCAGATTTCCAGCAACTGCACGAACCAGATTCTAGAAAACAGATTCCAGATTCAGATTCAAGCAACAATTTAGCAACAATTTTCAGATTCAAGCAACAATTTTCAGATTCCAGATTCAATCCATATTTCCACCAAAAAGCAACAATAGACTATAATACTTACTGTAACAAAACACATTGCAATCAAGAAACACTTACATTCATCGAACATGTCAATGCTCTCATCTTCATCGTCGTCGTCCTCGTCGTCCTTGTCCAACCTAACATCTTGCGAGGCCCTCCTAAGAACAAAAGAAACAACATTGAACTAGAATTAACCTCTAAACAATTAAATTTAAATTACAAATGAATATATTATAGATGCTACACCTACCTACCGAGAAGTACTGGACAATTTCTTTTGTCATGTGTCGCCAATTGCCCACAATCATTGCAACGCCTAGCCTTCTTCATCGCTTTCTCTTTCCCTCCCTTCATTCGTTTACCACAACCTTTGGACCTAACTACATTTGGTTCTTTTACATTATATTGGCTTCCAAGAGAAATAAGCTGTTGGATAGAACAAGATTGGCCATCACCATCTCCATCTTGCGTTCCACGATTCATGATTTCTAGTTTCTTAAACTTCTGCACAGTTGATAACAAAGCTTCTTCTAAAATTTTGTTGTTTTCTTCACTTGATACGGCCTCCTCAACTGCATTGCAAGCAAGTGGAAATAGCTTATTTCGCCTCATTGAAGTGTCACATATATCTGTCGAGCCCCCACCCAAATCAGCTCTAACCCTGGTAGCTTTGGCTGAAATTGTCCACCTCCGTAAGATGTACTCGTCGGGTAGTTTTCTAATTTGCATGGTAACAAAGTATGCCAACATGTGCCGGCATGGAATTCCCTCACTTTCAAACATCTTACAACTGCACGAAACACGGTTTGAGGATTTATCTATCGAAACCTCACCACCCTTCGGAGCATTCTCCATGTCCCTCTTAACATCCCACTTTGTACAATGTACATCCTCAAGTGTTTTCGTTAGCACATATGCGCCATTTTGGAAGAGTTCTTCTTGAAACTTGTAAAAAATAGACCTTGTGTAGATTTCACTCATTGTCAACTCCATGCCCCACATGGTTTTCGTACGTGGCTTCTCATTTACAACTTTATGATCCAAATCCAATTCATTGTGGCGTAAATGTGACAATGCCCTATTAAATCGCGTCACAAAATTCCACAATGAATTTTGAGAACACACATACCTCTTGAAGAAAGCATGAGAATTTTCAGCTCTTTGACTACTAGTCATGCCGGCGGAAAACATGTGTTTCATGTAAATGGGAACCCATCTCTCACGAATTCTGTACAAGCCATGCAACCCGTCATTGTTCGACAACCCAGCTTTCTCTACAACACTCACCCATCCTGCTTCGAACTCTTCAGGGCTTTCGGACTTCCAAATACATTTCTTGAACTCATCATAATGTGTGACATAGGATAATGCACTTATTTTTTTTCCAAAAAATTTACTGACAATGTGCCAAATGCAAAACCTATGATGTGTATTTGGAAGAACCGTAGCAATTGCCTTTGCCATGGCCGGATCTTGATCAGTTATGATCATTTTGGGCAGGCCACCGGGCATCACTTTCAACCATTCCTTCAAAAGCCACTAAAAGGATTCTGTTTTTTCTTCAGTTAAAAATGCACACCCAAAGAGAGTTGTCTGCCCGTGGTGACTAACCCCCAAGAAAGGTGCAAAGATCATATTGTAGCGGTTTGTTTGGTAAGTTGTATAAAAAATCACCACATCCCCAAAATATTCATACGACTTCCTACATGTCGCATCAACCCAAAAACAATCCTCCATCGTCCCCTCCTTATCTTCCTTAAATTTAAACACAAAAGCTGGATTCTTTTTCTGTTCGATGTCAAAATGCTCGAACAACATATTGGCATCCTGTCCCAGTAGCGCTTTCCTCCTATCCCTCTCGGCATTACGAAGATCTCGTTCTAAAAATTCCACCTTGTCAAGACCTCTAGATTGCACCTCAAATAAACTCATTCGTTGGCACATTGGCACATTTGCTTCCGCTAATTGTTGTGTTAAAGCTCTTTTTGCCGGTGGCACTTCACAATGAGATCGCAACAAATGCACCCTCGTTGGCGTCGTAAGAGGGTGACTATGACCCTCGACAAATTGGGTGACCACAAACCCGCCACTAGACCTATTTTTAACCACTGCCAGTTTTGCACCACAAAACTCTCTACTTGTCCCCTGTCTCCGTGTGGTTGTCTCCGAATTTTGTTCATTACTAGGTTTTGGGACACTCACTCCTTGTTTGCAACAAACATACTCTTTCCTAATGATCTCACCCTCCCTACTTTTCTTGGTAGAATGGTGTCGCGTACCAAATCCAGCTTGTTTACCATAAGTATTGTAAAATTGGTGAACGTCATTTAAAGTGCCAAACTGTTGCCCAATTTTCGGTATCAATTCGTTGTTAACTTGCGGACAGGAAAGCCTTTCCGAAGAATTACCCGATTCACATGGTTGAGATGGTGCTAACAATAGTTCCATATTGTCCAAAGACTGCATTCTAATTTGCTGCATAAAAAAGAAGCTTTTATTAACCACTGAATAATCACAACTTGGAATGAATGAAAAAGGAAACAAAATCCTACAGATGCGTAAAGATTAAACAAAATCCTATGTTAATTGTCTAAAACAATCCAAGTTATTGTAAAGATTGTGCAGTCGTTGCTTGGTTTCTCACATATAGATTCAAAAAGCTTGATTGCAACCTCCCTGCTCAATTTATCCAAACAAAAAAGGAAAAGACCCAACCAGTACAGAGCTTGTTATAACAAGATTTTTACAGATTATCAATTGGGCTAAGTAAAGCAGCTGATCTTAGCATGTTGATCAGTTGTCCCTTACAAAAGGAAGCCATAACAAAAAAAGTTCCCAACAGAAAAATGATTACAATGTCACGACTTCCAAACTTGTTGATGCTGTTATTTGTTCGTGAAGCCCTCGTCGAGCTACAGATGGTGGTGCCACCATGGTGGCTCTTACCCATCTTTTGTAATGAAATCGATTTGTAAGTGTTGTATGGCTTTGACGAAAGAAACTTTTAATGTTCAAAAACAAAAACTCTAATACATCCAACTGCTATAGCAGAATGGCTCAACCGATTGTCTTTTAAATTTTTCTGTTTTCTGCAAAAGGAAGGAAACGCGTACATCAGGACAATTGCAAAAACTTTATTTTTGGCAAAAACTTGTTCAAACAATCCACCTGTTCGAAAACACAGCAGAGGAACTAGCTAGGTTTTCTGAGATTAATCAAACGAGAGAGAGAGAGAGAGAGAGAGAGAGAGAGAGAGAGAGAGAGAGAGAGAGAGAGAGAGAGAGAGAGAGAGAGAGAGAGAACAGACCTTTGTGAGCTTCAATGGTCGTATTTCGACCTAGGGTTGTAGGATTCGAGCTTCGATGACTTCGACCTAGGGTTGTTCGATTCGAGCTTCGATGGTTGGACTTCGACCTAGGGTTTCAAACAGACTGAAAATCAGAGAGAGAGAGAGAGAGAGAGAGAGAGAGAGAGAGAGAGAGAGAGAGAGAGAGAGAGAGAGAGAGAGAGAGAGAGAGAGAGGTTACCTGGGTTCTTCGATTGATTCGATCGCCTTCTTCTCCGAATCGCCGTCTGTGGTCTTTCTTTCTCTCTCTCTCTCTCTCTCTCTAAAATGTGAGACTACGTGAAATGAAAAGGGGAAAGGGGTTTTACCAGGTGACCCGGACGGTTCAACCATTTTTTAGCCGGTTCAGGACCCTCTCTGTCCCGCGCGTTGAAGTTTATTTCCTGGCCGTTGGATTAGATCCAACGGCTTTTGTTAGAAGTCCGCAAATGGGGTGTTTGAGGGAGTCCACAATAGAACGAGATTGGATATATACACACACACACACACACACACCCCCATGATCCAGTCAAGGATCCCAGATTGAAGAAAAATGGTTGTTTTTAAGGTTTTAAAACGTGTTTTTGCATAATCCGAACAGTCCAATGTGTTTAAAACTTGTTTTTAATGCTTCTCGTGAGAAATCATAAAAAAAAGACCTGGAAGGGTTTGATCCGAGCAGTTTTTTACCAAAACTGTACATATATAGTTTTATGAAAAACTGCTTGGATCAATTCCTTCCCGGTATTTTTTATTTATTTATGATTTATCACCGAGACCTTTAAAAACAAGTTTTAAACACATTGGACGGTTCGGATCATGAAAATTTGATCAGAAACTATGAGTCCCGGACCTCTCGGATTTAAGAATGTATTTTTTTTTGTTTTGCAAATTGTTTTTGGAAAATCCGAGCCGACCTATGTGTTCAGAAGGTGTTTTCAAGGGTCCATGCGGGAAATCTTCAAAAAAAAATACCGGGAAGGGCTTGATCCAAGCAATTTTTCGCAAAAACTGTATATTTTACAATCTAGCGAAAACTGCTTGGATCAAGCCCTTCCCGGTATTGTTTTTTGAAGATTTCCCGAGTGGACCCTTGAAAACATCTTCTGAAGACATTGGACGGCTCGGATCGTCAAAAAAATACTCGGATCATTGAGGTCCGGATTCCCGGATCCCTTTTAAGAAGCTAACCCTATATATATACACAGTCCACGTTCAGTCAGGGCTCCCGGATTTTTTAAAAATTCGGACCTCCACTTTTCGGAGCGAATTTCGACGATCCGAATCGTGCAATGTGTTTAAAAGGTCTTTTTAAGGGTCCCGCAAGAAATCAACAAAAACAAATACCGGGAAGGGCTTGATCCGAGCAGTTTTACATAAAAACGAACATATACAGTTTTTATGAAAAATTGCTCGAATCAAGCCCTTCCCGATATTTGTTTTTGCTGATTTCTCGCGGAGACCCTTAAAAACACCTTTTAAACACATTGGACGGTTTGGATCGTCGAAATTCGATCGGGATCTATGAGGTGTGGGTTTTTTAAAAATCCGGGAGCCCTGACTGGAAGTAAATTGTATATATATAAATAAGAAAATATGTAATTTTTTCATGTGAAAAATTGTTTTTGGGAAATCCTCCCGGTATTTTTTTTTGAAGATTTCCCGCTTAGACCCTTGAAAATACCTTCTGAACACATTGGACGATTCAGATCGTCAAAAAAAAAATGCTCGGATCACGGAGGTCCGGATAGGAAGTGGAACATATATATATACAGTGAGCTTCCTATCAAGGATCCTGCAAGTTGTTAACGTCCGGACCTCCACTTTTCGGACCAAATTTTGATGATCCGAACCGTTAGATGTGTTTAAAACGTGTTTTTAAGGTCCAACGCGACGATTTGGCAAAAAAAAAAAATACCTGGAAGGGCTTGATCGGAGCAGTTTTTCATATTCAGATTGTCGAAATTTGGTCCGGGAAGTAAGGTCCGGATGTTAGGTCCGGATTTAGTGGTTTGGACAGGATATATATATATATATATATATATATATATATATAAGGGCTTGATCCAAGCGGTTTTGCGAAAAATTGCTTGGATCAAGCCCTTCCCGGTATTTTTTTTGAAGATTTTCGGCATGGAACTTTGAAAACACCTTTTGAACACATTGGACGGTTTGAATTTCCCAAAAACAATTGTTAACGTAAAAAAATTACATTTTTTCTTATTTACGGGAGGTCCTTACTAGAAAATTTGCCTATATAAATATATATATATATATATAGGATCCGGCTCTTATCCGCACCTTTCATTTCCGCACCTCGTGATCCAAATTTTTTTTTGACGATCCGATCCGTCCAATGTGTTCAGAAGGTGTTTTCAAGGGTCCATGCGGAAAATCTTCTTAAAAAAAAAAATACCGGGAAGGGCTTGATCAAGCAGTTTGCAAAAATATATATTTACATTTTTTGCGAAAATTGCTTGATCAAGCCCTTCCCGGTATTTTTTTTTGAAGATTTTCCGCGAGGACCCTTGAAAACACCTTCTGAACACATTGGACGGATCGGATTTTCCAAAAAAATTTGCAACAAAAAACCCCATTTTTCCTTAAATCCGGGGTGTGGATAAGAGAATTTTCGTATATATATATATACACCACGATCCGGTCAGGACACACCGACCTACCTTAGGTGCGGAATTTTCACTTGCGGTCATTCGTAGGGATCCGAACCGTTGGATGTTTTCAAAACATGTTTTTAAGGTTCTAAGTTTTATCGAAAAATGCTCGGATGAAGCCCTTCCCGGTATTTTTTTTTGCCCATTTCCCGCGTAGAACCTTAAAAACATGTTTTGAAAACATCCAACGGTTCGGATCCCGGCCAAATGACCGGGAAGTGAAAATTCCGGACCTAAGATGGGTAAGGGTGTCCTGACCGGAACCGGACTCTATATATATATATATATATATTTATAATGACAAACTCAGATATTCAATGCACATTTCACGAATATCAATATATTTTCACAAATATTTATACACTTTTCTGAAATATGTAGCACTTTTTATTTATTATCCTCCACCCTATTGGTGAAGGTTTTCATTTTCCATCATTCATAACATCATGACAAAACATATTAAATACAAATGATACAGATTCATTATGAATTTATATGCAAATGTTTCAAATCGTTATACTGCAAATGTGTTAGATCGTTATACAAAAGTTACGAATTTAAGATTAATGTTATGCATTTTTAGACAAAGTGTTATATATGAATTCAAGTGGTTTTAAGGGGAATTCATAGGTATATATTTGCTCACCAAAAAAGAAATTATTAATCATTTGAAAACAAATTACAATGACTAAACGGACTCGAGGCAAAGCATCAAAATAAAGCAGACCTCTCAACTAAACACTAAGTTGACAACCCCAAATCCCGACAATCACGCAGCGCTAAGGACTCAAGGTAAGGGATACGTATTATACATACCTAAATAAATAGCAGTATTTATTTATTTATTTATTTATTTATTTTTTATCAGAATAGCAGTATTTATACTGTAGCCTTTTTTATTATTATGTATACGTGCATGATGACTCCGTGCATGATTGTATACCACAGGTGGCAAAGGAAAATACAAGTAAGCCTTTTCAAAAAAAAGAAAAATACAAAGTAATACATGTTAAGGTGGAGTGCTGTGGAAGTCATTTGAGTGTCAACAAATGGCGCTTCCAGAATAGAGGACTCTCGTGGTTTAGCCATTTGGCCACTTCATAACCTCATAATTAATTGGTATGAAGTGGATTGGGACCATTACTTGATCTTGAGTTAATGTGTCAAATCTTGTCGACATTTTTTAGGGATTTCCTTGAAATCAAGATTTAATTCTTGGAACCAATGGCCAATGGTATATCAATAAACATTCATTTAAGTCACCAATCACCAATTCCTTTTAAATTTTGAGATATGAGAGAGCAAATTAAAGAAACTATATTACTTAATACCTACATTTCAATTTATCAAGCTCTTTTCACGTATGCGAGGCGAAGTTCTCCGGCACAAGCAGGCCAATTAAGAATTGTAAGTTTTATTAAATATTATCAGGTAGGTAAGATGACAGAGCTTTTAATACATGATACTTTTGCCTGTTTTGATTCGGTACTAAGTTTATAATCATCAACTCATCTAACGGTTTAAGACGTTTGAGAGAGGTGAAAACTACCGATATGGTATCTGTTATTAACAGTTCCCATGGCTATGATAGAAATAGGTATTAGACGTTGGGATTTGTCGTTCAAGATTAGTTGAGGTGCACGTAAAAAAGTTCGACTGTATAAAAAAAAAAAACAGTGTATAGTAGAGCAAATTAAATAAACTATATTACTTAATAATACCTAGTATATTTCAATTTATCAAGCTCTTTCACGTATGCGAGGCGAAGTTCTCCGGCACAAGCAGGCCAATTAAGAATTGTAAGTTTATTAAATATTATCAGGTAGGTAAGATGACAGAGCTTTTAATACATGATACTTTCGCCTGTTTTTATTCGGTATTAAGTTTATAATCATCAACTCATCTAACGGTTTACGACGTTTGAGAGAGGTGAAAACTACCGATATGGTATCTATTATTAACAGTTCCCATGGCTATGATAGAAATAGGTATTAGACGTTGGGATTTGTCGTTCAAGATTAGTTGAGGTGCACGTAAAAAAGTTCGACTGTATAAAAAAAAAAAAGTGTATAGTAGAGCAAATTAAAGAAACTATATTACTTAATAATACCTAGTATATTTCAATTTATCAAGCTCTTTCACGTATGCGAGGCGAAGTTCTCCGGC
Organism: Vaccinium myrtillus; assembly: GCA_016920895.1. NCBI lineage: Eukaryota > Viridiplantae > Streptophyta > Magnoliopsida > Ericales > Ericaceae > Vaccinium > Vaccinium myrtillus. The sequence continues at coordinate 14,171,729 of CM029281.1, read as the reverse complement.
ACAAGCAGGCCAATTAAGAATTGTAAGTTTATTAAATATTATCAGGTAGGTAAGATGACAGAGCTTTTAATACATGATACTTTCGCCTGTTTTGATTCGGTATTAAGTTTATAATCATCAACTCATCTAACGGTTTACGACGTTTGAGAGAGGTGAAAACTACCGATATGGTATCTGTTATTAACAGTTCCCATGGCTATGATAGAAATAGGTATTAGACGTTGAGATTTGTCGTTCAAGATTAGTTGAGGTGCACGTAAAAAAGTTCGACTGTATAAAAAAAAAAACAGTGTATAGTAGAGCTTAAGAAAACAACAACAAAGGGTCCACATTTATCTATCTTGACACACCTAATTACCCAAGGGCTGTTAAGTCAAATACCAAACATTTGGATTATTACCTGCCCCCAATTAGTAGCCAAATTGATTTTTATAAGCTGCTCAGGAATAATTTAATCCTGCAGGTAATATCCAAATTGATTTTTATAAGCTGCATTGGAATTTAATTCAAGAACTAACTTTGACAACAAAGACTTTTTCCCTAGCTAGCAACAAGGAAGAGTTCTTCTCTGATTGACACGTGTTTAGTTATGCCGCAGTGATACTCATTAAGTCGCACCAAATCATCAAATGCAGTTGACGAAACTTGTACCTTTGTCTGAAAATCTCAGCCGTCCGATTATGGGTTATGAAATTTATGGTCAAGGATGATTTTAATTGGGGTTTTCAATCAATTACTAATTTTTTTTAATTGGGGTTTTCAATCAATTAATTTATATAGCTGGTACATGTATGATCACTAATGGAACAATCTAGAATTAAGCACAGGTGTTGTACCTTATGGAGATGGTACGTTGAGCGGCGGACGGGAAAAAATTGAAATTATTCTTGAGTTTGGAGTGGTGTCTGGCGTGGCCTCCGCTCGCTCCCTGAAATGTTTTCGGTAATGTTTGGTTCCAATTTTTTTCAAACTTTTTGGTTTACATTGCTTGCTCAATAAATAGTAAATAAAACCAAGAAGAAAATATAGTTTTATCAGAGCTTCAAATTACTTGCTCCTCCATTATTTTCCTTTTTCACCTGTTTGCTTATTCTGGAGTCAACATGTTAGAAAAGTTTCATCTACTTATTGCTGGACAAGGAAAAAAAAAAAAATGGCAAACGAATAAGCAAAGTAAAGACCCAAACAAGCCCTTAACTATTATGAGATATGTATGATCACAAATGGAACAAATAAGAATTAAGAATAATGCCAAAACTGTTGTTAGTGCTCAAACTTAAAAATCAATGATCTCTTAAACGGCCTAAAAAGCGGAATGACCTCCAATTTCCTGATTGAATTTTTAAGCGATCCTCCAATTTCTGATTGAATTTTTAATTTTTTAAATTTGCATTGTTTAAAACATGTTTCTCAAGGGCTTTGAATCAGCGATGAAAAAAAAAAAAAAAAAAAAAAAATGGCTTGATTTAGTAGTTTTCCATAAATGTGTTATATTGTTTTATGAAAACATTAGTTTTGCTGATTGAGATCAAGCCCTTCCTGGTCATTAGTTATGATGATTCCTTGTGAAAACTCTTAAAACACGTTTTAAACATATTGAACGGTTAGGATTATTAAAATTCGATCGAAAAATGGTAGGTCCGCATTTTAGCAAAATGAAGAATCCTTCATTTGATCGCTACTAAACTTAAACTTAAATGCAAAAAAAAAGATTTGTATTAAACTTAAATGCACAAAAGACTTGTATTTAATGAAGTTTTATGCTTTATATGAATAGTAAAAAAGTTTTGGCTGATCACCACTCTTAAGAAAAAGTTTAATAAAGAAAAAAAAAGGAAAAGGGTCTTAAAAAAAAGGTCATAATAAAGAAAAAGAATTAGGAAAAGGGTCCTATTAAAAAAAGAAAAGAAAATGAAGAATAGGTGGTGTACACATGGCAATGGTATGGACCACAAGATAGGTCTGCCCGAATGCGTGTGAGATGATACAATTTTGAAGTGATTTTCAGCAAATGAGTCAATCACAAGCTCCTTTTATTAATTAATGCGACATGAAATGTATTAATCTTTCCGTTCGTTGGATTCAATTATTCATTTTGTTTTATTTTATTTCCTTATACCGATGATGACATCCCGACATACGTTTTTGGGCGGAGCTACACAGGGATTTCTAGCGTCTTGTGAAAAAAGCAAAACTCTAGTGCTGAAATTTTGTTGTGAGTTGAAAATGTGTACTCCTCTGAACTCGGGTTACGTCCAAATCCAAAAACTTAGCTCCGCCATTAAATATAGAAGTCTCCAACGATATGCTGGAATGCAGAAAATGAAGATCGTTCCTGGTACCAAGACTGAAATTTGGAGATGATATATTATTTTTATTTCTTGATATCACGTTTTCATGGGATTCCATTCGCTCATTTTATCTTTCCCTTTTTCTTCCCATAAACTCATAGTAGTCGGCCAGTTTACGCACACATTGAACGTGTTTTAGAGGACTAGTTTCACAGTTCACTAGGGGAGGGGCGATCGTTCCTGGTCCCAAGACTGAAATTTGGAGATGACATATTATTTTTATTTCTTGATATCACGTTTTCATGGGATTCCATCGCTCATTTTATCTTTCCCTTTTTCTTCACATAAACTCATAGTAGTCTTTTTAAAAAAAAAACTCATAGTAGTCGGCTAGTTTACGCACACATTGAACGTGTTTTAGAGGACTAGTTTCACAGTTCTCTAGGGGAGGGGCGCTTAACTGCGGGGGCTGACTACTCGAATTGGATGGACGGTGAGTCCTCTCGAAACCAGCGAACTAAGTCTCATTCATTGCTCCACAAATTAAGTAATGCCGGGATAAAACTTCGTATGAGATGGCCTCAAATAAATTAATAGCACCTGACCAGTTTTTCAGAACTCAGGTAACACATGAGTGGATGAACACATTCTTCATAACCAATAATGATCATATATCTATTGCACTCAAATCATTGAAAATAAGACTCAACTATCCCACATAAAATAAAAGCCAAATCAATTGCATCACACTCAATAATAAAGATGATCGTGATGCATCTATGAGTTTTTTGTGTTAATGGCAAAGCGCATTCCAGTCAAGATCAGATTTTTTCTTGAGTCAAGATTAAATTAAGCCCCTCAAAGAATTATTGTTCTTCTTTCTTGGTACATTATCGAATTGTACCTCGTTCTTTAAGTAAATGGTTCCTCTGTTCTTTAAAATTTTTCAACTCCTTTACAGTACATAATAAATTGTTAAATGAAAAATACACTTATCTGCAAATTTACGTTTTGTATTTGTACTAAAATACATGACAAATACATAGCTTTATATATACACTCAAGACGTTCCTTCAATTGGCCAGAATCACCACCATAAACGGACCGACACATCCATGTATTTTAGCGTACCAAATATTTGGTAAAGTTCAAACAGTGTAAATTCTTTGACAGGCGTCCTCTGATACTCCCATACCAAGCTTAAAAACTCTTTTAACAAGTTAGGCCTTTCAACCACCGACAGTGGTAGCCTAAATGGTAAGGCTTATTCTACTCCTCAGACATGACTCGGTTTCGAGTCTCGTCTTTGGTATGTCTTTCTGGAGTTGGTGTCACATACCATCTTGTATCTAGGTAGTGCTGTGGTGACGACCTGTCTTTCCAGACATTCCACAGCGGGTCGGCAGCCCCTATATGGTTACGTCCAGGGGGTTCTTTATCTTAGTTTTATCCCTCCCAAAGCAAAAAAAAGAAAAAGAAAGAAGACTCATTGGTCTATGGTGGCGTAACTATTTGTAGTCTCTTTTGATTTAAAATGATTTATTAAATTGATAAAATGAGTTATTAAAAGTCATTGATCTAGTTAAAATTCAAGTCATTTATATAACACTTTCATTTAAATTTCTTCAATATTTTTCATAATAAAAGTGAGTACATGCATGTTTTAGTGGTCTTTAGGAAAAGAAAAAAAAAAGAAAAAGAAAATAGTCCATATGCTTTTTTCCTTATCATCAAATAAGTTTATGTACTTGTGACTACATTGGGTAGAATAATCTCAATTTATATTGTACTATAGTAGAGCAAAAATCATAGAGTGTATTTTTTTATACAAATATGTCTTATATATCGGCTTCTCTCAAAATTAAAATCCCGCGTATTATATTATATTTAGGGCCAGCCCCGACATTTCGGGGACCTAAAAAACGAAGATGTAAGATGAGGCTATTTCTGTTGCAATATTACAAAGGGTATCAAAGAACGAGGGACTCCTAAATTTTTTTAATTTGCTGAAATAACCCCACCTCGAGTTTTAGTTGAGGACCAGCTCTAAATTTATGTGTCCGATAAACTATAACATCGCAAATGTTTGATACTTGTATACTGCGTCAACATCATTTTCTACGGTAATATTGACGGATACGTAAACGTAGGGCTGACGATATTGGTGATGGAATGGTTGAGTAAGAGTGCAATCAGGGAAGGGTGAGTGGCTTGTGTAGGAAAAAAAAGGATGAAATTCTTTTTTTCTTTTCAAAATTTTTTTGGATGGTTAGATTTAGCTTTTGTCTTTGTGTCTCCCATCATTCACCATCACTACCCTTGTGGATGGAGGTGATCACACCCTAACAGGACTTTGTAGTTCACAAGTACTTTTCACAAACCAATTTGTGGGCCATTGACACACACTCTCTCTTACACATAAACATATTAGATCAACCTCTCTACGGTTGAGTTTCCGACTCCGCCGTGCAGTTAGTACCGGTATACGCCCAATCGCCCGTAAACCACCTTGACGATCTAAGTCGTTCATCTAAGTGCCCGCCGAGAAAATTCCTCTCAAGGTTAAGGTTGATTGCAAAATCGCGGCGACACAATCGTTAACCATGATGGACGAATGATACAAGTAACCGTTTATTTTTTAGACAAATGTGCATGTGTCGATCGTGTGACTACCGATATCGAATCAATCTGGACTTTTTGCCCAGATGGTTTGCATGACAAGCTATTTAAAATGAAAGTGTCTTATCGTAAGTCGGGTCCGTCGCAGGCCCACAAATGAAAATTGCACCAAAGATATAAAAAGTCCGACCACAGAGGAATCCTGCCCTTTTATAATATTGTAGAGGGAAGGTGTGAAAAGGTGGCAACTTTGCACAAAAAGTTGGTGGGGTGGTATATAAAGGTGGGTGTGGGGGGGCTTTTATTTCTTAACAAAGTGGTGAAAAGAAAAGAGAGTACAAGTTGTGGTTGGTGGGTGCATTAGTATTGCAAGTTAGCTAGCCTAGTGATGGGAAGACAACCTTGTTGTGACAAGCTAGGGGTGAAGAAGGGGCCGTGGACGGCGGAGGAGGACAAGAAACTCATTAACTTCATTTTCACCAATGGCCAATGTTGTTGGCGGGCCGTCCCAAAGCTCGCTGGGCTGCGCCGTTGTGGCAAGAGCTGTCGGCTTCGGTGGACTAACTACCTCCGCCCCGACTTGAAGAGAGGGCTACTCACCGAAGCCGAGGAGCAATTGGTTATCGACCTCCATGCTCGTCTTGGCAATAGGTTCAAAAGCTCTCTATCCCCCGTAAATTTTTATTGTTAACTTATAATTATTCTCATGCACGTCTCTTTTTTGTTATTACCAATGTGACATAGTAAAGTTACTACGTCACATTAGTAAAAAAGACATAGTAAAGTTGACATTCATAGCTAAAAGAATTAGTTGATATCCGCGTAAACTGGCCTCAACACTAGAGTTATCAAAAAACAATTTGTGAAAATGAATTAAGAAGTAAGTATAATTTTGTTATTTTTCATGAATAAAGACTAAAAAAGAGCGCTACCTTTAAATTTTGTTGTCTCTAGTTTATTTCACGCATTCACAATTAATCTGTTGGTTATTATGATGGCCAGGTCCCCAGAATCCATGAACTAACTAGATGATGTGTCAAACATTGTGCGATCGATCGAGAGTATATTAGGACATAAGAATATTTTCGGACAAATTATTTGGTGACAAATTTTACTTGAGAAAGAAGCTTCTTAATTTAATTGCTTTGTATAGCGAAAACGTGTGACAAAAGAAAGATAAAGGATTTTAGAGAATTTCACTTATTAACGTAGGTAAAAGAGATGAACAATTGATGAGACCGCGGGAAAGAAAAATAAATAAAATACATATTTTTTATTGGTTCATTTTGTTTCGACAATGGCCTTCTCACATGAGAGAGAGAGAGAGAGAGAGAGAGAGAGAGAGAGAGAGAGAGAGAGAGAGAGAGAGAGAGAGAGAGAGAGAGAGAGAGAGAGAGAGAGAGAGCATGTTTCATGCCAAAGCCAAAAAACAGAAAAAAAAAAGAAAAAAAAGAAAACACAGCATGACTAAAAAGTTATCAACTCGCGAAAAAGCATGTCCTTTATTTTCTTATTTTCAAGCAAATAATATAATAACAACTTTATGGCTTTTTCAATAAGGTTCAATAAATGATTAAAAATGTAAGGTAGTGAGTGCCGATAAAATATTAATATTATAAATGTCTTGGTGCAAAATTAAATAATAATGAAAACTTAAACATCTTTTTTTTGGCGATTAATTACGGGTTGGTGTGGTTGCCATCAAGAAAAGTAATTTATTATAAGTTGGATTTTCTAAATAGTAGTTTTTTTTTGTTTTGGTCCTTGTGACTTGTTGTTTATTACATTTCTTGGCTTAGGATTCAAGTGTTCAATCATGCCATTAGGATATATTTTTCTTGTGGTTATGGGCCTGAAATTATTGTTTTTTTTTTCCTATGATATTAAATTATGGTGCTCTTTGTTTTGTTTGTAGGTGGTCTAAAATTGCAGCACGATTGCCTGGGAGAACGGACAACGAGATTAAGAATCACTGGAATACCCATATAAAAAAAAAGCTTCTCAAGATGGGAATCGATCCTGTCACCCATGAGCCCCTCAACAAAGAAGAAACCAAGACAAGCGAATCGTCATCTCATTCTGATCATTCGCCAAACAACCATGAAGTAAAATCACAGGAAACCAACGACAATAATCCTAGCTCGGAGGAGAACTCGATATGCTCACCGGCAGAGAATTTATCAAACGACGAGTCCAATTTGCTTAGCCTCTGCGACGATGATCTGTTGATGAGTTGCTTGTGGGGGGACGAAGAAACTCCTATTATTGATGAAATATCATGGGATTTTCCTACTGCTGGACCGGACTTTAATAATAGCAACGGCTCGATTACATCTTGGGATGAAACATGTTCATGGCTATTGGATTGCCAGGATTTCGGGGTTCAAGATTTTGGTGTCGATTGCTTCAACGATGTCGAAGCCATGATGAACACGTTAAACACAATAGATATGGACAAAAAGTACTAATTTGTATGGTTAGGGATTCTCGTCCTCAAAATTCCTTTATATTCCCCACGTTTAATGCATTCCAACGAACCAGAATTGGTTCATTGGAGTGTATTAAGAATTTTGTGGACAGAGAATGCCGTGCCAATCAGTAACCCTTGTAGAATGAGAGGAGACATAAAGGTAGTAAGCTTTTTTCTCAAAGTGCGCATGCTACAAAGTGGCCATGTCCAGTACAAACTTTAGACCCATGGTGATGAATTGTTTATATGTATAATTACAGAAATATCCTTGGCAGCTGGGAAATGAAACCTCGATTCTTACAGAGGTTTTCTCACCAACCAAAAAATATCCTATCGAACCCAAATCAGTTACCACTATCATAACAAAAAACTTTGGTTAATTTCTGTGGAGGATAATGTATGCAAAAGGTAGATGGGATTTGTTGCTATGTGAAGCCCTTTGTACATTATCTATTTTATGTCAAAATCAATAAAGAGTGTCTGTTTTGGTTATGAAAATAATAGAAGTGCTCTCTTGCATTTTACGTTTTGTTTTTCCTGCTGTTTGAGTTGTCTTTTTTGGGTGGATATCTACAATTAATTAAGAAACGATCGATCGATGCTACTTTGTTTGGTTTGCATTTGTGGAAAAAAATTTCCAAAGTTATTTTGGAATAATTTTCTTCTCTGTTAACTCATCACTCATCTCTCCAATCATTACTCACATTTTTCTTCACTCATTACCCTTATCTCCAATTATTACTATCAATTATCTCTCTATCTCTCTCCACTTATTACCCCGATCTTCAAATTACTCTCATTTCCTTTTCCAATCATTACCCCAAAAACTATTTCCAAAAACCAAACCAATCACTATCTCAAAATTGTTTCTCAAAACTGACGAGCAAACACATTGATATGTTTGAAATCTTTCAGACACACTCAACTCCATTTTAGGAATTTGTCCCGACGAGGCGACGATAAATGAGTCATCGCCAGTGCATGGTGGGATTGGCCCTACAAGGATTAGTTGAAATATGTGTAGGTTAACCCGGATACCTGACTAATGAAAAAAAAAAAAAAAACCCCTCTTAGGTGCTATCAGAACTTTGTACTGCCATCTATCTATCAGATGATCCCGCTAGTAAGTAGATAAAAACACCCCTGTTAATGGATGTTGAAATTTGTTTTTTTGCTAAGGAAAATAATTTTATTAATCTTTGATGAAGAAAACAAAGATTAAGAGGCTAGAACTCAACGAAAGAGACACAACATTCTCCCTTTCAAGAAATGTCTCCCTTTTCCATCTCTATATGAATATTCAAAGCTTCCTCCCTTTTAGCAATTTCCTCTTCTTCAGTTTCAACCAATTTCTTCAAATTAATATAGTTTCTCCCCCCTTTAATGAAGCACCGAAATCCATCGACTTACGAGCAGTCTTAGAGCATCTCCAACTGTCTTGCCATTGCTTCGGCGAGCCCAAATTGGCCAGGTTTGCCCCCAGAAACGGCACCGAATAGACTTGCCCACTTTCTTGCCATTTTCTAGTTTCACTTTTTGGCTTGCCAGCCTCAGCGAGGCACTATAGCCCTCGCCCCAGCATCGCTGCAATGATGCGTTGAGTCCTACGACCGATGGAAAATTTCTCTCTCTCTCTCTCTCTCTCTCTCTCTCTCTCTCTCTCTCTCTCTCTCTCTCTCTTCCCTTCGTCAAAGATTGCCGATGACACAAAGGCTAGATTTTGGTGGGTTTTGGTCGGATTTCATGGCGGGCCGACCCGGAGGCCTACGGGTAACTGTGGTTGCAGCCATGGCGGGAGGCAGTGATGATTCTTATAGATCTGAGCCTTATTTTCTCTTTGTGCATGTGTGTGCGCGCGCGTGTTGATTTTGGCCGGATTTTGGTCGGATTGATGGTGGTGGTGGGTCTGGTGTAGTGGATATGGCTGTGTATATGTGTATATATGTGGTTGTGTTTTTTTTTTTTTTGCTAAGTGAAATGGCTAGCCTGTTAGATAGATGTGATATTTTTTGCCTAACTATATTGGTGTATGACACATTTTCTAGGCAATTTGTTGAGGATTCTGTTAAGCCTGCTAGAGATGCTTTTAAATAAGAAAAGAACAATTCATATATCTTAAATAATGGATGTTGAAATTGATCCCCTAAAAATTAGTTGGGACACACATAAACTGATAAAAAAACACCACATTTGTAAAATAAAGGAAGCCTTTGCTAAGAGTTTATTTTGTTTGCATACGTTGAAGGGATTTTAAAGTCGAATAATAATATTTAGAACTCCTAGAAAATTCAATCCAAGAGAGTGGATGATGATGATGTAAACAATACTCCCAATGCGGTGACCTCACGTAATTAAGTAGAGTATATATTTGTGCATATTGGAATGGTGCATGGTTGATGCTCTAATATATATAATGCATCGAACAATTCTGAAGATGTGCATGCATATCCTACCCCAAAGTCTCTCTCTCTTTTTTTTTTTTTTTTGTTAAATAGGTATCTGAGCCAGCTTATGTGCGTCCTAATTAAAGGTGTTTTGTTAAACAAATTAGATAGGATAATCATCTAATTTTTTTTTAATTAAGATCAGAAATAGGAACAAAGATTAAAAACAAGAAGAGCAAACAAGAGTTACCAGAGACCCCAAGAAAGACGTTGACAAGATATCAACACCAAAAAGAAAGGAGAAGCATTTCAAGTGCTACAACACCGAAAGATTGTTGTTAAGTAACTAATTAGATCTCAAATCGATATGGTCAAGATATGTAATTAACCAGCTCAAAAAAAGAAAGATTTAACGAATGGTATACCAGGGATACAAAATTAATTAACAACTTGTACTTAAGTACAAAAGTTGCAACCTTGAATTAGACTCATGGAGTCGCACTATACTTAAGAAATTAATTATCCAATGTCGAAAGGCCAAATGCTGAATTAATTAAGCAGAAGATACCATGCCATTGTGCTAGCTACCAGAAACCCCATTGTTGTTTTTGAAGAACTTTGTTCCCTTTATCAACACTAATATTATCATGAGCTAGGATTCAGGATCTTCCAAAACTTTTATTCAAGTAGCAATTTGTCTATGATTAAGTTGCGGTTTAGGTAATAGTCCCAATCATGGCATCTCTTAACTTGATATGCCAATAACACTATTTCTTAGTCATCCAACGATAAGTCAAGGTGTGCAAACTTATTCGGACACCTTGAGTTATATTCAGAAATAACAGCATTACCTCTTAATGGTGCTAATCTGCACGGGCAGACCTATGCATGCGGGAGCCCGGGTCTAGGGGTGTAAACGAGTCCAGAGAGCCGAGCTTTGTAGAGCTCGAGCTCGGCTCGTTTAGTAAACGAGCCAAAAATTGAGCTCAAACTTTGCTCATTTTCGTGAATGAGCCGAGCCAAGACAATTTACTTAATGAGCCTCCTTAAACGAGCCGAGCCTATATAAACAAGTTTGGCCTATAGCCTATATAAACGAGCTGAACTTTTGTGAGCCGAGCTGAGTTTTACCGACCTTGTTTACTAAACAAGCCTAAAACTCAAGCTCAAGCTCGCCTCGATTACTAAACAAGCTGAGCCGAGCTATGAGCGAGCTGCTCGCGAGCAGCTCGGTTCGTTTACACCCCTACCTGAGTTCCCGCAAACCTTCCAATTATCCCGTTATTGATACTCTCTATTCGAGCTTTTCTTTGTAAAATTTATAAAGATAGGTCCACTTAAAATTATGTTATTAGTATATATAGATGATATTTTGCTTTTATTTTACATTTAAATACATATGATTTAGAATCCTACGTCTGCCACAACTAATTTGCACATAGAAATTGCGCTGCAGGTAAAGGATGCTAATTGTGTGTAATAGATTCTCCTTCCTCTTATTGGAAAAGAAGGTGAAAAAAATTGTTTACCTCTTCTTCTTTAAAAAAAACAAAGATCTTTCAAGAAATGTGAGATCCAATAATATAGCCAACTTTGTATGGCTCCCTAGCAATAAACAAGCTTGTTTTGATTGTCAGAAACTATTGAAATAAGCTTTCTCCATTTCATTCAGGATCAATGGGTGGATATCAGGACCAGTCTTCTCTGCCGTCAGAAGCCGGTGCAGTCCAATCTCGACCGTTTATCTCAACAATTTATGGTCCAGATTGTAAAGGTATGCCTAATGTAAGATAAATATCTTTACATGTAAGATATTTTCAGCAAATTTGAAACATTAATTACAATTTTAAATAATTGGAATTACATGAATTGTCATGTAGTCCAAAAGTGGACCGCAGACAAGCAATTTCCTACCGTATCAAAATGCTGAATAACTTAGATAACTTCAATTTATTCAAAAGTAAAATTGTAATGGAAGGGATAAAATTCAAACAGTGGGTGGATAACCATCAACAAAGTAGAGCATAGAACCCGATGACCTTCCATGGCCATTAAAAAAATGTTGCAGAGGAGGATGGTCCCATAGGAGAGTACGTAGAGATGCTTTGAAATGAAGTACCAAAAAGGAAGAGAGTGATAAAGGAGAGTACCCTACACCAAGATTCTCAACATCCGTTATTGCAGATGGTGGCCTCATTTGGCCAAAAAGACAGATTAGTTTTTAAGTGGAATGTTGAATCACTTGGTACTTTGGGGTTTGTGAATTTAATTAGACCATGTTTCGTATGCCAATGACATCTCATTTGATGTGTTCCAATTTTTAAGCATTCTCGAGAATTATGACAATATGTTTATATTTTTCTCATAAATCAGGTGTCTGGGCCAGCTTACGCGCATCTCAATTAATCCTGGGAGCCTAATTGTGACATCCCTCTAGTCCCACATCGGCTAGCTATGGAAGTGTGGGATAGTATATAAGGTTTGGCCCACCAGTTATTGTTAACTCGAGGTTAACTCTTTGAGCCACATGATTAGGCTAAGGATTAGTAGGTGAGCTGGCGCAGATCGTTACAAATGGTATCAGAGTTCAACTCCGGTTTATATGGTGGGGGCCACCACTAGAATCTGCTAACCCTTGCGCGATGGAATTGTGGGATAATATATATGGTTTGGCCCACCAGCTACTGTTAACTCGAGATTAACCTTTTGAACCATATGATTAGCTTAAGGGTTAGAGCATCTCCTACCAATCTTCAAATCTTCAAAATGAAGAACGGAAGTAACATATCAAAGGGAGATTTTGTAATTTATTGAAGAACCAATTCTCCAAAAAGAAGTATGGGTTCCTCCAAAAAGTACAACTTTTTGAGCAAAAGAGGACATAAATTACAAAATCTCCCCTTGATATGTCACTTCGGTTGTTCATTTTGAAAGAAAAACAATGCATTGGAATGCTCTTAGCAGGTCAGTTGGCGCGGGTCATTACACTAATTCCACTGCCCATCCATGTGAAACCCAATTAAAACATTAGAGATTTCAAACGTGAGATCTTAGAAGGAAGCAAACCCTGATGCCAACCCCTAGTTCACTAACATATTTATGTTGTTAAGTGTGAACCATGGAGAAGGTTCACCTATTTTTTTTTTCCCTTTTCTTGTCCTCTCTTTATCTTGTGTACATAACAATTGCTTACTTTGTGCATTAGGAAAGTCTACCAACTCCTACCAAAAACAACATAATCATCATTGGGGGAAAAGGAATGGTGAGTGGTGTTAAGTAAGTTACCAATCAAATTAAGTCTTTGATAGTTGTACCAAAGTTTGAATCAAATTCCTTTCTACTGGTGTTAAATTTTATAGATCCGTATATACCACTTCTCTAAGGAGAACACCACAAAAGGTCTAGACTTCAAAGACACATAGTGAGAAAAGTGAGAGCACCAAAATGCTATTTTATTCTTTTAACCCTAAATCAAACCCCAATCAACCAAAATAGAGACATACCAACAATATATCACCCCACCGCGCTCTCACCAAATCAGTCACATCATCGTGGCTTTCGCTACATACACAGTGTGTATTCGCTATAAGTGGGGTATTAACGTTTGATCTCTATTTTGAAAAAGTACTATAGCAACTTGAAGAGGAGGTATATGTGAGTTTGGGCTGTCGTTGACTAGAGTGTAGTGGTGCATCGTAGGTGAAGTTTTTTATGATGGCTAGTCGAGAAAGTTATTTATGATGGCTAGTCGAGAAAGATTATTTATGCTTGATTCTACACTGCACTATGGGATCCGGGGTGCTAGAAAACAACCCTTGTAAATCACCATGAAAATCGCCCAAAACGACATCGTTTTGGGCGCGAAAAGAGACAACAAATAAATAACTCAAAACTACGTCATTTTGGGTCGTAGGAACATAAGAGATAGGGTTTTTTTGGAAACTTAATTTCCATTAGGTCAAGGGTTGAAACTTACTTACCACTAGGTCAAGTTTTTTTTGTTTTTGTTTTTAAACCGAAACAACCACGTGCCTTATTCTTAGGTCAATTTTTTGGGGGTTTAGACACTTAAGGTATCATACGGTTTCATGGGGTTTTAGAAGTTTAGACACTTTCATGGGATTTTGGGAGTTTAGGCACTTTCATATGTTTGGGGGTTTAAACATTTTCATAGGTTTTAGAAATTTAGGAACTTATTTTGGGGGCTTAGGTACTTTCATATGGTTTGGGTATTTAGGCATTTTGGGTTTAGACACTTTGAATTTAAGCACTTGGAAAAGAAAAGAAAAGAGAAGAAAAAAAAAACCAACTTGACCCGTTGGGAATTATTTTGATCAAAAGTGGACTTAGTGGTAATCGCCCAAAACGACGTCGTTTTGGGTGATTTTCAGAGTGATTTGTAGGGGCTGATTTCTAGCACCCGGATCCCTGCACTATGATGCAAATCATAACTTACCATGTAAATCATAAGTGAAGTTCTCAATGATGTGGCTAGTCGAGAAAGCAGTGACGGCTCTAGGAATTCTCTTGAGGGTGTTCAGAAATTCTACTACGGTCCTCTAGAAATCATTTTTTATATAACTAGGTGGTCCGGACTATCCTGCGCGCACTCATGTGTAAAGGGGAAGGAATCTAAATTGAGCAATTTTGTTGTGAAAAGACGAAGACTTGAGTTGGGTCATGACCTGTTTGGCTGTTTTCATCCCACCCTTTTCCACTTGCATTTATTGACAGGGAGAGAATAGACTAGGAATTGATCTTTCTAAACAGTATTCACACACATAAGGAAAGGTATGAGAAAATGGTGCCATTCGACAGGGAAAGGCTACTCTCTAGTCCTAATCCATCCAGTCTCATCCAATTTTGGGCATTAATTCGTGGATCTTTTGTAGGCTTACAACGGTTAATCTAAACCATTCAATTTATGAGTCTTGCATTGGATATTATTATTGCAAAAACTGTGTGGTCAGACACGATAGCTGTGAGTAATACATTTAACACCTTCGTGCAAGAAATTTAAAAAGGATGGCAAAAATGATGTTCGTGCGTCCAACATTTTTTTTTTTTTTTGGTTAAATCAAAACATTGTTGCCACAAACTCATACCACACGGCAGTTGGGAAGAACATAATTTTTCAACTTGTATTAGTGCTAGATTTGAATTTACAGTAGGAAGTTTGTTTTACATACATCTAAACCTTTCAAGTACTTGTGGATACTTAACATGACGTGGATGGAGGAGAAGAGAAGTTTTAACTTGATGATAAAGACCTTGGACTTGGCTTTTGGGGTCCTGTATTGTGGTACTGGCCTTTTTTTCTTTGGAAGTTAAGGTTGATTGCTCAAGATGTTACCCCGGAAGGACTGGCGTGTCCTTTGTACATTTATTTTTTTTTGATTTGTTTGATCCACGAGTCTTTTGCACTAGTGGCAGCTCCATGAATTCTCTTGAGGGAGTTCAGAAATTCTACTACGGTCCTCTAGAAATCATTTTTAATATAACTGGGTGGTCCGGACTATCCTGCGCGCACTCATGTGTAAAGGGGAAAGAATCTAAATTGAGCAATTTTGTTGTGGAAAGACGAAGACTTGAGTTGGGCCATGACCTGTTTGGTTGTTTTCATTCCACCCTCTTCCACTTGCATTTATTGACAGGGAGAGAATAGACTAGGAATTGATCTTTCTAAACCGTATTCACACATATAAGGAAAGGTATGAGAAAATGGTGTCATTCGACAGGGAAATGCTACTCTCTAGTCCTAATCCATCCAGTCCTATCCAATTTTGGGCATTAATTCGTGGATCTTTTGTAGGCTTACAACGGTTAATCTAAACCATTCAATTTATGAGTCTTGCATTGGATATTATTATTGCAAAAACTGTGTGGTCAGACACGATAGCTGTGAGTAATACATTTAACACCTTCGTGCAAGAAATTTAAAAAGGATGGCAAAAATGATGTTCGTGCGTCCAACATTTTTTTTTTTTGGTTAAATCAAAACATTGTTGCCACAAACTCATACTACACGGCAGTTGGGAAGAACATAATTTTTCAACTTGTATTAGTGCTACATTTGAATTTACAGTAGGAAATTTGTTTTACATACATCTAAACCTTTCAAGTACTTGTGGATACTTAAACATGACGTGGATGGAGGAGAAGAGAAGTTTTAACTTGATGATAAAGACCTTGGACTTGGCTTTTGGGGTCCTGTATTGTGGTACTGGCCTTTTTTTCTTTGGAAGTTAAGGTTGATTGCTCAAGATGTTACCCCGGAAGGACTGGCGTGTCCTTTGTACATTTATTTATTTTTGATTTGTTTGATCCACGAGTCTTTTGCACTAGTGGCAGCTCCATGAATTCTCTTGAGGGAGTTCAGAAATTCTACTACGGTCCTCTAGAAATCATTTTTAATATAACTGGGTGGTCCGGACTATCCTGCGCGCACTCATGTGTAAAGGGGAAGGAATCTAAATTGAGCAATTTTGTTGTGGAAAGACGAAGACTTGAGTTGGGCCATGACCTGTTTGGTTGTTTTCATTCCACCCTCTTCCACTTGCATTTATTGACAGGGAGAGAATAGACTAGGAATTGATCTTTCTAAACCGTATTCACACATATAAGGAAAGGTATGAGAAAATGGTGTCATTCGACAGGGAAATGCTACTCTCTAGTCCTAATCCATCCAGTCCTATCCAATTTTGGGCATTAATTCGTGGATCTTTTGTAGGCTTACAACGGTTAATCTAAACCATTCAATTTATGAGTCTTGCATTGGATATTATTATTGCAAAAACTGTGTGGTCAGACACGATAGCTGTGAGTAATACATTTAACACCTTCGTGCAAGAAATTTAAAAAGGATGGCAAAAATGATGTTCGTGCGTCCAACATTTTTTTTTTTTTGGTTAAATCAAAACATTGTTGCCACAAACTCATACTACACGGCAGTTGGGAAGAACATAATTTTTCAACTTGTATTAGTGCTAGATTTGAATTTACAGTAGGAAGTTTGTTTTACATACATCTAAACCTTTCAAGTACTTGTGGATACTTAACATGACGTGGATGGAGGAGAAGAGAAGTTTTAACTTGATGATAAAGACCTTGGACTTGGCTTTTGGGGTCCTGTATTGTGGTACTGGCCTTTTTTTCTTTGGAAGTTAAGGTTGATTGCTCAAGATGTTACCCCGGAAGGACTGGCGTGTCCTTTGTACATTTATTTATTTTTTTTTGATTTGTTTGATCCACGAGTCTTTTGCACTAGTGGCAGCTCCATGAATTCTCTTGAGGGAGTTCAGAAATTCTACTACGGTCCTCTAGAAATCATTTTTAATATAACTGGGTGGTCCGGACTATCCTGCGCGCACTCATGTGTAAAGGGGAAAGAATCTAAATTGAGCAATTTTGTTGTGGAAAGACGAAGACTTGAGTTGGGCCATGACCTGTTTGGTTGTTTTCATTCCACCCTCTTCCACTTGCATTTATTGACAGGGAGAGAATAGACTAGGAATTGATCTTTCTAAACCGTATTCACACATATAAGGAAAGGTATGAGAAAATGGTGTCATTCGACAGGGAAATGCTACTCTCTAGTCCTAATCCATCCAGTCCTATCCAATTTTGGGCATTAATTCGTGGATCTTTTGTAGGCTTACAACGGTTAATCTAAACCATTCAATTTATGAGTCTTGCATTGGATATTATTATTGCAAAAATTGTGTGGTCAGACACGATAGCTGTGAGTAACACATTTAACACCTTCGTGCAAGAAATTTAAAAAGGATGGCAAAAATAATGTTCGTGCGTCCTACTTTTTCTTTTTCTTTTTTGTTGAATCAAAACATTGTTGCCACTAATCTCAGAGTCTATTTACGCCTCGCCACACACATAAACCGGACAAATCCAATGTCCTCTAGAAATCATAACTGTACATATATAAATAAAAATAAAAATTCTACTAATACAACAATGCTACCGAAAAAACAACAATTCCAAGTCAATACGGCTTCACTTCAACGAGTTTTAGGGGTTGCTATCATAAAAAAAGTTTCAATAGGAAATGACTCTTGCACCATTCTAGATTTTCTTATCACAAACTTGTCCATGGTTCCAACTACCAAACAAAAATTAAAAAAGAATCAAACCTATGAATGACCTATGTAATAATCCAAATCTATTGTGTCTATATACCCTCTGTGCATATATATTAAAGTGTTTCACAAAAAAAAAATAGCGCGCATATATTAAATTATTGATCTATATTTTATAATGTAATGAGTAATCACTTGGAATAAGTATAAATAGATTAAAGAGAGATAGTTAAAAGTGTTCATATCTCTTTGAGCTAAATGTGTTGAGACAAAGAAACACCCAAATTCTCAAATATTCAATTTATACTATTCTCTAATGGAGTATCAAATAGTGCATGGTGAATTCCGTCATTAGGATTGGGTGTTCCAATTTTTTTGGGTAATGTGTTCAAACATTTTGGGTAGAGTGTTCAAATATTTTGTTTAGGGTGTTCAAAATGACAAAAATTAAAAAATAAATAAATTTTTACATATATTTCTAAAAAAATTATTTTTTTCAGGGTGTTCGAGTGACCACCCTCGGCTCTTCTTAGAGCCGCCTCTGCGAGAAAGATTAGTTAGGATTAATACATTGTTTACCATGATTTGCATGAAGGAATAATTGCGTTATAGTGAAGTAACTCAAAACTTTAAATTTGTTGAAATGGTTAGACACAAATATGCCATGTCGACTGTTGAAGGTTTCTGCATTTGTCAAATATACGATGGTTTGACATTGTTGTTAAATTTATGAGTAAAATTAGCTCAATCTGGTATGGTTTTGGACATTTTGAAGCACTAGACCGGTTTATTTGGTTTGAGACATGTGATTAGAAACCAGACTCATTTTTTGTTGGATTGGGTTAATTCAATTATCACCAGTTTGTCAATTGATTGTATTGTTTTCTACCCGTTTGGGTACGTAGAAAATCTCAATTTTGCTTGGACCAATCTAAAACTATTTTTCTTTAATGTGGGCAAAAAGCCCACAAGCTAGTGGGGTGAAGGACCTCATCTGGGCTACAAATTCTGCTAGAAACAAAAAAGGATTATCTACTATTTTGGTCTTTATAAAATATATCAAGTTTAAATTTCGTCCTTATAATAAATTTTTTCGTGTCAATTAATTTCTTCCTTATATTCTGTAATGAATTTCAATGTTATCCTTCCGTTAATTTGGCAACGGAAATTGCTAGCATGGCTAACGCTGGCTGATATGAGAACATGACACAAGGCTAAATTGCAATGTCAGCACTAAGTCAATTAGTAACAAAAAATGAATATGTCAGGCGCTAATTTTGATAAAATACCAATTTCACTCCAAATACTCGCCTTCTTCCTTGTATCCATTCGCCCAACACCACCATTCCCCCACAACCGTCACTATCACCGTCAACTTTTGTCCCCCATAACCACTGTAGATGGGGGAAAAAATGCCACAGACACGTGGCACTTGAGAAAACAAGACACGTAAAAAAATGATTAGATTTGGAAATTACAAAGAAAATTATCATCCAAAGGATTGAAAATGCCCCATGGGAATTGACCGCTGGGGCCTTGTTAGCATGGGGCCTTGGACCAATGGGCTTGCTGCCTTGTGACCTTTGTGGCTGGCAAGGCTCTAGACGATTGGAAACCAAAGAATTTAATTACAGCATCATTCTATAACTTATCTCCTGAAAATAATTCTCTATCCAATCGGGGCCTTAGGGGGAAAACCCATTACCGAAGCACATCCAATTTCACTCCAAAACGCATGTGCCGCTAAATTGAGCCCCGAATCCCCTTTTTGCCGCTGGACCCATATTTTCCCTTATTGCCGTTGGAACCCATTTCCCGCATAGCCACTAGGACCGGCAATCCATCTTCTTATAACATTTTGGGGTTTATTTTTGAGATCTAAAATTGCAGAATCTTGGAAGGATCAAGCACAAATGCGGGAACAAAATATTTACATGGCATTAACTTTAGCCCGACATGGGTTAGACTAGAATATAGTTCAATGAAGACTAAAAGATAGACCGAGACGTAGCCCGATAGCACCACGGCCTACTCCACTCATGCCTTGGACGAGAGGCGATGATATAAGGGGATCGATTGTGATACCCAAAAGAGCGGGAACATGACGGAGCCCAATATATCCCATTGGACCAAGGCTGCTGGAGCTAACACGGAGGGGCGTTGGCCTAATGGAGCTGCCCCGATGTGGCGCTAGCCCAGTGGAGTAGGCCGAGTGTGGTTCTAGCCCGGTGGAGCTACCTCGGTGGGGTGTTGGGTTGCTAGAGTTAATCCGGTGAACCCTTGGTCCGATGGAACCCCTCAGCTCGGTGACACACCTAGACTCGGTGGAGCCCAATCTGTAGGACCTAACCAAGGAGAGCAAACCGGTGGAGGGGTCTAACCGGTGTAGCCCTTTGGGCCGGTGGAACATTGGTCCGGAGGAGCCTTGGCCCGAAGGAGCACCAAGCCCAGTATAAATCTTGGACCAGTGTACTCCTATCCCAGTGGTGCTGTTTTTTAGGCCTAACCCGGATAAGCCCAATGCCTGATGCCGCACATGCACGGTTGGACCTCACCCTTATCAACCACATTTTTAAGGGGTTGAGATACAAAACTTTGGAAATTTATTTAGAGGTCCGAGAACGTGAGACCAGCGCACGGACCGAGCACGAGTACGAGAATGGAAGATTTACACGACTCACTAAACATTGAAATTAGACCGAAATGTGGCCCGACTATGCCATGGTCTATTCCATCCAAGTCCTCGGACAAGAGGCAATGACAAAGGGATCGATCGAGATACCCCGAAGAATGGGAACTCAACGATGTCGTTTCCCCAAGTGGACCCGGACGATTTGGTCCGCCCTGGCCGACTTAGTAGGGCCATAGGAGAAAGCCACTTAGAGGCTTGGTCGCAGTTTCAGCATGATCAAGGAGGTCATGGCCATGATGTTTTTGCAGGATTACTGGAGATTTTGTTGTTTGGTGGCTAGGTGTGGACGGTGCCACCCAAAATTTTAGAAAATGAGAGTTTTAGAGTCGCCACCCGGGTTTTGAAAATGATTTAGTACCGAGAAACCATTTAAAATAATTTTGGAAAAAGAATGACTCTCGTACCTCTTATTTGGAAAAGGATTTGGTCTTTTTGAAAACAAAGTATTCTGGGTTTGAGAGCCAGGTTACGAGTGGGGAAGGTTTTTAAGGCAACCCGCTCGTAGATGCAAAACCGGTCTTTACTTAATGCTTTGTGGGTTTTTTAGAAAACTTTTTATTTCTTAACTATATTCACGTAAATAATAAACAAATATAATTGACGATGATTAACACAATAAAAACGATGATTTAAAAGAAAATGATTATTATGTTAAACACTGTCCCCACAAACTGAATTTTAAATTAAGTTTGAAGACAGTGCCATGCGGCACTTAGGGAAGTACAGTGTGGTACTAAGGAAGTGTCGTCTGGCACTGTTATATTGGTGGGCAGTGTAAAACCAACAAATTTTGAATGAAAACAAGAGTTCAATTAGAAATTATCCAATGATGCCTTGCACCTTAGAGGTATTCATGAACCAGAAGGCCCAAGGCATCAAAATGTTCCTCCAAGAATAGGCGAGTACAGTACGACATGGCACAGTGCCGCACGACACTTCTCGGGAGGTTTCAACTCTTGTTTTGTGGTTCTTATGGCTGACTGAGCCCAAAACCAGTATAAAAAGACTTGCTTGAGCCCGGTGGCCTCTCTCAGAGTTTTGAAACAAAAACTTCGAACGATTACCGACCTTGATTAAGCCTGAGAACGATGCTCCTTTGCTTGACTTGAAAAACTTTGGATTTTGAAAGCAGAAACCCGAATTGGTGAAGGGTTTGAAGAAAGTTTGGGATTGGTTTTGGCAGAGTATGGCTATATATGGTGTTTTGAAGTGGTTGAAATGAAGAGGGAAAGTTTCCTGTGATTGAAAAATGGAGGAGAGAACTTGTCATTTTGAAAATGGAAGAGGAGTAAGGTTTTTATAGGAAAAAATCAACTTAGGGACCAAACAAACTTGGCCAGAAAGAAAAGATGTTGCTTGGTCGTGAAATTTTCTTTGGCAGCAAGAAAACTTGGTCAGCAAGGCTGTTTTGGAGTACTGCGCGGCACCGCTCAACATGCCAAACTTTGCGGGGCCGCCCTAGGTGCTACCGAACTTCGTTTCGCGGGTGGTTGGTACCGTTGAAAAGTTTGTTGAGTTTACTTTCCAACCAAGTAGTTTGGACCCAAAATAATTTGCAAAACAAAATGTGTGAAGCCAGGATTGAATCTCTTTCTTCGCCCCTTATGATGTAAGGTAGGGTTCGTTTTGAAGTGGTTTTTCTTTTGGGTTTTTGAAAGAGAAGGAGCATCGTTCTAGCTTCCCAGAATGTTTCGATTCATTTCATCATTGGGGAGCCATCCAGCCATGGCTTAAGGGTATTTGGAGAGTCCAAATTGGGGTGTCTACACTAGGAACAAGGGTTTGTCGCAGAGAGACACCCGCGAAGGAACACCCATGCGGGCACTCGCGGAGTAACACCTGCGGGTGTTGTGAGGGACCGCGACCTAACGGTATGGAGGAATATTCGCTCACTTTTTGTGCGAC
Organism: Vaccinium myrtillus; assembly: GCA_016920895.1. Lineage (NCBI taxonomy): Eukaryota > Viridiplantae > Streptophyta > Magnoliopsida > Ericales > Ericaceae > Vaccinium > Vaccinium myrtillus. The sequence goes on along the minus strand of CM029281.1, from coordinate 14,149,275 downwards.
ACGTGCCCATAGTTTATTAGTCCAGAAGAGAGGTTGAGTGGTTTATAAATAGGACACTTCAAAGAGTGATTCTAGAGAGAAACTTCCTTTTTAGAGAGAAGTCGCACTTGATTCTTGCTCTAATTGGGTGATGAATTCCTGCCAAGGGTTTTTACCGTTTTGCTTTCTTCTTTACCAGTCCACAGATTCTCTCTTATTCTCTCGTACTAAACATTCATTATTCTCCTCCCTAGTCACTTATTTTGTTAATTTATGTACCCTACTAAAATTATTCCCTCTTACAACCACCAATTTGTAAAGCAATCCGAACAGTTTCATCCCTCCCTTTTGGCGCATTTTTCCTCCAAAGTCAAAGCTCGAAAGGCTAATAAACAAGACAATTTCTATTGGCCATTAAGTAAACAGTTGAGTTCAATTCAACTAAATGTAGTCATCTTTCTTTGTAAATTGAAATTCTCACACTCTTTCCCCAAATTGAAGTTGATTTCATGTGGGAGGGAGTTTAGAATTTAAGCCGAATTGAGATATTTGGGATATCATACTTAAATTGATGTTTTCTATATGGGGAAAAGTTAAATTGATGTTCTGTTATAAAAAAAAAAAGGGAAAAAAAAATCAAACTCAACTAAATCAAAGAAACACCACATTTGCAAACCTAACAGGATTTCATTGGGCTCCCTCTCCATTCAATTGACCCTTCGCAACCCACCATAGAAACCCTAAATTCCATTTGCTTCTTTCTTTAGAACAATTACGGCACTGAACATTTTAATTGAACAAGGGAAGGAAAAAATATAGAGTAATGATACCAACTTTTAACAGCATGATAATGAATACTTACGAAATCATTAAATACTCGTCCATGGTAGAGATGGTGGTGGGTTTAAGTATGCCTGCGGACTTGAGTTTTTTTTTTGGGTTTCCACGAAAGAGTGAGATGAAGGGAGGAAGGGTTGCAAGAGTAATGAGTGGTGATTGGGTCGGCCGTGTGTGAGAGATAGAGCGGGAGAGTGTAAGAGAAGAAAAATCTTAGCGTACGTAAATCAAGATTAAACTGGATGAGAATAGTAGATGATTAGCAAGTGGGATTAAATGAAGAAAATCTGAGGACTGGTGAAGAAATAAGGCAAAACAGAGGACATTTGCTGATAAAAAAAGAAAAAGAACTAATGATATTTGACACTTCACTGCCACGTAAGCCAACAATTAGGCATGTCATCAATTTCCGTTAATGAGTTAACAAAAAGGATAACATTGAAGTTGGTCAGAATATACTAGGATAAAAATGACACAAAAAATTTTATAAGGACGAAATTAAAACATAGTGTATTTTATAAGAATCAGAACAGTAGATAAGACAAAACAAAAAACAATGACTAGCAATGAGAATAGTAGACAAGGAATTTCAACCTTAGTGTTAAAGATTAGGGGTTGTTCTACTAAGCTTTTGACTTGTTCTTTGGATTGATGTATATGATATTGTTTGACTAAGCTTTTGACTTTTGTTTTTGTTTTTTTGACTTTTTAGATTGATGTAAGCTTTCTACATTTGTTTTTGGTTTTTAGACTTTTTGGATTGATATATATGAGGTTAGGGGCCATTCTAGAAAGTTTTTGACTATTGTTTTTGGTTTTTTGCCATTTTGGATTGATATATGTGAGGAGAATGACCTGTCTCGTAAAGAATGAAAAGTCAAAAAGTCCAATAATCTACTTAGTAGAACGAGGCACTATATATGATTTGGATTGGTCCATGTTTTTATCGGTTTGTTTACTTATAAAACTGAAACCGAATCGGTTTAATTTTTTTGAAAAAATAAAAATCGGACTAGACCAATAGTACTTTGAGAAAACCAACCCGACCTAGTCTAAGGTTGTGTTTGGAAGTTGTGGAAGAGAAGAGAAATAGGAAGGAAATGGGAAAGAAACCTCTTTTTTTTTCTTTTGTTTGGTTTGTGAAAGAGAGAAGAAAATTTGCACTCATGGAAGAGAGAAAAGAGAAAAAAAAGTAGTTAATTTTCCCTTTCTTCTGTTGTCTCTTCCTTTTCCTTTCTCCTTCTATATGGAAACCAAACAAATGAGCTCTCTTTTTCCATTTCTTTCCTCAACTTCCAAACATAGCCTAAATTTTTCATCGGTTTTTTCGGTTGGTTCGGTTAATGTAACTTTTATATCACCAATGGTAAAACTTTTTTGAGTTCGAACTGAAATAACTACAAGTACGAGGAGTAAATTGTGACACGAATCAATTCTAGGGGATTCTACGTATTTCTCCCAAAGATATGCTCTCAAACCCCTAAATCACTTGATCTGAATCGGAACCAGCCCAAAATCTCAATCGGACAAAGCTCCGGCGACGACAAACGCAGGTACCTCTCTCTCTCTCTCTCTCTCTGTGTGTGTGTTTTGTTTTGGGGTTCAGTGAATAAACACACCTTCAGAATAGGGGGGAGTCCAATCCACACAGCATGAGTGAATCGTTTCAACACAGATGTAGGAGTATTTTACATTTAGGGCCCCTTCTTTTAGCCTCTTTTGGGGCCTGAAGCGGTGGATTTCTGGGCTTCTGTTTAGGGCCTCCCCTGCCGTATCCTGTTTTTAGGGTTTTTGAGATTTTGCTTCCTTTATTCTAGTATATGTATACCTGTTCATGTTTTAACAACGTTTTCTGTCTTTCCGATGAAACAATAAAGTTAACTAGTTAAGAACATTAATGGCGAGCCAATAAAAGTGTTCATGTAGAGCGTCATGGATTTGAAGCCCTAATTGAGTTGATTGGCTTATGGAATGTCTGACCTATTGAGGAATCGGCCAATCAAGAAAACAAAAATAGTACGCAAGATACAATAGTTATACCTGGTTCCCCAACTATCTAGTTGAGTACATCCACAGCTCACAAGTTATCACCACGCATCTAATGAAGAATGGACAGTACAAGTTATACTGGCTGCGTTTAGCAAGTATTTATAACATAGGTCGAACACCGATGAGTCAACGAAGCGCGAACCAAACTGAATCAGGCCTCACAGGCCCAACATGACCCTCATCCAAGTCCCTTCTGGGATTATTGAAGTGACGAATGTAAACATTTGATGAGATATTACAAGTGGTCTCGAGAAACTAAGATCTCTTAACACACTTCAATTGGAGAAGGTTTTAATCAAGGGATATTAGAATAAAAAATAGGAAATGCTACACAAAATCAAAAGTTTCTGGTGTTGTGACATGAAATAGTATTGTGTAATACAATAATTGCCTTCATGATCAGGGTGTATCATAGTTGTTATTAGCTGGTATTACATATGTTTGATTTCTGCCAGGTTGTTGTAGTATAGATGATGTAACTATGTAAGTCTGTATCAAGATTGTCAAATCATTAATCGTATTGAGATCGAAATGACCCTTTTCAGAATCGTGAATTGTATCGAATTGCGAATCATAACGACTCGGTCAAAATTTTAAAAAATGAATTAGAAAGTAAGTCTATGCATTCACATTGGAAAGATACATTGTATTTAAACTTATATCACCACAAAAGTATGTTTTCTATCATGAATCGATGATCACGTATCGATGATCACGTGGTCTAATAGGCAAAGACACTTGCTTCTATTGCAAGAGCTGATGTTAGTCTGTACTCTGTTCTGACTTTTGGGCGAATAGCCGAATATTATTTGTCCCGTAAATGCTTCCCAAATAAAAAACTATTAGCTGTTTAGAATTTACTGTTGTCATTTATGAATTTGGATTGCTTCAGTGTCTCGCTGTCTTCTTGGACCAAATCATCATTAGAGGAAGTGTGAGCTCTATTTCAAAAGATAATCTTCATTTTGTTGTTTTATTGTAGTGTTAAGACCCTCTTCATATCACCCTTAGTCACATAATCCTTTAAAATGCCCAGCGCTCCCACTCTCAATTCTCCCACTGCACTTGTGCTTTCTATCCTTGCTCTCGCAGATTATAGTAGTTTGGGATGTGATTCAAAGATGCTTTCACGCTCGCGCTCACACATGGATGCACATGTGAATTATGTGACTTAGGTATCACCTATTGTCCGCAATGTGGATTCTAGTACTAAGGTATCACCTATCACCTGCTTCTGCTTGCCATGTTCAAAGCTGCTTTGGCCTTACTAGGCTATATCAATCGAATAAAAGGCATCCTAATGTGCGTCATGATAGATGACTTCACTGTGTTGCTTACCTTCAGAGTCAGCTTCCCATGAGTGCACGACTCGGAGGACCTTGCTGGATATGAGTATGAGAAACCTAGATAAGTTTCCATGCCCTTTAAGCTCCTTATGGACTGTGAAGCGTAGGTTTAGACGGAGTATCAATATGTAGTAGTTTTACTTTTGGTTCCCCATATAAACATTTATACATTTGCAAAAGTTCAAATTTATGGGACAGAGTTGTTTTATACCACTATTTAGTAGTTCTATTTTTGGTTGCCCGTATATATATTTATACATTTGCAAAAGTTGATAAGTGGTTAATTCATTGTCCTGCTTATTTGAGTCGGGGGCTAAGATTTTATTTGTCAAGTAGTTTGGGAGATTGGCAATTGAACAATTATTACTGAGAATAAGAAGTTTGTTGGTCACCGGGTTGTGGCAGTAGCACAATGTTCGTCCTTTGATTGTTACATTAAGTTTTACATTCATCTCTTATTTCTTTCGTTAAGTTTACCTTTGGTGTTTCAATTTCTCCCTCTTTATTTCTTCTCATGTTCTTTTTCTGGGAAAATGCCAGCTCATTTGGAGGGAGCTGACCTTGTGTCATGAATAAGGAGATCCATTATAGAATCTATCTTCTTAAAACCATCTTTGTTGGAACTATGCTCTCTATTCGTACACTCGTACTGCCATAGTGCTGTATGCCTTATGTTACAATTAAATTGAATGTGAAGTAATGTGTTGTCTGAATCTTTTTAAGATTAAAAAAATATTTCCTCCTCTGAATCCAGTCGTTATCCTAGTCTTTTGACCTCACTATACACTGTTATACAAGCCACTATCCATCATTCCATCTACAAATTCACATACCCATTGTTACCATGTATGCCATGAACATCATTGCAGCGATCCTCTTTTTCTAGGTCATTTGAAGTTTGTCCTTGTTTATCACTACCTAATTGGAAGTCTATGGATCTGTGGAGTAACATGTTCGAAGATGCCATATCTGAGCTGCTTAAATGAAATCTCACTATCCAAAACCTGAATTACGAGTAGTGAACAAGCCAGTAAAAATGTACACTTGTCGTATTGGAGTTAGTTATTGTTTTAAATTTGTCCAATGTCACAAAGACTTTTACTCCTGTGGGGGTGCTACCCCTTCAAGTATCAATAGCTGGCTTTCTTTTTTTAATTCCCTTTTCTGCATAAACAAGTTTATATACGTCTTCAAGCAACTCTGCTTAGCAACTAGATGCTCAATATCTTAGAGTTTCTGACCCACCAAACAAGGGGAATTTGGGATGTAGTGAGTTTTCATTGCCCCAATAATTGATGCAGTCCATACGAAAGGGATTGGAGGGGTAGTCCATTGGCTACTAAATGGACGTACTTGGGATATTAACTAGGCATTGGCTGGAATATTTAAGGCTCTGGCTTTTCACGAGCCTTGTGACTTTTCCTTTAGGGAATTTTGACCACATATTCTATGTATACAACCATTTGATAACACATTGATCCCAGCTAGCCATCTAGGAGATGGGAATAGTCTTTTGGTATTAAACACATCTAGGTAATAGGAACAATGTTTGGTATTAAACACAATAGGAGTCTATGAGTTGTTGTACTTCGAGAGTATGAAGGTATGAATGATTGAATATATAAAACAATACCTGCAGCTTTATGCTTAAGATTGTGTGATGCAATCCTCTTTCTTTGTTGTGATGATAAAGAGGCCTTAGGTGCGATGCCTTTGGTAACCTAGGTGAGGCCTAGATCTATCTCTAAAACCCTTCTTCTTCTCTTCTCTTTGACTATTCATGTCGACTATTCACAGCCCCAAAACAGCCACTCTCTATGAGTTGATGTACTTCGAGAGTATTAATGAATGATTGATTATATAAACCAATTCCTGCAGCTTTATGCTTTAAGATTGTGTGATGCAATCCTCTTTGGTTTGAGGCTAGAGAGGCCTTAGGTGTGATGCCTTTGGTAACCTAGGTGAGGCCTAGATCTATCTCCCTAAAACCCTTCTTCTTCTCCTCTTTGACTATTCACAGCCCCAAAACAGCCACTTTTTTTTTGTGTTTTGATCATACTTAGCCTTATTTCAATCCTGACCTACATCAATAAATAAAAAAAATAATCCTTTCCCTGCACTTTCTATCCGCAGGCATAATGGAAAAAAGTGTCACTAGCATAATCAATTACGTCATGTGCTGTAAAATACAACAATTTTGATCCATGTTTTTTTTTTTTTTTTTGAAGCAAGTTGATTTTGATCCATGTTCGATTGAAAAAACATCCTTTTGTGCATCTTGATCTTATTTCTTCAATTCTTAATTTCCTCCCCTCTTCTTGATTCCGTGCTTTTGTAATAGATTCATCTCAAACCAAAACCTAGAGTTTGGATTTGTGTTTCTCATTGTTGGATGGAATCTCAACTTCCATGCTAATCATGTCATGTAATCAGCATCGCTCAAACTTTATCTAAATTTGCTGCTATTTTTCCAACACTAGTTTGCCAGTTCTCATTACATGTACTCCATTTTTACAAGCATGGTGCTGTTGATTGTCGTAATAATGATTTGGCCTCAACTTTGCTCACCTGTCTGATTTGATCCTAGTTGATCACCATAATCGATGTTTTCAGGTAAGTTGCCTACAAGCTGCCACTAGCCTACTATATAATGGGTGAATCTTTTACGATCCAGATAAGTAGCAACTTAGTAAAACAGCTAGCGGATGATGGTGAGAAATCAAGGAGAAAAACTAAGAGATCCAAACCAAAGCTACCAAGGGAACCCCAACAGTCCCAAAAGGAGCCCAAGAAGCCGATTTCTAGCGACTCTGAAATTCCCAAACCAACTGCTCCCTTTGGTTGGCCAGTTCAGCCTCCACTATTTGTTCCAGCATCCCCTCCTCCACATTCTGCTAGTGCAGAGTTGGATGCCATCCACTCTGCTGTTAAAGAAAGTGAGAAAGTTTTGGAGAGGTTGCAAAAGCAAGAGGATGTCATGGTGCAGGAAGTAACACAGAGAGCCAAGGATCTCCACGACAAGGAGTTCAAGCTTCCGAACCAGAAGCCCCAGCCCTGTTTGACAGAGAAAGATGCTTGCTTTGAGTGCTACAAGGACCATCTGAAAGACCCCTTGAAATGTGCCGATGTGGTAAAAAACTATGCGGATTGTGTTCGCAGAGACAGGCAACAAGTCAGTTGAGATAATGAGTGGGCTATCCTTAAGGTACTTTTTGAAGCTTTATACTGAGTAGTCGAGTACAAGCTAATTGATTGTTTTAAAGTGACCCTGGTGGGTTTTGTGGTGCTAATAAACCAAAATTTGTGCCCTATACTTGGGTTAGTTGTTTTGTGATTGATTGTATGGATTTTTGCATCGCCCTTTTTTCATCTGGGAAGTATGTTCTGACTGGTTCGCCGATGGTAGATAAATGGCTTCTGCCGATTGAGAGTATATGAGATACTTGATGTTTTGATGCCAAACATGACTTGCAACTGAATTTCCTTTTTGCTGGTTTCCAAGTTGGACGGATCCTCCATTATGGATTAGTTCTTGTGCATTTCGTCATATGGATTTCATAATTGCCTAGCTAAGGAGTGGTAACTTAGGTGTTTGACGAAGGCTTTCTGCACTTGCATTTATAAGTTCTGGGACTGTTGTTCATGGTTCATTTTCGACACATTGTTTGCCTATAGAATTTCTTGATACTTGTCAAAGTTGGTGAGTGATTACTGAAACATGGTTATTGGAGAAACCATGTTTCTGTAATCACCTGTTGATTGCTACTGCACTGGATATTTAGTCAGACAGCAATCTTGGGCAAAGAAATATTAGGTAAAATTGGAAATCTACGTAACAAAATTTTGGTTGCCAATGTTGATAGACGAACATGTAATCTAACTGATCAATTGGAGTGAAATGAGGATTAATGGTGGCAAAATTGTTGTAAATTGTAATGTTTTGTTTCTTGTATGAAAACATTCTACATAAGTAGCATTGAATCCGTGCTATGCACAGGAAGAACTAAATTATTTTAGAAATGTTTTTCCTCAAAATAGTTACACATGATTTCTCCTCCTTTGAACTATGCTTGAATTTCGTTGAAAAATTAGAAAATTTGATGTATTTAAAAAAACAAATCGCAAAGAAGGAGCACATGTTTTTTTATAAACAGATAAAATGAAATAAACAAAATTTTATGGAATGCAAAAGAAGCAAGGACAATACATGAATGGTAAAAATCAATAAAGTTAGTTTAATTGCTACTCCCTCCGTACCTTTTTTAGTGTTTAGCCTCGTAATTTTAACTTATTTTCTTTCACATAAACTTTTACAGCTTTTACATCTACTTTTCTCTACTTACCATTATCAATATAATAATATCCACTAACTTTTCAAAAAAGATTCTACTTTTAAGGGCAAAATAGGATATGTATCCACTAACTTTTGAAAACACACTCTTATTAAGGGACAATTCAAAATGAAAAAGATAAACACCATAGAAGAGACGGAAGGAGTAGTACGTAACCTTTTTTTTTTTTCTTTTCTTGTTTGTTTTCTTTCCACATTGCCGCCACTATCCCTGGGTCCCATTCAAGGTTGGGACTCCCATTACAATGGGGGTTGCACTTGTTTCTTTTAAATAGGCCTTTGCAGTTGAGTAAACATATTCTCATATTTCATTCTAGGGACACAACTTTAAAATGCGTATTCAGAATTATATTTTAAAGTTGTGTTTGTAGAATCTGATTGAATGAAAAAGACCATGCCGTGTTACTCACAACAAGCATAATCACTTCAAAAACATTCCAATCCAAAGGGGTTTTCTTGCTTGGCAAGATTTGAAACTTTAGAGTTTGCTCGCTCTCCCACGCCCTCAGGCTCGAAACCTCTCAAATATGCTATTATTTTTTTGGTATACGGGGTAGCTTTTAAATGAATTCTGACAAGGGGATGGTTGGATTGGGTCCCTAGGAATTAGTCGATGTGCGCACAAACTGGTCCAGACTTTTAAATTATTGGAATTAATCTATACAAAGACCTCTATTAATTGTATAATTTTTTATCTCAAGTTATTTGTAGGTTTGAAGTATGTTTATTATTGCAATTTGAAGACGCAAAACCTTTGTTTCTATTTGTGAAGAAGACCCAATTTCTTTGTACTTAAGAGTGTTTTAGCTTTTATAGGTAGAGTAATTATATATAGTATGTGTCAATGAGAAGAAGAATTTCGTTCCAAAGAACAATCCAGCTGAACAAGGTTACATAAATTGCTAGGGAGCATCGCAACCGATGGCAGGGAATCAGAACAGAACTTTGCAAACTTAGCTAGAAAATGACCACAAGAATTGACTGAGCGTTTACACCAAACAAAAGATGAGTTCGAATTTCAAGCTATGCTCCTAGCATCTTCTCTCAACTTATTTGGACTTCCCATTCCATAGCTCTCTCAAGTCTCACCATTCACCATATATAGAGATTGCTTTAAGATTGTTAGATTCAATGATAAAGTTTTTGAACCCCACTCGAGACGGCCATATATAGCACACGCCAAAGCCGATGACACCCTTATCCTCCCGTAGTTAACTTCCATAACCTTGCCACTGGAATTCCTAGCTAGAACTCCAAAAGTCGCCAGTTTGTCCTTCGACGAGAAAGCCCATCGCAATTGAACTTCCGGAGAAGTCACAGGTAATTACTATCCCCAATTGAGCTGGAAGCTGTAGGTTTCAAATCAGAATAGGCATGCAACGGCTAAATAGTCCTCCGTAGCCACAAAAGCTGCATTCAAAGCTCTATTGTTGAATGGACTCACAGCAAAAAACACGAAGTTGTATCTGCACCTCCATATGGACCAACACACCACCGCAAGGCATGACCCAGAGATGCCACTCTGATGGACATTCCGAATGAGCTCCTCGACACCACTCCCTCGATCCCACATCAACAGTCCACTCGCACAGAAACAAAATATGTTCAATCGTTTCAATTTCTTGATGACATAGAAGGCATATAGGGCTCCTAGCATACTTTTTGAAAAATAAATTTTCTTTTGAAGCAACCGCATATTTCAAAACACTCCACATGAAATTCTTAATCTTAGGATGGTAACGAATTACTTTTTGCACTATAATTCCGAAAGATAACAAGAGGAACCTGGTATTAAAGCATTATTAGTACTCAAAAGAGAAAGAGCTAATCTGCAGCCTGATTTCACTGAATACATTCCTGTTGAACTATGACGCCAAACAGCTACATCTTCACAATTCCACCACGAAACAGGAATTCTTAGGCTATGTTTGGTAACACTTCTGTTTTCTGTTTTCTATTTTCTGTTTCTGTTTTTCGTAAAAAAAAAGTGAAAACAAAAAATATGTTTGTGTGAAATTATTTTCAAAAAAAAAGAAGTGAAAACATAATTATGAATCGGTTGGAGGTGTGCCGGCGGGAGGTGGTGCGTGGTGGTGGGGTGGTGGGTGGTGGCGGTGATGGGTGGGGGTGGTGGGTGGTGGTGGTGGTGTGTGGAGGTGGTGGTGGGGTGGTGGTGGTGGGTCGCAACGGTGATGGTGGGTGGTGGTGGTGCGTGGTGGTTGGAGGTGGTGGTGGGTGGCGGTGGTGCATGGTGGCTGGAGGTGGAGGTGGAGGTGGTGGTGGTGGTGATGGGTGGTGGCGGCGGTGCTGGTGGGTGGTGGTGGGTGGCGGCGGTGATGGTGGGTGGTGGTGGTGCGTGGTCGCTGGAGGTGGTGGTGGGGGGCGGTGGTGGTGGTGCGTGATGGGTGGTGGGTGGTGGTGGTGGCGGTGGTGGGTGGTGGTCGTGGCGGTGATGGTGGGTGGTGTGGTGGCGGTGATGGTGGGTGGTAGTGGTGGAGGTGGAGGTGGTGGTGGGGTGGTGGTGATGGGTGGTGGCAGTGATGGTGGGTGGTGGTTGGGGTGGTGGCTGGGAGTGAGAAAACAAAAACAGAAAGTGAAAGTTGAAATTTTCAACTTCCCCAAATTTCATAAATAGTGGAAGTAAGAAGTAGAATTTAAAAGTGAAAGTGACATACAAACAACATTCTGTTTTTAAATTGTCAAAATTCTGAAAACAGAAACAGAAAACAGAAAACGTAAGTGCCACCAAACAAGGCCTTAAAATCTGATTGCCAACATTCACAGGGAACATAATTCGGATCAGTTCTGGACCAAGACATCAACCAATTATCCTTCCACGCATTTATAGATTCCCCGTTGCCCGCCCTCCAAATTAAGCCTTGCGAGATAAGATACCTAATACCTTGCCTCCAAGAGACTCGTCCTGGTCCAGATCCAGGAAGGGTATGCCTTATGCGGCTTTACTTGCACTCAGTGGATAAGAGGTAGGAAAATAGCACGCTTAAAGAACTTGATCCCATAAAGCTTTTGGCTATTGCATGAGCCACCAAAACTGTTTGGCTAATAAAGCCATGTTGAAGGCCCTTAAATCTCGAAACCCTATACCTGCTTGCCCTTCTGGTTGGGAAACTTCTTCCCACTCATGCCAGTGAATGTTATTCCCTCTCTCCTTATTACCCCCACCAAAAGTTGCATATCAAAGAGCTGATCTATCTACACAATGATATCGAAAATTTAAACTATGACATGGGGTAGGCCGGAATTGCAAGATCGATGACTTAATTAATACCTTCCTCCCAGCTCGTGAGACTACCTTCTGCTTCCACCCCTAATTTGTCATTAGAATTTTGTCCCGGAAGAAAACTTCGCTCCATCCTTCATCCTCCCTATTCCCATGTTTTGATGTATGAAATCTGCCAATGACCCTGTCGATGTTGGGTCAAAAGACTCAACATTATCTCTGATTTATGGAACTTCACTGATTCTCCTGATGCCTCCCCATAACGGTGGAGAATGTTTTATTGGCATGGCAAATTACTGAAGTAGCTTTTCCAAATCGTCTGCGAAGGGGAGGTGGGATTGGGTGTGGTTGAACTTAACATTCCCTGCCAAGCAACAACACTCGTGACTGCCTGCCGTATTGTCGTGTGACGTGTCTGATAAACTTAATCATTTTTAAGTATGGGAGCACCGCAGACACTTCAGAGACACCCTTTTCCTGACTTGGACACGGATGGAAACGTGGCATCATAGTATCAGAAACTTATTCTAAGGGTTATGATAAAAATATTTAATTTTGACAAAATAAAACCCAATTTGATTTGACCTGTAACATTCACAAAAAAAAAGTAAGAAATTTTAGAGATATATACTAATTGGTATTTATTATGTCCGAGTTGAATGTTAATAACATGAAATAACAACTATATAAATCTAATATACATATTTCTTGTCGTACCCCTGCCATGTCCGCTGTAGCTATGTCGGTGTTCTAGTCGGTAAAATAATAGGAGTATAAAACTACATGTTTTTGGCACTTTGCTTCTACAATGGTTTTATTACCAAGCGATGTGCAGATGAATGAGAGGATCTTGATTTGATAAAAAATTATGACGTTCGTCAAATGCAAATTACTACGAGTAGATGATCCCCAACACAATCCGACTATCTTGACTTGGCCCGGTTTCCAATCAGGTTTGCTTGCTACAATTTTGATTGTAATTCGTGCACAGGATATGGTTGTGGGAGGGACCGACTCAACAAACAGCACTCTCGAGTTTGCCATGGCTGAGATGATGAATAATCCAGAACTTATGCAAAGAGTCAAGCAAGAACTAGATACAGTAGTGGGAAAAAACAACAAACTGGAAGAGTCACACATTCCCAAACTACACTACTTACATGCACTGATGAAAGAGGCACTGCGTTTGCACCCAATCCTCCCACTCCTTGTCCCTCACTCACCAAGTGAGACATGTATCATTGGAGGTTACACCATTCCAAAGGGTGCTCGGATTTTCATCAATGTCTGGGCAATCCAAAGAGACCCTTCAGTTTGGGAAAACCCTTTAGAATTCGATCCCGAGAGGTTTTTGAATGTGAAATGGGATTTTAGCGCGAAGGAATTTGAGTATTTTCCGTTTGGGTCGGGGAGAAGGAATTGTGCTGGGATTGCAATGGCTGAGCGGATGTTCATGTTTTTACTTGCTTCGATTCTACATGCTTTTGATTGGAAATTGCCTGAAGGAGAGAAAGTGGATTTATCAGAGAAGTTTGGGATTGTGATGATGAAGAAGATCCCTCTTGTTGTTATCCCCACCCCAAGGTTATCAGATCCATCACTCTACCAGTAAGCTTCAAATATTTGCTGGCTAGTTAATAAACCTCATTGGTAAATGTTGTGTTCAATTTATAACCAAACAATGTCAATTTGTGGTTCTATTTTCTTTTGTTTGGTTGGAATTTCTGCAACTCATTTGTAAATTGTTATATTATAGATTCATGAGTTTTTGTTTTTCAAATTTACCAAAGTTCTAATTGCTTTGGATTGGTTAATTGACATTGGCCATTTGGGCTCTCGTAAATTTGATGGGTTGTTTATGAAGAATATTGAACAATGCGGGTTAGTGGTGTAATTATTTGGATTCTATTACTACCAATGTTCACTCGATTACACACACGCACACTATTGCTTATGGGGCCGGTTCCAGGGACAAATTAAAAAACACAAAAAAAGACACTCTATCTCATCCATTGAAATGGATGGTTGAGATGATATTGCACTCTCTCCCCTCTATCTCACTCACATCTAATCCCTCCCTCCCTCTCTCCCTCACAAGCCTGGCCACTCCCCACTCCGCCAATTCCATCTCCAGCCGACCCCAACTCCGACCAGCCCCATCTCCGACTCCGACTAACATCTTCCTCGCAGAATCAGATCTTTTTTGCTTCCCATCCAAACCCAAATCTGAGATCAAATTACAGACCCATTTCTCCCAATGTAAGATTCGAATGCTAACCGATTTTCCGAGATTTAAGTCAGAGATTGTTTTCATTGTTATTAAGTCTTGATCTGTATTGTGCTGCTAATGATATGAAATTGCTTCATCATCTCTTGGCTAAAAATTGATCGTCAAAGTACAAATCCCCAAGTTCTGTTCTTCACTTAAAATGTTGAAGCCCTAATTTTTGGTGGGATACAGTGAGTGGAAGATTACAAACTTAGTTGTTTTTGCTTGAGGAAAAGTTCTACGAACAAGTGAATACATCTTGGGATTGAAATAATTGGAGAGAAATTTTGATGAGCGACCACACCAACTTCGTGAGATCTAGAATTAGGGAAGAAATGAGGAATAAGATACTGTCGAAATACAGCCCATAATCCATTTGATCCACAAATCTGCAAAACCCATCTTTCGCATGATCGCTTCCAAGAAGACCCATTCTACTCTGTCATACGCCTTGCTCATATCCAGTTTCAAAGCAACAGATCGATTACATCCAGTTTCAATGCAGAGCCTCTTGGGCTAGTATAGTGTTGTCTGAAATCAACCTTCCACTCACAAATGCACATTGACTCTCCCTTACAATCTGCGATAAAAACCTCCGCAAACGATTCACAAAGACTTTGGAAAGAACTTTATAAACCGAATTACAGAGACTAACATGGCGAAGCTGCCCCATGTTCATTGGGCATTGTACCTTAGGAATAAGAACGATATGAGTGTGATTTATGCTGCGGAGAAGGTGACCGGAATGGCAATAGCTCCGAACCGCATCAACCAGACTCGGTCCCACGACATCCCAGTATTCTTGAAGGAAACCTGCCCCCATCCCATCCAGTCCTGGCGCCTTGTCAGAAGGCATATGAAAAACCGCCACCTTTACCTCGTTGAAAGAAATAGCCTGTGTCAAAAAACGATTCATTCCATCTGAAACTCTATGGTCCACGCACTGCAGCACCGTGTCAACATTAGTTACCCCCTCCGAACTAAAAATATGCTGAAAATAATCCATTGCAATTCCTTTCACTGCTTGCTCTCCATCACACCATCTCCCCGACGCATCCTCCAACCCCATTAATCTATTCTGTTGTCGACGTTGGAGGGTTTGAGCATGAAAAAAGGCAGTATTCCTATCGCCGGACTTGAGCCAATTCACTCTCGCCTTGTTTCTCCAATAATCTTCCTCATCAATAAGGGCTTTCTTCAACAAATTTTCCGTGTGCCAAAACTCTTGCTGGTCGAAACTTGAACACTCAAACAGTTGCTGAATTTTAGACTCTAAATGATCCTTGTTGAATCTGGAGTTACACTGATTATGCTTCCGCCATTGAATCAATCCAAACTTGCACGCCTTAATTTTCTGGTGGATTTGAAACCATTTGGAACCTTGGATACACTTCCCCCAAGCTTGCTGAATTATAGAACCACAATTAGCAATACCACCCCATCTTATAAAAAATAAAGCGATGTTTGAACTTCTCCACATAAGCCCAACTATTCAGCAAAATAGGCACATGATCAGAACCCCCAGGTTGGAGATGATTAACCACCGCATTAGGGTAACGAATCCTCCAATTCGAACTTGCAAAACAGCGATCCAAATGAACCCGCACATTATCCCTCCCTAGCCTTTTATTATTCCAAGTAAGAGTGTACCCAACGCAGCCCAAGTCGATGAGATTACTATCTTGAACAAACCGCTGGAAATCCGTAAGCTCCCACACCTGGCACTGCATACCGCCCATTTTCTCATCAGTATGTAAAATAGTGTTGAAATCCCCGCCCACTAACCACTCCTCCTCACCAGCATTGGCTATGTTCACGAGCTCTGCCCATAAAATCTTTTTACCCTGAGTAGAGGTAGGCACATACACCCCAGTAAAACGAAAACGACGCTGATCTATGGTAATGTAGCTATCAATCAAACACGAACTACTACGAAGACATTGAAATGACACCCCCTTCCTCCAATATATACACAAACCGCTCGCCAAACCCACAAGATTAACACAAAAACAGCCATCTACACCTAGGCGTTTCTGAAGTCGAACCAAAACTTGTGAATCATATTTAGTCTCCATCAGAAACACCATATCCGGGGAATGGAGTCTCCACAACTCCCTCAACCGGGAAAATGTCAGAGGGTTCCCCACACCCTGACAGTTCCACACCAGAATCTTCATTGAGGCGTCGGGGGCCGATTTTGGGTCGGCCACCTCCACCCTACTAGCATTTGTAATATCCCCCAAAAAAAACCTCTTACCTGCCTGCTCTGCCAAACCATCACCGTCCAGTGCATCCAAACGCCGCTTGCCAACATTTTGCGAGGAGGAACGCCTATCCCTGCTTACCTCAACACCTGGGGCCTTCCTCTTGCCAGCATAAGTATGCTTCCTTCTTCTTGTCTTCCCTCTGAAGGAATCGGGCAAAACCCTCATCGATTTCTCCAACTGATGCACCTCAGAAGCAATAGAGGCCTGAGCATCCAAAGATGTATATTGGTTGATGACCCCTTCGCCCACCATATTATCCAAAGCCTGAGTTGGCCCAGAGGAAACCAAAGGCCCAAAAATCTCACTACAGCCCAAACCACCAGAACCTTTGCCCAAATCCAGCACGTCATTATTAGAAACTTGGGCTTCCTTAGCCTTATGGCCGAGCCTCCCATTAGCCCATGTAGCATTCTTGGTCCCCACCTCTAAAGATGGCCTAGAAATCAGCGTCTCTGTAATATTCAAATTTCGCGCAAAATCTGGCATTAAATCCCCCATACGAAATTCATTTCCATTTATTGCCACAATCGTATTATCCGCTACCTCAATCAAGCTAGAATCTCGGGATACCATTTCATCCATATCCTTACCATTTCCAGCTTGTAACTGCTCTTCCCGTCGCACGCCCTCGGCGGCCGTCCCCATATCCTTACTGCCATCAGCCCCACCCTCTCCTCCCCACTGTCTCTGATACCCCTGGTCATCCTTCCACTTGTAGCCTCTCCAAAAGCTCGGAACCGCCGCCATCCATGATCCATAAGAGACCTTTTTCACACATCCCTCTAGGACATCCTTACTCTTAGATGGGCACTCTCTAATCTCATGATCAAGCATGCCACAATAATGGCACAAAACAGGAAGTCGTTCATACTTGTAATCAACCCAGCATTTAGACCCCTCTCCCAAAACGATATTACCACCCCGCCATAGTGGCTAATTCAGAGGAATCCCAACTCAAACACGAACATAGCGACCCCATTCCCCCTTTTCTGACACCTTGTTCACCTCCAACACCGTTCCAATACGCCAGCCTATCTCCCCTTCAATCTCCTGTGTAATGTATTCAAAAGGTAATCCCCATAATTGAATCCAAAAATCAATCTCCTTAAACTCAACCAAATCCGCCTTTAAGCCGGCCTCCCATCGTTTGAGTAAAAGCACCATGTTGTCAAAACACCACGACCACCATTAAACACCCGCTGAAGATCCATCTCATTGGAAAAACGAAAATGGAAGAGATTATCCCCAACGTCAACCATCCGCAGTCCTTCCGGTGATCCCCCACACCTTCCGCATCGTATCCTTCAAGGCAGCCCTACTAAACGCTCTTTTAGTAAGAAGCTTCCCTACCAAACTCGTCGAGCAATCTACTATCGCTCGCTCCCGAACCGCTGAATCAATCACAATATCATCTTCTTCCTCTATCATCTTCTTCCTCTGGGGTAAGAGAAAAGCTTCTTAACCGCTCAACGATCTTCTTTAACGGAGCAAAAGTTTACGACGTACGCCCACCCATTGGGTGGTCTCTAGCAGGACCCATATGAATTTACAACTCATCTATGTGCCACTTGAGCTACTTCTCGGGGTTAACCGTGCAGTTATTTGATTTAAAAAATGAGCCAAAAGCATGTGCATAATAGGATGTTTGTGAGCGTCTATTTTTTATTCATTTATTTTTCACTTTTTGCATTTTGTATTTTAATTATTTTTTGACTTTTTGAATTATGGTAAAAATATATTATTGAGTTTGTAGCGTGTTTAGAATATGCGTATAGAATGCATTCTACATATATTGTCTTTGATATTATAGAATGATTGCTTTCTAATGTGGTTATTACCTAGTTAGGAATTTTTCTAATATGTTAATTATTTAGCTAAGTATAGAAAATTTACTTTCCCTTGCTTTTGAAATTGATTCTTTCCTAAGTCAGATTTTTATAAATTTTCCATAATTTTTCCAGTACCATAATCTCTCCCTATATCTCAACATCTTGTAAAAATAAAAGACTATATCTATATAATCATAATCTAATGCGGACTCCCTCACAGAAATTCTGCGAGGACCTCATGGATCGGGGTAAAATCTCGACGATCCAAACTGCTCAATGTTTTTAAAACATGTTTTTAAGGGTCACTGCAAGGAATCGCCAAAAAAATTACCCGGAAGGATTTCATCTGAGTAGTTTTCGATAAACTGTATATATATGGTTATTATGAAAAACTGCTCGGATGAAGCCCTTCCGGGTATTTGTTTTGGCGGTTCCTCGCGTTGGCCCTGGAAAACACGTTTTAAACACATTGAGAGGTTCAGATCGTCGAAATTTGGTCTATAAAATCGAAAACAAGGGTAGTTCACACGGAGGGATCCATGAGGAAGTCCTCAAGAGATCATGACTGTATACACACACACGTCCATTATTCCTTTATTCTTTTCTTTTTACACATATATATACCTCCATTCTTCCTTAACTCTTTCTATGAGGTGTGGACGAAGTTCGCATTTTAAGGGGTTGGATGAGAAGTTTAGTGTGTGATATATATATATATATATATATATATAGGGTTTGCTTCACATCCGCACTTTTAATTTCTTGCGTAATCGTCTGACTACCAATTTGACCAGTAATAATGAGTTTTTTCATTGTCATTGAAGAAAATGATTGTTTTATTGAGGGCTGGATGGCTGAAGGCTGTTTTGTCATAAAAAGCAAGAAGATGATTCATGCTTCTTATCCAGAATTTGATATTTATTTTGGTATTGGGTTCTAAAAGGAAGCGTGTCCAAATATGGTGTAATTGGTCACGGATATGTCTCCTTCTATTGACCTCTGCCTAGGTAACTAATGGATTAATTAAAAGGGAAAGTTCAATTTGATCATGATTCATTTTTACACTTTTGATTTTGTACTCACGCTTTCACCATCATCCAGTGGGGATGATTGATTCTCAGCTATTATCAGTGAGTGATAATAGAGGTAATGCTGTTGAAGAATAGTAATACTTGAACCTGCATCATAAAAGAAAATTAGTACTTATAATTCATTGGGATCCTGGGAATCTTGAAATAGAGAATCAAATGGATTTTGTTCTGGTGTTGAGGAAGTTGATGCTTCAGTGTCCTGACTTTGACTGAGCATGTCAGTAGCAATTTGGAGTAATGCTTTGCTTGCGTCTTGATTCGGATTTTGAGCAGCTTGCATGATGAGTTGTTGGGCTAATTTGATTATTGTTTGATTGGGTGATTTTGGAGGAGGGGAGCTCGTGGTAGGACTGTCAAGCTTGATATTGGAAATCATATATGGAGATGGAGGTCTATCATGGATCTGGACTGGTTTTGGAACTTTTATTTTGAAGTCGTTCTGGACCTGATCAATTACTTGCTGGATATTGAACTTATTCCACCATTTGATCAAGAATTGGCGGGCAACAAGATTATCAGAGATAACATATTTCCATCTGAAAATCCAAGCAACTTTATATTTTGCAGTAAAAAGCAGGAGCCGAGGAAATTGATTTTGGTGAAGGTTTAATTTTTGTTTAGAGTAGAAGTAATCAACTTGATCAAGAAGATTTTTGGGGATAATGTCATTACTGGCTCCCATTTGAGACCACCATCGAAGAAACCAAGTAGGAAATGGAGAATTGAAATTTTGATCAAACTGGAAAAACCAAGAATGAGAGAATTTTGAATTTTCATATAATAATGCATAAGACCAAGCATTGATGTAATCATAATAATTAAAAAATAATTCATTATCTGGTAGTGGTTGAAGGTTTGAGGGATGACCCCATTCAGAAATATTGATTATTTTGTGGATGTAAAATGATTGGTAATTGATAATGTTGCTATCTTTTGTGTCGTAAGTCTGTTTAAAGACAACAGACTGAGTATGCACAAGGATATTTTTATAAAAGGATATTGATTTGTCAGGATTATGTGGAACAAAATGCCAGTTTTCGGGGAAATAATGGGAGGCTAAATCATTTGGATTTTTTATATGTTGAAAAGATGGTTCTATATAAAATAGATTTTGTAATTGAGTTTTTGCAATATAAATAGTTTTTGCTGGAATAATATGTTGGGAAGAGGTTCCTATAATTTGGTTTACAGGGGTATAATTTTGGGTAATTGGTGGGTATGCGAGTGAAGAACTAGATCCGTATTGGCTTTTGGCTGTTGGGTTAATAAGGACTTGGTATCTATTGACTAGTTCAATGGGGGGAATAGCCATAGTACTAGTTGTAAGGGCCAATTGCTTTTGAGGTGTTGTTGCTATCTTGCTATCTTTTTTGTTCTTTTCTGCCATATCTGCAAAATTAATTTAATAGGAATTCTCGTGTTAGAAAATCAGGAATTGAATTTTGCTCACCTTTAATATATTCTATATCAAAGTGAAAAATACTTAGTATTGATTGCCAGCGAGCAAAAATTTGTTTGCTAGCCACATTTTTTACATCTTGTTCTAAAATATGCTTTGCACTTTTGCAGTCAATTCTAATTAAAAACTTTTGGTTTAAAATATCATCTTGAAATTTAGAGATACATAATACGAGTGCTAAAATTTCTTTTTTAATAGTACTATAATTATTTTGGGTTTTGTTCCATACGCCTGAATAATATCTAACTATTTGTTCAGGAGAAGTTGAATTGGTTTTTTGTAAAAGAATGCCTCCATATCCTATGTCAGAAGCATCTGTTTGGATTATTTTAAATGAGTTTGTTGTTGGGATTCCTAGACATGGTAATATTTTGACATATGTTTTAATTTGTTGTACAATATTAGTATGGATTGATGTCCAGGCTGGTGGATTATTATTTAGTCTTTCAAATAGTGGTTGACATATTGGTCTGAGATTTTTATAAAATTCTGACACATAATTTAGTGATCCTAAAAATCTTTGTAATTGGTTTTTATCAGTAATTTCATCTGGAAATTTATCAGCAAACTGAATGGCCCTATCAATTGGTGTTATAGTGGATTGATATATATTATATCCTAAAAATCGAATTTTTGTTTGAAAGAGTTTTATTTTGGGGGCTGAAACTACTAAGCCATTGTATTTGATGGTTTGTAGAAATGATTTTAAATGTTTCCAATGTTCGTCTATTGTATTAGAAAAGACGAGTACGTCGTCAATAAATGTGATAATAAAATGACTAAACGGATTGAATATATCATTCATTATATTTTGAAATTCACTAGGTGCATTTTTTAATCCAAACGGCATTAGATTCCATTCATAATGTCCGAAAGGGGTTGTGAAAGCAGTTTTGTATCTGTCTTTTGGATGAATTTGTATTTGCCAGAATCCACTTTTAAGATCAAATTTTGAGAATATTGTAGCATTATGTAATCTATTAATGAGGTCTTTTTTGTTGGGAATTGGGTATCTAATCCATTCTAAGGCGGTATTTAGTGGTTTATAAATTATTACTAGGCGAGGTACTCCTCTTTCTATTTCAGCATTTTTATTGACATAGAAAGCTGGGCAAGACCAGGGTGATTTACTTTTTTGGATAATATGGTTATCAAGTAATGTTTGAATTTCTTGCTTACAAGTTTCCATTGTTTCTGGATTCATTTGAATAGGTCTTGATTTGGTTGGTATATTGTGTTCTTTGAAATCTTTAGTATAAGGTAAAGTAACTATATGTTTTTTGCGATGCCAAAAAGCACTTGGTATATTTGAACATATTTCATTTTCTAAATGATATTTGAATTTATCTATTTGTTGAATTAAATAATTATTTGTAAGTTGTTCTTCTGTTTGTTTGTATTTTATTTCGTTTTGGAGATAATGTAATTGTTGAGTTTTTTGTTGTAGAAGTGTTAATTGTTTTAATTCTCGTTTTTCAGATGGTTTTAGGAATTTGAAAGTTATTTCTTTTCCTAAGTGTGTTGTAGTTATACCAATGTCATTTGTTGTGAAGGGGTATATCATACCAATAAAAGGTAAACCTAAAATTACATTATCTGTCATGTTTTTAACTAAAATAAAAGATGTTTGAAAACATACATTATTTTGGCAAATATGTACTTTGGGTAATTTGTATTGAATATCCATTTGGCTACCATTGGCCGATACTAATTGTTCAATTGTTTTATGATAATATTTTGTGGGTATTAATCCTTCTTGAATACAATTCATATCTGCTCCAGTATCTACTAGCGCAACTGTTTCTATTTCCATATCATGAATTTTTAGGTTGATATAAGTATTCCATTTTTGAATTGAAATTATATCTGGTTCTGTTGGAAGATTATGGATATTATGTTTATAGTTTTTAATTTCGTTTATTGTGGAGTGACAACGTGTTTGGTTTTGGATACTTGGTTTGTTACTGTCATCTTGTTGATTTATTTTTCTAATTTGTTTTTTGACTTCTTTGACTTCATGTTGGAGGTCCTGTAAAGTAGTATTATTTGTTTTTTGTGTTTTTGTGATGACATTTATTGTTTCTATCATTAGTTTTGACAGAATAATTTGATCAGTTTTTGGTATTTCCTTATGTTTTTCTAAAGGCTGAGGTAAGAGTATAGGATTTGATTTTTGGGAAATTGGTTCATCAATTGTTGTGGTAGGTGTTAATTTGAATATATCTTCCATTTTTGTAATGTATTGTAATTTTAGTTGGGGATCTTCTAGATTATTGATCAATTCTTTTAGCAATTCTTTATCATTTAATTCAAGAGGTTCTGTTGCTGAACAAGACTCTAAAATAGGTTTTGTATGTTTGTTTGGATATATGTTTTCAATATAATCTAGAAATTGAATATCAGTTTTATTTTTATTTAGCATATTCTGCCACTGAGAAAAAATAAGGTGTTGTTCTTTTTTAGTAAATGATTGGCGATAATTTTTCCGTCTATCTGTGTTTTCTAATGATTTAAATTCTTTTGATAATCTTTCACCATGAATGAAAAAGTATGTAGATGTTATTGGTTCTTCGTAATTTGGTAAGTTAAATACTGTTACCATTTTGTAATTTAGACAGTAGGAGTAATAGGAGTGGTTATCCTAGGTGAGTTATACCAAAAGAGTAGGACTGTAGAGTAATTTATACTGTAAATAAACTGTATATTATCTCAACTACTTGAATTGTTTAGTTTAATAATCTGACTGTTTATCTCCTACAAGGCACATACGCCACCAGGTACATACCCCATCCACACCCAAAAACGGCTACCCTACCTCGGGATTTACACACCTTAAAATGGGAACCTAGGAACCTGGGTGACCTGATGTAGCGTGGCAGTTCGCAGTTCTACGGTCAAACTATTAATTAAACAACTACGAGCACTTGATAATAATGTACGGATTATTTGGAGTATAACTGTACTCTACATCTTACAGTAACTGGTCTAACCACCCGGCATAACCACCTCCTACTCACTACTCACTACTTGGCTCTGATACCATGAGGGGGGCGGAAGGGAGAGTTGAGAGGGATGTAGGGAAGGTAGAGTCGAGAGAGTGGAGAGAGTTCAGAGGGTAATTGAAAGATGTAAAACCTCTGCTTCCGCCCAAGAATGAATAGATTATTTAAATGTAATTCCTCTGCTTCCAATATGTCAACAATGTCTTCCATACCAGATATAGTAAACGAAGAAGAACAAATTTATGAAAATACAGAATTACATAATTGGAATATTCCAAAAATTTCCACAAACCAAATTTACCAGACTAGCTGGTTTGATGACAAGTTCAAAACTAGTCAGGTAGCAAAAACTTCAGAACAAATTTATGCAATTACAAAGCAACAAGAAAAATGTGCTCTCCTAAGCAAAGAATCTATTAACCAACACATTTCCAAAGGTTACAAATTTCTACATATAGGATTAGTACAAGTTGCAATCAAACCCCTAACAAGAAGAGGTTTAAATTCTTCAATATTATTAGCATTAAGAGATAGCAGATTTACAACATTTAGTGATAGCCTATTAGGATTAATGGAATCAAGTTTACATAATGGACCAATTCATTTTGACTGTTACCCTGATTTACACTTAAGTCTAAATGATAAACACATATTAAAAGCTCTAACTCTCAATCTCCAAACTTCTGGAGCCATCACCCAAATGCTTGAAGGAAGTCATTCAATTGCTCTAATATATAGAGTCTATTAAAAATGTACCAAAACAAATGTTAATATCCATGCTTTAGTTAAAAGTCCAAAAGACAAAACAGTCCTTATACAAAGTAGTACCACAAATGCTAACATTCAAGTACCAAAAACCATACAATGGAATGACATTCAACTCCCTAATACCTGGATAGCAGAAAATGAAAATTATCCTACAAATATACAAAATGACTCACTGGATATCGATTATATACAACAATATCTAGATGGAACGGTTCGTATAAGTTTTGATCAACAAAGAATCAATACCCCTTTCAAAATAAAGGAACTTAGCAGATGTAGTAGCTCCACTAGCATCCCCAGATTCGATACCAATCTTTTAGATAAAAAACCAAGATTCAAAGGTGTTGAAACCGCCTCTCAAATTACCAAACCTTATTACACTCAACCACCATCCCAAGAATCCCCCCAATCCCCTACTCAAACTGATTTTGAGGATGACGCCCCTAGTCACATAGATAAAAATCTCCTCACAATTAACAAAATATATGAAATAAATATACAATATTTATTACACGAATTTAGATCCGAACACAACAAAACTAGATACAACCAATTCCACAACGAATTTCCCCAACATGTCAAAAATGATATATATACAAAATGGTATGCACTTATGCAAGATACCAAAACTGATATACACATCATAGATTACATTGATAATTATTACAATAAAATTAATACTATAACCAAAATAAAATGGCAAAAAACAGATAACACTTTTGTTTCTTCCAATCACCCTCCTTTAGAAACAGTCTACTTAGACTACAGAGGTACCACAGTCGTTGCTGCCCCTTTTAAAATCCCTGCTGAAAAAGACACGGAAACCAAAAAATTAATTGAACAAAATAATTATACAAATCAAAGCTTACAAATTATAGGCAAACAGTTAGACAAAATAGAAACTAGACTCGATGAATCTATAACAACCTCACTGCCTTCTTCAAGTCAACATGAAAAACCACTAATAAGTTTCCCTGAACAAAAAATCAAACCATTACTCACCCGTACTGAAAATATTGCAAAAATAGAAGAATTATTAAGCAAAATTGAAATAAGTCAAAAGAATTTGACACTCAAAAATGAAAGTGTCAGCACATTAACTCAATTACACGATACAAATACTACAACAGATGAGGATATTACAACCATTGAACAACAATTTACAGATACAAAAATCAATAAATTATACAATCCAAATACGCAAATTGTTACAACCAAAAATTGGTATACAAAACCAACCCCAGTAGATCTCCAACTAGAAGATAGAAGTCTATTAAACCAATTTTCGGTTTCAGCCAACAAATTATATGAATGGAACATAGATGGTCTTAGTGAACAACAAATATTAGAAAAATTAAATCATATGTCTATGGTAGCCAATACTTATCTTAGCACTTTTGACCATACCCAACCACAAGTTGTAGATTTATTAACCACAGGATTCACAGGAATGTTAAAATCTTGGTGGGATAAATACCTAACTAATGACTCAAGAACTGAAATTAGAAATTCAATCCAAGTAGATGAAAATGGATTCCCAATATTTGATGAAGAAATTAATATGACTAGACATGATGGCATTAATACTTTAATATTTACAATTGTAAAACATTTTATAGGTACACCTAGCCATATTACTTCAAGAATCCATGACCAACTTAGTAACCTCCATTGCCCAACATTAAGTGATTTTAGGTGGTACAAAGATGTCTTTACATCTAGAGTCATGTTAAGAGATGACTGCACAAAATCATTTTGGAAAGAAAAATTTATCAATGGTCTCCCAAGTTTATTTGCACACAAAATTAGAGATGTTCTTAGCCAACCAACAGGAGCTATAGATTATGATAAATTAACTTATGGTGATATTATAAGTACAATTCAAAAAGAAGGGTTACGTATGTGCATTGATATGAAAATTAATAGACAAGCACAAAAAGACAAAATCAAAGCTAAATATGAATTAGGGAATTTTTGTGAACAATATGGTCTTCCTCCTATAGCCCCTTCTAGAAGAACCACCAAAACAAGCTCCTCAAAGCAAAAAGATAAATATACCCCAAAAAACAACTATACCCCAAAAGACAAATATTATGATAAACCAAAACATAACAAATACAAAGAAAAACAAGAAACCAAAGAACCTAAAAAAGAAAATAACAAGAAAGACATTACTTGCTTTAACTGTGGCAAAAAAGGCCATTACAAAACTACTTGCAAAGTAAAAGACAAAATCAACCAATTAGAAATTTCAGAATCTGATAAACTAGCTATATTAGAAATATTCAAAATATCAAATTTACATAATGATAGTATCTCTGAATATATAAACTCCTCTTCCGAGTACCATTCCCTTGATTCCAGTAATGAAGATGACCAAATAAAATTCGGATGTAATAACACCTGCTGTCAACAACTCAATGTAATTACAAAAGATCTCCCCGAAGAAGAATTATTAATAGACCTAATCAGCAAGATTGATGACAATCTATTAAAACAGCAATATATCAAAAAATTAAAAAATGTGCTTAGTGCCAAAAATAATGAACCTAAGATCCCTAAACCAATTGTAAATCTAAATGAAACTTTCGAACGATTTCGTCGGCAAAACACAAAAACTAATAATTATAAGATCAAAGAAAATATTGACATATTACAAGAAAAAATCACTATACTCCAACAGGAAAATCAAAATCTCCAGCTTCAAATAATCCAAATAAATAACAAATTACAACTTTTGCAATTAGCAAAATCATTTAACGAAGATCCTCCAAATCAAGCTCTTCCTGAAATATTACAAGAACAAGCCACACTTTCAATAATTAACCAACCATATATTTCAAAATGGCATACAAAAATCGAATTAATTATCGACGACTTTAAAATACAGCTTGTAGCTTTATTAGACACTGGCGCTGATCTAAATTGTATTCAAGAAAACATTGTTCCTACTAAATATTATCATAAAACCAATGACCAGTTATGTTCAGCAACAGGAAGTAAATTAAAAATTAGATACAAATTGCCTAAAGTTTTAATTCATCAAGACCAAACTTATTTTGAAACATCTTTTGTCCTCACCCAGAATCTGACCAAGACTGTTATTTTAGGCATCCCCTTTATATCTCTTCTCTACCCATTTATCACATCAACCAATAATATAACCACTTCACCACTGGGTAAACCAATTACATTCTCATTTCTTTCTGCACAAGATCCAACTTATTCAAAACAATTACAAAATTCTTCAATTTTTATCTAACATATTTATTTTGCAGATGAAGAATACCAAGCATTTTGGAGAAATTTCATTACCAATTTTCGCACAAGAATCCCAACAGAAATTCCAATTACTTGGTTATTTACGAGACATTGATGACACTCAGCAATGTCTCCTAGATAACATATGGAGTGCTTCAAAAAACCATCAACTAAAAATTTCCCTCGATGCTTTAAGCATCTACTTTCAAAATCAAAATTTTTGTACAACAAAACAAATTTTACTTTCCAAATCCCCAGAAGGAATTCTTACTAGTCCTTCTACATCTAATGATTCGTTTCCTATTTGTTACAAGAATTTACTTGACAGGAATAACAAGCTCATGCAACAAGTCAAGATGCTACAACAGCAAGTCCAATATTTCAAAAAGCGTTCCTCTATTACCCCACTGGTAATAACTGAGCATGTGCAGTCATCCCCACTGGATGATGGTGATAGCGTGTGTCAATTATTTTCCAAAACAGTGGCTTTACCCAAAACAGTATCCTTACTCCCAATACAGCTACCCACAGACATTATTACCAATATCCAACACCGTGCTCAGCAAAAAAGCCAACATTTTCACCAATTTCTTTTTCAGACCTTAACCCAAATAGCTGGCCAAAATCCATTTAATTATCCAGAAATTCTTCATGGCCTATCCTTCATTTGGGACACCCTTTATTACCAATATCCTAACTTAAAACAATGTCCAAAAACCAAACTCTATTGCCAACAAATCCCTTTAGAAAGAGCTAATTGTGAATGCAACCTAATTTATAGCATTCCAAAAGCGTGTATCAATATGGCCACTTTTCAAAACATTACTATCCCCTATGAAAACCAACAAATCACAATTACACCTATGACCCTTTTCGATTACGGTTTCCTTAAACAAATAATTTTTACACACCCAGAACAAACCCATACAATACCCCGCCGACTGGCAATCTGCATTCAAAACTGTTTTTCTATCCCTTTCACCACCATTTGTCAAGCCATTATCCAAACTAAAATGCCAGAATGGACATCTTTTGGTACTATAATCCCAGCCCAACATATTATCAATATAACCTCTAGCCCAAATTTCAACCCCCATTATACTCCAAGCCAATTTCATTTAATGGGTTGTGAATTCCCAACCTGGATTTGTTCCAATCCGACATCCAGCCAAATTCAAGATTACATTGCATATCAAATTGCTAGTCATATTGGAGATAATGATGTTTATACTCTCCAGCCTTATCAATTTAAATTGTTTAGTGAAGATCCAATACAAAAGATCCGGACCATCAATTATATGGGGGAAGTCCCATTTCGTTTCCATACCTGCAACACTACAGCAGTACAATTTTTTGAAGATTATATCCAGCAAGAATCCGAAAATGATCCAAACAATGACGATACTGATTTTTGGGATCATCTTTCGGATGACTCATTGGCCAACATCAACAATGCAATGGACCCATAACTCCATCAAGGACCAAAATTCCCATGACCAATTTCAATGATAGAATCAACAGCAACATTTTCTTTCAAAAGCAATGGTGGGATCCATCTTTCAACTTACTATGGCATCAACTTTCCCTCAACATTTTCATCATTCAAATGATACAACGAAGCCAATTATCATTTCTCCACTAAAAAGACATGGTGGGATCCACCTTTCAACTTTCCCTCAAAAATTCCACAACCAAATTATGAATCAGCTTTCTAGAAGGACCAAATTCCAATCAGCAATGATCAGTTCAACTTTCCCACCGAAAGCAGGCCCGTCAAGTCAAAGTCTTAGTTCAGCTTTTCCACCGAAAGCAGGCCCGGAAGTCAAAAGCAATACCAAATATTATTTACTTTTCTTCATTACAATGATTGTAAACAGGGTTCCTTATTCTATAAAAGGACTCTCAATATCAGTAGTTAGAGATCTTGCATTTTTACATCTTTCAATTACCCTCTGAACTCTCTCCACTCTCTCGACTCTGCCTTCCCTACATCCCTCTCAACTCTCCCTTCCGCCCCCTGATATGTACCAGTAGCTTCAAGTAAGCTCTTCCAATTCAATACAATGATTTGAATTTACATTTTCATTATCTGTTTTAATTATTGTCTTTATTATGGCCGGTTCTACCGCCCTTATTATTATGCATCTTTTATGGCTGGTCTAGACCGCCTGTTTAATACTCTGTTTTAATTATTTATTACTATGTCTCCTAAGACTCTCCCTTCCGCCCCCCACATGGTATCTATATATATATATAGAGAGGCCCGATCAAGTCCGGGAGTCCCGAATCCGGGACTCCACCTTCCCGATATTTTTTTGACGATCCGAACCGTCCAATGTGTTCAAAAGGTGTTTTCCAAGGTCCACGCGGGAAATCTTCAAAAAAAAATACCGGGAAGGGCTTGATCCAAGCATTTTTCCGCAAAACTGTAAATGTACATTTTTTGCGAAAAAATGCTTGGATCAAGCCCTTCCGATATTTTTTTGAAGATTTCCAGCGTGACCTTGGAAAACACCTTTTGAACACATTGGACGGCTCGGATTTTCCAAAAACATTTTCTAAATGCTTCAAAACGCTTCAATCCGGGATTTCGGGATCCTTGTGAGATAATTCGTATATATATATATATATATATATATATATATATATATATATATATAGGATTAACTTCCAATAAGGGTCCCTTATTGAAGAAAACCGTGCGGACTGCCCTTTTTTTGTGTTTCCGGACCAAATTTTGACGATCCGAACCGCTCAATGTTTTTAAAATGCATTTTCCAAGGTCCACGCGGAAAATCTTCCAAAAAAAATACCCGGAAGGGCTTGATCCACACAGTTTTTGTTATATAGCGTTTTTAACAAAAACTGTGTGGATCAACCTCTTCCGGGTATTTTTTTTGGACGAATCTTCGCGGGGGCCCTTAAAAATGCATTTTAAAAACATTGAACGGTTCGGATCGTCAAAATTTGGCTCGGAAACGTGAGGTCCGCATGGTAACTTAGATAAGGGACCCTTATTAGAAGGGCTTCCTATATATATATATGGGGCCGGTTCCCTTCACACTTAAAAAAACACATAACGGGCCCCACTGTGACGTTCTGAGCCGTTGATCTTGTTAAATGAGTAAAATAGGAGGTCTTGCAAAAATTCAGCTTAATCGGATATCGATAAGTGTTTGATCCAAATAGTTTTGCAAAAAATGTGATAGGAACTAGTGTTTTTAAAATTGTTTGGATCAAACACTTACCGATATCCGACTGAGCTGAAATTCTGTAGGACCATTTAGTTTGCTCATTTAAACAAGATCAATGGTTCAGAACATCACAAGGGGGCCCGGAAGAGTGTTGTGTTTTTTTATGTGTTTTTTTAAGTGTGAGGGGAACTGGCCCTATATATATATATACACCGGCGATCCTGTCAAGGATCCCGGATTTCCCGGATTGAAGGGTTTTTTGGTGTTTTGATGCTTTTAAAAATTGTTTTTGGGAAATCCGAGCCGTCCAATCTCTTCAAAAGGTGTTTTCCAAGGTCCACGCGGGAAATCTTCAAAAAAAAATACCGGGAAGGGCTTGATCCAAGTAGTTTTTCGCAAAAACTGTAAATATAAAGTTTTTGCGAAAACTGATTGGATCAAGCCCTTCCCGGTATTTTTTTTTTGAAGATTTTCCGCGTGGACCTTGGAAAACACCTTCTGAACACATTGGACGGATCGGATCGTCAAAAAAATATCGGGAAGTGGAGTCCCGGATCCGGGACTTCCGGACTAGAACCGGACTCTATATATATATATATACACTTACGGTCTTCCTTTATTCTTTTCTTTTCCATACAACTCTCTCTCTCTCTCGGCTTCCTTTTCTGCATAGACTTAGAGTATATCTTTTAGGGTTTAGATTGTCCTTTCAGACTGTTCGTCACTCTGAGGATGAAAAGTTGTGCTCATATGGAGATTCGTTCCCAAGGCCTTCTATAGGCTTTGCCAGAACTTTGAAGTGAATCGTAGATCTCTGTTAGATGGTATTGTCACGGGTGAAACTTTTGTATGCGTATTGATCGAAAATTGTGGGTTTTGATTTTCACCTTTTTTTTTTGGCTTTGGTTAAGCTGATGGTCCCACCAGTACCCGTGGCGCACCACATCAGCCGTTGTGTTCATGCATATGTTGTGTTTGAGACAACGTGTGCCTTGCATTAGTGATACTCCCTCCACTCCCATTTAACAGTCTCTTTTGGGAATCTAACTAAATAAGGGAACACAATTATTATATTTTCTAGAATATATTATTCTCATTTTACGCTCTAATAATTACTTTTTCTTAATTTTTGTAGTTATACTAATTTAAATATCAAAGGTTAAAAGAGAACATTCATTAACTATTTAACCGTTTAGTTTTGAAGTGAGATAATCTTTTTGAGAAAGCAAAAAGTGCTGACTAGAACTATAAAATAGAGACAGAGGGAGTAAAACACTAGAACAATGTATTCCTTTATAGGCAAAAAAAGTTAAAAGTTGTTTTAGTGGGCGGCTGAAAAAATGTATTTCTTTATATTTTTCTAGGTTTTTTTTTTTTTTTTTTTTTGTGGTACTAGACTTTTTTCAGTAGAAAAGTTACCTAAAAAAATATCAAATCTATCGCTTAGCAAATAACCATCCGAAAGCAAGTGATGGCTAGCTCATGCGCGATAGAGCTTTTGGATGCCCCACACCGCATCTCTGGACCAAGTTTCATTCCTCCTCTCCATATACTAATAGATTAGGAACGACGAATGAACCAAAAAAAACAAAAAAAATCATCCGAAAAAAGTAAGCATTTTTTGCATATTTTCTTGAACCTCAAACAGAGCCAAACGGTGCGCCACCATCCTGTTGATATTTTCGAAGTGATATTACGTGGCTTTCCAAGCACTTAACAACTCAATCATGAACCGACATATCTCGTCCATTAAGAAGATTGAGAGCCACACAATGCGAAACACATGTGCCCACATTGCCACCACTATCCTTGCAGGCTTTCATTTGAATAAACTGTTTGCTCATTCCCAAAAAGCTTTTAGGCTCTGTTTGGAAGTTGGGGATGGAAGTGAAAAAAAAGGGAAAATTAAAAAAATTTCCACTCCTTTGTTTGGTTGCTGGTACAGAGGGAGAGAAGAGAAAGGGAAAGAAAACTAGAGGGAAACCAAATGAAAATATAGGGGGGAAGAGAAATATAAGGGAAGAGAAAATATAAACAGTGCCTACCGAGTTATTGTACACAGCAGCCCGTGGATTTCTTCACCTCCTCTCCTCCATCTCCCATTTCTCTCTCCCTACGATAGATTTCAATAGCCGGAGTTGGATCGGAGCCGTAAACCAACCTTTGGGTCGTTTTCTTTTCATTTTTCCTTTTGAAACCAAACAAGGGAAAGTTTATGTCTTTTACTTTTCTTTCCTTTTACTGCATACAACCAAACAAGAGAAAAACCCACAAATTTCCTCTTCATTTTTCACCCAATTATTTTCTCTTATTTTCCATTTCCATCCCCAACTTCCAAACAAAGCCTTAAGATGCTAAAACGACTAGCTGCCGCCTTCTCCGATGATCCCTCATGGTGGTGGAACAACATCAACAACAACAACAACAATGGTCCCATGTGCCTACTTATCACTTCCTCCCTCCTCGTTTTCACCCTATCATGGTTTACATGGACGTTATTCATCAAAAAATCAAAAAACACCCACCCACCATTACCACCAGGCCCTCGCGGCCTACCCTTAGTCGGAAACCTCCTGTCTCTAGACCCCGAGCTTCACACCTACTTCACAACCTTGGCTCGGACCTATGGTCCGATCCTCACCCTTTGGCTTGGTAAAAAGCTCACTATCGTGGTCACTTCCCCAACTATAGCGCACGAGATTCTCAAAGACCACGACGCGGTCTTTGCGAATCGAGATGTTCCTGCCGCAGCGTTGGCGATTTATGGCGGTCAGAATTTGGCGTTTAGTCAGTATGGTGCTGAATGGCGGATGCTGAGGAAGGTCGCCGTGCATGAAATGCTTAGCAACGCCAGCTTAGACTCTGTTTATTCTCTTCGACTTCTGGAGATTCGAAGGACAATCGGCTATCTACATAGTCAGGCCGGGAAGCAAGTTTATATACGTGAGCACGGGGCCATTCAATTACACGACATTACATGTGTTGGATTTCAAAGAAAATCTAACGGATTTGTTTTTCCCCTTTTTTTTTGGTAGCATTACTTTTGAGTTTTGATCTTCCTTCTCCTGCACAACCAGGGGCGGAGCTAGGATTTTAGAGAAGTGGGGTCAAAATTTGAACTATGTGTTAGTTACTTTTCCGATTTGCCAGAAAGAAACAATTAGATAATGTAGGAAAGGTCAGCGCGTAAGGTGACGAGGCAGTTGACCGACCAATAATAGCTATCCACGTGGCTCGATAAGATTCAACGGACACGTCATCAGTCAACTAAAATTGAGGACTGAGGGAAAGCCCCACCGCGAGGAGATGACCTCGCGGAAGGACATAGCAGAACTAAAGATACCCAAGCAAGGGATGCCCTGTACAAGGGAAGTACTACTAAGAAGGAGTTCACCCCTCGCGAGGCCCTCCGAGAAGAGGACCAACGCGACGGGAAAGAGTGAACACTCACACAAGTACGCGAACCGAGCTCGCGACTGTACCTGACCAAAAGGCAGGGATAGGGAAGTCGATACGAGCTCGCAAGAGGTCTTGGCGCGAGCCAAAGGGCTCGCGACCATACCCAACACAGCGGGAATAGGGGAGAAACAAGTGGCTTGGTGGCTTTAAGGGATTAAGGGTCGCGACGAAGGAAAAACGATGCACTGGCATGATCTAATGGAAGCTTCCTAACGGCCAGTGACATCACCCACGTCGCCCGAATATACGGAGAGAGCACGTGTCATCATGTTATTGGGGAAATGTCTGCAGCCCCATGATTGGGTGTAGATCCCTATAAATATGAGACATTCATTCATAAATCCCAGAGACAGATAGAGAGATTCATTCGTCTAAGGAGCACAAAAATCTTAGAGAGGGGAAGTGACTCAGAGCTCTGGAAACAAAGACTCTGTTCTTGCTAGTGCTCGCGAGCACCTCTTTCTTCTAAGACTGTGATTCGAGGACGATGATGATCCAAATGGGAATGGACTGAACGTTGCTGCCTTCTCTTTCTGTATACTTGGCTTAATCCTTCGCCCCTTTACACACTCTCTTGTTCCCGTTTCAATTGTTAGCTATTGTTTGCCTCTCTAAGTTAATTTATCAACTCAAACCACAAACCGAACCTACATAAGGCGACTCCGCTGGGGAGGCTTTCATAGCTGATGGTTGACACAAGAAGCCGTTTACAAAATCAACGAAGTGGTTCGCAAATACACAGTTCTTCTTCCCATAATCTCTTAAGTGCCATTGAAACTCTTCGACAAAGAGCAATGGAATGTCAACCCGTCCTAGAAGAAATTCAAGAGCTCGATAATACGCAAATTCTGGCTGCTAATGCTGAAACTCTCAAGACCATTAGAGATGGACAGCAGCAGATGCAAGATGGCCAGACTCAGTTGCTTTTGGCCATAACTCGGCTTACTCAGGCAGTGATGGCCGCCGCGGCACCGATGACTCCACCAGTGCCCCCGCCAAATGACGTGGGAGGAAACCTGGTGGGTCAGCCTCAACAGCTCGGCGAAATACCACCTGCAGCGCCAAATGGACATAATCCTATGGCACAAGCAGTACCAGCCCCAGGCACACCAGTTGCTGGGGGTGTTATCCCACAGCCACCAGCATTTCTCACCTTGGCGGATGTCCAAGCCTTGCTGCAGCAAGAAAAGGCTAAAGCAACTTTGCCAACTCTGCCTAATCCTGAGATTCAACCACCATACCCTGCTGTAATAATGACCATGCCATATCCAGAAGGATATGTGCCACCAAAATTTGTCAAGTTTGATGGGAAGGAAGGAAGTGCTCAGGAGCATGTCCACCGCTTTATTGAGACCTTGGGTGTCCATTCCAAGTCCCTCACTTCTCGTGCATACACTTGGTACGTCAACCTCGAGCCTCACTCTGTAAACACTTGGGAAGAAATGGTGAATTTGTTTTACACCAAATTTTTCCAAGTGGTAGAGAAGATCACTTCACTGAACCTCGTGAACGAGAAGCAGAAGCTGACGGAGGATATCATTGATTTCATCAAACGGTTCCAAGACAAAGCTGTTCAGTGCCATGAGCCAGTTCCAGAGAAACGCCTGGTGGAAATCTGCCTCCTAGGCATGATTAAAGAGTACAAGAAACATTTGATCAATGGAAAGTACCATACATTTTCTGCTTTGATGGAAGCAGCGTTTAATATCCGTGGCACCGTTGACGTGAACTTACCAAAGACCACATGGAAGAACAAGGTTGGAGGGATTGCTACTGCGGCCTCCGCGCAAATCTCGCGCAGGCCCCAGGGGGGTGATGGCAACCCCAAGAAAAAGATCAGGCCTTTCAAAGATTACAAGGACTGAGCACGAGATGCACCTCCATATCCTTGCAGCGTAGAAGAGGTTGTAGATCTCGTTAACGCATGGGTCGCGGATGGATGCCTGAAACTCCCAGAAATTAATGTGCAGACTCAGCAAGATCGGGCAAACCCGAGGTACTGCATCTTTCACAGGAGGGTGCAACACCCTACGAGTGACTGTTGGACACTCAAAGAAATTTTTAAGAGGAAGCAAGACAACAACGAGTTAAGGGTTGGCGTAAACAGAGACGTACGCGACAGGCCCTATCCTCAGCACGAGGAAGGGGCCGCGATGGCGGAATGCTATAATGGTGGGTATTACGACTTCATGTACGACATGGAGGATGATGTCGAGGAGGTTTACATGACCTCCTTCTATGATCACATCGAGGAGATAGCAAGCTATGATCAGCCCGCTGTGGAAGTAAACGAAGAAGAAAGACATCAGATCTTGTCTAAAAGCCACAAGTTCAAAACCTTCTTTGATGGATTGGGATTTACCCCCAACGTGAGAGTGGAAATGACCAAGGCAATATTGGCATTGGCTAACCAAAGCCAGGAGGCATGTGTGGTGGAAGGTGGCTCGGTCGCGAGGACCATCCGCGAGGATTCTAACGCCATCTCCTTCTCAGACGCAGACAGGAGAGTGCCATTTCCCCACAACAGACCTTTGTTTGTCACTGCCTACATTAATGGCGTGGAGCTCAAACGAGCGTTTCTGGATGGAGGGGCATCGATCAACATTATGCCCCTCGAAACGATGAAAAGATTGAACATCCCGGAGCCACGAATCATTAAGTCGTTGGTGGGGATAGTTGGCTTTGGAGGAGAGAAGAAACCATCCCTAGGGTACATTGTGCTAGACCTCGCGGTTGGGCCCATTCGTGCACCAACAAAGTTTCACATCATTGAAGGGCCAACCAACTACCACGTAATCTTGGGAAGATCATGGATGCACAAATATGCAGTGGTCCCATCGAGCTATCATCAGTGCCTTAAGGGCATCTGGGCTGGGAAGAAAATCACTGTACCTGGAACCGAGAGGCCTTTCGAGGTCTGCGAGGCCCACCTTTCTGACGCTGTGTACTTTTCTGAAGTTGAGGAGGCTTGCGAAGCTGTAACCGCGAAGCCTGTTGGGATAAAAATTCCAAAGTGGGAAAATATCAAAGACGGATCATCAGAACCAGCCCCCGCGAAGCGCCCCACGGTGTTCGACAGGTTGACCCCTCGCAAGATCACAAAGACTAGCGAGGGGGGGAGGATCGTGTACCACTTGTGACGGTGCGAGGGGTCAGTAGGCGTTTATGAGGATGAGATAATTGATAAACCTGAGCCAGCTCCAGAATGTATGCAAGATGGGCCAAAACCCCAACCGGAGGAGCTTGAAGAAATCGACCTAAGAGATGGAATAGGCGCCGCGAGGCCAGTATTTGTTAGCAAATCTATGGAGCCTAATGCTCGAGCTGATTTGGTGGCTCTGCTTCGCAAGTACAGCGATGTGTTTGCTTGGCACTACGACGAGATGCCAGGCCTGGATCCAAAGCTCGTGAGTCACCATCTCGACGTATTTCCAAACTCCAAGCCTGTGAAGCAACCCCAGAGGAAGTACAACCCGGACTTGGAAGAAAAGATCAAGGAAGAAGTGGAAAAGCTCAGGAGTGCAGGATTCATCCGCCCAATCCAATATCCAACGTGGTTGTGCAATATTGTGGCAGTAAAGAAGAAGAACGGCCAAATTAGGGTCTGCGAGGACTTTCGCGACCTTAATAAGGCTTGTCCAAAGGATGAAATGCCATTGCCTCACATTGACACCTTGGTTGATATCACTGCCGGCCATGAAATGTTTTCTTTCATGGATGGATTCAGTGGATACAATCAAATTAAAATGGCACCTGAGGACGCAGAGAAGACTGCTTTTAGGACCCCTTTGGGAAATTTTTACTATACAGTGATGCCATTCGGGCTCAAAAACGCTGGCGCGACCTATCAAAGGGCCATGACAGCGATCTTCCACGATATGATCCATCATTCTGTGGAAGTCTATGTCGATGACCTTGTCGCGAAGTCCAAATACAGAACGGAGCATCTGCGAGACCTCGAAGGAGTGTTTAAAAGGTGCAGAAAGTTTAGCATGAGGATGAACCCCCTTAAATGTGCCTTTGGTGTCACAGCTGGAAAATTCTTGGGCTTTTTGGTGCACAGACATGGCATCGATGCAGATGAATCCAAGATCCGCTCTATCTCAACCATGCCCCCTCCCCACTCCCAAAGATCCCTCAAGGGGTTCTTGGGGAAGGTCTCCTATCTAAGAAGGTTTATTCCTGCTCTAGCGGAAATAACTGCACCGTTGGGAGATTTGCTGAAAGACAAGGTCAAATTTGAGTGGAAGGATAAGCACCAATTAGCATTTGAGAAAGTCAAGAATGTCCTGGCCTCACCTCAGACAATGGTCTCTCCACAGAAGGGAAAACCACTGATCTTATATCTAACATCTACCGTGAGGTCAATTGGGGCACTACTGGCCCAAGAAGTGGAAGGGATTGAAAAGCCAGTATACTACATCAGCAGAAAAGTGCAAGGGGCAGAGGAACGCTATACACCAATTGAACGCCATTGCCTAGCACTTGTCTTTACAGCACAAAAGCTTAGGCACTATTTCCTCTCGTTTAAGGTGCAGCTTGTGACCAGAAATGACCCTATGCGGTGCCTGCTATCTCGCCCTGTTCTTAACGGAAGGGCCGCGAAGTGGTTGCTAACCCTCGCAGAATTCGATATCGAATGCACGGTGCCGCGAGCAATCAAATGTCAAGCTCTCGCGGATCTGTTGGCCCAATTCCCCAGTGGGGAGTGTGAACCATTGGGGGAGTCACTACCAGTAGATGATTTCGAAGCACTAGCGGCCAGCCATGAGCTAGAAAGCTGGACTCTAGGCTTCGATGGGGCAACAGGAGGTAGTGCAGCTGGGGCAGGTGTCACGTTGCAAAGTGATAGCGGCGCGAAGGAGTACCTATCATACAAGTTGGCATTCCAATGCTCTAACAATGAAGCTGAATATGAAGCACTTATCCTAGGGCTGCTCGCGGCCAGAGAAAAAGAAATTAAAAGACTCAGAATTGTGGGGGATTCAAAACTTATAATTTTGCAAAGTGAGGGCGTCTACGCCCTAAAAGAAGCTAATCTCGCGCCATATAGAGCAACTGTTCAAAGACTCATAAAAGACTTCGATGATATCAGCATCATTCACAAGCCCAGGTCTGAGAACAGATTTCCTGATGCATTAGCCACTTTGGGTGCCAAGACAGAGTTCGAAGGGAATACTGTTGCCATTGAAATCACAAGAAAGACTGAGCCCTCATTTGTTGAAGAAAAAGAAAGTTCCAAGGATAAAGATTGGCGAGACCCCATTAAAACGCAGATCGCGACGGGCAGTGGAGCAATTCCTATGATGGCTCTATCACAATTTACCATCCTAAAAGGGGAGCTGAACTTTCGCGGCCCCCAGGGATGGCTTGCGAGGTGCGTCGATGATGTGGAGGCCAAAGAGAAAATGAAGCAAATCCATGAAGAAACCTGTGGAGTTGACATAGCGCTATACAGAAGAATTCAACGTCAAGGGTACTACTGGCCTTCAATGAAGAGAGACGCCGCGACCCTGCTCAGGGAATGTCCCAATTGTTCACTTCACGAAATCGAGCATGAGTGCAACTTCTCTAGCGAAGAAACAGATTGGAGGCAGAAATACATTGATTACTTGAAGGAAGGAGCCCTGCCCATGGATCGCGGCGGCATTCGAGAGGTGCAACGATGCGAGAAGAGATTCTTTGTCAAAGATGACCAGCTTTACAGAAGGACCCTTGACCATATTCCCCTCAAGTGCTTATCCAATAATGAGGCAGAGGAGGTTTTGCACAAGGTACACGAGATGGAACATCCAGGAGGTAGAAAGCTATATGAGCAAATCACCCATCTCGGGTATTATTGGCCAAGAATGGAAGGGGATTGCAAAGGCCATGTAAGGAGATGTCAAGCCTGCCAAAAGCATGGGGACAAAGTAAACGCTCCCTCTGTTGAGCTACACCATATTCGA
The DNA here is from genome assembly GCA_016920895.1 of Vaccinium myrtillus. NCBI lineage: Eukaryota > Viridiplantae > Streptophyta > Magnoliopsida > Ericales > Ericaceae > Vaccinium > Vaccinium myrtillus. The sequence goes on along the minus strand of CM029281.1, from coordinate 14,108,925 downwards.
GCACCTTACCCTTTTCACACATGGGCAATGGACCTGATTGGTCCCATCCATCCCTCCTCGCGAGGTAACCAGTGGATTCTAGTGGCAACAGAAATTACTACGAAATGGGTAGAGGCAGTTCCTTTGAAGCGTGCAACAGGCGATGTGGTGGCCAACTTCATTAAGGAAAATATCATCTGCAAATTTGGGATCCCTAAGGTTATCCTCTCAGACAACGGCACTCCATTTGTCAACAAACAAGTAAAGAGGTTGCTCGCGTCCTATGGCATTACCCAGAAGACTTCAACTCCCCATTACCCTCAAGGAAATGGGCAGGCCGAGGCTACCAACAAGTCCATTGTCAGGATCCTGAGCAAGCACTTGGATGAGAAAGGGGGAGCCTGGGCCGAGCACCTCCCAATTGCTTTGTGGGCTTATAGAACAGCTAAAAGGAAGTCTACGCGAATGAGCCCCTTCAGCCTGGTGTATGGAGCAGAGACAGTGTTGCCCGCAGAGATAAGTGTGCCTTCTGCACGTCTCGCGCTGTCCACTGAAGTAACTGAAGGGGAGCAAAAGGTTGATCTCGAGGCGTTGGATGAAAGAAGGGAGGTCACGGCCGAAAACCAAGAAAAGTATTGGCAGTCTGTGGCCAAGTACTACAACAAAGGTGTGGTCGCGAGAGAGTTCAAGGTGGGAAACCTGGTATGGAAGTCAGTTGCTGGGGTCATGCAGAATCTAAAGCTGCCAAAGTTCACACCGAAATGGGAAGGCCCCTACGAGGTGATTAAAGCTACAGAAAGTGGACACTACAGGCTCGCGAGAGTCAGCGACGGATTCCTCACAGGGCCCATCAACGCGAAGTACATCAAGAAGTATAACCCATGATAGGGGCTAGCTGTGATGAAAGTAGGTCCATTTTGCAGCCTTATGTTATTTTTGTTTACCTCTCTCAAAAGAATTTACTTCTTTGCAATCAAATGTAGCCCTGGGAATTGATCCTCTACCCTTGAGGCAAAGAAATATGGATCGAAGTTATGAATGAGAATGCTACCCCTTTTTTTATCTCGGAAATATGTTCTATAAATGATATTTTAAAAGATATTCATTGGAGCATACTGAGAGTATGATAAAGGAAAATGGTAGAATAAATCAGGCATCCACAGTGGTGACCTCGCGGCACGAAATGTTGTCAGCACAGGGGGAAATTTCACCCTTCGCGAAGTGAAAAAAGTACAAGACAAAGTACTCACTTACGCTTAAGGCCTTTAAATGTTGCGAATTAAATAGGGACCAAGGAAGTTTCTTCCTTTGGAATGAAGACCCTCGCGACGGCCAAATCCCCACAAATGATTGGGAACCAAAGTAAATTCTTTGGAATCACTGACTTTTAAAAGTTGGAAAACAAAAAGACCTTACGAAGGGAAACCCTAGTATAACCAAATGCTAGGGCCCTCAGAGGAAACAGGTCTGCAAATAAGAGGGGAAACATAAAGCAAATTAGATGTGCACAAGGAAGATTTTCCCTTTGCTGCCCCGCGCGACCATACAAAACAATGACAGCAACGAATCATAGACAAAGTTCTAAAAGGATTTCATTAACATTGATGTTATAAACACAAAGTTTGCTTCCCCTATGAGGGAGGGGCTTACACTTCAAATAAACAAAAAAAAGAAAAGAAGAAGAGAAGCAAAGCCTAGCTACTTCGAAAGTTTCTGAGAAAGCAAATCAGAAGATGGAAGAACAGGCTCTGCATCAGTAAGCGAGGTCTTCGGAACGGCCTCCAGGGATTTGTGATCCTTGACCAGCAGCTTGTGACCCTCCTCCAAGGCAGAGACCTTCTCCTTGGCATCAGCGAGCAATTGCTTGTATTTCTCATACGTCTCTTTTGCCTCGGCAATTTGGGCTTCACTGGCTTGAATCTTGAACAGGCTCGCGAATAACATCTTCGTAGAGCGAACTTGCTCTAGACGATCGCGGAGCCACTGGAGGTCGAGGCCAAACTTTTCTATGTCAGTTATCGAGGAAGTCACGTCCTCGTACTTCTCCTCAGAAAAATCCCTCACACTTGTCTCTTGCAAGGATAATACCATCCCGCCAAGAACGTCGAGGAGTGAGCCACCCACGAGCCGACTGGCAGAAAAGTTTGCAAAGGTAAGGGGAAAGCTCTCCTGTATGATGCGAAGGATAGGGGCATTGCAAGTCCAGACACTCCAGCGAGGTACGCCTTGTGTATCAGGGAACAAAGAATGCTTAGAAAGTCCAGGGCCTGATCCCTCTTCTCGAGCTTGGGATCGGCTTCCATTCCCCTGATCCTCCGGTAGCTTCTTCCCCTGATCAGCATTGTCTGAAACTTTCTCGTGCGGTAACTTCTCTCCCTGGTCTTCACTCTCGCGAAGTGGCTCTGAGTCAGAAGGATGGCTCGATGTTAGCAATTTAGAAGGGGTAAAAGAAGGAAGGCGTACGATATCTCCAATTCCTGCAAAAACATCACTGCTGGACTTACCTTTGGAGCCTCCAGACACGTCTTCGCTTTCCCCACCCTCTTCACTGCTCTCACCAAGGTCATCCATATCTGAGCTTTCACTGACATTTGATTCGAAGACAGGTTCGGGATCAGGAATGCTTTTCTCCGTCGAGGAGGGTATGTCCACTACGTCTTCTTCGCGAGGGGGCGACGGAGTTCTTTCATGTGAAGAGGAAGAGGAAGGTACGACGGCCTTCTTCGCTAATCTTTTCTTCTTCCTCCTTGGAGCAACGTCCTTGACAGGACTGGGGTCTCGAAGGAAGAGATCGAGCCTGGGAGAGCCCGCCGGTGAATCAATCTCTTGGGCAGGCTCCCTATTCGTGGTCGCGGTCTTCTCCTCCGACCTCTCCACTTCTTCGGGAATCTTTGGTTTGTCACTAGAGCCCCCGATCTCCTGTACGACCTCCTTCGCGATGTTACTCGCGATGTCCATGGCATTGAACTCATCAACATGCGAGGCAGCTTGACTCTGTCCCTCAGGCTCTTTCGAAGGTCCCCCTGAAGGGGGAACTTCAGAAGTGGCTTGTTTATCCGCTTCGCGAGAAGAAGGACTCGCGAGAGGCACGTTTTCCCCAGCATCAGTGGTGGTTTTGGACGATTGAGCCTTCTCACCTGAAAGGAAACACACAAGTCTCATAAGCACAAGAAAAAGAAGTGAAACTGCGAAGCATGTATTCAGTGGTTAGGAGAATCACCTTGATCAGTTTGAGCCGATGGCTCAGCTTCGGATAAGGGTTCCGCGAGGAAAAGGGAAGATTCTGTCATTATTCGACCCTTCCGCGAAGGACCCTGAAAGATAAGAAACAATAGCGGATCAGCAAAACATGAAGGGCTAGAAGAAAAAGGAGAAAAGAGAAAGAAGAGAAACAAACATCTGACCCTGGGTCTCTTCGGAGCTGGCCCTAATTGAGGAGGGGTTCGAGCCTTCCTCTTGTCCTTCGTAGTAATACGCGACGGCGTGGGAGCAATCAAGTGATCCGCAGGACGGACCTTCTGAAGAGGAATGGCATTGATCACGTTAAAGGGAACCGCGGTCCCCTTCACCCAGCATGATTCGGGGCCTCGCCAATCAGAGTCCTTCCCTAGCTTAAAGGACCACAGGGTCAAATCCCTCTTCGAGATGGGTTCCGCGGAGGGCACCACTGCTGGGGTCAGGACGAAATCCTGAAAGGATTGCAAGTTTCTCGCCCAGTATACCCTGTTTTGTGGGGTATAGGCAGCCTTGCGAAAAGAGCTGGGAATAATCCTATCACCCCCATAGTTCGCGGAGAGCTCGTTATTGAACGACTTCAGGAATCGACGGATCCCCGCGACGAAGTCCGTGGGCGGGGAAGGGGGCTCGCGAGGGATGCCTTGGTCGTACCCAAACTGTAGCTGAAGCCTGTCAGCTCTATACAACACCACGAGGGGACCCTCAGCAGATATAGTTGGGAGATAGCTGGGGGTGACCCATGTGAGGAAGTTCAGCTTGTGCGATCGGATATTATTACTCTGAAACTTCACAACAGTATCCTCGAGGAAGACAGCAGAGGCTATCGAACCATCCACAATTTTCTCATAGGGACGCGGGTCGAAAGAAGTTATTTCGTCACACCAGTCCTCGAACAGATGGCTCGAAGGAGTCTTGCTCCACCTCATAATCCTTGGCAGTCTCTCGCTCAGTCGAATGACGGGCATGTTTTTACCGTCGAGAACAATATCACCAGCAGAATTCCTCACCTGAACACTCTTCAAAGGAGGAAGATCGTGGGGAGTGGGGGCAGCCTTGGGAAAGTACTCATAAAAGAAACCAAGAAGGAAGGGGATGTGAATCATGGAGGTAATCTCGTACCTCCCCATCGAGCGCTCGAAATCTTGAACGGTGCGATCCAGCTGGTGATAAAAGTGGCCCAGAAACATGGGGCCCAAGGGAAGCCTTTTCCCTGACGCGAGGAGGGCCGCGAGAGGAATCATCTCGCGACGAGGTCCCTCGTGTGGAAGGTCAGGAAAAAGAAAGAGAGACAGAAACTGAACGAGGAAGACCGCAAGAGATAGCGGACCTCCATGATAAGAACTCATTGTCATGGCAAACTTCCCATCCACTTCGACGGTGGAAATGTCACGAAACCAAAATCGCTGCCAGGAACCCCAAGTCGTCTTGTTAGCTTTTGGAGGGGCTCGAACCTTCCCCAGGTTGTCATAGCGAGAACCAAACTCGCCAGCCTTCTTAAAATCCACCTCTATGAATTCAATCACCGACTTAACGTCAGAAGGAAGGCGGGCAGGGTCGTAGTGATACTCGCCGCGAGGGGGAAGAGCCATGAAAATCTCTGTGTCAAGAAGAGTTGGGGCAGCCTCTCCAAAGGGGAAGACAAAGGTATGGCTAGTTGTGCTCCAGCGAGATACCGCGAAGTCGAGATCGCGCTAAGGACGACTCGCGACGAGGTATCGCGAGAGCTGCACAGTCTTCAATAAACCCACTTCATCTAGGGTTTTTCTGTGCTCAGAATTGTCGAGAATCGTTGCCACCCAATCACCCCAATCCCTTGGGGGTTGAATGCTGGCCTTATACTGGACTTGAGAGAAAGGGAAATCGCCCCTCTCGATCCTCAGCCTCACCAGTGAAGACGGGTCGACCATGTCTGCCTCTGAGGCGTTAACTTCGTCAAAAATCGTAAGATACTGGGCGTTGGGGTTACCACTGAGAGGAACGTAATTTTGGACGTTAGCCCAGAAAACATCGCCTTCAGACCTCAGGAACGGAGCCCTCCTCCATTCGCTAGCAGGAGGCAGTGCAGTCTTCGCCAGAAGAGCCTCAGTATCAGACTCGTGCTTTCGTGATCGAGTCATGATGCACTTGAACGGAGGAACTAGGGTTTCGTAGAAGGGAAGAAGAAGGAAGGCTTGAGAGCTGTCTAAGATTAACACGAGAGGGATGTGGGAAGAAGTGAAGAAAACTCAAAACCCCTCTTACAACGGGTATTTATAGGCCAAGCACCCTTGCCTTCAACGGTCGGAACAGCTCCAGCAGTCCAATCGGCCTGCAACAAAACTTCGAAATTCGGGAAACCGCCATCCTTTGGAGGGGAATGCTAAAACGACGAGATCTGCTGACGTCGCACGCGCGCGATAGAGCGCGTATGAGACCACGCGCCGCGGAATCACGCTCGCGCGAGGGGCATATGTAGGAAAGGTCAGCGCGTAAGGTGACGAGGCAGTTGACCGACCAATAATAGCTATCCACGTGGCTCGATAAGATTCAACGGACACGTCATCAGTCAACTAAAAATGAGGACTGAGGGAGAGCCCCACCGCGAGGAGATGACCTCGCGGAAGGACATAGCAGAACTAAAGATACCCAAGCAAGGGATGCCCTGTACAAGGGAAGTACTACTAAGAAGGAGTTCACCCCTCGCGAGGCCCTCCGAGAAGAGGACCAACGCGACGGGAAAGAGTGAACACTCACACAAGTACGCGAACCGAGCTCGCGACTGTACCTGACCAAAAGGCAGGGATAGGGAAGTCGATACGAGCTCGAAAGAGGTCTTGGCGAGAGCCAAAGGGCTCGCGACCATACCCAACACAGCGGGAATAGGGGAGAAACAAGTGGCTTGGTGGCTTTAAGGGATTAAGGGTCGCGACGAAGGGAAAACGATGCACTTGCACGATCTAATGGAAGCTTCCTAACGGCCAGTGACATCACCCACGTCGCCCGAATATACGGAGAGAGCACGTGTCATCATGTTATTGGGGAAATGTCTGCAGCCCCATGATTGGGTGTAGATCCCTATAAATATGAGACATTCATTCATAAATCCCAGAGACAGATAGAGAGATTCATTCGTCTAAGGAGCACAAAAATCTTAGAGAGGGGAAGTGACTCAGAGCTCTAGAAACAAAGACTATGTTCTTGCTAGTGCTCGCGAGCACCTCTTTCTTCTAAGACTGTGATTCGAGGACGATGATGATCCAAATGGGAATGGACTGAACGTTGCTGCCTTCTCTTTCTGTATACTTGGCTTAATCCTTCGCCCCTTTACACACTCTCTTGTTCCCGTTTCAATTGTTAGCTATTGTTTGCCTCTCTAAGTTAATTTATCAACTCAAACCACAAACCGAACCTACAGATAACAAGTTAATCAAATAGTCGACATATATTAATAACTAAGTGTAGCTTCGATTTACAATTGACCCCGACGATTTTTCATATTTTGGAAACGATAAGGAGGAGAAAGTGGAACCCTCGCGAAGGAGGAAGGACCCGACCCAGAAGATCTGGTTTCTTCTTCGTCTTTCTTTGTTTCTACTTTTTTTTTCTTCGTTTTCTCCGGAAAAAGAGAGAGGAGTAAAGTTTGGTGGAGAGTAAAGTTGAGTTTGCTGCCGATTGCTGATAAAGTCATAAAGTAACCAAAGGACAAAAAGTGTATATGGGCTACCTATTTGCCACCCCTTTTTTACTTATGTACCAAAAGTGTATATGGGCTGGGGCAAAAAAAATTTTTAGAGTGGTCAATTAGCAATTTTTTGATGTGTATTATTAATATCCCTATACAAATTTTTTTGCTCAGAGTGGTCAAGTGACCACTGTGGTCTACTGGTCTTCACTTCCCTCCGCCCCTGTGCACTACTATTAACTTGAGTTATGACTTTTTGAGTCACGTAGTTAAGTCTAAGGATTAGCAAAACTGAAGAGTATGCATTCACCATGACTTGAGTTATTAACTTGAGTTATGACTTTTTGACTCGTCGACAACGTTTTAGAGATATGTGAAAACTGAAGAGTAAATCATGCATTCACCATGTGTTTTAAAAAGGTTAATTCTCACACAATTTCATGGATTCTCCAATAGGTGAGCAGATGTTTCTAACGGTGCTAAACGTCGTTACAAACATGATGTGGGGCGGCGCCATCACAGGTGGGGACAGGGCGAGCGTGGCGGCGGAGTTCCGGCGAGTGGTTGCAGAGATGACCCTCCTTTTAGGGACTCCGAATGTGTCTGATTTTTTCCCTGGTTTGGCCCGGTTTGATTTGCAAGGAATTGCCAAGAAGATGAAAGTGCTGGTAAAGAGGTTGGATGTGATCTTTGATGGGATGATTGAGGAAAGGTTGAAGATTAATGGAGAAGGTGGGACCAGCACAGGGGATGGTGTAAAACAGAGTAAGGATTTCTTGCAGTTTCTTTTACAGCTGAAAGAAGAAGGCGATGCGAAAACTCCTCTAACCATGATCCATGTCAAAAACTTGCTCATGGTATGTTGACATGTTTATATGGTTGAAAAAGATTTAAAGGTTTACGTACTAGGTTGCTTTTAACTTCTAAAAAAATGGACAAATAAATACCTCCATGTTCGAATACCGACGTTTGTTTCATACTTAAATGGGTCGTGAAAACGAAAAGGAGAAGTTTTGGAACACAACTTTAAAATGTATGTTCGGAGTTAAATTTTAAAGCTATGTCCGTAACACCTGCTCGAATAAAAAATACTCTCTCCGTCTCAATTCAAGTGTCCTCTACGGGAAATCGAGCTTTTCAAAAAGTTAAAATCTGTGCTCTAAATTTTCAAAAGTAACCTTAAAAACTGTGAAGTTAATTAAATGTATTTAAATTGCTTATATCTTTTAATATAGATCTAAAAAAATATGTAATAGGGATCTTGTTTGATAGATTCCAATTAATTCTATTATACAAAGATTTCAAAATCATGAAAAATATTATATGTTGAAAGATATTGTCAATCTAAGAAATGATATGAATAGCAAAAACTGTCCACACAATTAGGAATGAAAGAGTACCTTTTTGGGGTAAAATTGTAAATTTGGTATGTTTTGATGGTTATTTATAGAAAGTGGACACTTATTTTGGGACATCCCAAAATAGAAAGGTGGACATCTAAAATGGGACAGAGGGAGTATCTTGCCATGCCACTCACTACTAGCATAATCAATTAAAAAACATTCCAATCTAAAGTGGTTTTTCCCAAGAACGGCTCCAAGATTTTTGTCCAGCAATGAAAAAAATTTATAGGGCTATTATGAAAAGCTCTGTACGAAAAACAAGATCTAACTTAACAAGTATATTATATGCGAAAGGAAAAAAATACATTTATAAATTTCACTTACACAAAAAGCTGCTCTATTTCAACTCTTGGTGTGTCTTGCAATGTCCCATGACAAGCCTTCGTATTTTGAAATCATTGAATTTAGTTTCATTATCAACACCACTGAACATATTCTTCTTAAGAAATCGAGGCCTAAAAATATAATCAAGATGTGGAAGTAAAAATCAACCGAATACCTTGCTTTTAAGTATTAAATTATTGATCAAACAACTGGCTTAGCAACATGTCACGTTGACATGTCATGGAGTACTCAACGTTTTATTTGATTCCTTATTGCACTTGTGCCTTAGGCAACAATGTAAGAGAGTGAAAGGAGAGGTTCTTTTTATTATTTAATTAATAATTTTAGATTTCCAAAATTTATTGGTTGGACTTATTTTGTTTTATTAGGTTGTCCAAATTTAACTGGAGTTTCATTTAACTTAATTCTGCTCATTGATCCAGTGTTGACAATTCTAAAAAATTCACTTTATATGTAAAAAAATATTTTGTTCAGTGCATTTTCCGAACCCAGCGAGGTCAAGGTAGAGTCGCCCCTGGTTTTCCCGATCGCTAAGATTTGAGACTCAGACTGTGCTCCCTCTTAAGTGCTATCAATTTCTTTGCGGTCAATCCATATGAGGTAGCTTTTAAACAAACTCCTGGCCAGTGGATAGTGGGATTGGGTCCCTAGAGATTAGTGCTCCCTCTCAAGTGCTATCAATTTCTTTGCGGGTCGAAAATTAGGAAACCTCTACTTGCTTGATGGTGCTCCATCGTTGGAGTCTACATCTGTTTAAAGGAATTCGGTTTCAACTATTGAGAGTATGCGCGAGGGCATACGAGACTCTGTGGTAGGGTCGGGAGGCTCTACGGAAGAGTCAGTTAACTCCGGGAGGAGTTTGAGCACATTTTCATTGGCATTACTAATAGGTGCATTTGGTCGATGTCGATGTCGACATTTGGTTCAAGATGGGTGCTCGCTGGCAATGATAACTCTGTCATGGAGTTCGGTGTTTAGCTCCGAGTGGAACTTGAGCGGATTTTCGTTGGCATCAGTGATGGATGCATTGGTTGGGAGGTACTCGTTTGAAGATGGAAGGCTTGTTTTGGTGGTACATGCGGTGGTGCTTGAGCCTTGCTAGTTGGTGTTGTTGGTGATCGCCCTGTCTTGGGCTACCTCGTGGGGGGAAAGAACAAGTGTTGAATGTTGTTGGCTTGGAAGGGAATTCAAGTCAAGGTGGAGATTATTGGAGATATGCCCTGAATTCAAGACGTTCGAAGAAAGATAAAAAATTCAGTGCGAAAAGACGGTTGCTGCATCCTTGGTACGGACCATTGTTCGGTTTTGGTTCTATAACTTGTAGCTTCTTTGGTCTGGATCACCGACGTTGAATGTGTGCGTTGCATTTTACAGTGGGTTTTTTACCTATTTTTTTGTATTTTCTTGTAAATAGGAGCTTTGTGGCCTCCTAAGGTTTTGCCTTAAGTTGGGATTAGGATACTAGGGTGAGTTTTGTCTCTTTCGTGTTCTTGAGATGTTTGATATTCTGTAGGTCGCTCCTCAAAGATTTGTTCCCAACATAGTGAGAGTACTTCAATTGAGAGTTACGAGTATAGCTGAATCTGTGTAATTCTCCTCTTTATAATGAATTCTCTTGCTCTTTCCCCGTGGACGTATCTTCTTGCTTTATGCTTGAGGGGAACCACGTAAGTCCTTGTGTCGTGTTTTTCTTGTTGGTGTATTTATATTCTCTACTTCGAGTTTTGGCACAACACATCATACATCTAATATATGTTTCTTGTCGTGCCTCCGCTATGCCAGTGTCCTTATTTAATTAGAATTATTGGGCCCTGTTTTTGTATTCGTTCTTAAAAGATTACAGAGTAAGCATCACATCTAGGTGTGCATGTTGGAATTTGGTAAAACAATAGGAGTATAAAACTACATGTTTTTGGCACTTTGCATCTACAATGGGTTTATTTTTTTTGATCGGCTTCTACATTGGGTCTATTACCAAGCAATGTGCAGATGAATGACGATCTTCGTGATTTGATAAAAAATTATGACGTTCGTCAAATGCAAATTACTACGATTAGATGATCCTCAAAACAATCCAACTAGCTATCTTTTAATTAAACGGTGTGATGTGATGTAATTTCATGTAGTGTTTTACTTAGCCCGGTTCCACTCAGGTTTGGTTGCTATTTCCAGAATCAGCCTTATAGAAACCTTTAAAACCATTTTTCGAACAATTTTTTTTTAATTCATAGTTGTAATTCATGCACAGGATATGGTGGTGGGTGGGACCGACACGACGAACAACGCTCTCGAGTTTGCCATGGCTGAGATGATGAATAAACCAGAAGTCATGCAAAGAGTGAAGCAAGAACTCGACACAATAGTGGGAAAAAATAACAAACTGGAAGAGTCCCACATTCCTAAACTACACTACTTATATGCAGTGATGAAAGAGGCACTGCGTTTGCATCCAATCCTCCCGCTCCTTGTCCCTCACTCCCCAAGGGAGACATGTATCATTGGAGGTTACACCATTCCAAAGGGTGCTCGGATTTTCATCAATGTCTGGGCAATTCAAAGGGACCCTTCAGTTTGAGAAAACCCTTTAGAATTCGATTCCGAGAGGTTTTTGAATGGGAAATGGGATTTTAGCGGGAAGGAATTTGCGTATTTCCCGTTTGGGTCGGGGAGAAGGAATTGTGCTGGGATTGCAATGGCTGAGCGGATGTTCATGTTTTTACTTGCTTCGATTCTACATGCTTTTGATTGGAAATTGCCTGAAGGAGAGATAGTGGATTTATCAGAGAAGTTTGGGATTGTGATGAAGAAGAAGATCCCTCTTGTTGTTATCCCCACCCCAAGGTTATCAGATCCATCACTCTACCAGTAAGCTTCAAATATTTGCTGGCTAGTTAATAAACCTCATTGGCAAATGTTGTGTTCAATTTATAACCAAACAATGTCAATTTGTGGTTCTATTTTCTGTTGTTTGATTGGAATTTCTGCTTTTAAAATTTTACCTTAGTTCTAATTGCTTTGGATTGGTTAATTGACACTGGCCATTTGGGCTCTCGTAAATCTGATGGGTTGATTATGAAGAATATTGAACAATGTGGGTTAGTGGTGTAATTATTTGGATTCTATTACTACCAATGTACATTCGGTTACACACACGCAAACTATTGCTTAGTCTCTAGTATTTTGGGGTCACTTTCTGTTCAGTGTTCGTCATGGGGTGAATTAGATTCTTAAACATAACATACTTGGGGCATGGTAAATAGATGTAGTGAGAATCTATTCTTCTAGATTCTTCTCATCATTACGAGCTAAAAAACCACCACAAATCGATGCAAAACTAACAGATGCAACCAAAAATTGTAAGAAGACATATCTAAAGCACAGGTCTTCCTTTGGAAGGATGTATTTGAAAGCTTTATAGGTTGGAGTTGTTTTTGTATGTATTGTTAATACAATTTGGATCATACTTTAACGCCGAACCATTATTTAGGGTGATCTTTTTTTTTTTCCGGAATGTATAAAATTTTTTAGAAGGATAGTAACATGACTTTTATGAATATTTAGGCTTGGCATTATATCAGATACTTAGGGTTTAAAGTAATTTCGAAAAGATATAGAGACTTATGTAATTTAATGTTGAAGTACATCTCATAAGCCTCAAATTGTAATACAGATATTACAACTGTTTGACGTATTTAAGACAATGCAGAATTGCAACTGTATCTAGAAAAACAAGTAGGTAGATATGTTTATCTAGAAAACAACTGTATCTGTTGCTCGTACTCATAGCCTTCAATCAACATTTAAACTAATAGGAAGGTGTTTGGGTTGGTTTTGATGGTAAAGGAAGAAGCTGCATACTCTAGATATGGTTCTTGTTTTCTTCAGGTTATTATGGCTATTATTTTTAACATTGATAGTAGATGCAACTTATATGGACATCGACATTATGTAAACAAAGCCTTATTAATTTCTTCTAAACTGCCCACTAATGCAGATTTGTGTTTTAAATGTGTTGGGCCCGGAGTGCCCCCATGGATTTGGTTACACAATGCCACTCTCTGCGACCGCTCTAAAACCAGACTTGCGGGTGCGATTGATGTCGAATGTCATAAAAGACTTAATTGAAACCCTTCCTAACACCAATTGGTTTTAGGAGAGTTGGTGGAAAACCGGTCCGACAAGTGGTATCAGAGCCAGGAGGTCATGGGTTCGAGTCGTGGGAGCGTCATTGTGAGGGAGAGATTGTTGGGCCCGGAGTGCCCCCATGGATTTGGTTACACAATGCCACTCCCTGCGACCGTTCTAAAACCAGACTTGCGGGTGCGATGTCAAATGCCATAAAAGACTTAATTGAAACCCTTCCTAACACCAATTGGTTTTAGGAGAGTTGGTGGAAAATCGGTCCGACAAGTGGTATCAGAGCCAGGAGGTCATGGGTTCGAGTCGCGGGAGCGTCATCGTGAGGGAGGGATTGTTGGGCCCGGAGTGCCCCCATGGATTTAGTTACACAATGCCACTCCATGCGACCGCTCTAAAACAAGACTTGCGGGTGCGATGTCGAATGTCATAAAAGACTTAATTGAAGCCCTTCCTAACACCAATTGGTTTTAGGAGAGTTGGTGGAAAACCGATCCGACAAGTGGTATCAGAGCCAGGAGGTCATGGGTTCGAGTCGCGAAAGTGTCATCGTGATGGAGGGATTGTTGGGCCCGGAGTGCCCCCATGGATTTGGTTACACAATGCCACTCCATGCGACCGCTCTAAAACAAGACTTGCGGGTGCGATGTCGAATGTCATAAAAAACTTAATTGAAGCCCTTCCTAACACCAATTGGTTTCCTAACACCAATTGGTTTTAGGAGAGTTGGTGGAAAACCGATCCGACAAGTGGTATCAGAGCCAGGAGGTCATGGGTTCGAGTCGCGAAAGTGTCATCGTGAGGGAGGGATTGTTGGACCCGGAGTGCCCCCATGGATTTGGTTACACAATGCCACTCCCTGCGACCGCTCTAAAAACAGACTTGCGGTTTCGATGTCGAATGCCATAAAAGACTTAATTGAAGTCCTTCCTAACACCAATTGGTTTTAGGAGAGTTGGTGGAAAACCGGTCCGACAAAATGCTGTCGTGTTATTGATGGTGGCAGATGTCTTATTTGTAGAGTGCCCTCATTATATTTGCATACAAGTTGACGTTTGAGTTATTGTCTTTCAATTGAAGCTTTTCAGTGTAACAAAAGATAAAACTTTGTTTATACTCAAACAAATAATTAGGTAACAAAACCCTATTACTGTGCACTCTTTAAAGAAAACTTTCATCAGACTTGTAGGAATCGCCTAAGTGAGCGAGCGTAACTTATGCGTGGCAAATTTGATCTTCTAGTTTAACACAAAACGCATTGAATCCCTTTGGAATACAATGTTGCTTTTGTTATAGTAGTTCTTGTTCCATAATTGTATTTGACCACCTTCAACTAGGCCATGTTGCTTCACTCCTTGTTGTTTGTACCTTCATGCATGCTAACGATTTTTGGGCTGTAAGTTACCAGTAACATTATTCAAATGCTGGTGAATATGAAGTACCTATATGAGATGACTTTGTGGTCATTGATGATACCAAACCATGTAGGATTGCGGAATGTCAAGATGACTCTAGATAAGAGTAAGATAAAAGGAACAACAAGTATCCAGCAATCGTACTCATCGTTTTGGATCAGCATTCTTCAAGTTAAAATTGAGAGGGTGAGAGTAAGGATTGCAGAGTTGTATGTAAAAGAAAATATGGCTAGACTATTGATTTGGTTTATTTGTGAGATGAGCTCTTAGTTTACAAACCAAAATCTCTGTTTCATTTTATAAGGGTTGTGGATACTTGTTTAAGAAGCCTATTAATGTTATCTACCTACCAGATCTTTATTATTGGTGAGGTATGTAAAAGCTATCTTGTTTTAGGTATAGTTTAAATCACTTTTACGTTTGTGATGGGTTTTTATTTAGGGAAAGTGTTTGGTACATGAAAAGTTTCTCATAAACAATGTACTGGGTGGATTTCAACCATTGGATGCATTTTTTGGATGAATTTATGGGAAACTTTTCATGTAATGTACCGGACCTCTTTTATTTAAGAGAAGTGAGTCTTCGCTTTGTTGTTTTAAGGCTTTTTAAAATGGAAACAAACCATATCTAACTTATGCGGCCCAGTACTCATTTCCAGCTCGAACGAATATCATTAGCCATACTGCTAGCAACCAAAATACATTAATCTTTGTTTGATTCAGGAAAATGTTTCAAGAAGCTTCAATTACAGTACAATTGGTAGAGATGGCATAAGCATTAAAGCATATAAGTTACAAAGTTTTAAGATTCGCTCTTATGGTGAAAAAAGGAGGTTTAAACCTAGATTTGGCTTTCTTTTGTGGTGAATTTTTTTGGGTGTTCTCCAACTTTGATCCTTGTTTCATTTTATAAAGGAATTGGCATTGTGTTTAGGAAGCTTTATTAATTTTTCTTTTTTTATTTTTTTGTCGGCAGCTTTATTAATTTCTTTCACGTGTATTTTAGGTGATATATTTAAATGTTGTTCATTTCAAAGTAGAGTGAGCAGAGACAGATGTAGTTGTAGCCTAATTGTAAATTTATTGTATGTTTTAAGTTTTAATATATAAAGTTTTGTGGTTTATCTTTAGAGCTGGATATTTGGGTTTATATGTTGATTCACTCTCGTTAAGTGCCCAAAACGACGCCGTTTTGGGCATAACTAAAAAAAAAAAAAAAAGTTCAGGGGCTTTTTTGTTGATGGGCACTTACAAGATTAAGATCCTATAATCTTAATGAAACCTTAAACGATTGGATCGGACACTTACATATATCTTATTGAGTTGAATTTTTCAGGGCTAACTCAAAAAAGTATTTTCAAAATAATCAACGGTTTGGATCGTTCGTGTGGGATCCCGGAATGGGACCCACACACACACATATATATATATCCTATTGAATTAAGTTTTTTTTTTGTCTATAATCCAACTTTTCCAAAAACTTCACTAATTTTTTTGGATACATCTACTGTAGACACACTTGAAAAGTAAAACTTGGCAAATTGTAGAATTTTTT
The DNA here is from genome assembly GCA_016920895.1 of Vaccinium myrtillus. Lineage (NCBI taxonomy): Eukaryota > Viridiplantae > Streptophyta > Magnoliopsida > Ericales > Ericaceae > Vaccinium > Vaccinium myrtillus. Next base: position 14,093,194 of record CM029281.1, on the reverse strand, counting down.
TTAAAATATTAAAAAAAATTCCAACTTTGACTTGATACTTAGACTATTTAATTTTATTGAGGTATTCTTCTATTTTTACTGAATTCTTTTTACTTTTTAATACGTGTGATCATGGTAAAGATTTAGAAAAGTTGGACTATAGACACGTAAAAAAAAAAAAAAACTTATATAATTTCGCATCCAATACTAATATGGTCGTAGCATGTGTGGGTCCCATTCCGGGATCCCACACGAACGATCCAAACCGTTGATTATTTTGAAAATACTTTTTTGAGTTAGCCCTGAAAAATTCAACTCAATAGGATATATGTAAGTGTCCGATCCAATCGTTTAAGGTTTCATTAAGATTATAGGATCTTAATCTTGTAAGTGCCCATCAACAAAAAAGCCCCTGAACTTTTTCTTTTTTTTTTAGTTATGCCCAAAACGACGTCGTTTTGGGCACTTAACGGACAAAACCGCTGTTAAGTCATCCGTTAAGCCTCCTCAATTAAAAACGTGACGGAATTGGACGACAGGGGCTTTTTTGTTGACGGAATAAAAGTTCGGGTGTAGTTTTGTTAGTGGTTAAAGTACGGGTGTTAAATCGCTAATTGTCAGAAAGTTCAGGGGTCTTTTTGAAATTTTCCCTTTATTGTACTATGTTTTAAGTTTTAATATATAAGGTTTTGTGGTTTATCCTGGATATTTGGGTTTATATGTTGACCCAAATCTTCTAATCCGGACCCCCAGATTGAAGATTTTTTGTTTTTTTTTTCACTTTTAAAAATTGTTTTTGGAAAATCATAACCGTGCAATGTGTTTAAAAGGTGTTTTCAAGGGTCCCCGCGATAAATCATCAAAAACAAAATACCGGGAAGGGCTTGATCTGAGTAGTTTTTCACAAAAATTGTATATTAAACACATTTCACGGTTCGGATCGTCAAAAAAGTTCTCGGATCATGGAGGTCTGCAAGTCCGAAGTCCAGACTAGAAGCGGCCCCTCTATGTTGATTCACCCTCTTTGTTTTTGTTTTTTTTTTTTGTGTGTGTGTGTTCTATGGAGTAGTGATTTCATACTTAGAAAATGGTTAATTTATTTTGTAAAAGCTGAACATGGAGTTCTCGGGCTAATTCCCGGTCGGTACAATTTACATGGGCAATGCACACCCAACTTAAAAAAAAATTGAAAAAGCATTGAAAACTCTACCGATTCCGTTCTATCACGTTGACATGCACTGCACATGGGTTCTATTCAGGCCCGGCCCTGAGATTTTCGGAGCCCTAAGCGTGATTTAATAATGGGGCCTCTTAAGCAATTGTATATATATTAGTTTTCCCAAACATGGTTATGAAATAATTTGAGTAGCAGTGGTTTTAAGCATGGAATAGTGTATAGAACCTTGAGGTTGAGAGTTCCAGTTTTGTCGCCAGCAATTGTAATGGTTTTTTTTATAAAATTTTCAACATATACTGGTGTTAAAAAATGGAGGCGGGAGGATTCGAACAATGGACCTCACTGACAGAACTTCTTGGACTTACCACTGCAGCACAGCAACCTTAGGTGTAAGAATGTTGGCCTACTAAATATATAACATCTTCTACGATTTGGGGGCCCTTTAATTGGGCCAAAAACGGGGGGCCCTAAGCGGCGGCTTGGTGAGCCTATGCCTAGGGCCGGCCCTGGTTCTATTGCCTCCCTTTTTCCCTCTCTCTCTCCACCCTACATGGGTACAATCTCTCTCTCTCTCTCTCTCTCTCTCTCTCTCCCCTCAACTCTCTAAATCGTATAAAAGCGCCTAAATCCTAGGGTACCCTATGAAAGTGCCTAAAAATCTAGGATACCCTATGAAAGTGCATAAAAACTTAGGGTATCATATGAAAGTACCTAAACCACTAAAACCCTATAATAGGAAAGTGCACCCTAAACCTAAACCCTAAGGTACCCAATGAAAGTTCTTAAACATAAGCCCTGGAGTACCCTAATAAAAGTGACTAAACCCTCAAACCATATGAAAGTGTCTAAACCCTCAAAACCATATGAAAGTGTTCAAACTTCTAAAACCCTATAAAACCGTATGATACCCTAAGTACCTAAACTCCCAAAAGAGTGACTTATCTTAATAGTAATTAAAAAGAGTAACTTATCTTATTGATAATTAGATGCCTCTTTTCTAGACTTAGAAGTAAAAATCTGAACGGGAAATGAGCATTTCAAGCACTCTCCTTTTAGTTTCAAAACCATTTCCGAATTTCTCTTTGGGCCTATTATTCCTATTTCGATTTGAGGGATTTAAAGGCCGGTCTAGAAAGTGGGGGTATTTTCCCTACCACTGCAGTCCAATTCTGAAAAGCAGTAATAAGGATACCGGCTTTTTTTTCCCCAAAATACCCCTTTGAGCTTTAATGGGCGTCTCTCCCTCATCTATATTGTCTGGCCTCATCTATATACCGACTAATTTTTCTAGTCCAATTATGTAAAAGAGAAAGTGACATGTGGTAACTCTCTGACCAATCTTTATGAAATTGGGACCCACCCTAAGACAAATGCACATGCCTATCCCAATCCATCTCTCTAAACTCTCTGGCCCATCTTTATCAAAGTGGGACCCATCCTAAGACAAATGCACATGCCTAAATGGGTGGGATATGGGTGAGATATGAAATCCTTGGGATATTGTTCATGATATCATTGGATGGGAAAAAATCATATCCGGTGTTTGTGTTCGACATTATATTGCTCAGGTTATCCGGTTTTTTTCACTAAAATGGGAAAATCCTATCAAACCCCGGGATTCTATTGGCCGTACGGATGGGGATTAAAATTGGGTGGGGATTTCAAATCCCATCCCAAATAAGGTTACCAAACAATGGATTTTGGGACCCACTCCAACACACCCCCAAATCCCAACCCCATATCCCCCCTAACAAACAAGGCCTCTGGCCCATCTTTATCAAAGTGGGACCCATCCTAAGACATATGCACATGCCTATCCGGCTATCCCTCGTCCATCTCTCTAACTCTCTAACTCATCTCTCTTTTCTCTCTTACTTTTTGATTTTATGCTTGTGTACAGAAAATGTACAGAGCCGTTAGGGGACCCACTTTTGGGTCCCACACGGAAGATTGGAGCTACTAGCCGTACCGAAAGAAATGTACAGAAAATGTACACATCGCGCTCGGGGACCCACTTTTTGGTCTCACACGAGTGATCCGAACCGTTCATTGTTCTGAAAACATTTTTCCGAGGGGGCCCAAAAAAAATTAGCTCAATCGGACGGTTAGAAGTGCTTGAAACGGTAGGACTTTGGTTCAAGCACTTCTAACCGTCCGATTGAGCTAATTTTTTTTGGGCCCCCTCGGAAAAATGTTTTAAGAACAATGAACGGTTCGGATCACTCGTGTGGGACTCAAAAGTGGGCCTCCGAGCGCGCTGTGTACATTTTCTGTACATCTCTTTCGGTACCCCCAGGTTTATCCCGGAAGATTCGACCCGTTCATTCATCTTAAAATATTTTTTCAATGGGCCCCGGGAGAAATCAGCTCGATCCGACGTTTGTAAGTGATTGATCGAAAATCCCCCCATTTCATTCAAATTTCATTCAAATCGTTTGAATGAGACAGGGGGGATTTTGGATCAACCACTTACAAATGTTGGATCGAGCTGATTTCTAGCGGGGCCGCTTGAAAAATTATTCTAAAATGAATGAATGGTTCGGATCTTCCGTGTGGGACCCACTCGACTCTGTACATTTTTTGTACATAGGTGTTCTGTACGCCTAACATTGTCCAATATGTATTGTGGGTATATTACTCCGTAATATATAGGACGACGTTACACGTACAGAGGCCAATGTATAGAAAATGCACAAACCATGCTCGGGGACCCACTTTTGGATCCCATACGAGTGATCCGAACTGTTCATTATTCTTAAAATATTTTTTCGAGGGGAAATTTTGATTGAAACGGTGGGACTTTGGTTCGAGCACTTCTAACCGTCCAATTGAGATGAAATTTTGTGGGGCCCCTCGAAAAAATGTTTTAAGAATATTGAACGGTTCGGATCACTTGTGTGGGACCTAAAAGTGGGTCCCCGAGCATTGTCTGTGCATTTTCTGTACATTGGCCTCTGTACCCGTAGGTTTATCGGTAATATATATGTATAGAGAGAGACCTTGGAGTAACGGAAGATCCCACTTTCGCCGATGGAGATGTTGAGGATGAGCTTATGAACTTTTGATCTCTCATTGGATTCGACAGATTCTTCTCTAGTCACTCATCATTTTGCATTCACACAACAGTGACTTGAACAAATGTTCCAACTGCGAATTTGTTCAACTTAGTACACTACACATTTTTTTTTATATCAAGTCTCTCTCTCTCTCTCCATTCTCAGCGGCTAATTCTCCCGCTTTGCCGGTCAGCGAGAATAAATAAATTCGCAGTATTATATACAAATTCGCAATGTTTTGTCCAAAATTCGCAGTGTTTTATTTGAAAGAAATGACCATGTTTTTGTCCTTCTTTCTACAAATTCGCATAGAAATTTATACAAATTCGTAGGGATTTATCCTATTTTTGTACAAATTCGTAGTGTTTTATACAAATTTGCATTGAAATTTCGTCAACCGGAAAAAATTACCGGCCGGAAAGATTTGCCGCCCATGTTTTTGTCCTCCTTTATACTAATTCGCATAGAAATTTATACAAATTTGTAGGGATTTATCCTATTTTTATACAAATTTGCAGTGTTTTTGTTACGACCCAAATTTAATGGATTTGATATCATGACCAGCCAGCGAGTTCGACTCACTCGAGGCCTCCATTGACAATTCTCTTAAATCTTTTTTATTTTTTTATTTTTATTTTTATTCAAAAGAAACAATCCAATATTGCGGAAGCAAAATTTTACAATCTTAACTTGCTAGAGTTCTCTAATCATTACATGAGTTACATTTTTCCTTTTTATTTATTTTACAAACACAGCGTAGACTAATTACTGGTACTTGACCCATCCTTCTACTCTTGGTTGCCTGAAAATAGAGAAATTGCAACAACTTAAGCTACCGCTTGTGTGAGTTTATGAATTATCAGAGTTACATGGTTTACCATGCAATTTGAATTTTTCTTTTTTTCAACAAAATAGAAACCATAATATCAATTTTTCAAAAGCATAAATAAGGTTTTACATAAAATAGTATTCCATGAATAATACGATTTACCATCCGACGATTTCTGCTACCTATGAGGGAGCGACCCTCAACATAACATGTTGAATTGATCAATTCAGTTGGACACCTGGCTGTGCCTCTATCCATTCCGTCCTTATAACACCGTTCCGACTGGTATCTTTAATGTCCCCCAGATTCACGGACATCGTCCGGATGTATCGATAATACTATTTTATCCAAAAACTGAGGAAAACATCAGAATTCCACAGTATGTTTGTTTCAAAAGAATTTCATATATAAATAATCATAATTTTGTAGGAACATAAATTTTTGCGAAAATCTCATGTAACAAGGATAATTTATAACTCACCTTTTTGGGTCCAAAGTTTACCGTAAAATTTATCAAGACGTACCGGGTCCTAAAACAATACACTAACAATTAGAAATATTAAACTTGTAATTTACTTAATCATTCTACCATCGGAAATGTTATGCTAAGGTTTGCTATCCACAATAAGAGGTTAGTTTGAATAGTTTCTTATCGTTTCTGGACACTACAAAGTCCCAAGCTACAATTTTCTTTTATAGCGTCAATGTACAATGTCACAAAACAATACTATATGTGTCGAAATCGTTAAAAAAACTTAATGGGGGAGTCCCTAAACGAGCCTAAAATTTGTGTTTGAGTCCGGTTCGGCCATGTAACAAGTAGAGCCAAGCCATGAGCTGCACGAACAACTCGGATCACATCCTGCCATTGATCAGTCCCAACAATTTAAGGGATGTATATATTATGTCTTATTTTATGAATTTATGTACCCAGCTAATCTCAAATTTCGTGCACTAATTTTACCTTTTTTAAGATAATGTTAGAAGTAAATCTGTTTAAGACATGAGATCATTTACAATTTTGACCATCACTTGTTGGTCATTGAATTGTAAAGTAATGACTTATTTGGGTTAATTGTTCATGCAAGCAGTAACGTGGAAAAGGAAACGTGAGTAGGGAGTGATTAACTTACCTCTAATGCTCTTTTTTTTTTTTTCTTCTCTATTTTTTCCCCTCCCTCACTCCCTCCCGTTTCCTCTCTATTTTCCCTCTTTAACTTCATTTTCCTCTTGTGTGCCGTGTGTGTATGTGCCGTGTGTGTGTTGTGAGTAGGGAGTGATATTACCCTATAGGATGGCGTCAACTCGCGCACCTTCCGGAGACCCCTTTGCTAGGGCCCCAAGCATTCAATAATGAGGCGCCATCTCGCCTATTTGCGGAAGGCTTTTTTTTTTGGGCCCCAAGGTCACTTGCCTCGCGGCTGCTCGTGCAAGGCTAAAATAACATTTTAAAATGTTTTAAAAAAATAAACACATGCCAAAAAATGCGCTATTTTATTTTATAGGCTTTAAGTCACACAAAAATATATTTCTTAATCCTAATGGTTAGCGGGTCACTCTATTTTATAATTCTTTTTATTGTTTTATTTGTTATTAAAAGTTGAGGTGTTACAGTTTTATACAAATTCGCAGTGTCATTCCATTTTCGCATAGAAATTTATGCTCTGTCAAGAAAACATTACTGTTATTGATTTTTTGGAATTTTCTTAATTCAAAAAATTATCTTTTATTTTTATTTTTTTATATACAAATTTGCATAGAAATTTATACAAATCTATAGGGATTATTAATCTATTTTATAGAAAATCACAGTGTTTTTATAAAAATTCGTAGTGAATTTTGCCGGCCGGAAAAAGTCGCTGGCCGGAAGGTATAAAATCGCAGTGTTTTATACAAATTCACAGTGAAAATTCGCCGGCCGGAGTGGATCTAGATTTCTGGCTTTGTAAAAATGGAGATGACTTCGATTCGAAGACCTCATCTTGGATTATACCTATGGATCTCTGTATCTATCATTCTCTTCTTCCAAGCTCAGTCCTTTTATCTCTCTAGTGTTGCTCCCCAAGATTTCCAGAAGGCAAGTCACTGATTTACACACACACACAAAATAGGAGATTGATTTGTGAGTAATTTTTTTGGGTGAGATTGTTCATTTATTTTTGGATGGATATTCATTGACAATGAGTTGGGCTACAATAAAAAAAAAAAAAAAATGACATGCGCTAAAATTTATTAGGCTATAATTTTACATATAATTTTTTTTTTTCCTCTTTCTTTTCCACCCCGCCTGTAGCCGAAGTTAGCCTCCTCATGAATCCGCCCTTGCTTCTCTGAGCCTTTAAAGATTGAATTTTTCCCCATTCGAACAATTCTTATGCTGGGACGATTGTTTTCTACAGTACATTGCTGAAATCAGACGCAAAATTAATATTTTTTGATGGAGGAGATTTTTATGCGATCTCTATAAGAGAGGATTCAGAGAGATATGGCTATGATTTCAGTAGAAATGAAAGGACAAAGTAGTAGTGGGTGAGTAATAAATCCCAATCCAAACACAGGAATTTTTGCAGGCTGTAAAGATATGGAACGAATGGCCCAGGATAGTCTGGTTACTTCTTTGAATGCAAGGGTGAATCTTGATCTGTTTTGATCAAAGGGGTATTTTCAGATCTTGGATTTTATTTATTCTGATTTGAAGTTTTTTTTGTGCTTGTTAAGCTACCTCTTATCTTGTTAATCATGGAGGGAGTTGGGTTTTGGGGGAAGAGAGACAGAAAGGGGAATAGAGAGAGTGAGAGCGAGATTGTTTTTTCTTTCCCCTCACCAAAGTGGGTGCGGGACCCACCAAGCCAGTGGCACAGCCACGTAGGCGTATGTTTGCGTTATGTGAGCCATAGTATGCGATATGGAACGAATGGCCCCCCGGATAGTTGTGATTAGTAGACTTACAAAAATGATATAGACACAAACTCTCAGCCACAACCCACCACAACCCCTCTCACATGTGGAGGACCCACCCTGAGCGGGCCCCACCCCACATGTTAGGGGTTGTGGTGGGTTGTGGCTGAGAGCCTACTTTATCAATTCGGGTAAAATGGCACAAGCGTAAATAATATAACTAAAGAAGGCCAATATAGGCAGCAAAAGAGACTGGCTGAAAACTGGAATGGAAGGATTTTTCTTTTTATATAGGAAGGATTATTTGATCCATAGTATGTGATACTGAACGAATTGCCCCGGATAGATGTGATAATAGAACAACAAGGGCCATATAGGAAGCAAAAGAGAGGCCGAAAACTAACTGGAATGGAAGGATTTTCTTTTTAGTATATATATAACAAAGGATTGACAGCCACATGTGTCCACAATATTGCCACCACTATCGATCCTTGCAGGCTGAATAAACTGTTTGCTCATTCCCAAAAAGCTTTAAGATGCTAAAAAGACTAGCTGCCGCCTTCTCCGATGCTCCCTCATGGTGGTGGAAAAACATCAACAACAACAACAATGATCCCACGTGCCTACTTGTCACTTCCTGCCTCCTCGTTTTCACCCTACCATGGTTTACATGGACGTTATTCATCAAAAAATCAAAAAACAAACACCCACCACTACCACCAGGCCCTCGCGGGCTGCCCTTACTCGGAAACCTCCTGTCTCTAGACCCCGAGCTTCACACCTACTTCACAACGTTGGCTCGGACCTATGGTCCGATCCTCACCCTGGCTCGGTAAAAAGCTCACTATCGTGGTCACTTCCCCAACTATAGCGCGTGAGATTCTCAAAGACCACGACGTGGTATTTGCGAATCGAGATGTTCCCGCTGCAGGGTTGCAATTGACGTATGGCGGTCAGGATTTGGCGTTTAGTCAGTATGGTGCCGAATGGCGGATGCTGAGGAAGGTCGCCGTGCATGAAATGCTTAGCAACGCCAGCTTAGACTCTGTTTATTCTCTTCGACTTGGGGAGATTCGAAGGACAATCGGCTATCTACATAGTCAGGCCGGGAAGCAAGTGAAAATTGGTAAGCACGGGGCCATTCAATTACACGACATACATAGTCACGATGAATACTCAAGATTCCTCCTAAACACTTCAATTTTTTGGATTCTTGAATAGGTGAGCAGATGTTTCTAACGATACTAAACGTCGTTACGAACATGATGTGGGGCGGCGCCATCACAGGTGGGGACAGGGCGAGCGTGGCGGCGGAGTTCCGGCGAGTGGTTGCAGAGATGACCCTCCTTTTAGGGACTCCGAATGTTTCTGATTTTTACCCTGGTTTGGCCCGGTTTGATTTGCAAGGAATTGCCAAGAAGATGAAAGTGCTGGTAAAGAGGTTGGATGTGATCTTTGATGGGAGGATTAAGGACAGGTTGAAGATTAATGGAGAAGGTGGGACCAGCACAGGGGATGGTATAAAACAGAGTAAGGATTTCTTGCAGTTTCTTTTGCAGCTGAAAGAAGAAGGCGATGCCAAAACTCCTCTAACCATGATCCATGTCAAAGCCTTGCTCATGGTATGTTGCACTCCTCACTCTTGAAATGTTTTTGATCCATTAGTTATTTAAACGGTAGGAAAAAAAATTTAAAGATTTACGTAAGAGATTGCTTTAACTTTTTTTAAAAAATGGACAAATAGTATGGTACTAGCCCACCTCGAATACCAACGTTTGTTTGATACTAAGGGTCGTGAAAACGAAAAGAAGAAGTCTAGAAACACAACTTTAAAATGCATGTCCGGAGTTAAATTTTAAAGTTGTACGTAAGGTGTGTCCATAACATCTCCTCTAATGAAAAAGATTTTGCCAAGCTACTCATTACTAGCATAATCAATTCCAAGACATTCCAGCATGCATAATTTCATGGGCCACTAGTACCGAGTCTGAAATCTGGTGGCCCCCCACAAAAGCTGTTTGATTTTCCGAAATAAAATTGGGAAGAATGGGTCGCAATCTGTTTGCCATAATTTTGGCAATGAGTTTATACATGACATTGCATAGGCTTATTGGACAAAATTGGATGGGTTTACCGGGGTTATTAACTTTGGGGATTAGTGTAATAAGAGTTTGATTAATGCTCCGCAAAAGATAGGAAGAATGGAAAAAGCTCTTGATAGTAGCACAAACATCATGACCCACAATATCCCAATGAGATTGATAAAAAAGGGCAGTCATACCATCAATACCAGGAGCTTTCGTTGGCCCCATCATCATCAGCGCTTCATGAATCTCCAAATCTGTAACCGGTCTGGTCAAGGACCGATTCATAGCATCTGAAACGCAATTGGGAATAGCCTCCACCGTCTCCTGTTTCTGGATTGTCGGGTTGGCTTCGAAAAGTCCAGAGAAAAAATGGCAGAGCTCAGAGTGTATTTCCAGTGGCTCGGTAGTCCAAATCCCATCAGCCTTCTCGATACCACTAATCCAGTTTCTTGCCCTACGTTGCATAACAGAGGCGTGGAAAAATTTCCTGTTCTTGTCACCATGTTGCAACCAATTGATCCTAGACTTTTGCCTCCAAAACATTTCCTCCTTATCCCAGAATTGTTGTAATTGCCATTTGAGTTTCTGTATTTCACCAATTGGTGGGCTGTTGCTCCCATTGCTAAGTGCAAAGATCCTATCCTTAATGCCTTCAACAGTGCTAGACTCATCCCCTCGTTTGCGTCGTTTCCAGTTTGTTAAAGCAATCTGACAGGATTGCACTCTTTTGAAAACCGAGAAAAAACTAGACCCATGAACTGGCGTAGACCAAGCTAGTTGGATAACGTCATGTGCTTCATCATCATCAGCCCATCTGGCATCAAACCTGAAAGGAGTACGCATCTTGGGAAGGTTTGGGTTAATGTCCAGCTTTAAAGCGTAGTAATCCGAACCAACTGTGAAAATGAGGGTAACCAAGGCATGATTGTACATGTTACACCAAGAGTGGGAAGCCAAAACTCTATCAAGACGCTCCTGAATAAGACCTTCACCCGTCCTATTGTTTTGCCATGTGAAGGGATGACCCAAGAATCCCAAGTCAGTAAGGCCACAATTATCAACAAAATCCTTAAAACCCCGAAATGAAGAGTTTGGACGAGAGAGGGCCCCGCACTTTTCTTCTGCATTCAACAAATCATTCATGTCACCCTAAATAACCCAATCCTCACCTAGGCAAGCTTTATACCGGAGAAAGAAGTCCCATTGAGCATGTCTCACGCCACTATCCGAACTGAAATAGACGTTAATGAGCCTCCACGATTTGTTCAAGACCCCATCGAAGATACGGATATCAATGAACCAATCACAAAATTTCTCCAAAGACACAGAAATTGAGCTTTTCCAGAACAAAGCTAGACCACCACCAGTACCAATCGGGTCAACACGAAGCATACTATCCATTTTTAGAGACCGCTTGAGAAAATCCATGTTAGTCACTCCGTTTTTCGTCTCTGATTAGAAGAACATAGAGGGGGAGTGGAGACGATTAAGCTCCTTGAGTTGATGGAAAGCCAGGGGTCTCCCCATATCCTGACAATTCCAACAAATCATTGGGCCATTGGAGACCGATTCTTGCCGGTCTCCGCCACCCAACCAACATAATTCGTAGGTTCCACAGATTATGAAGTTTTCGGCTTCTTGGAGCTAGAACCATCGAGAGGAATAGACATACCCTGGGGTTTATCATCAGTGAGCATTGCCACGGTTTCAAACTTCCGTTTATTCGTTATGGCTGTGGATAGAGCCTCGTGGGAGGGAAGTGACCCAGCCTGCGTTTTTTTAGGAATAACGCTAGGATTAGAACCCTTTCTAGGTCGGCCACGGCCTGGATGGGGTGGCTGAACCTGGAAATCACTCACGGGCACAACCACCAAATTGCCATTAGGCATCAAAGCATGGGTAGGATTAGGAACCTAGTCCAAGGGTGATTTGGTTTGGGGGGATATAGGGATGGGTGTACCAGCTGCAGGGGATAAGGCCATAGAAAGGGGAGAGGGTGTAAGGGTAGGGGAGGTGAGAGTAGAAGTCCTGCCAAGGGATGAAGAGGGTGAACAGTTTTGTTTTGTGTCAGGAGGGTGATTTGGGCTGTGGAAACTGGGCTGAGAAGTATGGGCCGTGTATTCTTTTTGAACTGGAGGAGAGAAGTTGGTAATAGAGTCTGGGCTGCTGTCTTTAGAAGGGGAGGGGGGTTTTGACGAGCTAATGGACTTAGAGGGTTGGGTACTAGGCCCAGATGATTGCAACAGGTAACTAACAGGATTTGGGCCGGAAGAGTTGGAAACAGGCCCAGTGGGTGAAGGGGATTGGGCTGGAAGAAGGTTCTTGTCCCTCCACATGGTTAAGGCCCGCTCTTGCACAACGAAATAGAAAGCTTTGATGGATTGGTTTGAGATTGTTGCTCCACAAATTTCTCCCGAATTAAAGATTCCGAATCCATTTCCCTGTGAGCGGCCTCATAAAAAATCTTATTTTTTGTTCCCGCCTTGTCGCTTAAGGAAACAAGATTTGAAAAAGGAAGGTAATCATCATTAACCTTATCACTCCCATAATTTCCGCTGCCTTCCATTCCTGGTTTTGTCGCTTGCCGGCGATCGGTCCCCGGTGATGTTGGTCGTCTACGCCCTGGCGGGGTCGCCAGAGAAGCTCTCATCCATGGACCGAATGAGCAGTTTTAACTTCATTGTTATCCACATCAAAAAAATCTAGTAACACAGTTAAGTAAATCATGCCCAACCAAGCCACAATAATGGCAGAAAGTCGGTAGGCATTCGTATATGAACTCAGCCCAGAATGGGGGAGAATCTCCCAACTTCACCATACACCTCCTTTTCAATGGCTAAGAAATATCCAAGTCCACAAGAGCTCATACATATCATTCTTCCTTACTACCGGTTTCTGGAATAGAAACATCATCAACACTGCCAAGTTTAGCCCCAAGCTCAAGCCCAACAGCTTGGGAAATGAAATGTAGAGGGAGTCCCCAAATCTGGATCCAAAGAGGGACAACTTTAAAACTGAAGGAACTGGGCTGTAGAGAAGGATTCCATTTCTCCAGGATGAGGAAATGATTATTAAAGAACCACGGCCTTCTGTTCATGACACGAATGGCATCTACTTCCAAGGGGAGAATAAATTGAAAAATACCATTACTGATCTCTATAACCTTAAAGTTCTTTGGACTTCCCCAGATAAGTTCCATGGTGGATTTGAGACCACCAAGGTTCACTGGTTTTTGGCATACCACGCGTCCGAAAAGACTCGTGCAACACTCTTCTTTATTGGCTTTGATATAGTCATCGATCAGGGATACCTCGCTCTGTTCCTCCTCGGACAGTTGGAACGATCAGAACCGATTAGATAGATCGTCGTCGAGGTTGAGAGGAGTCTGGGACATATTAGAGGAATAAGGCAAAGAGGAGGGTATATGTTAAACGGAGGATATTGGTGGGTAGATGGGAGGGAGGGAGGGAGGGAGGGAGCAGAAAGGAGGATGGGAGGGAGGAAATAAAGAAAGGGAGGTATTAGGATTTCTCCATGGCGGAGAACTAGAAAAACTTGCAGAGCAAGACGGGTTACTCCACAAACGGGAGACTGGGCCTAAAAACCTTGTATTTTGGCATGTCTATGCAATTGTTTAGTGTGGGGAAATAGAAAAGAAAAAGAAAGAGAGCAGTGTAGAGAGAGACATGAGGGTGCCCTTTATGGGTCTTCCCCACCACCAGTAGTACGGAAAATTATCCAGTGCATATGTAGAATGCGTGAGACTAAAAGAATGTGTATAATTGTACTCATGTTACATATTATTCCCTCCGTCCCATTTTAAGTGGTCACGTTACTATTGCAGCTGGATTCAAAAGTTGTCTATAATTTTCAATTTATAATACAGAAAAATATGCAATATGGATCTTGTTGATAGAAATCAATGAGTTCTAAAATTCAATCTTTTCAAAAGTAGATAATACATTATAGATTGAAAGTTATAGACAATATAAAAATAAAGTCAAAAAGTGAAAGTGACCACTTAAAATGGGACAGAGGGAGTAATACAAAGAGTACTGCTTGAGTGTGTGCTATGTTTCTCTATTTTCCCAACATATGGTATCAGAGCGTAGCCAAGTGATCCTAGAGCTGTGGTGATATGTATGCTTCCGCTATGATGAGGGCTAGACAGGCCAAAAACCAAGATGAGGGCTAGATGGGCCAAGAATTAGATGATGGACAAACTCAGGTCAGAAATCAAAATCAACGAAAATTGATTTGATGCAAGAAATAGACGCAACTTGAGGAGACAAGTTCATTGGCGCAGACGGCGTCAAATTTGAAGTAAAATTGAGCTCCCATGAACTGTTTAAAGGTTGGAGGTGTGCCTATGTTTTTTTAGAGGAGAAGACGGACGAAGAAGAGCGAAAAAAAGAAAGAAAGAAAGAAATAGACGTGATACAACATTACAGCTGGTGATTCAACATTCTTTAAACAGAAAGAAAAAAGATGTCTGGTGAATGATTGAATTCTAAGGCAAAATTACACTCCACCCCCTGCTCATTTAAGGAATTGAGTCGAGCCCAAATATTTCAAAGTTCTCAGTTTGATCCCCAGCAAAAGTGACTAATGTTGAGGAGAGACTATGAAGAGTAAGGGGGATGTTCCAAAGAGCATGCACCTGCCAGAGGAATATGGAGCATGAGTTCAAATGCAAGGGATGCGTTGCTGATGTACCCACACGTGTTTTCAAAGGGTGTGACGAGAAGGATTTAAGACGATGAGCGAAGAGAAGCCGAGGTGAAGAAGAGGTGCAAGATTAAGTTGCAAACCATGAGATGCAGCCCAACATGGAGTAGGCCGAATCGATCCATTTACAAAAAGTCGCTGAAAAACGAAAGAGTACTAAGAGGTTGCTGCAGATGTCAACCAAAGAAGTCCACAAAGATGGGAGATGGACTTAAGATAAAGGGGGTGAAGAACAACACAGAGATTGTTCGGGTTAGACAGAGACGGGAAACATAAGAGAGATTCTATCCTGGGACAACAACGTGTGGTTGTTCCATGAGAGAGACGAGAGATTAAGGGAACCCCAGACAGAAGTTGCCTCCCACACGCTGTGTGGGAAATTGAGAGAAGAAGAACATCCAGTGTTCTGAGAGATTGAGGGGACGACAACGCGAGGTTGTCAAGCGACGTAAAGATGTGAACATGACAGATGAGACGCGAGCCCACTAGGCTCGAGTAGAAGAGGACAAGACATGACGAGAAGACGAGAGATGGACGTGCTGGCAAGAGGGAATCAAGCTTAAGGGGGGATACTAGGCTCAAGTAGGAGAGAAGGACAAGACATGACGAGAAGACGAGAGATGAACGTGCTGGCAAGAGGGAATCAAGCTTAAGGGGGGATGTTAAAAATTAAGCTTGATTTGTATTTCCCACATGAGAAATTTAAGAGTCAAAGATAGGGGTGCTAGTGGGAAGATTTTGGAGACTGCATTCACATCGCTTCACATTTCAAGCAACCTACTATAAATTGAGTCTATGCAATTGTACTAGTGTGGGGAAATAGAAAAGAAAAACAAAGAGAGCAGAGTAGAGAGAGATGTGAGGGGCCTTTAAGGGCCTCACCCCACCACCAGGGGTTGGGGAAATTATCAAGTGTATATGTAGAATGTGTAAGACAAAAAGAATATTGTGTAATACAAAGAGTAGTGTTTGAGTGTATTTCTCTATTTTCCCAACAAATCTCCCACATTCTCAGGTTTGAAACCTCTTAAGTGTTATCAATTTCTTAGGGGTCAATCTATACGGTAGCTTTGAAACATACTCCCGGCCAGTGGATGGTGGGAGTGGGTCCCTAGAGAATAGTCGAGGTGCACAAAAGTTGATCCAGACTTTTAAATTATTAGAATTAGTCGATTCAAAAACCTCGATTAATTGCATATTTTTTTTATCTCAAGTTATTTGTAGGTTTGCATTCCGTTTATTATTGCAATTTGAAGACGCAAAACGTTATTTTTATCAGGGAAGCTGACCCAATGTCTTTGTACTAAAGAGTGTTTTAGCTTTGAGGTAGAGTAATTGTCATATCCTGTCAATGAGATGAATCAAAACTAAGAGTAATCAAAATATCATATGAGCATCACAGGATGGGCTTGTATATAATAAGCGACTTCTTTCAAATGTCAGAAGTTACGCTGTGTTTGGTTGAGAGTTTTGAGAAAAATATTTGGAGAAATATTTTTAAGATAGTGTTTGGATGAGTTTTTGAAAAAAGTAATAACTAGAGAGAGGTGTAATAATTGGAGAGAGACAGAGAGAGAAATGTGAATAATGATTGGATAAAGAGATATGAGTAGAGAGAGAAATATGATTAATGATTAGAGAGATGAGAGATGAGGAAATAATCTTTTTGGAAATTTTTTTGGAAATGTGAAGTGAACAAAGTGTAAGTCTTTATTTTTTGAGAAGAAGAATTTGATTCCAAAGAAGTAAGACCAATCCAGCTGAACAAGGTTAAAAAAATTGCTAGGGAGCATCACAGAACTTCGTAAACTGAGCAAGAAAATGAGCCCAAGAATTGACTGATCGTCTACACCAAACAAAATATGACTTCGAAAACCACCTTTGGCTTCCACCCCTGAATTTTTCGGTAGGATTATGTCCCGGATGAATGCCAACGCTTGATTCTTTGACCGACCCAATTGTTTTGGCATGCCCAAGTAATCGCTGCGTCCTTCATCCTCCTTATATTCCCATTTCTTGATTTATGGAATCTGCCAAAGACCCTATGTTGGGAGAAAACATTAGCTCCGATTTATGGAACTTCACTGATTCTCTTGATGCCTCCACAAAACACTGAAGAATGTTTTAATGGCATGGCAATTAATTGAAGTAGCTTCTCCAAACACGAGCGTATCATCCGCAAACGGGAGGTGGGATAGGGTGTGGTTGAACTTAACCAGAGTGTTAAAGATTCCCTGCGAAGCAACGACACTCTTAACTGCTTGCCATATTTGTGTCAGCAATTCGAATACACACGAGGACATGTATCGTCACGTCATGTGGCGTGTCCAATAAATTTAATCATTATCATGTAGGGTACACACCATAGAAACTTCGAAGACACCCATGTCCCAACTTGGACACGAATGAGAGCATGATAACCTGAGCAATATCCCAAGGATTTCATATCTCACTCATATCCCAAAGGATTTCATATTCTATCCTTTTATCTCCGGTTAAACAAACGAGCCTTTTGGATAAAAATATAAGGAGAATAATTTGAATAAATTAATTTTAACAAAATAAAACGCTGTTTCATTTGACGTGTAATAGCTAACAAAATTAAACAATAGGAATTGTAGAGATACGAATTGGTTTTTTATTGTTTCCGAGTGGAATGTTCATAGTATGAATAAAAACCAGATACATCTAATATATGTTTCTTGTCGTAACCCTGCCATGTCCTTGTCATTATGAATGACGATCTTCACGATTTGATAAAAAATTATGACGTTCGTCAAATGCAAATTACTATGAGTAGATGATCCCCAACACTATCCGACTAGCTATCTTTTGATTAAACGGTGTGATGTGATGTAATTTCATGTAGTGCTTGATTTAACCCGGTTCCAATCATGTTTGGTTGCTATTTCAAGAATTTGCTTTATAGAACCCTTTAAATGTAATTTGTTCACAGGATATGGTGGTGGGTGGGACCGACACGACGAACAACGCTCTCGAGTTTGCCATGGCTGAGATGATGAATAAACCAGAAGTCATGCAAAGAGTGAAGCAAGAACTAGACACTACAACAAATCAGGGAATTCCCAGCGTTTTTCAAACGACGGGAAAAGTACCAAAAACGCCGGCAAAAGTCATTCCCGGCGTTTATCCCGGCGTTTTAACAAGTGTCTCCGATACCGCTGTCGGGAATGCTTCCCGGCGTTTATCAAACCCCGGGAATGCTTCCCTGCGTTTATTAAAAGCTTCCCGGCGTTTATTAAACCCCGGGAATGCTTCCCAGCGTTTTTTCCCGGCGTTTGCTAAAACCCCGGAATTGATTTTCCGGCAGGCTAAAATCCGGTGCCGGTGACCCCATTCCCGGCGTTTAACAAACGCTGGGAATATTACCGGCGTTTTTAAAAACCCCGGGAATATTAGTTGTAATAAACGCTGGAAAATCTTGCAATTTGACCCCATTTCCAGGGTTTAACAAACGCTGGGAATAGTTTTTTCTCCTATTTAGCCTTCAACATCCAATACAATATCCATGACATTAAAACATCTCAAAATACATTCACCATAAGTTCACAAATAGTCCAATACATTCCAACATATTCAATATCACCAGAGTAACACATAAACAACATTACATAATGCCTCCAAAAATCTCCACTACATCAACTCATAAACATTTCTCAAAAGTCATTACACAATGTCTATTTCTTCCAAAATGAAGCCAACAAATCATGACATCGAAACACTACATCAAGTACTAACTAGTTGCTACCAAGATCTTTTTTTTTTTTTTGATCAACATCTACCAGGATCTTCAACGGGGATAATCCTGAAATCAAACATCACAACCAAATTTAAAGTACATCACATGTGTTAAGAAGTTCAAAATGACTAAAATTTCCTGCATACCACTCTGTAAATAATCCATAAGTACTGAACGAACATAAGCTTTCTGAAACGGGGGAAAAACTATTGACCATGTCTCCTTGAACATTTAAGGTATGAGATACTACAATTCTAAAAAATGAATTTGGTGTCTCGCTGCTTCCCTAAAAAGGATGAAGCAGACAAGATGAACATAAAGCTAATTACATGATCAGCTTTGGATTTTAGGCTTACATCACATGGTACTACAAATCTGTCAAAGTTTTATCCCAACCATCATGATACTTTGAGAATCCTTGGAAATTATCATTAAGGTCACTGCAGGATTCTAACTTAAAACCAAATGAGAATTTTTCAGGTCATGTATTTTTCATGTTCTTTGCCGCAATATCAAGTACTAATCCTCCTTTTTTTGAACGAATGTGCTAATCCTCCTAGATAATGGCAATTTAAACCAACTTCACTCATTTAAAGTCTATTGCTAGTATACTTGCTACAAGCTACTATCTAAGTGTGAGCACACCAAATGAACCCCACAAGTGAATAATCACAAACTTCTACAGAAGAATGGACTGCAAGAATCACGTACTTACATCCCCAAAATGCTTATTAGAAAAATAAATCTTACAACTTCAAGATATGAGTTTTACTAGGCAACTAAGACAGACTTGTAAGATAATCTGTACAACAGTAACAGAACGGGTTACAAGCCAAATGTAAGCCAGAGCCAGAATGTCCGACACCTAGGCTATTATTTCATTCCCACACTTATCAATTTACTAACCAAATTCATTTTACCGTGGATAGGTTGTCGACTTGTTTCCGGTAGTAAATTTTCTTTGTTCTTGGATTTAAATACAGAAATTTTCTTAGAACATATAACTTCTACTAGTATCCAAATAACTATTACTCCATGAGCCAATCACTTCATGACAAGGTGCATCTTAGGCGTAGCGAAAAACAAATTTAAGGTTCTTCTATCAATTGGCACTGCGGAGTTTCCGGCAACTTAACCATAGGCTCTAAATTATAATGAATTCAGTTTATAAGATCAATTTAGAGCACTATTCAGGAACCACAGTAGATGTATTTTGGACTCGCACATATCTCACAAGTGACATTGTTGGAACAAGCAGCTTTTTTTTTTATCAAAACACCGACACCAACGACACGTATTCAAGAAAACGTAACTATCAAAATTAGCAACTAACATAAACAGATAAAAATCAAAGTTATTCGCAAACCTGTAAAACCGGTGTCTCAACTTCGACAAATCCTAAAGATTCCACCGTCTTCCGTATTTCTGATACAATCTACAGGGAAAAAGGGATTCAGCATCTGGTCTGTAACCATAATCAACGGGGATAAGAAGTGTTCTCAGTGTTCTTTTTGATGTCTAAGAAGTGTAGAAAACCAGTAGAAACGGTATTCAGTCACATGAATTCGTTACAGTGATACACACAAATTGTGAGTCAAGCCCACAGAATGTTCTGGCACAGAAACTAAAGTGAACAATTGACATACAGATCAAGTACTTTTGGCATCTGTTTCTGCTCTCCGAAGGTAATAACGCAGGCAATCAACCAACACCTGAAAGATCAAACAAGAACCTAAGCGAGAAGAGAGGGAGTTTTACAGCTAATAAAGAACTCAAATCAGTGAAATTTTTTACTCAGGAAACAAACAGAAACAAGCTATAACTGCTGGTGTTCAGCTTATGTTCATTGAACCTTTCTTGCCGGTTGTGATTTCATAAAGTACTAACATCTTCAGTGAAGGTAAAACCATATAAGGCAGAACTCCTAAGTTCCAAACCCAATCCCACCCAAACTAAAATCAACAAAAACAAACAAAACTTTAAAAAAAATAACCTAAAAGACAGTTCACAATACTAATGGTGTGTATATTATTTTTGCCCCTGTTGCTTCATGCGCCTCTTTTTGCTTGGTCACTGGATAAGTAAGAGGCAGCGCCTCTTTT
Organism: Vaccinium myrtillus; assembly: GCA_016920895.1. Lineage (NCBI taxonomy): Eukaryota > Viridiplantae > Streptophyta > Magnoliopsida > Ericales > Ericaceae > Vaccinium > Vaccinium myrtillus. Next base: position 14,072,578 of record CM029281.1, on the reverse strand, counting down.
TCTCCGGCCCCCGTACAAAATAAGAGGCATATATGTATATTTATATCAATATATGAAAAAACAATTATGGTAAGTAATATGTACTTGTCGAGTATCATGTGCATTTGCTCCTTTTTTTCAAAGGTGTGTACATCAATTTGGTAACAAAAAACAGTATGAATATGGCTGACAACATTCAAGTTTAATGATGACCCCCTAAAAAGAAAATTTTTGCTTGGTCACTGGATATAAAATCCGAAATTTAATTATTAAGTTGTCACTGGATAAAAGATGTGGATTCCATCAACTTCAATGACTCGGTAGTCCGTACTTAACATTTTTTACGGGAATGACCCGCTCAACCCTTATTTTTATACTTTGAAAGGGACAATTATGTTCCGTGTGTGCTCAATTTACCACATGCCCAGAAACATTGGCTCATCATTGCCCACTTATGATCTATAAGAGCGAGGAAATGGGAAGGACAAAGTTGATCAAATGTTACAAATCCATGAAGACAAAAATCATAAAGATGTATCAACTTAAACACACCATATCACCATGTTAATATCCCATAAACTTCTTTGACAATTAATTTATAATTTTCTTTCCTTCTCATTACAAAAGGTGAGGACACTAATTGGCACTATCAAGAATAATGCCTAAACAAAAAAGAAGGCAGAGAGTGAGGTTAAGACACCTCAAAGCTGATCAGTTAGTACTTGAGTAGAGTTTGATAATTGTACATTGCAATATAAAAAGAGGCAAGTATTTGACAAAAGAGACAAGTATTATGGATAAGAAAACTCGTTAGATATTATGGATAAGCTATTAAGTTCATAATAATCTCATACTTCATAGGCTAAAGAGGCAATTTATTGGTTCACACCATTTAAGTTGCTGCATAAAAAAAAACATACTATACTTACACATAAGTTGTCATGAGATTGACCAGACACTGTTCAAACTATCCCCCTACACGCTTGGTTCCAAAAATGATGAATCGAATCGATAAATACCGCTAAAATGCTCCTGCCAGAACAGCCCAGGATTAATGAAGTCTATGGCAAAATCATGATGACCACAAAAATGCAAATAGAAGCATTAAAATTCGCCACCAATAATCTGAGAAAACCACAAGACTAAAATCCTTTTTCAAATCACTCCGAAATAGCCCTGAGCCTATTTAGGAAAGTAAACAGTTTACTGAGAAATTTTTCGTGTTGGTAAATTAATGTGAATGTAGTAGTCACTTGAAATCAACTAGAAGCATCAAACTCAAGAGAACTTGCTCTAGATGTTGTCGAAAACACAGTCATTAGCCTCGAGGAAGCTAGTGTATCCCCAATTGGGGCAACAGGGGCTGAGATTTGCACCCATTCTCGAAATTAAAGCCACATCCAAACATCAACAACATATTCAAAAGAAACTTGATGCCCTAGCATCTACCACCACTATGTGAATTAATCCATAGAAAGAAAAAAATTGGGTCAAGTGGAAGAAATTAGGGCTTACGGAAAAAATCAATGCATACATACATACATGTTTACAAACACACACACACACACACACACACACACACAGAATCAAAGAGAATAACATACTTCGGGGAGGCAGAGGATGAGGCGATTGCCGGTGCCACTGATCTGTGAAAGACGCAACATAGGGCGTGGATTGTGTGGGCATCGTCGGTGATGGCCGGTGCCCAGATGGAAGACCCACAGTACGTGCTGGGATGGAAGAACTAGTTTGCACGAGAGAACTCAGATGAAGGTGGTCAAGGGCAGCGACGAAGGAGACTTCTGGAGATCGACTTTCGTTCCTTAAAGCGAGATGAAAGAATTAGAAGGATCGACGAGAAAGAGAGAGAGAGAGAGAGAGAGAGAGAGAGAGAGAGAGACCTGAGCGGAGGAGCAGCAGAGAAACGAGAGATGCAGTCGCAGTAGCTCTAGGGCTTGATTTTGGGGGACGGGGGGAATAGGGGGAAAGTGAAATGTTTGGGGTAAAATAGAACGCGCCTTTCTTTTTTCTCCGGCGCCACGCGAAATTGAGCTTTTCCGGGGTTTTTTAATAAACGCAGGGAAGGAAATGCTGGGAAAGCCCATATTTGTTGTAGTGAGACACAATAGTGGGAAAAAATAACAAACTGGAAGAGTCCCACATTCCCAAACTACACTACTTATATGCAGTGATGAAAGAGGCACTGCGTTTGCATCCAATCCTCCCGCTCCTTGTCCCTCACTCCCCAAGGGAGACATGTATCATTGGAGGTTACACCATTCCAAAGGGTGCTCGGATTTTCATCAATGTCTGGGCAATTCAAAAGGACCCTTCAGTTTGGGAAAACCCATTAGAATTCGATCCCGAGAGGTTTTTGAATGGGAAATGGGATTTTAGCGGGAAGGAATTCACGTATTTCCCGTTTGGGTCGGGGAGAAGGAATTGTGCTGGGATTGCAATGGCTGAGCGGATGTTCATGTTTTTGCTTGCTTCAATTGTACATGCTTTTGATTGGAAATTGCCTGAAGGAGAGAAAGTGGATTTATGAGAGAAGTTTGGGATTGTGATGAAGAAGAAGATCCCTCTTGTTGTTATCCCCACCCCAAGGTTATCAGATCCATCACTCTACCAGTAAAATTCAAGTAGTATTATTCGCTAGTTAATAAACCTCATTGGTAGCAGAGAGAGTGCTACAGTACGACCTTTTGACAAGGGGCGTACGGTAAGCCCCACCACATATTATTTTTATACTTGTTATGTATGATTTTCATACTTGTCATGTATAAAATTGGTCAAGCTACAAACCATAAAGAACTTTAAAAAATTCACTATTCATGATGACCTTGTTATATATAGTTTTGTTAATTGTTACGAACCGTCATGGATTTTTTAAATAGACTCACTATTCACATGTAAATATTCACGATTCCAACCAAAATTGAAAAATACAGCCAGTAGGGACAATGCCCTAAACACCCGAATAAAACAATAAACAGCTCACAAACACATGTGGGCCTAAAATGCACAGATAATACAATAAAATCCAAAGCCTCCAAAAACCTAAGCAATGGGTGAGGCCCAGCCGAAGAAATCCAAAACCTACGTAATCAACTGTGATTCTTCAATACACAGCCGCCCGAGCCACCTTACCGAGCCACCAAAATAAACATGAATAGAACTTCTCCGGAGCAAACCGCCGCGCCTCCAAAAGCCACCACAGTAGTCGCACTAGAGAGGAAACTGTAAGTGCCTTATTTGTGATTGACTAATTCCATGACGTTTCCATGTAATTGATATCCTATTTATACGGTAGTTAATTGATTGATTGGTGAGAAGTTGAGGACAGCAATCAGTGCCTCATTTTAGAGCAATCAGTGCCAGAAGTCATTGAATTGAAGATTGTGACTAGGAAAGTATTATGGAAAGATTGTGACTCGTAACGAAATATGGGAAGATTGTGACTCGAAGAAATATGGACATGCGTTTTGAAAAAGTTAGGATCATGAGGAAAAGGAAACTGATAATAAGGAAACAACATAATTGGAGATGAACATTTTGTTTAAAGAAATAAAATGATTGGAGATGTGCATTTCGCTTAAGGAAACAAAATAATTGGAGATGCGCAATTCGCCCAAGAAGCAACAGGTTCGCTTGAGCGACTATTTGGATTGGTTTTGCTCAAGCGAGATGGTCGAGCAACAGTGGCCTTTTTGCATTTGTCTATAAATACAACCTCATTAGGGTTCAAAAAAATTAACGCCACAACGTGAATAGAGAGAAAAAGTTCATGAGAGCAATAAAAACACTTGTGGGTTATTTCCTTGAGTGATTTGATGAGGTCTGAAGATCTATAAGCTTAGAGAATATCTCTCAAGGTATTTTGGTTCATCTTCTACAACACTTAGAGTTCTTTGATGGAGTTCAAAGGCGATTGGAGATTGGTCTAAAGGAAGAGTCCTGCGTAGATCAAGAATTTGAGGAGTCGAATCCGAAGGAGCATCTATCAGAGCGGTTCATGAGGAGTCAGCAAAGAAGTTCTTAGCCAATAATGAAGGAGTTCATAGCATGGTTGTAAGAAACTTTATTTCCGCGTTTTGCATATAGTGCTCTCTTCCCTCCCGTGATTTTTTCCCCGCCTTGGGGTTTTTCCATGTATATCTGTGTGTTATATATGTTTGCTATTTATTTGTTGCGTTTATAATCTTGCATAATCACATAGATTAGGGTTTAATTAATTTATTCTTCTTAATAGTAAATCAAGAGGCGATCTGATTTCGGTTCTTTCAGAAACCGTTCACCTACCACCCGACAACTCCGGAAGCTCACCAAACTGTTAGGCAATAACCGCTGCATCCAACAATGTAATGGCGGGAGGCCAACGCCGGCCATCCCAGAAACAAAGACAAACCTTCTAGCCGTTAGGCCAAGAACCGGGAAACCCAGGAGAAAGACCGGTGATGGAGCAGGAAGGACGGAGCACAACTGAGGGGGAGCATACCAGAATAACAATGGACGAGAACTAAAGAATCACAGATCACCAGGTAGGGGGTCGAAAAAAGAGATAAGAAAGAGGGAGATAGAGGACATCAATAACCTTACGCAACGCCAATCCTGCTGCTGTCACAAGACCCCATTAGTGTTCGTCGTGTAACTGCCAATTCGGCACCCACAAACGATTAGAAACTCAAGAAGTCGAGATCCGTAACATCCGGCAACGACCACCTGCAACCGCCGCTTCTAGCCTACCAGCCCACGAAACCATCCCTGATCGTTTTGAAAATAAGGGGAAAAGACAAAACCAGATAGAGAGAGAAGATGGACAAGATAGAAAAATGGCAGAGAGAAGCGAGAGAAGAGATGAGTCGGTTTAACAGATTCAATTTGTTACGTTTAATTAGCATGTTACCCGTGGTTATGACCAAGCATATCCTTAGCTCATTAATTGGAAAAACTATGATATACATGGTGTGAGCCATAGAAACGCTATATACATTTTCGTTCAAATTGAAAGGCAAGTGACTAAAGTGAAACCAGAGGCGGCTCTAAGAAGAGCCGAGGGTGGTCACTCGAACACCCTGGAAAAAATATTTTTTTTAGAAATACATGTAAAAATTTATTTATTTTTAAATTTTTGTCATTTTGAACACCCTAACCAAAATATTTGAACACTCTACCCAAAATGTTTGAACACATTACCCAAAAATTTTGAACACCCAATCCTAAATTCCTAATGACGGAATTCACCATGCACTATTTGATACTCCATTAGAGAATATTATAAATTGGATATCAATAATTTAATACATGCGCGCTATCTTTTTTTGTGAAACACTTTAATATATATGCACAGAGGGTATATAAACACAATAGATTTGGATTATTACATAGGCTATTCACTCTGAAACTACTGTGAAAGATGAAGTGACATATAGGTAATTGACCCTAGATAAAATCTCAACCAAAGCATAGAAGTTGGAAAAGCGTGTTGGTTTGGCATTTTCCAAATACTTAATTACTAGAAAACTCGATCACGACATCATATAAGGATTGGGGAGACTAGGATAACCATACAATACAAATCTACATCCCAAAATTTCAACCATTTTCCTTGCGGGTTTGTCATTTGAATTGAACTTTTACTGATTCAATAATATTGCTCTCTTAGTTTTTAACCATATGCTCGGAATGCTAGTTACCTTATCCTCCAATGCTACCTCATGGTGGTGGCAAGGCATCAACAACAAAAGCAATGATCCCGGACGCCTACTTCTCGCTTCCTCCCTCCTCGTTCTCGTCCTGTCGTGGTTCACATGGATATTATTGATCAAAAAATCGAACAATAAACACCCACCGCTACCACCAGGTCCATATGGCCTACCCCTTATCGGAAGCCTCCTCTCTCTAGACTGGGAGCTTCACGTCTACTTCACCACGCTGGCTCGGACCTATGGTTCGATCTTCACCATCTGGCTCGGTAGAAAGCTCACTCTCGTAGTCTCCTCCCCGGCTATAGCGCGTGAGATGCTAAAAGACAATGATGTCGTTTTTGCAAATCACGATGTGACAATCGCCGGGACACTATCTTCATATGGTGGTCGAGACATTGTTTGGAACCCGTATGGCGCTGAGTGGCGGATGCTGAGGAAGGTGCTCGTGCGTGAGATGCTCAGTAACACCTCGTTGGACTCTGTGTATTATCTCCGGCGTCAGGAGATTCGGAAGACAATAGGGTTTTTATACAGTCAAGGCGAACGCCCAGTAAAGTTAGGTGAGTATGGGACCATATCCAAATCCTTCTTTATTATTTATTTATTATTTATTATTTATTTTTGGTGCTATAATATAATCCGTCTTTACAATGTCACTACTACTATTGAAAAAAAGTTGTGGATTTTCCAATAGGCGAGCTCATGTTTCTGACGGCACTCAACGTTGCCACGAACATGGTGTGGGGTGGCGACGCCACATCCACGGACATGGCTGGGAGCACGGAGAGCGTGGCAGCAGAGTTCAAGCGTATGATTATAGAGATGACCAACCTTTTGGGCACTCAGAACATATGTGATATGTACCCGAGTTTAGCCTGGTGTGACTTGCAAGGGATCGCGAGTAAGATGAAACGGTTGGCAAAGCAGTTGGATGTGATCTTTGACGGTATTATTGATCAACGGTTGAAGATTAATGAACAAAATGGGACCGGAAAAGGGGATGGAGGAAAATCCGATAAGGACTTTTTGCAGTTTTTGTTGCAGCTAAAAGATGAAGGCGATCCCAAAACTCCTCTAACCATGAACCATATCAAAGCCTTGTTCTTGGTATGTTGCACTATTCCAATTGGGTCCTACGCACCCATCCTAACACTTTTTTTTTTTTTTTTTTGTCGCTTTTAACCATATCTTATACTCCCTCCGTCCCAATTTAAATGCTCCCAACGGTTATGCATGTCTTTTTAAAACTCTTATAGCTTTCATTCTGTAATGTATTTTATATGCAATATGGATCTTATTTGATAGATCTCAATTAGTTCTATTAGACAAAAATTTTAAAAACTTTGGAAACCTAACCAATAAAAAGATATAGACTTTTGAAAATGGCACGAATATACGTAGGGAGCATTTAAAATGGGACGGAGGGAGTATATTATATCGCATCGTTCTAATTTTTAATTTTTTTTTATAGAAAAATACCGGTAGATGATTCCCTAAGAAATCAAATGCATAAACTACCGGTAGATGATCCCCTACGAAGCATTGCTTCGAATACCGATAGGAGATACAAACCTTACATGCAGGGTCGGATGCATGATTTATCATTAGGGGGTCAATAATCTATAATATTTAGTCCCTTCGTTTCATTTTAATGGTTACATGTAAAATTTTCAGCACATTAGGGGCAATGAATTATTTGTTTACTCCTGTGAAGCAAAATTACAAAAATAACTAAAAAGATATGCATATCCCAGAGAGAATTTCCGGCTAGGGGGTTAGCTGTCCCCTGCCCCTACATGGGGCCGCCCCTACTACTTGCATGATACGACCACGGGATATGACAAAAGTTAAAAGGAATAGGATACTGCTACAGTTAGGATGTGTTAAATTAAAATATATGTTGTGATAGAAACTATACGAACAGAAAGCGATATTTTACGTCCCTCTTGTTTAATAATGTGCAACATTTTTAGGGTATAATATTATATTTGCACTCCACCTCCCTATGATATATTATAGTGGTAAAAAAATCAGATTAAATGGCTATGGTTCGGGATTGTGACACTCCACCCCCCTATAATTTTAATAAAGCATATTCAACACCTCTTGATTTTGAACACTTTATTTGTTGCCAATTGGGCCACACACGCCCATCCTAACACTTTCCGTGCTCCCTGCACGATTTGTGCATTTACGGTGTGAAAGAAACATTAAAAAAAAAAAAGGTAACTGTAAAATGTTTGTGATATGTGTGTGTATATATAGATGTATCGCATAATATCCATATCAATAAAAGGCCACATATGAAACCTATCTATATTTAAAAAAAATGTTTATACCATGTTTATCCTTATGAGTTTGGAAATTAAGCAAAAATTTTGATATCGAACCATTAAACCCATCCTTTTGTGTACACGGATTTTCACAAAAAAAAGGGTGAAAGTTCTCTTCAGACACTTAGATGTTATCATTGCGAATCAAGTTTCATTCGTATAACTAAGTGTGTACTCTAGCAGTATCTATCTTATTGGTTTATATATCTTCAATGATCCAATTATTTAATTTCAAAGCTTAAGATTCTTATTTGGTGGACGGCTAATCCAGTCAAATGAGATTTCTCTTTTCTATTAATTTTCATTGTCGATGCTAATTATCTCTTCAAGATGTATCTCATACTTTTTTTTTTTCACGGTATAGCATACATTTATTAACTCTGTTGCTCTAAGATTTCTAATGAAAATTGATTATTATGTAGGAAGTTATAATAAACGGATGAATAAAGGGTAAAATTGATCGCACAAAAAAATGGGAATTACGCGCCACTAATTATATCAATTTTGCAATACAAAGTGAAGCCAGAGATTCCATGAGTCATTTTTCATTCTCCTCTCAACCTTTTTTTTTCTTTTTGATCAAAAGAAGAAGAAATTGTATTAAGCGTAATAAGGGTACATTGAGAGAGACAAATAGAGGGATAGAGAAAAAAAACTGATGGAATCAACCAATGGTTGAGGACCCAAAGAATAGATAGTATATACCACCATATATGGTTTGTTATGGAGTACCTTTTAAACAATTTTTTCTAGCATCACAATGTGCTTTGCGCCTTTGGCACATGAGTTGTCAGTTCTAAATTTAGTTTGTGAAAGAATCAAAACACCCGGGCTATTAACTATTCTATGAAAGTTGTTGCATATCTTGCATGCGTAAAGATATTACTCTAACTTTTACACCTCTATATTTTTGCTCTTTTCAATTACACCGGTCGTAAAAAAATTATGACGGATTTTTTTCTAGGGTGTTTGACTCAATTATTTTGTAGAAAAGTCACACTATTAGTTATGATTTTACAGCCGAGTCAATCACCGTGGGAAATTAGAGTCAAGAGAAACAAATATATATGAAATAGAATTGTTATACCCTTTTGATCTAAGTGATCCAATAATTCAATACACCTTTTGGTTGAAAGTATATTTTTTTAGCAAATAAAAAAGGGAAAACACATCATTTTATTTCATATCTCCGGCATAGCATGGACCACGGGGTTCATGCTAGTTTGGTTGGTATTTCAGAATAGTCTTACGGGACCTTTGCAACCTATATATTTTGAAATTAATCATTTAGACACATTGTTGAATCCATGGACAGGATATGATCATAGGTGGGACCGACACGACGAACAACACCCTCGAGTTTGCCATGGCTGAAATCATGAACAAACCAGAAGTGATGCAAAGAGTCAAGCAAGAATTAGACGCGGTAGTTGGAAAAAATACCACATTGGAAGAATCTCACATCCCCAAACTGCCCTATCTATATGCAGTAATGAAAGAGACTTTGCGTTTGCACCCGATCCTCCCTTTGATTGGCCGTCACTACACAAGTGAAACATGTATTATTGGAGGCTACACAATTCCAAAGGATGCCCGGATCCTAATCAATGTTTGGGCAATGCAAAGGGACTCTTCGGTTTGGAAAAACCCATTGGAATTTGATCCGGAGAGGTTTTTGGATGGGAAATGGGATTACAGTGGTAAGGAATTCGAGTATCTCCCGTTTGGGTCGGGGAGGAGAAATTGTGCCGGGACTGCAATGGCCCAGAGGATGTTCATGTTTATGCTTGGTTTGCTTTTGCATGCTTTTGACTGGAAATTGCCTGAGGGAGAGACATTGGATTTGTCTGCGAAGTTTGGGTTCCTGTTGAAGAAGAAGATACCTCTTGTTGTCATCCCCACCCCAAGGTTATCAGATCCAACACTCTATCAGTAAGTTTCAGATATTTGCTATTTTACTCGCGGTGTTATGAGAATAAATATTGTTGTCAAATTGTAACAACGCAGTGTGCTGTTATTGGACATATTTCTTTTCTATGTTAATGATATTTAGCAGACCTTACAATGAATTTAGTTCACTTATTCTTGTGCTGTTAATTCACTGTGGAAGGAATGGAAATGTTAGTTCTCTTTCATTTCGTAGTAAAAAGGGTTTCGCTAGCTTTAGAAAGTGGAGTATAGTTTTCTAATTAACAAGGAGGCTATAATAACAGGAGGAGGAACTATGCCTTTAAATTTGTCTCACATCACTCATAACAATATGAGATATTGTTATTTCTTTGAACTAGATATGGAGCCAACAACGAGAGATTAAGACTTCAAACTGTAAATGAACCGAATCGAGCCTAGCTTTATAATGTTCAAGTTTGTTCATTAAATTTTTAAACAGACTCGAGCCGAGCTCGCTGAGGTTTGAGTCAAACTCGAACTTATTCGCAAGACTTAACGAGTCAAAAATATTAGATATACGATTCTAGAACCTCAAAAAAAAAAAATTATTTTGTACAAAAATAAGTTTATACATATATAAAATTATAAAAAAATATTAAAATCTAAGTTTATAATACTTTTATTAGTTTACACAAGTACAAGTTATAAACTTTTCATTATGTATATGTGAAAGTTTATACACATCCAATGTTATATAGGAAATTCTTATGAGATATACATATATTCCAAGTTCGCGAGCTTAATCGAGCCGAATACTGTCAAGTTTAGATTCGACTCATTTATTAAACGAGCTTAAAATTGAGGTTTAGGTTCAGTTCGTGTAGTATCCGAATCGAAAAGTTTGCTCATCAAAAAGAAAAAACCTTCAAAAAGTTTGCTTATCAAATTGACATTTTTAGGTTAGTGTTTCCCAATAGCAAGTTAAATCTTCAAAACAAATCTGCACAGCCTAAAAATACTGATTTGGTTGGGAAAATGCGTTGGTATGTCATTTTCCAAGTACTAACCTACTCTATTTTGATATCACTATTAGCGAGACTAGGAGAAACACACGGTAGGAATATCAAATATCATTGCCGAGTGGATATAGGATGTCAACCTGATTGAGATGTCAACCTGATTGAGATGTTATCCTTTCATTGTGAATTTGTGATGCCGTCTTTAATGATCTCATAGCTGTAATCCTTGTAACGTTTTTTTTACTCTAGTTATTAATAAATATTCTTATTCGCTATTTAAAATAAAAAAAATAAAAAAAACCACATTGACATCACTTAATATGTGGGCTTGTCATTTGAATTTAACTTTGCTCATTCACTAGTTATTTTCTTAGTTCCTACCAGAATGCTAGTAACCTTGTCCATCGATGCTTCCTCATGGTGGTCGCATCGCATCAACAACAACAATAACAACAATGATCCCACACGCCTACTTTTCACTTCCTCCCTCCTCGTTTTCATCCTATCGCTGTTCACAATGTTATTCATCAAAATTTCAAAAAATAAACACCCACCAATACCTCCAGGCCCACTTGGCCTACCCCTCGTCGGAAACCTCCTATCTCTTGAACCCGAGATCCACGCATACTTCGCCACCCTGGCTCAGACCTACGGTTCGATCTTCACCCTTTGGCTCGGTAAAAAAATGCACTCTTGTAGTCACCTCCCCGGCTATTGCGCGGGAGATGCTAAAAGACAACGATGTCATCTTCGCCAATCGCGATGTCTCGATTGCTGCAGCACTATCGTCGTACGGCGGTCGAGACATGGTTTGGAGCCCGTACGGCACTGAGTGGCGGATCCTGAGGAAGGTGCTTGTGCGTGAAATGCTCAGCAAAACAACATTGGATGCAATATACTCCCTCCGGCGTCAGGAGATTCGGAAGACAGTCGGGTTTCTACATAGTCAAGCCGGAACCCCAGTGAACATAGGTGAGCATGGGACTATTCTCTAACACACTTGCTCTCAGAACTTTGTATAAGAAAAAATACTTTTTTTTCAGTGTGTAAAATGGCTGGAGAAAAACTCCTTTTATAAGCACGAGAAAATTTGATTTTTGGAAAACAAAATCAATCAAAGTTCGGTAATTGAATCAATCCCAAAAATTTGCAAGCGTTTTTATCATTTCTGTAACAGCTGTGCATTGGCTTTGCCCGGTCTATGTGTGAAGCGGGCGTACATGCACCGGAATTAGAAAACAAGGTGCGCAAAGTTCTACCCCGACCACCCAGTTATCAAAAAAAAAGATGATTAAGAACATG